>CM036938.1:49672021-50872021 GCA_020800305.1 Porphyrio hochstetteri | reverse complement strand
GCTCTTGAGCTCTTGTTCTTGTTCATGCATTTAAGCTGTCAAAATATGAACCAAAGACTGTCATGCCTCTATGGGAAGTCTTTTAAATGATCCATTCCTACCTGGAACTTTGTTTTAGCAAAACTGCTGTGCTTAGTCAGTTAGTTAAGGAAGGTGTTATTTTGCCATTGAAACCAAGGGAGGAGGTAGCATTTCATTTGAAAAGGCAGTAACAGTTGATGCTGCCAGAGGCATGTGCAGCATGTAAAATCTCTGCTGAGGCAATTACACACTCCTTTCCAGTGTTATGGAAATATCACTCAGCCATTTGATTAACTGTCAGATGCAGTAATCAGTTCCTCAACAGTTTATGAAGAGTAAACTAAATCACTAACAACATTCTAGGTTAATTTGGCAACTTTCCCTACTCCCTAACACTGGAGCACAAAAAAAAATATCAAACAAACAAAACACTGGATAGAGCAGCACTCAGGTGCAGCACAAGAACTCTTGATAGTATATATTTTCTTCTAAGGGTAGTAACAAAATAGATCAGGCCTCAGATGAGATACAGGTGCAGGATCAGCCAAAGGAGCGCATCAGTTGAGATTCCAATGGTTATGGGAGAGAACTTGGAATATGCTTCATTATTTGCAAAAGAATTGGAAATAACTAACTCTTAAGACTATAATGATTTGTTTGTAAAATTTTGTAAAATTACATCTAGCTTGAATTTTATAGAGCTAAACTCAAAGCTAGGTCTTAAGTGGGGGGAAAAAAGAAGAAAAGAATAAACAAAACAGTAAGCCAAATATAGTTCTTTTTCTAGGCCAGCAATCTTTGGTGTTTGTAGGTAAAGATCAATTAAGACTATTAGTAAGATTATTAAATCACAAAGGTGTACCATTTTTTAAAACATGATCAGTGTTGCTAAATTTCAAAACGGACTGTTTTTCACTGTCCTGGCATTTATTCAAGTAATACTTTACATCATAATAGATCTCCTGTCAGAAAGCAAATTGACTTATAGAGTGTTTTTTCACTGGGATGGGGGTAGGGGGGAAACATGGACATTTACCAGATGTCTGTCACAAAATGCTTGAAGGCATGGGGTAGGTACATTCGTCTGGCACTACCCACTGCCATAGCAGCATTCTGTAAAAGGACATAATGTAGGAATCAAGGTTTTGTTTCTTTTAAGGTAGATAATTACTGACACGGTACCATTTTCTAACGAGATTTACACCTGGAGTGTGAAGGTATTAAACAACAAAAGTTAGGACTCAGTTTAGCATCAAGGATCTCTAACTCTCTGAAGAATTCTCTATGAGTCTGCAGGACAAAACCTTTGAGTACCACAGCATCCAGCTGAATACGTATAGAAGCTTTATTTCTACCTATTTTCTACTATAAAATATTACACCATTCTGATGTAGATTCAAAAATTAATGTAGAATTGTATTTTATTCTATTAAATCTATTCATTTTAATGTTGTCTCTCAGAGTTCTAAAGTCAGATACCTGGGATCACAACAGAAATACCCCAGAAACATTTTTTCAATGTTACATCTTAAAGTTTGTATCCAGATCTGACTGGCTACATTAATGCTGATACTTGTGAAACTTAAAAAAAACCCACACAAAAAAAGAATTGACATGCCTAAGAATTTGTTTAGATTTGGGTTGGCACATAATTTTAGGTCTCTGAGACAAAAACAAAATTAAAATTAAAATCCTGTAACAGAAAATTCTGGCTAGCAAGAGAAGTGAGACTAATGCTACTATGCTCACCCTGAAATAAAATCTGACAGATGAAAGACAATGAATTATCATCCACTGATGTGTTGCCGAGTACATTATTAGAGTATATAGCCATTTTAAAAGTCCTTTCAATTACTTGTCCAAACAATATTCCTGAGTGACAGTGTCTCACTGGGATGAGAAATACATGATTAAGAAAAACCATTACATTTCCATTTATTTTCAGCACCGTGACTGTAGCAGAAGCCTTGCTGTCAACGGTAATGTTAGCATTCATTATTCAGCAGGACTCCGTGTGGTTCGCAGTAGCACTGTAGCAAAGCAAAACCAATACCTCCTTTCCCTGACACTATGCAGTTTAAAGAAAATACCATCACTGTCTCCCCTGCAAGCCAGTATTTCTTCTCCATTATTTCCAGGCAGGTGACTAGCTTTGCAGCCAGCTTTCTAACTCCTTGCTGCAGACCAGCGATACACATGCTGAAAAATCTCGGGGAAGAGGTGACTGGCTGAAACAGAGAAACAGTACTTTGAATGATAAAGGAGCACTGAATTCCCATTTTAAGAATCGCCTTTGCCGTTAGACGTGAACTATTTTAATCTGAGAGGACATGTTTTTTCATAGCTGAACTCTGAGGAAGGAAATTTCTTCATAGCTAACTCACAGACACATCAAGATGTGAATGAACCTTTCACAAAAAGAACATTATCCCTTCAGTATTATTACAAAAATAAATACTACTTTAGTGTTTCTCTTTAGATTTCCCTCGTGTTTTTAGTGAAAGGCTTTTGTTCCTTGCTGTTCTCTTTATTTAAAGACTAGGATTTTTTTCCCTACTACAATAGCATTCTGTCATTAACATACTGCTACATGGACAGCAGTGCCAGTTTTCTGGTTCAAGAACAATTGTGTTTTAGCCCTTGATAAACCAAACAACAGAAGCATAAGAATCAGAAAATGTTCCAGTAAATCCAGAGGTTTCGGTATCTAGGAAAGATGAAGTTTGTGGATGTAGGCAGGAGTTATTTATAAGCTGTGTATATTCAACAGCATGTTTTTTCCAGACAAACTTCCTCTGCCATTAAGCTGTGCTTTCTTTTTCATGTTAATTGTCTGCACTGCATCTGCATTCTTGCAGAAACAATGACACACTCTTCCTGGTGGCTAGGACCACTCCAGCTTCCAGGTAGGAGAAGGTTGTTAGGTCAACTATTCTCCCATCCTCACCTTTTTTTTTTTGACCCAAACTAGGAATCATGTAAATTTTTTTCCCACCACCCCCCAGGATATTTTGTCGCCACTTTTCTGCTGCTATTATTCACACTTGTTTGTCAGGGATCTCCTGGAGAGAGTCCAGAGAAGGGCTATGAAGATGATTAAGGGCCTGGAACATCTCCCTTATGAGGAAAGGCTGAGTGAGCTGGGGCTGTTCAGCCTGGAGAAAAGAAGACTGAGGGGGGACCTAATTAATGTTTATAAATATCTTAAGTATGGGATGCAGGGGGAATTGGCCAACCCCTTTTCAGTAGTCTGTGGAGATAGGACAAGGGGCAATGGCTGTAAACTGGAGCACAGGAAGTTCCACACCAACATGGGGAAGAACTTTTACACAGTGAGGGTGACAGAGCCCTGGGACAGGCTGCCCAGGGAGGTGGTGGAGTCTCCTTCTCTGGAGATATTCAAGACCCGTCTGGACGCCTCTCTGTGCAATATGAGCTAGGGAGCTGCTTTGGCAGGGGGGTTGGACCCGATGATCTCTTGAGGTCCCTTCCAACCCCTATGATTCTGTGATTCTGTGATTTAAACAAACCATAAAAGAATATACTGCTGAGCCACTGAGGCTTTTCCTTTCACAGAATAAACACTAATACCATTATGGAAGCAGGAGCTGTAAAGAATGGAAAACATACCGGTAAGAAATATACATGCAAGAAGAGAGAGAAAAAAATAATTTGGCATGGTTGATGGTTAAAGTTGCCACTGCATCCACTTCGTTGTTTTGTCAGGCAGGTCCAAAGAGATAAAGTATGAAAATGTTCAAGTGAGGAAAAAAGCATGTAAAATATAAGCAAAACAAAACCCCATGGAAGATGGCAGAAAGGATAAAAGATCTGGGACAATTCCACTTTAAACAGCAATTGTTTGTCCTTTCTCAGACAGACCAGTCCAACATCTAAGTTCACAGAGAAGAGAGGAAGTGGGATGGGAAGGAAAGGGAAGGGAAGGGAAGGGAAGGGAAGGGAAGGGAAGGGAAGGGAAGGGGAAAAGGGAAGGGAAGAGGAAAAGGGAAGGGAAGAGGAAAAGGGAAAGGAAGGGAAGGGAAGGGAAGGGAAGGGAAGGGAAGGGAAGGGAAGGGAAGGGAAGGGAAGGGAAGGGAAGGGAAGGGAAGGGAAGGGAAGGGGAAAAGGGAAGGGGAAGGGGAAAGGTATCTTCTTTTAGAAGAATTCCATCCTTGAAATTCAGACTTTCAGACACACAGGCAGCAAAAATTGCTGGCATACAATCTTTGATGTCCAAAGAGGTATGACTTCTGCAACTGCAATGATTCACCTGATTTATAGCTCTATGTCGTGTATGCATACACAATTTTCAAAAAGCTTCCTGGCTTTTTGTATCTGCCCTTGCACTGCATAGTTACTTGAATAAATCTTGTATCACAGGGAATAAAATTTCATGCTGTTAAACCAAATCAGGATCAAAGTGGTTTATCAAATTATTAATTGGCAGTTAGTGAGTTACACATTCAAGATCAGTGTCAGTAATGAAAAACTAAACCCTTTAGAAAATACTGATAAGCACCTGCAATCTCTGAGTACCCCTCTGTAACTAATCCCAAGGAGTGCAACTCCCCTTTAGTCTCTTCTAGGGAAGCCTCTAGGTGATGGGAGCTTACCCCTCCTGAGATCCCTGGCTGCACAGCTTCCTGGGACAGGGTCACCATGTCAGGTCTCAACCAGCACATTGGCATGCATCCCTCTTGGACTCCAAACACCCTCTGGGCAGTGTGACAGGCTGTTCATGGCACTTTACAGGAGGTGCACTGCCTGCGCAGGTAAAGGTAGGGAATCACCCAGGCAACTTCAGGCGTCATCACCCTGAGCTCTTACTGTGTTCCCACACCAAGGTCCCTTTTAGCGCTGCAACCCCTAGATGAGGGGAAGGCTGTGGATGTGATCTACCTGGACTTTGGTAAAGCCTTTGACACAGTTTCTCACAGCATTCTGACTGAGAAACTGGCTGCCACTGGCCTGGACAGGTGGACCCTCAGCTGGGTTAAAAACTGGCTGGATGGCCGAGCCCAGAGGGTGGTGGTGAATGGAACAAAATCCAGCTGGAGGCCGGTCACGAGTGGCGTCCCCCAGGGCTGAGTCCTGGGTCCAGTCTTGTTCAACATCTTTATCAATGATCTCGATGAAGGGATTGAATGCTCCCTCACTAAGTTTGCAGATGACACTAAACTAGGAGGAAGTGTTGATCTGCCTGAGAGTAGGGAGGCTCTTCAGAGGGATCTGAACAGGCTGGTTGCTGGGCTGAGACCAATGGGATGAAGTTTAACAAGGCCAAGTGTAGAGTGCTGCACATGGGACAGAACAACCCCATGCAGCGCTACAGGCTTGGGGGAGACTGGCTGGAGAGCTGTCAGGCAGAGAAGGACCTGGGGGTGTTGGTTGACTGCAGACTGAATATGAGTCAGCAGTGTGCTCAGGCGGCCAAGAAGGCCAATGGCATCCTGGCTTGTATCAAAAACAGTGTGGCCAGTAGGTCTGGGGAGGTGATTGTGCCCCTGTACTCGGCATTGGTGAGGCCACACCTCGAGTACTGTGTCCAGTTCTGGGCTCCTCACCACAAGAAGGACATGGAGGTCCTGGAGCGAGTCCAGAGAAGGGCAACCAGGCTGGTGAAGGGGCTGGAGGGCAAATCCTATGAGGAGCGGCTGAGGGAGCTGGGGCTGTTTAGCCTAGAGAAGAGGAGGCTGAGGGGAGACCTTATCACCGCCTACAATTACCTGAAGGGAGGTTATAGAGAGATAGGTGATGGTCTCTTCAGCCAGGTGACAGGTGATAGGACAAGGGGAAATGACACAAAGCTGTGCCAGGGCAGGGTCAGATTAGATGTTAGGAAAAAATTTTTCACTGAAAGAGTTGTCAGGGCCTGGAACAGGCTGCCCAGGGAGGGGGTTGAGTCACCATCCCTGGATGTTTTTAAAAAAAGGGTAGATGAAGTACTTAGGGATATGGTTTAGCATAGGACAGGAAAGGTTGGACTTGATGATCTTAAATGTCTTTTCCAACCTTGTGATTCTGTGATTCTGTGATTCTGAAATACACCACACTGTCTGTTACTCTCATGTTCCTATCTGAGCTGCTGTTCTTATAGAAGCTAGTTTTCCAAATGTAGGCTCTGGGAGCACTCTACCAGCCTACAAAAAAAAAATCCCATTCATTTCAGAGAAACAAAAATTTGTTGAATCTTTTTGGGTCATGCCATCCAGTCTGTACTGTTAAAGATATTACATGACATAATCCTTTCTGTAAAGATACTTGAATCCTATTCTCAAAAGAAGCTTTAGTGACATAAGGAAATGCAGATACTGTCCTTCTTTTCATTAATATGTACAATAGTATATGCAACTTTGTTTTTTTCCTAATGAAAACACAGTCATCATTTGTAAATTAAAATGTCACATGCAACAGTTTTGCTTCACTTAGGCATACTTCAAATGCTTCTAAAATAAGCTGGGATATGGAAGAAAATGCAATTTTCCTTTTGTTAGACCAGTGATGATGTTCTCATTAGTCAGGGCTGGAAAATGATATTTCTTTCATTCGGTGTTTAAGTTTATGTACATAAAAGAGGATAAAATAAAAACTGAAAATTGGACAAACTAAGATACACTGCTTTCTATTAGATTTGTGCACATTCAATATAGTAAGCAAAGCAGAACTGGAAGCTGGGATTCTAAAGGTCCATTAGGAACATAAAGATCATTGAACTATTCTATCCTTAGCACACACTGCCATGAAAATAAAGACTTCACGGGGGCAATGACATTGTGATTGTTTCATTCACTATTTTGAGACATTAATTTTCAACTCCCTGTAAAGCACTGGATAAGAACATCAGACCTATTCATCACTTACTATTGAAAAATCCTGGTGTACCTAATTGCAATACACAGAATCCAGGTCACAAAGTCTTCTCTTGGCTGAAAAATATGATCTAGATAATTGAAACTTCACCAGATGGAAACTAACAGCCACTGCAGGAGCCCAAACCAATGCTAGTGAAAAGAGCTTGGTTTAAAGTAGGTGCTACAATTAGGTGAAACTTTAATTGGAATCTTCGTATAAAAAATGGCTCTTGACAGAAGGGATGCCACAACCATAAGTCTTCTGATACTTCTAACCAGGATACAGTACATTAACAGTCAGGGTATGTATATGGAACATTTGCCTAATACTAAATGACTTGAGGCCAAAACCAACTTCTAAATTAATTGGGAAGGAAAAGAGAAAGTAGTATTTTTTCCCAATTTCTTTGCACCCTTTGGCACAGTATCACCTCTTGTCCATGTGAATCACAGGTATGGACAGCTGTCCCATTCTTCTAACTTCTATCACAATCAAATCAGCCCTTTCTCAAAACTGTAACTCAAAAGAAAGCTCCAATCTTGCTTTGATTTTGTTTACAGTGGCATATTTTATAACTGCATATGGGTCATAAACTATGAAAACCAGCCATTAAATAAGTAGTCACCTCTGGCTACTCTTCTGATTTAGAAAAGTTACAAAGTTTCATCTGCATGATTCATTTCTCTTTTGTGGAATCATGACCTGTTGGGTTTTGCCCAGAGATAGAAGTTCTTAATACTGAAGAGCACAAATCCTTCCTGTCTTCTACCCACTCTACAATTAATGAAGGACGACTGTCTGTGCAGATGAAAAGAAGGATATGCATAAAAAGCCTCCAAGACAGTCATCTATGCTGACCCAGCTAGTAAAAGATCGTTAGCTAGAGATATAGCACCTGCACATGAAAATATGCTTCTCCCTGATGCTTGCTCTAGTCACAGTTGGAGTAAGAAGTAAGTAAGTAAGAAGTAAGTAAGTACTGGAAAAATTTAAAGAGAGATATTTCAATAAAAATCCATATATACAGGGATCAGATTCTTGTTACTGACATTCAGCCTGTAGCAGAGGGCTGGCAAGGATTTTGGTGTGCTACTATGACAGTTATGGAAGCTTTTTCTTGCTGTAACCTCATGTCTGGACTGCCTTTACACAGGGCTGACAGAACCTTCATCTCATGAAATTGCACAGTGTCCGTTTTGTGTGAAGTGTGCAGGTGTAATTTACTGAAAACTTCAAGACTCACCACATTGTCCTAGAAAGCTGCACATAAAACAGAGTTGGGGTTGAATAACCAGAACTCAAAAGAAATGGGAGACTGAGGGAACAAGCTCTTAGAACTCTTGAACTTCATTTAAGAATCACTGACTTCAGGGACCCGAGAGAGCTCTGCACATCATGGAATCTGGCTTAGCTTTTCCCCAGCACAAAAACTCTGCTATACTTCTACAACTGTCTCTTTCCTTCACTCTACTCCCACAAAACAAAAAAGATTTTCTATGTTTACCAGAGAAAAGTTCAGCCAAACACCTGAGATTTCAGTCAACCTTGTGCAATCAGGTGCTCTGGTCTGAGTGTAAGGCTGCGAAAATTTCGACAGAGATTGTTGAGAGAACCTGGGAGAAGTCTGGTACCCCTCCACTTTGTTTGGTTAAATACACCAGGGGAAAAAAGCCTTCTTTTTTCCTTCATCCCACGTACTCTGATATTTGACTCAGTACAGACATCAGACAGTGAAAACATGAAAAGCAAGCACCACTCTAACCAGGTTGCAGTTTGTATCTTTTTGCATTTAAACTGATAAAAAGAATGGAGCTGGCATCTTGTAGAGCACATAACAACTTCCTTTGATCAGTGGATCAAAACTTTTTCCTGGGACAATTACATTAAACCCATCAGGATAGGACAACATCTGCCATCCTACAGGGATCACACATAATCAGCAGGAGCAAGGAGTGTTGGTCCCTCTGCACTCATATAATTGTTATTTTTCCTCTGAGAAGACAAATAAAAGTATCGAGTGTGTTGTTTGGTTTTCTGCATTGTGTTTGGAGTGTTGAAGAGATCTGAATTTTTTTTTTCTTTTCCCAATTCCTCCTGTATGTTCATGAAATGTGGTGTGATTTTCCTTCAAGTTGCCCCCATGAATGAATATTGGCAATCTGGTGCATACAGGCTGACATGAGAAACATGAGAATCTAAATTAGGTATAAGTTGGGCGACTAAATTCAAGAGAAGAAAAGCCCTCCCTGGAACTGGTGCAGAACACCTAAGTTAGGATTCCATTAAGACTTCTTTCTGGAAGAACATCTTCCTCTGCAGGGAAGGGAATCAAGCCTCCTTCCCCCGTATGTATGGTAAAAACTCATTACCAATTTATTTTGCCTCTCTTTCTTAAATGAAAGTTGTCTGTTGCTAAAAACAAAAGAGCAAAAGAAAATTAATAATTTCTTATGTGATATGTTTTTTTCTAAACTGAGAGTTTAATCTTTGGCTATTTTATTTCACTGTTAACCAGAAGATACATTCTTCACAGGATTTTTGTAGGAGGAAACCTTCACCATTCAAAAGGTCCAGTTTGATAACTGTGAAGTGAAATCTAAGAGCTATCTGTATGAAAGGATCTGTATTCCCAGGGTGGGACCACTCCATCCCAACAGAAACCATTTCCCCCTCCCTCCAATTTGCAAACATTTAGACAGTGATGGGGAGGAATACCCGCAGGCAGCCAGCCAGTCCAAAAGATCTCACTGCTTTGAGCAGCAAATGCAAAGGGGTTCAGCATAAGAAAAATACAGTGAAAAACATTGATTAAATTCTGACTGGATGATTATCCCAAAAGGCTGAAAGGAGCTGAGGGTTATAAAGATTCTGATATGATAGGAAGGGGAAAAGAGACCTACAGCTACACAGCCTTGGATGCTGAAATGAATTTGAGCTCACTGGAAGAACACAAAATCTCAAAAGGAGAACACAAGTCTTAGGAGGCATGGCTGAAAGAACTGGGGTTGTTTAGCCTGGAGGAGAGGAGCTCTCTATAACTACGTGAAAGGAGGTTGTAGTGAGGAGGGTGTTGGTCTCTTCTCCCAAGAAACCAGAAATAGGACAAGACGAAATGAGATCTCAAGTTGTGTCAAGGGAAGTTTAGATTGGATATTAGAAAAGATTTCTTCACTAAAAGGCATTGGAACAGGCTGCCCAGAGAGGTGGTTATCACCACTGAAGTGCTTATCACTTCCCCTTTTATTTGTTATCCTCCATGCAGTGAAAAGGTCCTCGATCAGATAACCTTAATGATGCAGACACTCTTAGCTTCCACATATCCTGACAGTACCTATTGCATAGGAAATTCTGTAAGCAAAATGACAGGAAGACAAGTGACTATTTTTATTGACAGCTTGTATTTGTGTCACAGCAAGAACACAGCCCAGGGCATAAAATGTATTAAACTCACACCTTAAAGGTTCCTTTGTTGAAACCAGGTCCATGATGCTAAAACCAAGAAAGAAAATGGGATCCCTGTTCTCGGAAATACAGCATGGAAGGACAAACTGCAGGTGATGCTGTAAAGATGGTATCATGGTTTAACCACAGTGGGTAACTGAGCACCACACAGCCACTCACTCAAACCTCTCCTTGGAAAGGGATGGGGAGAATGAAAAAAAAAACCAACTGTGGATTGAGATAAAGACAATTTAATAGGTAAACAAAGGAAAACAATTAAATATAGAAATATATATAGCAAGTGATGCACAAATGCAATTACCACATGCAGGATGGGAAAAAAACTCTATGATAGCCCGTCTTTTCCCAAACAGTGATCCTACCTTCTGGCTAGCTTCCTCAGTTATATTTGGAGCATGATATTATATGGTAAGGAATATCCCTTTGGCCAGTCTGGATCACCTGTCCTGCCTGTGCTCTCCCAGCTCCTTGTGCACCTGACAGGGCATGACAAACTGGAAAGTTTGAATTAGCACTGAGAAAACAACTACCTATCAACAACTGAAAACATCAGTGGGTTATCACCATTATTCTCATTCTAAATCCAGAACACAGCACTTATACCAGATACTAGGAAGGAAATTAACTTTATCCCAGCTGAAGTCAGACCAGATGGTTCATCTGACCTCCTAATGAAGCTGTAGCCACCAGAACCTTGCAGTGAGCCAAAATAGGCTGCAGAAAGGTGACATGAAACAGGAGGCTACTGACAGCATCTCAGGATCTCTATTTGTAGGTACCTACTAATAGCCCATGAACCATCTATGGCTTGCTGGGAGTGTGGCTGCTAGCTGGCTCCCAGGGTAGATACAAGGATAAGTCTATCCAGGGACATCAAATGAGTTCTGATCCTGTCAAAAAAGATGAGTAATTTTCCCCAATACCTCCTACAACTATAGTTTGCCATGCAAGCAGTTGCTGGTTTGGTCTGCAGGCACCACAAGAGCAGCATATGGGATGTGAGAATCCAGTTTCCTGCTGTGCTGGTTTTGGTTGGGACAGAATTAATTTTCTTCATAGCAGCTAGTGTGGGGCTGTGGTTTAGATTTGTGCTGGAAAGTGTTGGTAACACAGGGCTGTTTTAGTTACTGCAGAGCAGTGCTTACACAGGGCTAAGGCATTTTTTGGTTCTCACTCCACCACACCAGTGACTAGGCTGTGGGTGCACAAGGAGCTAGGAGGGGACACAGGCAGGACAGCTGACCCTAACTGACCAAAGGCATATTCCATATGATGTCATGCTCTATATATAAAGCTGGGGGAAGAAGAAAGGTGCTCATTAGGTGCTGACCTCTGCATACCAGTGTCAGGTGACTCTGTAGTGTCATCTGCTGCAACACAGCCCCCTTCACCATCCTAAAGCACATGTCTGGAGCATGCACATGATCCCTGTGATCTCTTTGTTTACTGCTTGAAGCTCTGAGCACACTCTGTACAGGTCCTGCTTTCTTATGTTCCTTCTGCTTAATCAAGCCACCCATACATTTCCATTCAGCAATAGCCTTGCTCTGCAAGGCAAGAAGTCTCCTTCTCTCTGGCAGGCCCAGCGTATTTCTGCCTCCTTGGACTGTGGCCATCACCACAGACTGATATTGGAGAAAGAAACTTTGCATGCCTCCATGTAGACTTTAGAGGATTTGAAGGTTAAATGATGGTGGGACCTTTGCAATTTATTTATTTAGTCAAACATAGCATTAATCATTTGGATAAGAAACTTCTACATTTACAATACTTCACTTCTGAACTGATAATGTGCCTTTAACCTTCTTTCACTAGGCTCCTGGCTATTTATGTATTACTAAATCTAAGTAGGATCTGAATGAAACTTACTACTAACGGCATGCAGGCATTGAGAAAAAGCAAGCAAATATGTGATGTGTGCCTTTTGTGATAATGCCTGCCTGATTTCTGGGATACATCATCTTGATCTGAGGTTTGAAGACCTGGTTTTCATAGAAACTTTGTACAGTCAGCAATTATGAGTGATTGAGATGTATTTAGCCATTCACAAAGATGCAGTAATATGCAATATCCCCTGGCTAACACTAGATGTTGCCCATGTGCTTTAGAACAGCTATAGGCATCTTATTCCAGAATTCCTTCAGTCAGCCTGTTTCAGTGCATTAACCATTTAAATTTTCTTATCCCAGAGAGAAGAAGAGGACAAGTGACAAAGAACAGATATAGCACAGAAGATGCTCTCTATGGCAGAGAAAACTTTAAGAATATTTTGAAGGCTTAGTAACGACTTTGGTATATAGCCCCAATTTGTTCATATTCCTATGCTGAAATGGGAATTTGAAGTATTTTGTTCAGATCCTTGCTTGGGCAAAGTCTCTTAATTGTCTTGGATGAATAGTTCTGATCTATATGTGCCTTGCTGTCCCTTTTCTTCAGAAGGGACCAAGGAGTGCTTTCTTCCCACATGGGGGTGTTTACTTTCTTAAACATATATCTAAATGCTTGGATGGGGATGATAAAAACATGTGGGAGAAAAGTATACTAAGACACTGAAACCATTAGAGGCATCATCTGTATAAAAAAAGGAAAATCTCTCTTAGAATATTCATCTTTTCAGAATATCATTTATTTGAGGGAATTAATGGCCCATCTACAGTCTTAGAAGCCAATTCACTTGAATCCTGGATAGACCGTTGCTTTTCTTCTTTTGGGCATACCTTGCAGTGAAGTCCTATCCATCTATAAATCCTTCAAAGTGCTTTTATCAACACTCTTTCAGAAAAGAAATCAGACCACACGTTGTCTGAATTCCATCCTGACAAAAAGGAGGCATCAGGCTGGCTGTATACTCATCATCCTACTTCAGGAGACCCCAGGCTATTCCTGCCTCTCCCCCGTGAGGAAAAGCCAGCTCCACTCCCAGCCTTTCTTGAAGATAAATTGCTTTCTTCCTGATGTGTTGACAAAAAGTAAAAACTATGTTTATTTGATTTTACTGTTCTTTCTCTTGGGTTTTATATCACTCTTGTTTTTTACATCAGTTATTCACCCAGTGGGATCACACATTCCATCTTGATTCTGTATGTCATGCAGCATTTCAAGCACAACCTCTCCTGTTGATATATCTACACACACTGTCAGAAATTCTCAAGGCTTGAACAGATAGCAATTACCAGGTAAAATATACAAATTCAGTGCTTGTCCTCCTGTCCAAAGCTGTCTTTATTGGTGTGCCTTCTCCAGGTCCTTCCAATTACAGAGGTCTGAGGCCCAGAGGAGTTCTACCTTCCAGACATGGAGCTAAACATTTTCCTCCACCTCCAAGCAAAAGGCAAAGCTTTAGTATTTAGCCTCACAAGTGTCATCTTCAACACACTTCTGACAGGCCCACATTAGCTATGCTGAAGCCTCTCAAAATGAAAGAAAAGACAAAGTTTTCTTTGTTTTCAGAAATCTGAAAATACAGACTGCTCTTAAACAATAACCTCCACAAGTAATTTTATGGAGCTGTATTTTGTTGGATTAATGTCTTAATTTAATTCTCATGGTAAACAGTGGCATTCTGTCACATACTGGACCTGTGGTCTCCACAAGCAAGTTCCTAGTTCTGCGTATAGTCCTAGGTCTTCCAAGTTACACTGTGCTTCAGCTGCCAAGAGAAGGCAGGCCTGCCTGTCAACAAGGGATAGAGGAGCTGGCCCTGCCCATAACCCCTCTGCTCTTCAGAATCTCTGTCATCAGCTGGCGTGGGCAGATTCTGCTCTCTTTACTCTGGCAGTTCCCACCATGTAATTCTTCAGCAGCCCTTGCACGCAGATCCTCACTTCAGATGTTCATGGGGGATGGCTCAGTCCAGCTCTGCCATGCTTCAAGTTTCCAAGTGATGCTGACATACCAGGCTACTCTTGGGCTACCCTTGGGCTACCCCCATCCCCTTCTCCCACTGCTCTGGTTTTTGATACTCCGATTTTCTCTAACTTTCAAGCACAACCCACTGACTATTTTGGTTCATCTCATCCACAGAAAGAGGTCCTTAAGAAGGTAAAATCAATCATCTATTAATCAAGACTGTCTGACTTTGCACACATTTCTCCCAGTTATTCTGTGCTGTGAGGGTCTTCTCTGTAGTCAGAAGAAGCAGAATTGAAAAACCTACAGTCATAGCCTTCATCTGCTTGAACAGCAAATAAAGGAGACTTTACATTTAACTGCTGAGAAATTAAACAGCAAAATTGTTTGAACTATTGTTACGGGTTAGGGCTGGCAGGCAGCTGAGCCACACTGCCACTTGCTTAGTCCTCCACAGTGGGATGAGGAAGAGAGTTGGAAGGGTAAAAGTGAGAAAACTCGTTGGTTGAGGTAAAGACAGTTTAATAGGGAAGAAAAAGCCATGCATGCAAGTAAAGCGAAAGAAGGAATACATTGACCACTTCCTATCACAAGGCAGGTGTTTAGCCAGGAGCAGGAAAGCAGGGCTTCATCACATGGGATGAATACTTGGGAATACAAATACCATAACTCCAAATGCTTCTCTTTCTCTTCCCTTCCCAAACCTTTTATTGCTGAGCATGATGTCATATGGGACATCCCTTTCATCAGTTGGGTTCAGCTGTCTCAGCTGTGCCCCTGCTGTGATTTTGCATGGCTGGGTTCTGGTGGAGAAGGGGGTGCTGCAGGGGTGGATTCTGCAAGAAGCAACTAAAACTTCCCCTAGGCCTGACAGAGTAAATACCAGCTGTGCTCAAGGCTGGACCTGCTGCTGACCAAGGCTGAGCCCATCAGCAACGGTCATAGTGCCTCCGGGAATCACATTTAAGGGAAAAAAACACAAGCAGCTGCTTTTTGCCACCAGAGAAGGGAGTGAGAAGATGTAAGGAGCTGTGCAGACACCAAGGCCTGTGAAGAAGTCAGGGGGGAGGAAGAGGAGGCAGTGCTCCAGGCACAGGAGAGAGAGATTCCCCTGCAGCCCATGGAGAAGACCATGGTGGAGTGGGTGTACCCCCACAGCCCATGGATGATGACAGGGTGCAGAGATACCACCTGCAGCCCGAAGATATACCCCACACTGGAGTGGAGTGTAACAAATGGAAAACATTGTGACCTGCATTGGAGCAAGCTTCTGGTAAGGCCTGCAGCCCATGAAGAGAGAGGCCCACACTGGAGCAGTTTTGCTGGGGGGTATTTGTGACTCCTGGGGGACCTACACTGGAGCAGTCTGGGCCTGAGAGAGTGAGCGACATTCTATGATTTATGACTGCACCCCATAGACGTGACCCACCCTGGGGCAGCTGGTGAGGAGCTGAAGCCCCGTGAGAAAAGACTCACTTTGGAGAAGTTCATGGAGGACTGTGTCCTGTGGGTGGGACGCCACATTGGAGAAGGGGAACGGTGTGAGAAATGAATGCCCCACCACCCCCCCCGGCCCCCCCCCCCGGCTAAGAAGGAAAATCACCTGGGAGGAACTGACCAAAACCCCCATTCCCCCATCCTTGCCCCTCTCTGTGCCATAATGTGGGGGAAGAAGGGAGCAAAATCATGGCTAAAGTGAAGTCTGCTAAGAAGGGAAGGGTGGGGGGAAGGTGCTTTAAGATCTGGTCACATCTCTCATTATCTGACTCTGGTTTCACTGGGTGTGGGGTGAAGTGTAATAAATTAGACGGGATTTTTTTTCCTTTTTAGTCTGTGTGGAGTCTGCTTTGCCCATGATGTTACTTGCTTAATGATCTCTCCCTGCCCTTATCTAGACTTTGAAGCCTCTCTAATATATATTTTCTTCCCTGTGCAGCTGAAATAGGAGCGATAGAGTGACTTCGATGGACATCTGACCTCCAGCCAGGGTCAAACCATCACAATTCCGATGTGAAGAACCATATGCCCTCATTCATTTTTTACCAGGCTCTTGCTAGCTTCATTTGTCCTTGGAAATAGCTGAAATGTTTTCAGATGAGAATTTCCACAAGTGCTTTCACCGTGGGCAAGGAGACAATGTAAAGTATGCTCCGACAGCAGCCTACTGTGTTAACTTTGGAAACAGTACTGCACTCGGTCTTACAGTCTAAGGGAGTGGCATTAGAAATTCAGCTCCAGTACTTCAGAGGTTAGCAAAAGTTAACTGTCGAAGTGTTTGCACTGTCTCTTACTTTACATTTGTGCTGCTGGTAGTGTCTGACTTCTAAACTGCTTTCACAGAGGTACTCATGCAGTGCTACCACAGCGTAGATATTGCCAAGGGAAGGTTATTCTCAAACACAGGTAATGTTAAAGTTACAAGTTAACTGAAAACAGAAGTTTATAATGGAATTGTTAAACAGTAAAAATTCCAGTTGCTTTTGTTTCCTCCATTTATAGTGTTTCCTTTGTTATATATTTTTGTAAATGAGTAGTAATTCTCTGTTACTAATAAGAAATAAAATACTGCCTATCATTCCTGTGTATTGTACCAGTTTTCTGTTTCTGGTGCTTCTTTACAAGTTTCTATATTTTGGTTAATTTTTCATGCACAACTGCTAAGAACAAATAGGATAAGACCACCAACACCCCCTAAACAGCCTCATCCCACTTTAAAGCCAAATGTTTAGAAATCATCTTCCTCTCTTTCCTCTCATGTATTTGAAGATGCAGAAGGTGTAATTTAAGCTAATATTACTGATCCTCGGAAAATTATTCAAGTTACATGTGAAAACAAAAACCTTGTCTTTCTTTATATGATTCATCCATTGCCTAAATTGTCAATACAGTGTAATACAATAATCTGAGGTGTTATATTTCAAAACACATTCCTAGTTTACACATCTCAATTTGTGTTTCTCTTCTGTAGGCCTTAAATGTAAGCACTTACATCCATCCTGTTTCTAAAAGACATAAATCGTTATGTAAGTTTTACTGTTCAGTTAGTTTCTTCATAAGTTACTTTGGTTCTTTAGTTAGGTAATATTGTGAAAATACTATTTATTGGGAGAGATTTTCATTGTGTGGCTGTTTGGGGTTTTTTTTATAAATACATACAGTACCATATGAAGTTATGCTGCTTGCAAAAGCCATCTCAGCAGCACAGCTACACAAAAGTGCAATAAAAATGAAAGCCCACAGGATGGTGTGGAAGCCGCCCACTGGAGCCATGTCAGGCAGCCTTGTGGCTGTAGGCCGCTGTACTGCAGCCGGGTGTGGGGCAGCTCCTCCCATCAGGTGGATGAATCCTGAGGGTGCCGCAGGGGCTGGGATGATGTGCTCCTCAGAGTCATCATCCTTCTGCACTGTGTGCAAGATGGAGGTCACCCTCCTTTTGCAGAGGCAGCACTCAGGCTTGCTCTCAGCCCACCACAGGAAGCAGGGGTAGCAGAAGCAGTGGGGGCATGGCATCGTGTCGCTGGCCTCCTTCATGCAGTCCAGGCAGATGGACAGCATGTCCCTAGCTCCATGGCCATGCTCTCCACCCACTGTGGTGGGTTGGGAGGAGCTGGCACTGACGGGAAGCTCCCTCTAGCCACTTCTGCTCACTGGCTGGCCCATGGAGGGCCAGAAGAAATGCTCTGGTCCCTCAAGGAGGAAACCCTCCCAGCTCGCTGCCCCAGGCTGAGGGGTCCCCTGGGGTTGTGTCCAAAGTCCCCGGGGGTTGATTTGGGCACAGGAAACACACCTTCCCAGGAAATAAATCATGATGAGGTTTTATTGAAAGTGGAAGGGGATGCTGAGGGTCCGCAGCTACAGAGTGCCATCAGGCGGGTCCAGAGCAGGAGCGGAGCCAGCCGGCTACTCGCCTGTTGGTGGTGTTGGCTCCCGAGACGCCCTCGGTGCTGTTGGCTCCCGAGAAGGGCCGGCTGCGGGAGCCTGCTGGCTGGTGGCACTGGAGCGCTGCCTCTCCGGGCGGCTGGTCCCCGCAGGCCCACTTGTGCCAGCCAAGAGTTGGCTGTTGGTGGGCCGACTCCTCAAATTGTATCTGTGGTGTGGGGACCTGCTGTGGGTCCTCGGCCTGTTCCTTCTCCTGCGCAGGGCGGGGGGCACGCCGACCAGGTACTCCACGTAGTTGTCCTCCCCTTGCACGGAGTGCAGGAGGATCTCGACTTCCTGCCTACAGACTGGGCAGGTAGCACTGCTGCTGGTCCAGCGCCGGATGCATGCAAAACAGAAGCAGTGCATGCAGTAGGCCACAAACGCTGCCTTGTGGATCACTCTCAGGCAGATGAGGCACTGGGAGACTGCTTCTGCTTCTGCTGGACCTGGCTGGGGCAACTGGCCTTTGCAGCCATCGTTTTCACCAGATGTCTCACTCATGGCTTCTTTAGCACACCCCGCTATGTCCTGCTGAGACACAAATGCAAGGCGTTGAAGCTTGCCTTTCAGAGGGGCTCTCAATCTTGCTCTCAGCCTGCTGCAGGAAGCACAGGTAACAGAGACGGCTGAGGCATGGCATCACAAAACTGGCCTCCTCTCAGCTGCCCTGGCAGATGGGACAGTGGTCATCCAGCTCCGTGGCCATGCTGCAGTGGGCTGGCTCATGGAGGGCTGGAAGAAAAGGCCAAGCCCCTCAAGAAGAAAACTCTCCCAGCTCCCCAGGGAGAGGTGTCTGCTTCCCCGCTCACCTCTGCTCCTCTGAGTGGACCTCGTGTGTGCCTCAGCTGCTGAATCCTAGCAGGGCTGGGGAAAGTCCTCTGAGGGTCTGGGCTCAGGCACGGAGAGCCACAGCAAACAACTCCACGAGCACGGCACCAGCACCAAAGTCCTCACTCGACGCTCCAACTGTGCTAACTGCTCAGCCAGAGTGTGGGCACGGACTGTCTTGGTGAGCTTCGGCGCCCGGCTTTATACGCCTGCCCACAGCCCATTGGTCAAGGATGTCACAATGAGTTGCCAGGTGACATCATAATCTGTCGTTGGGGATGTCTCAGTCCACCCCTCTGTGAGACTGGAACCCATCACTCAGGGATGGTCGCATGGGGCCTTCCTGGCCTTCTCAGCCCAGAAGCACTGCAGCCCCAGTGCAAGTCCCCGAGCACAGCACCAGCTTCAAAGGCCTCACTCTGGTCTCACCCTGTGAACTGGCTGGCTGAAGCTTTAAGGAGACAATACATTTTTAGCAATGTCCCATCATTGAAGTTTAGCCAGAAGGAAAATAAATATGCAGATACACACTAGCTAACTGGCACCACCATAACTCTTGGGAGCTCCCCATTAAATTCATCTTCTGATCATAAAATATGCTAAAATAAAGGAGGAGAAAACTCCATAGGATTGGGCTTCCACTTTCAGCTGTAGGTTGTCCATGGAAAACTGTATGAGTAGGAAAGAAAGAATGTAGAAATATAAGCAAAAAAAAAGATACTCAAGAGAGACATAACTTGCAGAATCAAATTTAAAAGAAAACAAATATTTACCTTTATTTTCTTTATGGTGTTACTGCATCGAGTTTATTTGTCAAGCTCAAGGATAGAAATTGTAGGAGGAAAACAAGCACAGAAGCAGCAGCAGCTTGTTATTGTTTGAGAGGCTCCTCTTTTGGTTTAAGCAGTTGTGCTATAAATCCTGCTGTGACTTGAAATCTAAGGTATTTCCTGATTATTTAAAAAGTCAGTCTCACACTTCTCCAGTGGACCTCATGTACCTACCTACAGGAGCATTTCTTTTAACCTTATTTTTATAGGGACATCAGATGCAAGGAAAAGGCTGTGAGCACAAAGGAGGAGGGTTTTAAAGAACAGGAGAAAACAAAAATAAAATGAAGATGCAGTGCAGTGGTCCCATTATATTCTTGGCTAAACTATTCAGAGAGTCCTATGTAGTAAGTCAACACCTTCAGAGTGAACTTGTCGACTGAATGTAAACAAGGTGACTTCTGCATAACAATTTCTTTTAAAACCCTTCATATAAATTTCTTCATAGGTCCATCCTAACTGTTGACTGACTTAAATGGATACAGGAAAACAAACTAATTAAAAATTAACATTCTTTGCTTCCTGTAAGATCAGATTAGAGAAGTTTGTGTTTACCTCATACAAATTCAAATAAAGATCTGTAGTAGGAGCACAAAGGTTGCAAATGACAGTCTTAGGTGTGGCGTGGACATTCCCTGCCTCATTGGTGGAAGAAACATGGAAGAGCTGGAGCGTTACAGGGAATTGTGGAAAGGAACCATCCCATGGAGCAGGGAGGTGAACTCACCTTGAGGAATCAGGCTAGTGAATTTATTCATGTTTGTAAACCATTTAGATTTTCTAGCAGCAAGAACCAGAGAAAGCACCCAAGAAATGGCAAACTGTTCAGAGAAAAGATTGGAAGAGCAGTGAAAGCACATGGCAAGACTAGCAAAGCAAACAATAAGCAAAGCCAAAATACTGGCTAGCTTTTTCTCATACAGGAGGGGTCATCTGGAAAGTGAGCTTATGATTGAAGATACAATAACAACGTAATTATACATGGTAACAAATATTTGATTTCATAATGAAGAAACCTGAATCTGGCAACACAGGTTTATGAGCAGCACTGTACAATACTTAGTAAGGAGGGGTAAAAAGGTAGCCTTTGTTATAGAGGACCATGTAATTCAGGTCATCCTTGAAGTCAGGAACTGTGCTTCATCCCATCCAAGATCACAGCTTCATAAAATCCTTCCAGTCTTCAACTATCCCTACTAACATTTCTATAGCTGCTTTGTCATTGTTTCAGAAACATAAAACTGGGTGAAGTTAATTGTTAAATATTACGTATTTTCCATCCTCTGATATTGCCTAACTGGAAGTATAGCTAGTATTTTCACACAAATTCCAAGATGCCCAGAGTATTCTCAAGCTTTTTAAGAGAATGTTAGGCCACTCATTAATAACCATTAACTTACTAATATTTGAGAGTGCAGGATCTGTTTACATCTACAAGATTAAGTCTTTCTCCATGCTCCCAACTTTTTATTAGTGGTCCTCATCCATACCTGAGTCTAAAAAACAGAAGGAAAACATAAGAAACTGAAATACTATTTTACAAGTGATAGATTATTATCGATGAGATAGAGAGAAAAGAACAGAACAGACTAGAATAGACTAGAAGAATGGAGTGGAATGGAATGGAGTGGAATGGAATGGAGTGGAATGGAATAGAATAGAATAGAATAGAATAGAATAGAATAGAATAGAATAGAATAGAATAGAATAGAATAGAATAGAATAGAATAGAATAGAATAGAATAGAATAGAATAGAATAGAATAGAATAGAATAGAATAGAATAGAATAGAATAGTTGGAAGTGATGTACAACAATCATCTAGTCCAACTGCCTGATCACTCCAAGGTTGGTCAAAAGCTACAGCCTATTATGAAGGGCACTGTTCAAATGCTTCTTTTTAAGGAACTGACTGGCATAGGGCATCCATCTCCTCTCTAGGAAGTATGTTGCAGTGTTTGACCATTCTCTTAGTAAAGACATGCTTCCTAACGTTCAGTCTAAATGTTTGAACAGATTTGAACCATTCCAACAGGTCATGTCACTGTACCCCAGGGAGCTCCCTCTCTTCTTCCCCTCAGGAAGCTGTAGGGAGCATTGAGGTTGCCCCTCAGACTCCTTTTCTCCAAATTAGACAAACACAGAACCCTTGGCTGCTCCTCATAGGATATGTCTTCCACCCCTTCCACCAGCTTTGTTGATGTCCTCTGGATGCATTTAAATACCTTAACAACCTCCTTAAACTGTGGGGCCCACAACTGCACAAAACACTCACAGTGAAGCTGCACTGACACTGGATACAGCTGGATGATCTCCAGTTTTGACCATCCAGTTATGCTGTATTTGATGCACTCAGGACACACTTCACCTTCCTGGCTACCAGGGCAGTCTGATGAGGTATTTTGAGCCTGGTGTCAGCCAGAACTCCCTGATTCCTTTCTACAGGGTGTTCTCCAGCCCCTCCTCTCCCAGTTTCTTTTTGTGTCTGGTGTTCCTCTGTCCCAAGTGCTGAATCCATCATTTGTTCTTGTTGAGTTTCATGTCATTCATGACTGTCCAATGCTCCAATCTATCTAGATCCCCCTGCAAGGCCTCTCATCTCTCAAAAGAGTTGACACTACCTCCCAATTTGGTATTGTCAGTAAATTTGTTAATTGTCCTTTCAAGAGAAAAAATATGTCACTAAAACCAATGTTGAGAAAAAAAACATGAAGAACCCTCTGCCTGGGATTTTATTTTTCTTCCATTTACTTATTTGCTGGAGGGTGAAAGAGAGGAACTGCAAAGGAGAAAGCAAAGAGGGACCTCAGAGTTGTTCTTTGTTTCAAGGACAGCACCAGAAACAACTGACATAGCAGCAGGCATGCTGTCAACAATAATGTGAGCCTGAGTCCTCTTCTAAGTATTTTGTAATCTCATATTGTGGATAAAGTACCTGCTGAAGCCGTAGTCCTCTTCTAAGTATTTTGTGATCCCATATTATGGATAAAGTACCTGCTGAATTCAGGCCTTCAGTCAGCAAACACTACACCTTTGCTAAGACTAAGGCATAAGTGAAATAGGACATCAATGAATTTACTCTGGTCTTAAAAGGTCAAGATTTTTCTAGAGGTTCTGAAACTTTTTTTTTCTTTTTAATCCTGGCTAGTGAAAAATCTGTAACATGCAAAAGCATTTTACAAGAAAAGGTCTAATGTAGTGATAATTTTACAACACATTTTAAATCAAGAAGAACATGAAACTACGATAGACAAGGAAAAAGTAAAGTCCAAAATTAAGTAAGGAATTTGCATTCCATTTGTCCGGATACTCTTTTAAGTTAGGTAAAAAATGACTGTTGCACTCAGATTAAAGGACAAATTTATGCCCTAAATCACAGCCATCTCTATATTATAATTTACATGTCTGTATGTGGATAAACAATACGCTCAGCTGGAACCAGAACCTATCATTCAACCATCATCTCACATTCATGGCATTAGGGAAATCTGAAAGCAGTCTTTAATAGTTGATCTCTTTTTCACCTCCATTCTTTCCTTAATTATACAAAGCATGCTCAATGCTTCTAAACAGATTTGGACTTTCTTGATGAAAACCATGTGCCCCCACAGGATTATGCTTATTATTGATTTATTTTCTTGGTTTCAATTTCAAGGCATTTTAAACATGTCTCAATGAAGATTAATCAATTTTTCAAAGACTAAAGCAAAAATCTATCATGAAGAAATGTGCAATTACAACCACCAAACTGATTCCCCTTTACACTTGTTTTTCAGAAAACACAACACTGAGATTATGCAATGTTAGCCCCACTGGGATGGTTCCTTGGCTAATGAGGAATCTGCAGCATCTATTCCTCTTTTCAGTTCCCTGAAATCAAAGACAAAGCCTTAGATCATTAGTGCAAAGGCTACACCTTACTCTCCACTAAAAAAGATCTACTAAAATTAAAGTCCCATTACCTACTATACTTAAATATATTTTCAGAGAAATACAGAAATTTAGTTCCAATTTTAATGCTAGATTCTGCAAAAATTAATTCTCAGCAATGCAGCACAAGTGTTTCTACAAAGTATGTAATTCTCATCTTCCACTTGATCTGGTCACAAAAATATTCATTATAGGGAACTGCTAAATCAGTTTCCTAAATTTATGACTCCCATTTTCTGGAATAATTAGGTTTGTAAAGATATGAGGAAACAGTAATTCCTGCATTTTTATTCCTTACTTTTAATTAATTAATTTTTATATCTTTTTTCTCAGACATATTATCCTAAATTACATCCTGGCTTCTACATGTGAACAAGACAAAACATTTTTTCTTGACAAATGAGCTTGTACCCATTTCTTGCATGTATTAAATGTCAAAAAAGAATATTCAACTGTTCTTCTTAAAAAAAAAAAGAGAATACACCTCATAGAAGCACTCAGTGTTTTTAAAGAAGGCTAACAATTCAGGGTTTTTTTATAGACATCTATGTTTGAGATTTTAGAAATAACATTAATTTGGACAATATAATTTCAAAATGCTACTGATCTTTTAAAGAAATTTCTACATATTTATCCTTTCAATAGAAAAACATTCAAACTTACACACTATTCATATCTTTTTTTTAATTATGAATTTTGGTACCTAAAATCTCTTCACATAACTTAGTTGCATAGTAAATGGGACTGCATCAGCAGAACTTTTTTCTTTAAAACTTATTTTTTCTTTTTTTATTAAAGTTTTGTAAAGAAGACAAAAGCAGCATCCAGATTGTCTTGATCTCAGCTATAGTCATTACTCGATCTTATTAGGTGTATTTTGGAAATAGTTTGGGTAGTTACAGAAATGCCGTAACATTGCTTCCCTTTAAATTCTTTCCTTAGACAACAGGTCTATGAATTATTTAGGAAACCTAAGAAGTAGTTAGTGCAGACACTGTGCCTTATGCTGACAGATGCAGCTACAAAGCTGGACAGCCAGTTGCCCACCCTGGTCAGTGTAGGATCTTGTTTAGATATACATAAATACCTTGTTAATTCCTGAAACTGAAGAGAGAATAGTTAAATCATAACAACGTAGCTCACTGATTAAAACTGTGTTAATATTACAAAATCTTTCAGGTAAGAACTGTGTCTGTAGGAGCTGATATTTTGAATAAAACCCAGATGCCATGCCACAGAAAAGATATTTATAAACTTGATTCTTAATATAGATGATTGTTACAGTTGATATTTCCCCTTTGACTATTAGCCTCTCTCCTCCATTTTTCTCCTTTTCCTACTCCCCCAAATACAATATTCCTAGCACTTATCTCATAGAATCACAGAATGTTAGGAGTTGGAAGGGACCTCAAAAGATTATATAGCCCAACCCCCCTCCCAGAGCAGGATCACCTAGACTAATTCACACAGGAACACATCCAGGAGGGGGTTGAATATCTCCAGAGAAGGAGACTCCACAACCTTTCTGGGCAGCCTGTCCCAGTGCTCTGAAACCCTCACAGTGAAAAAGTTTCTTCTTATGTTCACATGGAACTTTCTATGCTGCAGCTTGCACCCGCTGCCCCTTGTCCTATCGCTGGTCATCACTGAGAAGAGCCTGGCTCCATCCTCCTGACTCACACCCTTTACATATTTATCAACATTAATAAGGTCACCCCTCAGTCTCCTCTTCTCCAAGCTAAAGAGGCCCAGCTCCCTCAGCCTCTCCTCATAAGGAAGGTGTTCCGCTCCCTTAATCATCTTGGTTGCCCTGCGCTGGACTCTTCCAAGGAGTTCTAAGTCCTTCCTGAACTGCGGGACCCAGAACTGGACACAATATTCCAGGTGTGGCCTCACCAGGACAGAGTAGGGGTAGAAGGACCTCTCTTGACCTACTAACCATACCACTTCTAATACACCCCAGGATGCCATTGGCCTTCTTAGCCATGAGGGCACATTGCTGGCTCATGATCACCCTGCTGTCCACAAGGATCCCCAGGTCCCTCTCACCTACGCTGCTCTCCAACAGGCCAGTCCCCAACCTAGAATGGTACCTGGGGTTGTTCTTCCCTAGATGCAAGACCCTACACTTGCCCTTGTTAAATCTCATTAAACTTCTTCCTGCCCAGCTCTCCAGCCTGTCTAAGTCTTGCTGAATGGCAGCACAGCCCTCTGGTGTGTCAGAAAGCCCTCCCAGTTTTGTGTCATTAGCAGACTTGCTGATGGGTACATTCTGTGGCCAACAGTCTAACAGATTCGCAACACAGCCAACATTGCTACCTCTGCCACTTATTTCCAGTTCATTTAATCCCTTCTTCTCATCTTAAATTCCTTACAACACAGCAACCAAGTAGTCTGAAGAACAGAGACTCTTCAATATATTAGGTTCATCCACTACTTTCCCATTTCTTCTATTTCATATTTCATTCCTCTCCTTTAGAAATAACTTTGCAGCAAGGACCTTTGATGCAGATCAAAGTGAAGACAGCTGCACAAGTCTCAGAACCATTTGGTCCCTGGCATTTTTTCTGAACTTCTGCAGAATTTTGCAGAGCTTCAATCAATAACATTTTTGCTGAAGCAAGGACTTCACATTTACAGGTATACTGAGAAGAAACAAGCATGTAACACATGGTAATTGTCATAAACCACAGTTTTACAAGTCTTATTTCACACTACAGGGTTTTAATTAATCATCACAATTCAAGCATTCATTATGATTGTGTTCTGCTTTTTTTCAGGGAGCTGTGCACACATTTCTCTTCTACAATCATGACATATTTGTTTCTTGAATGATGAAATTAGTGCAATCTTCTGGAAGGCTACATTCTGCTTTATATGACAACATACTTAGGAAGGGGTTGTCCAAGTTTGGAGGTTTCTGCTGCTTTAAAAGAATCAGTAGATTGCACAGTGGTGTTATACAGAACTTAAAGTAAGAAAAAGTGGGGGAGAAAAGATAAACCACAACAAACCAAGATAATACAGTACCTTCCATGAGAACACAATACACATAATGCATGTGTTAAGGGCAACAATATAACATGAGAAATTTTTTGGAGATCCTCAACTGTATAAGGAAGAGATTGAGACTGTGTCCTGAGATGTCTTTATCAAAAAATCGTCCAGGAAAAGATCTGTGTGGTAACATAGCAGCTTTGCTTGTTATGCTGGTGTTGGATATGCAATGCTTATGCAGCTGTCAATACTGAAGCAAGCCAGTACAGTTATTGGCAAACTCTTGATTCTCATTACACTTACATAATTCTTCATATTAAATACTTCTCACAAGGGAAAGGCCCTCATTTTCATTATACTAGAAACACATTTTGAAGTCTTCTCTCACACTGGCTATCTGAAACCGTAGCTTCTGCAAGGTAGTTTTTAGTTCAAAGGATGTTAACTCCAATGCTGATACATGACAGAAGCATACAATACATGACATGTATGGGGTACTGGAACTGCATGCATGCCTGCACTCCACATCCCAGCTGGGAATCTGGGCAGGCATCTCCTACTTTTCTGCACTTGTTTCCACTGCACAGCTGAGTGTCTCCTGTAAGTCAGGGCACTAGATGCAGTGTTTCAACTGGCCAAAAATTTCCACAGTCTCATACAATGCTGCACTATCAAGGCTCCTTGGCTGTTCCCTCTTTTTTAGAAAAATAAGATCCAGAGGTCCTCCATTGATATAGAGCTCCATCATCTCAGGGCCATCCTGAGCTAATATGGTCCACAAATGAGCCCCTTCTGGGGTCTTAATTCTACCCACTGACAGGAAACTCAGTCTAAACTGGGCTTCTCACTTTCCTCTTTCCATGGGTCAAGAAAGTCTTTCATATTCGCTAGCTGCCAGCCTAATGATCTAGCCTCAGAGCTCATTAACTCATTAATTGTATTTAATAGGTTGCATCTAGTGTACTTCCTGCTCCATTTGAGACAACCAAAATGGAAAAAACCCACCAAGCCATTTCCATGATTTTAAAGGATGATTTAAAAAATGTGGAAATGAGATGACTTCTCAACTTTTCCCCCCTTAAGATATGCATTTTCAGCAAAACATTCCATTTCTTTAGAACAGAATGTCAGAGTTCTTGATTTTAACCTATATTTTGTTGTTGCTGTTAGAAAACCAGATTTTTTTTTCTAACAAGTTTTATTCCAGGCAGCATTAGGCTGTCTACTGAAGCACACAACAGATACTGCCCACACAGTACCTTTTCAGCAAGAAAATGAAGGCAATAGCTTAAAATAACCCGCCTGTCTATGGAAGCACATAGTGTGTCTGGATTAAAATCAAGTTCTTCAACACCTGACGAACTAGATAAATCCCAAATTGATAGCCCCATTAAAAAGAAGGTTAAGCTTTAAGGATACATAAATGCCAAAATCTAAAGAGAAAATAGTACACAGAAAGCTAAAAATTGTGAGAAACTTGGCACAGTGTTATTTTCTGTTGCAGTCCTTGATCCAACAGACAAATGTAACTATAGCACCCACAAATTTTGCTCAGTGTTTCTCACCATCAGTTCTGATCTAATTGCTAATTGTAAAACATACAGGTCTAAAACATTTTTAGCAATGTAATCTTATACATCTCATTCTGCCCTTGTCATTAGCAATGCTACAGACAAATGATGCAGACACTGACAAGTTCAATCTATTCCTTTGCTGCAGAGACTACTTGCAGCATCAGAATCAACGCAGGTTATCACTTGAAATCCACATGTAAATCCACATTAACTATAGCTATTCAGATCACTTTTAAAATCTGTACTTGTCATTTAACCTGTATCTGTCTCTAGATAAATTGTAAAAGCAATCCCTTGTAATGCAACAGGTAGTAATGCCGTTAGAGATGCTCAAAGTCATGTGAAACACTCTTTTCTACAAGTGTTCAACCTGTGTCTTGGCCAGATGCATGATGACACCACATTAAAAACCCTTAACTGAGCTTCTTCTGAACTTGAGGTTGGTTCAGATCTCATCTGAATTCTGCTTTCCAGGCTTATCTCAGGCTTATCTATTTCTCTTCAACTGGTTTCATTGTCCTCAACTTCATGCAACTCTGGTTATAAAATAATTTTTGTGCCTATAATTCTGAGCAGCAAACTTGTATAGAGAAAATATGCTAGTAAAGGAAAGTTTGGTAATATTAGGATCAGCTGGCTGTTATTTACATTGATTAGTTTTATTGCTAGGGTTATTTATGTCTGTCACTTTGCACTGGGAAGTGTCGTATTTCTTTGTGCAGTATAGAGGTGTAACCTCATATTTAAGTGCCAAATCAAGGTCCTGCCTTAGATGGATTTTCTTTGGTTGAGTTTTCTTCTGTGCTCTTTTCATAATAATACAGCTCTGGGAAGTTGGAGTAAACAAAGCCCACTAGAAATGTGGATAGTACCAAGGAAACTACACATAGAAGCATACCTCCTAGGACCATGAGAAATGCCACACTGGAACAAACTGTCACCCATATGGGAGCTGTCAGGAAAAAAGCAGTAGTTTTATAAAACAGCAAGAGTCATATCCAATTGACATAGATTATCCCACTCTCTGACTTTCAGTAAAAGAGGAGTTCTCCCAAAGGTTTTCTTCAGCTCACTATAAGAAAGCACGTTTTGAGACTCAAGAATGGACAAACCTGTTCTTTCACTTCAAATAAGGAACAGAGGAATATTTACTACCTTCCATTTCCACTTCTTTTTACACACTCAAGACTTTATAGTAAATGTATCTATATTTCATCTCTCCTTAAACTAAAGATATTTAAAAACTAAAGTTTCATCTGTTCAGTTTCTGTGTTTATTGGTTACCCTCAATTTCAGTAAATATTTTATTCTACTTCAAAATTCTCTTTTTTTAGGAAGATGCAGTCCTCAGCAGCAGTCTGTAAAATCCAGTACCCTGTAGCAGTCATTACCAGACACAGAATTTTCATTTAATGGGTACTAAAAGTGGAATGACTGAGTCTAAAAGTGAGGGTCACTGGTCAGGTGTTACTGACAGACCAGCTCCAGGGAGCCCAGAAGGTTTGACTATCACATTACTTCATAATCCTCATTACAAAACCAGGGGGGAGTAGTCTTAGGCACTCTGTTCAAAATACCAAAACTAAAATACATGATTGATTCTCCATGTTTTCACTTTAATTTCCCCCCCAAAAAAAATCACAGGTTTGAATAGAAATCAGAAAGCAGAAAAGGAGAAAAGGATATTCCCATAAAGTAATATCTCTTTCCGTCCCTTTGCTAGTCTGCACAGGAAATAATCGTATCTTTTATCTCTGTGTTAAAGTCTCCCAAACCTTCTTCATGCTTCTAAATTCTGACATAAGCTGATCTAGTTCCTGGTAAACTGACAGTCAGGAGGCCAGGAGAAGCATCATGCTGCCCTTGATCCTCTTCTCTGATGGAAACTGCAAAGAGTAGGAAAAAAAAGTGGCAAGACATTTTAGTCTTCTCGCTTTTGCTGCTACTCTGGTGACACCTGCTGTCCTATTCTAAAATGGCATCAAAGTAGCACCCTCGGAATAAAACAGTAATTCTAGCTAATATTTCCCTAAAGTACATTACACAGTCCATCTCACATAAACTGCCAGATTTTCAAGTCTCCAATTTAGACTGAGAAATTGTCGAGGAAATTAAAACAGCAGAGTGTTTTCCCTGCCTACTTGTCTGTCCTGTCTTTTGCTGAAAACTGGACCCTTGTTTTCTGCAAGGCAAATGATCCAGTAGACGTTATTGTTATAATACACAACTGATATGATTATGGCAGACACCTACACTGAGAAATAAATACATGAAAAATGCAGTCTCACACAGATGCAATAAATATCTCAGTTCCTTATCATATTTGCTATGACATTACCAACAAGAAGATGCTTAAGAGTCTGCGTCTTCTGCCTCTTAAACTGAGTTAATACCCCTTTAACATCAACTTTTATTGCAAACAGCCTAGAGCACTTCATACTAAAAAACAGGTACATAATTGGAGTACAGAAAGGGAACTAGTGGTCATATTAACAAAACAAACAAACACACAACCAAGAAAAAAATAAAAAAAAGAGAAGTGCTGAAGACCAGAGTTAATCTAATAAGCCTATATATCTAAATAGGGATCCAAAACCCAAGGTTTGACAAAATGAGATTTTGGCTCTCACTCAAGCAACACAATATTGCATGCTATCTGCATTTTCAAAGCCTTCATGGCCTGATCATCACTTTTATACATCCCTAAAGAAGACACACTGAGCTGGCAGTTCAGGCTACTATGCCAGATCAATTCATCTCTGCTTTCCACATAGCAACGACAATATACTGGCACTTTCTACACTTAACTATGTTAAGAACCATCTTAATTGTTAGAACAGCAGAAGATGATACAAAACAAGAAAAAAGAAACCAAAAACCAACCAAACAAACAAAAACCCCAAACCCCTCCAAGGGCAAGATAAATCCTCACCTACAGCTATCATTTGATAAGAGACTTCACTTCCAGCCACAAAGTGAGTGTGGAAAGATGCAATAATAAGAGATTGTTCTCTAGTGTGGCAACGTGAACTGTTGGAGCAAGTCCAGAGGAGGGCCATGAGGATGATGATGGGGCTGGAGCAGCTCTCCTGTGAAGACAGACTAAGAGAGTTGGTTTTCTTCAGCCTGGAGAACAGAAGGCTGCAGGGATACCTACTTACAGCCTACCAATACTTAAAGGGGTCTTACAGGAAAGTGGGAGAGGGACTGTTCACTAGGGAGTGTAGTGATAGGACAAGGGGTAATGGCTGCAAGCTGAAAGAGGGTAGGATTAGATTAGATGTCAGGAAGAAATTCTTGACTGTGAGAGTGGTGAGGCCCTGGAACAGGCTGCGCAGACAGGTTGTGAAAGCTCCATCTCTGGAAGCATTAAAGGCCAGGGTGGATGAGGCTATGGCAGGGGGGTGGAAATAGGTGATTATTGAGGTCCCTTCCAACCCAAAGCATTCTATGATTCTATGTAATCCATACATATGACATGAGCAGACTGGTAATCTAATAGAAGAGGAAATGCACAGGCACACAAACACATATTTATGCTGTCAATAGTTTGAAGTTGCTCATCTCATTGAGCTACATGATGAACAAAGGGAAGAACAGTTCTATCAAAACAAAATAAAATTTTAAAAACATCAACTGATGATGAGTTTGAGACTTACTAAGAGCAGAAGCAGAAATCCATCTGGGGCTAAGAGACCATGGCCTTGAAGTCAGGCAGTCTCAGCAGCATTTAACAATATAAACCATGCAAAAATTCACCACAAAAAACACTACTATAGTGATGTCCATCCCAGGCAGAAGTATATGCTGGGTCCTATGCCAGTACTCAGTGGCTCTAGGCAAAATAACATCAGGCTCAAAACATGCAGTGATGGAGAGCTCACCAGTCCACCCACTAAAGAAACTCCACAGGTCCCCACAGCAGTGCTTAGCGCACACATGCTCCATCCACCACCACACACTGCCTCCCTGCTCAGGGCCAGCCCCAAAAGTAGGATTACCAAGACTGCTGTCCCATGCACACTTCCAGGCTCAGATGCAGGGGTGTCTCAGTTTTGTGTGGCTGGGTTCTGGTGGAGAAAGGGGGCTGCAGGGGTGGCTTCTGCAAGAAGCAGCAAGAAGCTCTCTGCAGGCCCCACAGCCAATTCAAGGCCAGAGTTGCTGCTGACCAAGGCCAAGCCAATCGGTGATGGTCACAGCGCTTCTGTGAATTACATTTAGGAGAAAAAAACCCATAAGCAGCAGCTTTTTACCACCAGAGAAGGGAGTGAGATGTAAGGAGCTGTCCAGGCACCAAGGTCTGTGGGGGTGGGGGAGAAGGTGCCCCAGGTGCCGGAATGCAAGATGTCCCTGCAGCCCGTGGAGAAACCCATGGTGGAGGGGGTGTTCCCCTGCAGCCCATGGAAAAGGCTGAGACCCCACCTGCAGCCCGTGGAGAGGCTCCACACTGGAGCAGGTGGAGACATGCAGGAGATGCTGTGACCCATGTTGGAGCAAGCCCCTGCCAGCACTTGCAGCCCATGGAGAGAGACACAGACACAGAGATGAGCAAGGGAGAGATCTGGGCCAGAGGAGGTTTGCAGGGGGGAAGCTTGTGACCCCATGGAGGACTGGGACTGAGAGACACTGCGATTTATGACTGCACCCCATAGCAGTGACCCACTCTGGGGCAGCTGGTGAAGAGCTGAAGCCCTGTGGGAAAGGACTCTTTGGAGAAGTTCAGGAAGGACTGTGTCCTGTGGGTGGGACCCCAAGGTACAGCAGGGGAAGGGTGTGTGGAATGAATGCACCCCCCAGCCAAGAAGGAAACCAACTTGTGAGAAACTGAGTGAAACCCCCCTTTTTCCCATTCCCTGCCCCTACCTGTGCCACAATGAGGGGTAAGAAGAGAGTGAAATCATGACTAAAGTGATGTCTGCTAAGAAGGGAGAGGTGGGGGAAGGTACTTTAAGATCTGGTCACACTTATCATTATACGACTCTGGTGTCACTCTGTGTGTGCTGTGCAGTGCAATAAATTAAAGAATTTTCTTTCCTTTCTTCTGTGTTGAGTCTGTTGCCCTTGACACTGATTGTGGAATGATCTCTCTCTGTCCTTATCCCAACTCCTAACCATATCAATATCTATTTTCTTCCCTGTCCAACTGAAAAGGAGAGTGATAGAGTGACTTTGGTGAGGTCTTCCATTAGCTTGCAAACAGGCTGTCCCACCAGGGGCCACTCCATGCAACTACTCACTTGCCCATGGGTCTGAGCAGGGGGAAGAACCATTAGGGCTGATCCATCAGTGCTCCCAGTGTCCTGATATAGACTAGATGTCAAGGAAGTCTTGTCCCAACACATAGCATCACACTTGTTCACCTCCACACAACCACCTTTATATCTTTCAAACGGATATATACTGTATTTATGCACAGAAGGTGGATTTTGCACAAGCAATAGGTGTTCTTGACCACAAAGTGAAGGAGACGCTGCACACACAAGTATGGACATAGGAAGTTGAGGTAACTGCTAACGTATTCTGTAATGTGAGATATTGAACAAGTAAATGACAGTAAGTTAAAAAATAGTTGATTATTCAGGATTTCATAGAAAGTGATAAACCTCTTCATGTAGTGTATTGGGTCTGGCTGAGATGGAGTTCACCTTCCCCACAGCAGCCCTCCCAGTGCTGTGCTGTGTACTGGTAGCCAGAGACGTGTCGGTAACACACCGGTGGTGTGGCTGAGGCACAGCAGCCAGGCTGTCTCTCCTCACCAGCAGGCTGGGGGTGGGAGAGATCTTGGGAGGGGGCACAGACCACACAGCTGACCCAAGCTGACCAAAGGGATATTACATACCATATGACTTCTGCTCAGCAATAAAAGCTAACAGAAATTATGTCATTCTTTATGACGTTTGTCTTCTGGAGCAACCACTAAGTGTGCTGAAGCCCTGCTTCCTGGGAAGTGGCCAGGCATCACCTGCTGGTGGGAAATAGAGAATAAATCTTTTGTTTTCCTTTGCTTCTGCTCATGGTGTTTGCTTTTCCTTTATTAAACTGCCTTTATCTTGACCCACAAGGGTTTTTTCCGTTTTATTTTTCTCCCTGCCCTGTCCTGAAGGGACGTGAGTCATAAAGCCACTTGGTGGGCACATGGCATCCACCTAATGTCAACCTACCGTAGATGGATATTTGGTTCATACAAAGCCCAACACATATTTTCATACTCTTTATGAAGTGAGTTCACCATTCTCAGCACAATATTGAGCAGAATGAATGGCAACAACTAAATAATGTCCTGAGATAGCAAAAAAATCCAATGCTGAAATTCTTAAAATTTGGTTGTTTGAGATATTACTGATGTCTCACTAACCCAAAAGCAAGTTCATGTTGTACTTTTCCTGAAAATTAATAAAGCCTATTAGTTCCAATTCTAGTTCAGTACCTCTTTTGACTACAGGCTAGAGACTGGTAAGACCTTATCTGAGATGATGTTTCAGTGGAAGAGAGTAAGAAATGAATCACTGGAAAGAAAAATTAACAAGACTCTAAAAATAAGTTCATGAGAAAAAAAACCGACAAACCAAACATTGAAAGCAATATAACAATTAACTTGGAACTATTAATGCTGCCTGAACATAAAACCTGATGTTCAGACATTAATTTTTCTAATTTTTAGTTTTACTTTCAAAGTGTTTATCTGATAAATAAACAGCTATAAAATATATCAGCATTAACTAATAAACAATAGCTGTTTTTAAAGATTTCATATAATGTACTTATACGTCACTGAGACATATTTAAAATTAGAATAGAAGTTACAAATTTTCCAGAGTCATAAAGTCCAGGGAGATACATAGAGCACCTTGATCCTGACAGTTACAATAACAATACACTGAAATGTAGTGCTGAAAAACAGATGTGTACCCGACACCATTTAAAAGGTACCTTCTGAAGTGTCTTTACAGCACATGCAGTAATAGTCACATTTTGTCAAGGAAGAGTGGATGTTCTTTGAATAAGATCACAGCTACCATAAAAACCCATCTTTAGAAGGATGTGCTTTTTGTACCATGTAGAGCATTTATTTTCCAGAGGAGAATGCTTCTTGCCTGCAGAATGCTACCCATATTCAAGAAGATATACAGATATACTCTCTGTTTGCATGGGAATAAGAAAATTGAGACCGATAAAAGTATTTTCTTTGTGAGGTGTGGCATCCACTGTGTCTGAACTCTCTCAGAAAATAAATTGCTTGGAAATTTGAAGTCCTTTTAATTAAGTAGAATTCCCCGAGGTTTGGCACATACTGAGATAAGCAGAACTCTCATTTGTATATGCTGCTGAATCTCTGGATAGGTTGTAACATCACAAAATGTTTCTGAAGACAACATAAAATTCTACAGCTAGAACCTGAATTTTCAGTGAATTATATGACACTGCTGTTCTTATCCATAGTAAGTGGAAAAGTAATACTTATTCTCATTTTAAAGTGCCTCTACTTGTATACAAATATTTAGTGACATCCTATGGTACAAAACCCCATATCAAGCTGGAGGCTTGTTCCCGTGCACATATCCCAAGATATTTGCTCTCAAGTCCATCGTCTGCACTAACATGTTTAAGGCGACCTCTACAGAAAATAGACAAGACAGGGGTCATAACATAATCTATATAGATGGTGTCATGTGCAGAGGCAAACGTAAACTTATTAGTAGTTTTGTATCAGTGAAGGCTAAACTGGGAAAAGGCACCGTCTGTTAAAATAGTCTGTTAAAAACCCAGAGAACCCCGTGAAAAGGAACTGTATAGCTCACATCTGCAGACTAATTTTGAGGGGTAGACACAAAATATTTCATTTATGGTAGAACAAGCAAATCATCTGCATCTGCAGGCAAACACCAAAACAGCTATGAAGAGGTAAGTGGAAATTAAAACTGGCCAGAACCTAGAGCAAGGCTTGCAGGTACTGCTGCAAACTCTTGAGTCTGCTGTTGGCTACAAGCTAGAGCTTTGTGCTAGTTCTGGGGGCTTTTTTTCTAATTCTTCAGGTAAAAGCTTAACCTCAAAAGGCCTTCAGAACTGTTAAATGGAGTTTTTCCCTCAGCAATGTTGAAACCTATCAGGAGCTGGGAGATGAGTTGAAACAAGTGAAGCTGAAAATGCTGGCTCTCTCTTTGCGTCTCTGTAGAGGCAGCAGATTTGATTTAACTATTATGTGCAGTGACCTCTCAGTGACTTGTCCTTCTGGGCTTAGGGAGCACCTTTGCTAAATCTGCACCCACAAATCAGCAATGCCTTGGACAACACTGAGTCTGGATCCTCTGATAAGCACAAATAAGCACTGCTTTTGTAAGAAGCAAAGGCAGCAAAAATACTAGAAGTCTGGGAAAACCTCACTGACACATGCCAGAGAAAATGGTTTCCTAGGTCTTTTCACACCCTTTTGCAACAGGTGTCTCATTCACAATCTCACTGGCAGTCACACAGTAACTTTGTCAACTGCAGCAATTTTGAAGGCTTCAAAATAATGGTAAAAATCATGTCTAGATTTCCCAGCTATGACACAATTATTCAGAAGAGATTAAGGAAATTCAAAGTTCACTATTGTTCACCCCACAGAAAAAAAAAATTCAACCCAAAAAACAACGACCAGCCATTTAAAACTGGAGCAACAGGGGTACATAGACATATACAGCTTACTGACATCACTGCTAGTTTGGTCTCTGTGTACTCTTGGTGTCTGTGTACTCCTGTGTGTCCTCTTTTCATCGATAGCTGAAATTGGGTGCAAAAGAGTAAAGAGATGAAAGACAAAATTTCTGATCTAAATGACAGTGGAAGAATTAAAACTCTATAGAAAATCAGAAGTCTTGGGAAATCAGGAGAGTTTGACAACCAGGGTAGACTTGGAAGGTACTAACTTCATAGAATGATAGAATCATAGAATGTATTGATTGGAAGACACCTTTAAAGGTCATCTAGGCCACGCCCCACACCCCACACACACCCCCCACCGCAGTAAGCAGGGACATCTTCACTAGATCAGGTTGCTTAGAGTCCCATTAAGCCTTATCTTAAATATCCTCAGGGATGGAGCCTCCACTACCTCTCTGGGCAACCTCTTCCAGTGATCTTCCTCTCTCATATTGAAGAACTTTTTCCTTTTATCCAACCTAAATCTACCCTTCATCCTAGTGCTACATCTCCTTGTGAACAGTTCTACCTCAGCTTTCTTACAGGCACCTTTCAGGTATTGGACGGCTGCTATGAGGTCCCTCTGGAGCCTTCTCTTCTCCAAGCTGAACAAGCCCAAATCTCTCAGCCTGTCTTCACAGGAGAGGTGGTCCAGCTCTTTGATCCTCTGAATGTGCTCCAACAGCTCCATGTCGTTCTTGTGTTGAGGGCTCCAAAACTGGACACAGCACTCCAGGTGGGGTCTCACCAGAGCAGAGCAGAGGGACAGAATCACCTCTCTCAACCTATGGGCCACACTTCTTTTGATGCAGCCCAGGATGCAGTTTGCCTTCTGTGCTGCACATGCACATTGGTGGCTCATATCCAGCTTCTCATCCACAAGCACTCCCAAGTCCTTTTCCTCAGGGCTGCTTCCCAGCACATCATCTCCAAATCTGCATGGATAATGGGGATTGTCCAAACCCAGGTGCAGGACCCAGCACTTGGCTGTGTTGAACCTCATGAGGTTCACCTGGGCCCACTTCTTCAGCCTCTCGAGGTCCCTCTGGTACATTAACCTCACCACCCAGCTTGCTGTCATCAGCGAACCTGCTGCGGGTGCACTCAATCCCACCATCAACAGCATTAATAAAGATATTAAACAGCACCAGTCCCAGTACGGACCCTTGAGGAACACCACTTGTCACCATCACTATGGATTCACCAAGGGGAGATCATGCTCAACCAACCTCGTAGCCTTCTACAGTGTCATCGTCTGAGTAGATGGAGGGAGAGCAGTGGATGTCATCTACCTTGACTTCAGCAAGGCTTTTGATACTGTCTCCCATGACATCCTGATAGCAAAGCTGAGAGATCATGGGATAGATGAGTGGACAGTGAGGTGGGTTGAGAACTGGCTGTCGGACCGAGCTTAGAGGGTGGTGATCAGTGGAGCAGAATCTGACTGGAGGCCTGTGACTAGCGATGTTCCCCAGGGCTCGGTGTTGGGTCCAGTCCTGTTTAATATCTTCATCAACGACCTTGATGAGGGAATAGCATCCACCCTCAGCAAGTACCCGATGATACAAAGCTGGGAGGGGTGGCTGACACGCAGGAACACTGCACTGCCATCCAGCGAGACCTGGACAGGCTGGAGAGCTGGGCAGGGAGAAACCAGATGAGGTTTAATAAAAGCAAGTGTAGAGTCTTACACCTGGGGAGGAATAACCACTGGAATCCTCTTCTCACCACGGTCCAGGGGTAGGGCTAGGGGATGGACAGGAAAGAAAGGCTCACACCACGTTTTGCAATCCACAGCTGCTTTATGGAGCACTTGCAGACCTCCGGCTAGCGAGAGATAGATATTTTGCCCCCTCTCAGCCACTGTTGAGTGCAGGCTGCTGTGTCCCTTGCTGGGGTGCTGGGTGGTTGGTCAGGGGTTGCTGAGGACTCCCGACCTTCCTGAAATGTTGTTGCCGCTGTCTCATTGAGGGCATCGTGGGCACAAGATAAGTAGACATCTGGAGCCCAGGGCTCATGAGGGGAGGTGGAGAGCGGTCCCTGTGTCCTTCTCCTGGGCAAGCAATATGACAGGAGGGAGTGAGCTCCTGCCCCCACACCTCTCCTCCTCCACTCACAGTTGGACATCCTTCAGGTCACAGCACCACCATGCCCAAACTGACATATCTGGATGCATTACACAACGCCACAACTGACATCACAGAGCGCCTATAAATATGGGGGCCCCTGCAGGTGGCCCACACTTTGCTGAGCTTCAAGGCCCTCAGATGCCAAGCATGCTTGGAAGGAAGAGGTCACGGAGCAGCAAGGAGGGTATCTGCCCACCTTTGTGGGGGAGCCCACCCAAATGCTATACACAAGTGCAGCAGAAAAATGCACCTCCCAAGAGGAGGAAGAAGAGGCAGCGGAGGAGGGGGAGGAAGAGGAGGAACAATCACAAGACACATTGTGCCAAGCCCACAATCGATGTCACCCCTTTGATTGAAGGCAGTGCTTGACTCTAGGCCCATAAGTGAACGCCACAGGGCCCAAGCATGTCTGCCTGCCAAGGAGCCCCCAGAGCAGTGTGGCAGGTGGCTACCAACCAGGGAATGCCAAGGGGCCAAGGCGTCTCACCCTACCAGGGAGCAGATGGAACAGCGAGGCAGGTGGCTGCCCACTGCTGAACACCATGAAGCAGAAATATGTCTGCCTGCCATGGAGCAGCCACAGCAGCAAGGCGGGTGGCTGCCCACCACAGGATGCCATCGAGCCAAAGTGCACCTGCCTGTCAGGGGGCTCCTGGAGTAGCCTGGCAGGTGGCTGCTCACCTCTGCATGGGACAGCATAGAGATGGTTCCCACAACTGCCAAACAGGGATGCGCCTCCAGGAGCCTGCAAAAGACAAAGCAGCGGAGGAAGAACATCAACCCTGCACCATGAGAGCCACCTCATGTGACTGTCACCCACCAGTGTGCGGCTGTGGACACACAGGCAAACAGCCTGGGGCCCTGGTGTGCCTATCTGCTGAGGTATGGCCTGCTGCCCAGGCGTGGTGGCCCGCAAAGGACAACGTGGAGCCCATGGGGGTGGTTCCACCACAGCATGGCCTGGGACTGACTGCCATTAATCCACCAGACAGCAGCATGCAGCCCATAGACTTCCAGAACCCTCACCCATGGTGGCAGTGGGTCCACCTGCCTCAGGGGTCACCTGCCAGTACCCCAGCCATCCAGGCTCCTTTGCGTGAGACACTGGCAACAGCCTGGAAGGAGCACCTGCCTGGATCCCTACTGGTGGCTTAGACTCTGCACCTCTGTGACCGTACAGGAATCAACAATAAAACAATTAAAATGCTTTTGGCCTCTCTTGACACTTTAGTGACTGTAACCACACTCCAGTGTCCTCTCCAGCTCTCTGTCTCAGAGTAGGAGGCTCTGCTGCCATGCTCACCTTGGCACACTCAGACCCTTTTTCCACAATTCATGGACCTTCTGCTTCCCTTTGAGTTTACACATGAGCTCCCTGTGCGTCCACACAGGTTTTCTGCCACCCTTCCTTGATTTCTTATTCATATGGATGCACCGACCCTGAGCTCGGAAGAAGCGCTGTTTAACCACTGACCAGCTCTCACAGGCCCCCTTGCCTTCTAACAGCCTAGCCCATGGGATTGCTCCTCTTAGGTCCTGGAAGAGACCAAAGTTTGCTCTCCTGAAATCCAGGGTAACTGCATGTATCAGTACAGGCTGGGGGATGACCTGCTGGAGAAGAGCTCTGTGGAGAAGGACCTGGGGGTCCTGGTAGATGACAGGTTGGCCATGAGCCAGCAGTGTACCCTGGTGGCCAAGAGGGCCAGTGGGATCCTGGGGTGCATCAAAAGGAGCCTGGCCAGCAGGTCACAGGAGGTGATCCTCCTCCTCTACTCTGCCCTGGTCAGGCCCCACCTGGAGTCTTGTGTCCAGTTCTGGGCTCCCTGATATAAAACAGACAGGGATCTCCTGGAGAGAGTCCAGAGGAGGGCTACAGGGATGATTAAAGGCCTGAGGTATCTCCCCTGAGGAAAGGCTGAGTGAGCTGGGGCTGTTCAGCCTTGAGAAAAGAAGACTGAGAGGGGATCTGATTAATATTTATAAATATCTCAAGTGTGGGATGCAGGGGGAAATGTCCAGCCTCTTTTCAATGGTCTGTGGAGACAGGACAAGGGGCAATGGCTTCAATCTTGAGCACAGGAAGTTCCGCAACAACATGTAGAACAACTTTTTCAAAGTAATGGTGACAGAGCCCTGGGACTGGCTGCCCAGAGGGGTTGTGAAGTCTCCTTTTCTGGAGATATTCAAGACCCATCAGGATGCCTACCTGTCCTTGGGAACCTGCTCTGGCAGGGGAGGGGGTTTGGACACGATGACCTCTGGAGATCCCTTCCAACCCCTACAGTTCTGTGAATCTGTGAATCTTCCATCTGGATATGATGCCTTTGACCGCCACCCTTTGGATGCGACCATCCAGCCAGTTCCTTATCCACTGAAAAATCCACCCATCAAATCCATATTTCTACAACCTAGAGAGAAGCCTGTTGTGAGGGACTGTGTCAAAGCCCTTGCAGAAGCCCAGATAGATGACATCCGTAGCTCTTCCCTTGTCCACTGATGCAGTTACTGCACTGTAGAAAGCCACTAGATGGGTCAGGCAGGACTTGCCCCTAGTAAAGCCATGCTGGCTGTCTCAAATCACATGCCAGTCCCCTATGCACTTCAGCATAGCTTCTAGGAAGATCTGTTCCACAACCTTCCCAGGCACAGAGGTGAGGTGGACAGGTCGATACTTCCCAGGGTCATCCTTCCTACCCTTTTTAAAAATCACCTTTTCTGCTTGTCATAGAAATGATTTGAAAAGTTGTGCCAGATGTGGATGTTTTTATGCTAAACAACCTACTCACACCCTTTCTTAGTATCAGGTCCAGGAGAAACACCTCTTTTACAAATGGAAATGACTTAATATAGAAAAATGTTCTGTCAGAGAGAATTACCCATTTTTATGCATATTCTTCATGGGGAAGCCAAGAAGCTGGAGTGGCATTTTTATGGCCACCTGGTAGGAATTAAAATAATTGTCAGACACTTGACTACCCATCTTCAGGAATCTATTTGGTTAAGATACTTTTTCTAAATCACAGAAAAAGCCCTAAATAATTAGCACACTAAACATCTGACTTGTGTGAAATATCACTGGGGTGCATGGATTACATCTAAAGGTTCAAGCAACAAGAATTTACAATAATGGAGGTGAGTAGCATCAGTGTGCCATCAGGGATTCTATATGTCACTGTTCAACATGCAGGCAGCACATCTCAACGTAGTCCTACTGTCTCACAGAAATGCTTGAATAACGTGTGACAACAGGGAACACCCCTGAGAAAAGCAAAATTCAGACATCATGGAAGGCAGCATCAGCCATCACAACATGTTACCTTTAACATCAGCTCTGCCAAAAACCTTGCATGACCTATGGAAACGTACAGCTCCCCACATTTCCATTGTAAAAATTAAATGGTTAGCAAAACCACTGATATTCATTGATAAATTGAATTAACTTAACAATAAGAACAGAGGACAAAATCCCACACATTTTCTACCTAGAAGTACATTCCCATTAGTATCTCCTGCAGAAATGTCCATTTCAGCTAATTTTCTAGGCTTTTTCAGAAAAAAAAATATGTGAGCAGAAAAGTTTTTAAACAAGCTATAATGTATTTCTTTGGACTTCAAGCTGTTTTCCACACAAGCTGAAACCTGTATGTGGCCATCAAGCTCTTCCTTTCCTGATTTCAGAGGAAGTCCTCTTTGTGCCTCTGCAGTCCTGATGGCAATTAGTGTTTTCCCTTCCAGACATTTTTACACAGAAGCTCTGTAATATTTCTGGATTCCTCCTACACAGTCAGAGTATCTGGCAGGGTGGAGATCAACCCTTTTTACATCTAACTCCTACAAATTTCCATTAAAAAGTTTAGGGTAGTTAGCCAAAGAGGGCCTTTGATCTTTTGCTCTATCAGCTACTCACCAAAGATCCTTACTTTGGGACTAGGGCATCAAGTGATCTGTCAAGTATTGTTTTACTGTTGGGTGTACATCAATAACAAAAGAATGTACAAAGTTAATCACCGATTATATTACAAACACTTTTGCAGTGAGCTTTCTTTTCCTCAGCAATGAGAAAGTATTTAAAATACTTTTCAGCTAAGAAAAATTCACTTCTGTAATACAAATGATAAGACAGAATTCAAGCCAACTTTTCAACTTAAACACAAAGATCTGACAAGATCTAGAACAAGGACAATTGTAAATACTCTGTTTTTATAAAGGCTGCAAAAGGAACTGACATCTGCCTTAAGAAAGGGGATGGATTAATTTTTTTAAAACATTCAACTTTGAAACATCAGCATAATATAGATAGTTCAGGCAATCAAAACAAAGATGTTTTGTAGGCTTTTAAAAGTCATGTCTGGAAGCATGGATCAAATACTTAAGCTGAGCGAGATCTGAAAATACTGTGCTGAACAGACACTGTGTTTCCTGCCTTCATGTTCTCACAACAGTTCAGTAGTGCCTGGCAGTACCTAGAAATGTTATTACTGCTGGGAAGACACACTTTTTTTCTGGGAACCTGAATCACACACTGTTCAGTCAGCAATATTTCAGAAAGTAGCCTGGGGGAAAAAAAAAAAGAAAGAGCATTGGTGAGATATTATCAGCTGAGAAATAGCGATTCTCCTAGAACACTGATGCAATCATTACAGCTTCTGGAAACAGGAAAAGAGAATGGATGTTTTCTGGAAGCCCTGTGAGACGCTCAAGCTCTGCTGGCAGCATTATTACTAGGAAAGGTTTTCTGTAAACAACAACGTATTCAAATTAATAAGAAAGTTCCAATCAACAAATGACTAATGATGTACCAATTATGCTTAGGGTTTGGTAGAAGGGGCAAAATATGCTCAGTGAAATAAGCTCAGTGATTTGTCATCAGCAATGTGATCTTCACTCCCAGGTACTGCCTTGTTATCCAACCTGTAGAAAAGTGTTTACTATGGGCTTCTAAATGTTTAGGTGACAAAAATTACTTCACTGCAGCTTGTATTATTATCAGCTTCATGCCAAGACACATGGTTACCTTCTAGCTACCCACTTTTCCTCCTCATTTGTCATTCCTCAAGCAAAATAGCTCAGTTCATGACCTTGGAAAAGACTTGCCTCCAACTGCAACAGGTAAGCAGAAACAAAGAGCAGGAATGCAGTCCAACCCTTAAAAATGCTGATACAGCCACCATGGAGAGTAAAACTGATCATCAGAAACCTAAGTTTCTTAATACATGTTTGGGATCAGGAATAACAGACAGATATCTGGTCATGCCATGGTAGAAGGTCATAAAATAAGTCATGCAAGCACTTCTTCTACGAGTCAGGAAACCAAACCAAACCAGGTAATTGCACACAGGCTGGGGAAATTTGGTGAAGATATGCCAGGTTTAATTCCTCATTCTCTCTAGATCAAATATTCAAAGACAATCAGTGCTGAAGTGCTCCTTAACCGGAAAGATCTCAAGAAACTTACCTTAACCCCGGCACCAAAGCCTAGGGATACAAGGTAGCCATAGCACCCATAATAACTCTGACACTAGATGGCAGAAAAGCCCAAATGTTAAACCCGCATTTTGTTCTTGTGTTAGAAAACAGAAAATACTGCCAGTAAAATGCAGTGTTATTTTAAAATGCATTGCCCTGTGTTCATACTCAATGGATGCTGATTTCTCCTATACTGTTTGCTCTCAGTTCAGACGGATGAATGAAGAGTATTCATTTGCAGCGACATCATATCTAAATTTCTAAAACCCTACCTGTCAGGGCAAAGAGACCAAGGAATCTGAAAGAAACCAACATCTGTGAGATACAATGGACTGGTTGTTGGAGTAGCTAGGAAATTGCAGTAGCTACCAGTTTTTAAATCTGGATGAAGGTAAATCACTCAGGAAAAGACTGTCATATTATAATTGTGTATCACCATTGTGACAGAGTTCAGTGGCAATACAAAGCAATGTCCTTCTCCAGTTCTACAAACATGCTTCCACATCCCCTGAGATCTGATACAAATATATAATGAGACTAAGAAAATAGACTGTCACTGAATTCACAGTGGGTAATACTTATACCTACACACATAAATGACCAAAAGGGTTATCTCACAACCTTACGTGGCTCTTCTCACACTAGGCTCTGGATTTAATCCTTTCTTATGGTGTTGGTAGTAGACTAGGAAACTCTCGAAGTGCAGAGGCCTGCTTTCCCCATAGTACCTGTCGTAGCTGGGCTCTGTGTCAGTAGCCAACCTCTCTTTTGACAAATAAAAAGCCACTGCCGATGACAGTCTAGCTTGGATCTCCTTAGCTGATCCCTTCAGCGAGAGCCAAAGTGGTTTGTATTGCATTAAACAAACCAAAAGTCTAGTCATACAGTGTAAGTGTGACCACAACCACCACGGGTCACGGTCCTGTATGAGCAAATCCTGGAAAGTCTTCTCCCTAGGCTAGAGGTAAATGGTACGGGGTAAATGGTGGAGAGAAGGGGAAGAGGCATTCACAATCCCAGGTGACCTAAGACCAAAAAGCTGCAGTCACTTTGTTTTCATTTTGTCTAAATATTTCTAATGAAAAAATCTAAGCATCAGCAGCTGATCATATTAGGAGACATAACACTCATATCTGTGCCTAGCAGTGAAGAATTCTAAAATTTCTGATTTCTCATTCTAAAATCCTGCCATTTTATTGAATCAAATGTTTCCCAGAGCCAGGGACACCCAGGATTTTGCAGAGCGCTTCATGATGGAAGTAGACACAGAAGTCCCTGATTGATTCACCTGCTCAGCCACACACACACCCCCCACACTCCTCACGCCCAGTCCTCCAGCTCTTGGCCCCAGCACCAGCCCACAGACCCCACCCGCCTGCGAAGCAGAGCCACGGGCTGACCCCGGATTGCCTTGCTGCCTGGGGAGGGAGCCAGGAGGTGGAGACACTCCACCACAGGCAAAGCCCCGTCTGCCCGCTGGAGCCAGGCAGCTGCAGCGCGGATGCGGGGGCGAGGCTGTGGGCAGGCACGGCACCGTACTGGGGAGCGGGGAGAGGGACTATCACAGACTTATAGAATCACAGACTATACTGAGTTAGAAGGGACCCATAAAGATCATCAAGTCCAATGGCTCCACACAGGTCACACAAGTCAGAGCATTGGGCTGAGCCCATCTTCCAGATGCTTCTTCAACTCAGTCAAGCTCGGTGCTGTGACCACTTCCCCGGGGAGCCTGTTCCAGGGCCCAAGCACCCTCTCAGTAAAGAACCTCTGCTTAGCATCCAAGTCAAACCTCCCTTGTCACAGCTTCATGCTGTTCCCTAGGGTTCTATCACTGGCCCTGTCCCTTCGCTCCCCCTTGTCAGGAAGCCACAGACTGTGATGAGGTCTCCCCTCAGCCTCCTTTTCTCCAAGTTGAACAAACCTCAGCCTCTCCTGGTAATACTTCCCCTCCAGATCCTTCATCCTCATTGCCCTCCTCTGGACACTCTCCAATAGTTTTGGATCCCTCTTGTACTGTGGCACCCAAAACTGCACACAGTACTCAAGGTGAGGCTGCACCAGCACAGTATGCGGTGAGAAGCGGGCAGACACACACAGACACACACAGAGACATGCACCCACACAGAGACACTGACACACCCCATCCCCCATACACACCCACACACACACACATCACACCCCCACAGACCCCATACACCACACATGCACACCACACCCCTCACATGCACCCCACACACAGACCACACACATACACACCACACACACCCCCCATATAGACAAGTAAAAGCCAACAAAATACCCTTGATCAGCTACCAGTAGAGAACTGAGAAAATTATTCAGAATGCTCAATTTTTTTGGCAGTTTTCACTGCATTTTTGTTGGGAAAAAGTTCAGAGCACCATGTGCAGCAGTGTTTTGCATGATTAAATGACTATGAATACTTAAAATATTCACATAAAGTGGTGTATTTTTCTTTCAATTGATTAAATAAGTTTTGTAAATTACTGTCTGAAGTTTAAGTTACACATTCCACAACTAACCAGCAAATTGCAATTTGCTTAATTTCAAGTTTGCTTTGGAGCTTTGAAATCTGCTTTTGGTGACTCAAGTTTAATTTTGCATAAACAATTACTCTAAAAAATCATCTTTGCTTCAATACATGTATTGCAAATGAACTTAAGAGATGAGCAACCACAGATGATACAGACTCCGTCTCATCCACTTTCTCTCACCTTTAACATAAAGCATGCCTAAGTCATGAGTCATAAGGTGGACATATCTGTGCACCCTGATTTTAAAGGGCAAAGTAGTATAAAACTCTGTGGATTTTGAACAGGCCTTGGGTAAAACTAATTTTTGCAGCAATATATTTTGCTTCTACCAGACTTACTCCTCTCCATTTGTCACTATGTCTTTAATAACTGTGCAATACTGCAGAAGTAGTGAGGATCATAAGGTGAGGTGAGGAGTGATGGTGAGGGACACTAGCAGGATAGGCTGACAGCATCCAAGGGCTGGAAGGGGAAGCAAGGAAGGCAGATGAATGCACGAGAGGAAGGTGCCCAGAGTACCAAACCCCTTTACTGCCGCCGTGGCAGACAGCCAGGGCTGTCCAGAGGGATTCAGAGATGAAAACACAGACAGGCCAGAGCACAGCCTCCCTGCACCCACCAGCACAAAGCTGCTGCACTGACACTCTGCACCAGCTGGAAGGCAGCTGGTAGAGCTTAACTGCATCAGCAACAGGCACTACCTTTTGCTGCTGTATGCACCTTAATGATCTTGCCTTTTAAGGCCAGCAGATTGCCTTCAAGAGCTATGGGAAGTTTTGAAATGTTTTGAAAAACGGAGTCCTAGATTGTACTCTTGCCATGTCTGCTGAAAAAAGGCCAAACTGCCCTCACTATCTGAAAATTACCATCAGTCCCTGCTCACTAGTATGCAGAGAAGGGTCTGTGGAAGCTTTTTATAATAATATTTTACCGATTGCTGCCTTAAATGTGTAGATACATACAGTCTGTCAAACTGTCAGCAGCCTGCAATAGGAATCATAGCATTGTACCCTGTCCTCAGGAATATTTTCTGCTAAATGCTCATCTACATTTGTTTATCTTTATCTGGTATTATTTATCTGCGTTGTGATCCTGCTGTTTAGTTGCATATTGCAGATGAAGAACTTAAAGATGGTGGAGGAGAAGAAAGCATCTCAGATGGAAGAGCCAAGCCCATTAAAAGCTTTTTTTCTGAAATATCCACATGATGCTGATCAGTGTGGGGTTAGCTGGGCAGAAAATGTACCACTCTTGAATACGTTTCAATATTCACTTAAAAAAACTCCAGGCTATGAGTAGTGTGGAGCAGAAGGATAACTGTCTGGGAACTACAGCAATCTCTCTCAGTGATAATTGGAACAGATAGAAAATTATGCTACCAAAATTTACTGTGCATGAGTCAAATGCTCACAGCTCCTGACACCGCCTATTTGCAGAATGATAAAGCTGTGCAGAAGTCAAAAGATTAACTTTCTTTTCATATTAAGTAAACTTTTGGTACCGCTTATACTAAAGTGAATGACAGCAAAATCATTGCCCTTTTAGAAGTTATGCCACATTTGTCATGGTGAAGCTCCTATGATGGCTCTTTACTGACTCTTTAGCACCGTCAGTTCCATAATGAACAGAATTTCTGCAGCTGAGGCGTACTCAATGCCTGTGTGTCCTGTAAAATGAAAGTCCAAAATAGAGGAAATAGAGAATAATTTTCTTTAGGCAAGCAAAGTGCAGCTGGCAGACAGGGGAGAGCCCCTGAATTATTCCTTGTCATTCTGAGGATGGTTTCCTTGGCTGCTTACAAGAATGCAACAACTCTTCTGGGCACATGCAAGCAGCAAAGTGCCACTGCTATTAGGAACCAGGCTCTTCCACCATCTGAAAACAAGCCTGACAATGAACAATGGAAACACTGCTGCTTGTTGAAATACCAAATTTTCCTAAATGGTAAACCAGAGCATACACCAATGCAATCCTCCTGCAGGCCATAAAGGCATCTAAGTTGGTTGGTGTTCTCATGAACTCCTAAAAAATGTCCAATAGCGTTTGGAAGCAAAAACTTCCACCAAGTATGTGATCCACTTGGTTCAGGTGCTCTGGATTGCACTGCCCTTCCTATCCAGTTCCCAGCAGTTATCTGATGGTGATCAAAATGAAGCTTGCAAATCTTAAATGAAGCTGTTAAATAAACAAGGCTGCTGCCTCTTCTGCATCTTTTTTGGTTTTCTTGTTCAATACAGCTTACAGGAGGTAAAAAGGTACAACTGTTCAACAAGATGGGAGACAGGGAGGGCCACAGCGCAAGGCTCCAGCCACACATGTGCCTTTTACGGGCGTCTCCCTGATGGCAAGATCTGCATGTACTGCCTGCAACACAGCAGCCTCAACTTTTATCTCTGCTGGACCCACGAATCAGGGATGGGACGTTCCTTCATTGCATATCAGAACACACAAACTGCTTTTGACCCACGGATAGGGTGGAAACAGCACTACCAGTCACTTGGTGCAGCCCTGACTGCTGTAGGTCCTGACTCCAAGGATTTACAAGCCCACCCCTACCTTGCCATCATGCGTGCTTTTCAGGGCCCAGTTGTCTGGCTGTTTCTGAATAGTATAATTAGGTTCATTACCCCAGTCCTCTGCATCATGTCTAAATCAGACATATACCAGTTTTACCTGCATTGAAGTGAAGTCTGTTTATGCAAAATGAGGGCATGGGGATTGTTTTATCAATCATGTTTTGAAACATATTGTGTATACTACTACCCACATCCACACAGAAGAAAAGCAATGCAACTGACAGACCTGATTAATGTTTTTGCACTGAGTTAACTATCTCCGTTTAGAAATCAACTTGACTGAGTTTATGCAGATTTCTTTTGCTTTACACTGATATATAAATTAGTTATGTGTCAGGAGAACGTATGTCCAGGATTAAGCCTTTTACAATTTTTTGCAGAGAATAATAGCAGATTCTGCAACATAAGATGATACACAAATGTTCCAGATACCACCACTTAAGTAGCCAAAATATCTCTGTGAAAAGGAATTTCAAGCATAAATGGGCCAACCATCTTGCAGCCTGAAGCATGCACTAATTTTCTCTGTTCATATTTACTGATTCTGTAGTTTGAGCAATGAGAGGAGAGAAAGAAACACACCCAATGGACAAAAGCAGAATTCAAGCTAGAAGAGCCCGCTTCACTCTAGCACATGGACATTTCACTTTTTCAAAATGTACTTCGTGGTTCAGCATCAGAAACAAGTGGTTCATGAGCTGGGTCCAAGTTAGTTAAGACAGTGAAGCCTGCTTTCCTCAGATGCCTCCTTTCTGTGTTCCCTCGAGACAGCCTGATGTGCAAACCTCTCTGGGTATTATTGTTGTGAGTCAGTCAAGCAGTCACTGTGTGTCATTCAGTGCACCAGCTGTCGCTGCACAATAGCATTCATTCCACTGAACAATAAATTAAATCTCCCTGGAGTGCTAGCTGCAGTCTGCTCTGAGGCTTACTACCACATAACACGTGTTACTCCACTCTGCATACTGCACACAGGAATTCAAGGCTTGGTGATGAAGACACAGGGATTCTGACTTGAAATCCCACACGAAATGCTAATTTCCCTTTCCTTTCCCCCTTAATATATCATATCTGTAAGACTCTCTAGTAAAGGATGAACTTGCAGGCAGATGGATGGAGAGATGCTGAGCAAACGTAACTCTGTTGGTAAGTCTTGCTGAAACTGCTCTGCAGGTGGTGGTGACTGGCAGTTCTGCACTGTCTGTGCTTCTTGGGGCCCTGTTAAGAAAACAGCCGCATTTTGTGGGAGAAGCAACAGAGCTATATTTTTGCCTTGCCCTTTGTTCTGCAGGGAAAATTACTTTCTTGCATCAAGGTCTGTGGCATTTCTCACTTAAAAATCTCACTGCTGTTGATACAGATGTCTGAGATGAAGTATGGAAGTATACAGCTGGACTTATTAAACATCACCTCAGGCTTATTCTAGATGCATACTGCCCTCTTCTCCACTCCTTTGTTCTTGCCAGGCAGCTCTTTACTACTTCTCCTTGGCCTGTATGAGGCATCGACAGCTCTCCTCCATTTTGTTAACCCAAAGCAAGCTCTCAGCTCTCAGCCTTAGGCACTACTTTGGCCTCTCAAACTATGACCAGCTGACTGCATCACAAACTCTTTTATTCATATTTAGCATTGTTGTAGTTTTGCATAGCCGGGTTCTGGTGGAGGAGGGGGGGCTGCAGGGATGGCTTCTGCAAGGAGCAGCTAGAAGGTCTCTGCAGGCCTCAGAGAGTAACCATCAGCTGATTCAAGGCCAGACCTGCCACTGACAAAGGCTGAGCCAATCGGTGATGGTCACAGCACCTCTGGGAATCACAGTTAGCAGAAAAAAAAAACAAGTAGCTGCTTTTTGCCACCAGGGAAGGGAGTGAGAAGATGTAAGGAGCTGTGCAGACACCAAGGTCAGTAAAGAAGGAAGAGGGAGGAGGCACTCCAGGCGCCAGAGAGAAAGATTCCCCTGCAGCCCTGGAGAAACCCATGGTGGAGTGGGTGTCCCCCCACAGCCCATGGAAAAGGCTGAGACCCCACCTGCAGCCTGTGGAGAGGCCCCACACCTGAGCAGGTGGAGACATACAGGAGGTGCTGTGACCCGCGTTGCAGCAAGCCTCTGCCACCACTTGCAGCTCGTGGAGAGAGAAAGACAGAGATGAGAGAGGAGAGAAAGAGACCTACACCAGAGCAGGTTTGCTGGGGGTGGGGGGACAGTGGGGTGTTGTGATGAATATCCCCTCACCCCCAGCCCCAGCTAGGAAGGAAAACAACTTGTGAGGAACTGACCGTGTGAAATCATGAATAAAGTTAAGCATAAGAAAAAAGGAAGGCTAGGGGAAGGTGTTTTAAGATCTGGTTTTACTTCTCATTATCCAACTCTGGTTTCTGTGTGTGTAGTGTAATAAATTAGAGAGTTTTCATTCCTTTATTCGGTGTTGAGTCTGTTTTGCCTGTGACACTACTTGTGGAATGACCTCTCCCTGTCCTTCTCTCAACTCCTGAGCCTCTCAAAATATGTTTTCTCCTATGTCTAGCTGAAAAGGGAAGTGATAGAGTGACTGTGGGGTGCTCAGCTCCTGGCTGGGGACAAAGCAACAGGCATGGCTTGAAGATCCTTCTGCTTAGAAATTTTTTTGTAAGGCACCATTGAAAATTGGGAAAGCAAAGACAACTATCAGGTAGCAACAGTCCTTTTGGGATACATTAAAATAAAAAAAGGTTGAGAAATTTAGATTTGGAAAATAAATTTTAAAAAGATACACTGTTTTCCACTTTTTTGTCTTAAAAAAAGTGCATTGAAATAGCCAAAATGCTTGTTGGATGGAAGTACCGTTTCAGACTAACTCTGCAGTCCAACAACCTTCAGGGGCAACGAAGCAGACCCGAAGAGTCATCAGAAGAACCCGACTGTGTTCCATTTCCTGCAGATTGTTTCATTTTTGGAGACATTGCTCAACTTTCTGTGTCTATTAGCCTTGAATTCAACCTCAACAAAACCATTTTCCTTTCACAGATTCACAGAATTGTAGGTATTGGAAGGGATCTCCAGAGACCATCAGGTCCAACCTCCCTGCCAAAGCAGGTTCCCTAGGACAGGTCGCACAGATAGGTGTCCAGATGGGTCTTGAATATCACCAGAGAAGGAGACTCCACAACCCCCCTGGGCAGCCTGTCCCAGGGCTCTGTCACCCTCGCTGTGTAAAAGTTCTTCTGCATGTTGGTGCGGAACTTCCTGTGCTCCAACTTGAGGCCATTGCCCCTTGTCCTGTCTCCACAGACCACTGAAAAGAGGCTGGCCATTTCCCGTTGTGTCCCACACTCGAGATATTTATAAACATTAATCAGATCCCTTCTCAGTCTTCTTTTCTCGAGGCTGAACAGTCCCAGCTCACTCAACCTTTCCTCTTAGGGGAGATGCTCCATCCCTGTAGCCCTCCTCTGGACTATCTCCAGGAGGTCCCTGTCTGTTTTATACCAGGGAGCCCAGAACTGGACACAAGACTCCAGGTGGGGCCTGACCAGGGCAGAGTAGAGGGGGAGGATCACTTCTTTGACCTGCTAGCCATGCTCCTTTTGATGCACCCCAGGATCCCACTGGCTCTCTTAGCCACCAGGGCACCCTGCTGGCTCAGGGCCAACCTATCACCCACCAGGACCCCCAGGTCCCTCTCCGCAGAGCTCCTCTCCAACAGGCCATCTCCCAGCCTGTACTCGTATGTGTGGTTATTCCTTTGTTCAGCACTTTACACTGTTTACTGGCTACTGTCCCAAACAATAACCAGAATGTTGAAATGATTAAGTTCATTGCTACATACTTGAAAAATTACCACAGGCCACTGTGCAAGTGATCACTAGCTGAAATATGATCTCTTCATGCATGCTTGCATATCTGATTCAAGACAAAACATGTTCAAGTAGAGCATGTTGTGGTCTTACAAAAACACAACCCCTTGAGTTTGTGGGAAACAAGACCAAAACAAAAATAACACAACCCCTTGAGTTTGTGGAAAACAAAGACAAAAAATAAAATAATCCTATCTTGGAATGTTCATATCTCTGTTTTCTTTTAACCAAAACATAATACTTCAGTTTAAGTTTTGGGGATTGGTTGATTCAATTAGCAAAAAATAATTTGGAAGAGCTAGGATGATAAACTATTAATGCTATTAGACAGATCTCTTATCTAATCATCTGCAGGCATTTTCTAGCTCTGCTAGTTAATAAAATATTTAACATGAAGCAATCCCTAGCAAGAGATAGAAACATACAATAAATGAATCTGTTATTTCCAGCTGGTTTGAACAGTGAGAGGGGAAAAGCAAGCGATTTTTCAAAGACCTCCATATTTTATATTTAAATTAACTGTTACATGTAGGTCAGATCAATTTATTTTGCTGAAATGGAAAGTTAGTCTCTAGCACCAGAAGTGGAACTGCTTCTGGGCTTTGGGTTTGTAAATCTGTTAAATCTTTTCAACTTGATAACTTGTATTTTCCAATCCTTTTGAACTGTTCCAGCCAAAGATCTGGCACAGCATGTTCCACTATCTATACACAGAAGAATAACCCAGTATATTCCAGCGAGTTCAGGGGCATAGGCTTTTTTTCCTCCTTCCCTTTGTAAATGTTCCATACTGACATATTACCAGAAATGCTGCTTCATGTAAATCTGGAATCAGGTTTGAAATTTATACTTTGCACCTTCCATCCATTTAAAGTGGACTTTTATGATTACTTTTCAAGACTCCTCTGATGAGTGCAGCTAATTTGCCAGGCCACAGAAAGCATCACAGAAGGAATACTTTGCCCAAAACAAGAGCAATGGGATGCCATGATAGCCAGGTGAAGGTCCCCAGACTTCTAGGATGATGCAAGCAGCTGCTGCTGGTGGAAAGAAGGGTGATGCTGCCAGTCCCACACAAGGTAGGACCAGACAAAGTAAGTTTTGGCAGCCTGGATTCTCCATCTCCAGACAACTCTCCTGTTCCTCACAGCTGCATGCTCCATGTCAGCCTGAGCTGTGTTCTGCTTGATTAGTATCCTACCAGCAAGGAGGAATTTTTGCAGGGGAATAAACAGGATGAAAGGGAGGATCTTGGAAATCCACTGTAAGCCATGTCATGGTATGAACAACACAATCAGGAGCCACATCAGATTGCCTGGTTTGCCAAAACCATCCCAGTGTGCTTCTGCTGCACACACAGCTCCTTGCGGCCTCTGAAAGCTAAACCCTGCTGCAGTGGTGACAGGGGCTTCAAGGGCACAGTGACATGAGGGCAGGGAGAGGCTGACCTGGAGCCTACCATCCTTCCAGAGCCTCTTTTCCTTTTCCCTCCAGCTAGCAGGGCTGTCTCTGTAGCTCCAAGCTCAGCCTTGTCACAAAGGCTTGGGGGGCTCTCCCTGCACCCATGGGATGACTGAGAGCCCAAATCCACCCCATGCATGTGTGCAAGTGAATCCTTCCTAGAAAAGCTGAGAGGGCATGGGATAGATGAGTGGACAGTGAGGTGGGTTGAGAATTGGATGTTGGACCGAGCTCAGAGGGTCGTGATCAGTGGAGCAGAATCTGACTGGAGGCCTGTGACTAGCGGTGTTCCCCAGGGCTCGGTGTTGGGTCCAGTCCTGTTTAATATCTTCATCAACTACCTTGATGAGGGAATAGCATCCACCCTCAGCAAGTACCCGATGATACAAAGCTGGGAGGGGTGGCTGACACGCAGGAACACTGCGCTGCCATCCAGCCAGACCTGGACAGGCTGGAGAGCTGGGCAGGGAGAAACCAGGTGAGGTTTAATAAAAGCAAGTGTAGAGTCTTGCACCTGGGGAGGAATAACTGCTTGTGTCAGTACAGGCTGGGGGATGACCTGCTGGAGAAGAGCTCTGTGGAGAAGGACCTGGGGGTCCTGGTTGATGACAGGTTGGCTATGAGCCAGCAGTGTGCCCTGGTGGCTAAGAGGGCCAGTGGAATCCTGGGGTGCATCAAAAGGAGCGTGGCCAGCAGGTCACAGGAAGTGATCCTCCCCCTCTACTCTGCCCTGGTCAGGCCCCACCTGGAGTATTGTGTCCAGTTCTGGGCTCCCTGGTATAAAACAGACAGGGATCTCCTGGAGAGAGTCCAGAGAAGGGCTACGAAGATGATTAAGGGCCTGGAACATCTCCCGTATAAGGAAAGGCTGAGTGAGCTGGGACTGTTCAGCCTGGAGAAAAGACTGAGGGGGGACCTAATTAATGTTTATAAATATCTCAAGTGTGGGATGCAGGGGGAATTGGCCAACCCCTTTTCAGTGATATGTGGGGACAGGACAAGGGGCAATGGCTGTAAACTAGAGCACAGGAAGTTCCGCACCAACATGCGGAAGAACTTTTACACAGTGAGGGTGACTGAGCCCTGGGACAGGCTGCCCAGGGAGGTGGTGGAGTCTCCTTCTCTGGAGATATTCAAGACCCGTCTGGACACCTCTCTGTGCAATATGAGCTGGGGAACCTGCTTTGTCAGGGGGGTTGGACCCGATGATCTCTCGGGGTCCCTTCCAACCCCTACGATTCTGTGATTCTGTGATTTAAACAAACCATAAAAGAATATACTGCTGAGCCATTCAGGCTTTTCCTTTCACAGAATAAACACTAATACCATTATGGAAGCAGGAGCTGTAAAGATGGAAAACATACTGGTAAGAAATATACATGCAAGAAAAGAGAGAGAAAAAAATAATTTGGCATGGTTGATGGTTAGAGTTGCTACTACATCCACTTCGTTGTTTTGTCAGGCAGGTCCAAAGAGATACAAAAACACCCTGAGATGCTTAGGATGACTTAGCTGGAAAAGAGATGAACTGAAGGCCATATGAGGGCACAGGGTTGAAAAATGTTTTCAAGGAGGTAATCCACATACTTTTCCTATTTCTGCATTCCAAGTAGAAATTGATTTTAAGTTACCTGTTTTAAAAAAAAACAATGAAAGATTTTTGTTGTGGTGGTAGCTTATTGTTTGTGGTTTTTGGTTGGGGTTTGGTTTGGTTTAGTTTTTTTACTGTTGCCATTATTCATTGGGATGATGTCAAAAGCTTCTGGAAAGCAAAAGTAACAAAGCTAAAAAATACCAAATTCCTTGATGTGTGGGTACACGGACAGAGAAGACCTATTTGCAGAGGACCACTCTGTCTAGCTAAACCCACAGTCCTGAGGCAAATCTTTATTTCTAGCAGTCCAACAGTGCCAAGGTAAAGGAGATCTCACATTCTTTTTGGTTTTGACTGGAAATCTCATGGCACTTGAAAGCTGTGTTCCACTACAACTGCCATGTCCCTTTCCCAACGTAAGAAAAGTGTTTGGACAGCTAGACACTGAGTGTTGTGATTTTTGTATTTAAAAAAATCCTGACCAGTTTAATAACTACAAAAGAGAGGAAGACACATCACTGTACTTGTAAAGGAATACACTTAAAGGAATTTGCATTTGGGGGCAGACTTTTCTCAGTGGTGCCCAGTGACAAGACAAAGGGCAATGGGCATAAACTGGAACACAAAAGTTCCATCTGAACATGGAGGAAAAATTTCTTCACTTTGAGGGTGACAGAGCCCTGGGACAGGCTGCTCAGAGAGGTTGTGGATTCTCCTTCTCTGGAGATACTCAAAACCTGCCTACCTGTGCAACCTGCTCTAGGTGATGCTGCTTTAGTAGAGGATTGGATTAGATGATCTCCAGAGGTCACTCCCAACCCCTACCCTTCTGTGGTTCTGTGCATAATAAATTATTATCCAAGGAAATTCTCTAAATACAGGACCAAAAGCTAAGGGGCAAGATCTTGTCCCTACTGACATAATATGTAGAGGTTCCAGGATATCAGAAATCAATGTAACAGATCCTCTAGTCTCAGACAGTCCTAGCACAGCTTCGTTCAGCATTTTGGCATCAGGGGCTTGTAACTACAGCACCTCCCCTTGTCAAAAAGCAGAGTTTTGTAGTTATTTGAATTAGCTTCTTCCCATATTTTGAATTAGCTTCTTCCCTTGCTAAGTTCTTCTTGCCTACTACTTCTGTGAGACAGCTTGCACCGAGTTGCAGCAGAGCACCACAGGCAAAGCTACATAATTAATACACCAGAAAATTAATTAACCTAGTGCTCAGTGAAGAGATTTATTCTCGGCAACATGATTCTGAATAATCACTTATCTCTTGCTTTCATTGAGTGAACAGTTTGCAAGCATCAGCAGCTATTGCAGGCAGTTACATCACTGATCTGTCATTCTTTCATGGCCATACCATATGGACAATAATAACTTAAATGGAGCCTAGCAGATGTTAAGGACACAGTGCATGGCTGGGAACACACAGATAGGCCCAGTGTGTTTGCATTAATTGAGATGTTTTGTGCTAAAATTTTAATTCAATAATTTTTAAAAAAAAAGTATATATCAACATGTATGTAATGAAAATCTGCATTTATGCTTAGAGTGAAGCAGAAAGCAGGTGGCTCTACGAAGCAATGTTTCTGTGGAGTTAATTGATTTTCTGATACTGACTGCCTTTCTAAAAAGCAGGGAGAACAATTATTAAAAAGACATTTTTTTGAATCAGATTAGGGAGAGATTTTGAGTGTAGATAGCCAAAAAGGGGGAAGAGAACCTGTTTAAACTCAATGCAGATAAAAATCAGAGTATTTATTTTCCTGGGCTTTGCAAAGTACATTCCATCGTTAGTTTAGGGAACAGAAGTGAGGCTGCTCCACTGCTCAGTAAATACACAGAAGAAGAAAACAAAAACGTAACATTTTTTGCTCTGCTTTTTTCAGTACCAGCATGCATGAGGATGGGTACCTAAGCACCTCCCTCATACACCAGAAATGTCTGCAGATAGCACTCTCTCCTCCTCTTTCGACGGTCCTGGGAACAAGGGAAGTGCCACAAGAAAAACTGGGTCCAGAGATCATCTCTTTAAAAACAACACAAACACCCCTGGTCCCTCTCTTTTTCCCTTATATACAGTATGAAATGTGGAGGGAGAAAAAAAATGGAGGCACAAAAGGAAGTGGAAACTTTCAAAAGCAAAGGGGGAACTTCATGCTGCAATGGACCCAGCAAAATTTTGCATGCATGTGCACACACACATACACACAAGCACTTTTCACAGCACACAGAGACTAGTGCTCATCTAATTTGACCTTCGTGCTGGCCCAGTACCTTCATTTTTTTAACTAATGCAAATTCAAGAGCATTCTCTGAATTTTGAGAAAATTCCCATCCATGTGAACTTCTCCTGGGCTGAAGTACTCTGTTTGCAGTTACTCCATAGCATCAGGGTTGTGAGGGTTATGCTACTTCCTCAGTAAGTTAAAAGGAGTTAGGGTAATTGCCCTATTTTCCACCTTCAAGCTCATCTTTACACTGGTTTCCTCTGTTTCTCTTCATATTTGGAGCAGTGGAAAAACACTTTGTTTCTGCTGAAGTTGAACTTGATCATAGATCCTGGAGTCAGTATAATATAGATTTGCAGTGCAGAATCAGAAAATGCAAACATTTGTCAACGTGGGGAAAACTGCTGTATTGAACCAGTGAAACTCTGACAGTAAAATATAATGCTGAACTCTTCATCATGCAAAGCAGCAGGTTGTGTGAAGCGACTCAGAAGAATTCAAGAACTCAAGGAAGAAAGAAATCAGGAAATAGGGAAAGACAGGAAGGAAGTTTAAAGAAAGGAGAGGCTACCACACTAAAACTATTCCATGATAATGCAAGTAAGAGAGAAAGCAAGAGCTTTTGCCATACTGCTGAGGTTACAAGCGAGGGGAGGAGGACTGCTAGTTACTCTGTTCATAGGAGTGGACTATACATATCTTTGAGTTGGGTAAAAAGTTTCAGTGGACTCTAAATACTAAAAAAAACCTCAGAGAAGTTGACCACTTCAGAAAGCAATGAGTAGATGAGCCAGATGGAAAGCAATGACTTCATGTATTTTAAGTGAAGGAACTAGTGAAGCCTGTTGAATGTGTATTTTTACAGAAATTTTGTATTGATTGTAAAACCCTAAAACCCCAAAATACCCCGCTGCCTTGTGACACGGGGAAGAATGTACTGAACTTGTGGACAGATCTTGAAAGCATAACAACTGGTTTCCCAGCACCAGAACGCAAGCAAAATGGGACTTGGGGAAAGCATTTATGTCTTTAAGAGTACAGCTGTATCCTAAGATTTACTCAATTCCCTCCCTAAAGTGTAATCAGCATAATCAGTTCTCCCCAGGAAACCTACCCCTCTTTGGAAAGAAACCTGATCATTATAGGAGGCTGAAGTCATGTTGTGCACATGAGGTCAGCAGTATTGTAACGTGTGCTTCCCATCATAGCTACAGCTTTGAGAGAAACTCCACAAATGCATATATACCCAAACACAAATTTATCATTCCAGCTCCATGGAGGCCAAAATAAACGGAAGGATATGCTGCTGGAACCCCCAAGCACTGTCAATACACAAATACATTGCAGTCATAGGCAGAAATACATATGTAAGCAGCCAGTGTGTTGCCTAAACATAACAGACTTGCTTCCCAATTAAGCCAGCCAACAGGTCTCATAGCAAAAAAAAAAAAAAAAAAAATCAAAACATTTGTTGTTCCTAATGTACCTTGTGAAAATACATGTAACAATCACTTTGTAACTTACCAGTCAGGGAGAAAGAGCTACAAAAGCACTGGCCTCAAATCTATGGGAGTCTGGTGCTGAGCAGTTTTATGTCTGAAAATAGGCAGAGCACCCACTTCCCCTGTCCCCAGTATGTAACCTAACTATTCAGGCCAAGGTTTAGCTGCATTTTTCTCACACAAAGGTCTCCTAATTGCTCAGTGCTGCTATCAACTTGCTACAGCACCATAAAGAATTACAAGTACCACTTTGAGCAAACCTGAGGAGACTCTTCTCCCTATTCTTCCGCTTCCTCCACAGATCACACTAGACAGGTTCAGACCAGATCTATCCCTTCTCATTGTATTTTTGCCCTTTTCCACTGCTTAAATAGGTAGGGATGCTCAGGCATTCAACTGAAGTCGGCAAGGCAAGAGTGGTTTAATTTTTTTTCCCCAAGGGAGGATGGGAAGAGCAGTGGAAGGCAGGATGCCCCCCCATATCTCTGTCACACACTGCCCTGGAGCAGTCTGACTAAGGGCTGTGGGGGAAGAACAGCCAAGTGATGCTGCTGGCTTCACCCCTGACTTGTTCATGTTGCCTTCTTCCTTTTCCACCCTGTGACTTGCAACCTGTAATTTTGTGAGCAATCTGGGTGTTCCCAGCTCTCCCCCCCCAACCATGTATTTTCAGGGTAATTAGTCAGCTGTTACAGCCTTCCCTATTCCCGGAGGATCAGCACTACGTAATGAGCTAAGGAGGCAGAATACTGCACATTTGCTGAGGTTTTTAAGCAGAGAGGAGTTAAGGAGGAGAAACAAGAGTATGAAAGCACTTACAGAGGCCCTGTGTAAGTCATCATGACTCATCAGTACGTAGCTGAAAGAGCAGTGGCAAACTAAAACATAGAAAAGGAGCCTTGAGAAGAGAAGACTAAGGGGGGACCTAATCAAAGTTTATAATTATCTGAAGCAGGGGATGCAGGGGGAATCAGCCAGCCCCTTTTCAGTGGTCTGTGGGGATAGGACAAGGGGCAATGGCTGCAAGTTGGAGCATAGGAAGTTCCGCACCAACATGCGGAAGAACTTTTTCACAGTGAGGGTGACTGAGCACTGGAATAGGCTGCCCAGGGTGGTGGTGGAGTCTCCTTCACTGGAGATATTCAAGACCCGCCTGGACGCCTATCTGAGCAATATGAGCTAGGGAGCCTGCTTTGGCAGGGGGGTTGGACCCAATGATCTCTCGAGGTCCCTTCCAACCCCTACAATTCTGTGATTCTGTGATTTTCGGGTGAGAATCTGCTTTCCACTTGCAGCAAACAGATGAGAAGGAAGAAGGCTATCACTGATTTTAATTAGTCTTGCAATTATAAGCAAAACATCAGGCCTTTATTAAATGAAACAGAAAGGCTGCTGCCCACCTGAGCAGATCTGTTCTCCTCTGTGCATCAAGAACATAGTGCAGGGCTTTTGGAAGAACTCATCTTGTTGAGGACTGAGCTATTTTTTTAAGGAAAAGAAAACCAAACCCAGCTGTAACTAGTACTGCTGAAGTTATTACACGCTTTAGAAAATGTCCTACAACTCATCAGAGTTGTGCAAGGGGTAAGAGAGAGCAGGGAAGAAGCCATCAGAAGTCTGTAATTCTTTCAAAGGGGGTTGCTGCCTACCCATGCAGGTCCACAGACAGGTAAGCAGGCCACAGACCGGTAAGCAGGCCACAGACCTACCCTCTCTGTTTCAGGAAAGTTGCTTTGTTTCATGGCTATTAAAGCCTGAAAGCTGAACTGTTACAAAGGCACAAGTCGAACTGCACAAAAAAACCCATGATCTGCTCCAAAATATTCTCCCTTTTCTTATATGCATCATGCTGCAAGGCTCAAAAAGGTTAGTTTCACTAGATAGCACTGGCTCTATTTAAAAACCTTTAACATATATGCAAAGAAGGAAAGCTTCTTTGGTTTTAAAGTTGTTTTAAAGCTGGTCAGATGAGGAGGTGGGGAGTTGGTAAGAAATGCGGTGATGTGGTAAGAACCTCCACTTTTCACTTGTATCTCTAGAAGCATGATGAAATTATTCTGCTTCATAGGGATACTGGGAACCTCACAGACTCATTAGAAGACTTCACAACTCATCTGGAACCACATTTCTGTGCAATTGACTCAAATAGTTGGTAATGTTAAAAAAAAAGCAAGCAAGAGGACACAGAAGTACTCACATAACCTATGGCAAATGGCTATAGAATTATAGAATTTTTATCAGTTCTATGCCCTTCATTTTGTGAGTAACTGAAGATACATGTACTACCAATTGATTTCACCTCTTACTCTCTACTTCCTCTGAGTCACATGAATTACTAGTTATTAAGTTGTAAAAACACCTTTTTAAAACTTTAGATTATTTTTAGACCTAGTTTAAAGTTTTTCAAAATGGCATGACAGGAATTTTTCAGCACATCTTACATTATGGGACACTTTCTAACTCTATGTAGATATTTGGAAATTGTTTAAACCAGAAAACATACTCATCATCTACAGAAGGTCTGAGCAGGATGGAGCATTCCAAGAAGCCTTGCTTAGAGCTAATAATTTCAGAGGATTCATGGAAGCTTTTGGGAATAGGAAATGGATCAGTAAGTCAGGTCTTAACTTCCTCCATCATATAGGAAAGGGAGATCAAAGTAAGTAAACAAAAAAATCCACCATTCTTACTTGGCAGGTTCTTTATGAAGGTAACTTTTCCCACATTTGAAGACCAATCAGGTAGCACAGACTAGTTTAGAAGATCTAATCTTACATCTCCAAATCCCTCACAAACACAGCATTTAAAGGTTAAGTATATGGGCTTTTTTTTTTTCAGCTATAATGCCATAGCACAATGTTGGCCTCTTGATTCAGAGTGCCAGCATATTAAAACATGCTCTTAATCCAAGGATTTTGTGACTGATGCAAGAAGGACTGTGAGGCCACAGTCAGGGGAAATGTGTCTACTGATGCAACTTATAGGAAAAGGCATAATGTCTTGTGATGTACATGGACAAGAACTAAAGACATCACTGCAACAAGGGGAAAAATACAGGAGAGATGAAAAGGAAATGTGAAAAAATCAGATAACTGCAATTTACAGAATAGGAGGTTAAAAAATGCACTTCCAGAGAGTAAAGCTTAACCACTGCTGAAAAGTTCTCGTCCAAAACTGAAACAACAAATTATAAAGGGGATGCATTTTACAATCATTATCCTAAAAGTGGAAATTCTGCACAGCACTGCACAGGAAAATCACCTGGTTTATGTTAGGAGTCTCTCTTTTATCTATAGCTGTTTTCCTGGGATGTCCTTTGTTTTAACTTTCTGGGAAAGATTCAGTCAGCAGCATCACAGACCATAACCCACTGACTCATTTCTCACAGAAGTCCAAATTCTGTTAATTTTGAAAAATTGTGTCACTCAAGGCATTTAGTCTGTGGTCTTGCTCCAAAGCTTGGAGAGAGGCTTCATCTTTCCTTTGCATGAAGTCTACAGCCATTCTGCTCCATTGTCAGGCAGAGGTCAGCCCAGCAGTTTAAGATTTCTATCATCTGAACTCCACAGCTCCAGCCCCATGCTGTGAACTCGCAGAGCAGAAAGTCTGACCAGTGGTTCTTGCTATGATTTGGTGCCAAATGATTTATGTTCCCCTCTATTGCCAAGAACTGCTTTGTTGTTTGGGTTTTGGGGGGTTTTTTTGGGGGGGGAGCTGTTCAATTTCAGGAGGAAACAGTGATATTTTACAGCTAGTGAAGATAATTTTGCAAGCTGCTTGCCATCATTGGCAGGAAAGTTAAGAGCTGTCTGAAGGAGACAACAGCCACAGCACATACTGGCTTAAAATATTGGATGCCTAGTTCACATACAGCTAAAACAAAAGCATCTACTGCTAGGTGAAATCCATGACAGTAACATCACAGAAAAAAAGCCTACAAACTTAGACAGCAGTACAGGTATTGCAGTTTTGCAAGGCCAGATTCTGGTGGAGAAGGGGGGCTGCAGGGGCGGCTTCTGCAAGAAGCAGCCGGAAGTTCTCTGCAGGTCCCACAGAGAAAACACCCACTGGCTCAAGGCTCAGGGTCGTTGCTGACCAAGGCCAAGCCCATCAGTGATGGTCACAGTGCCTCTGGGAATCACAGTTAGGAGAAAAAAAAACCGCAAGCAGCTGCATTTTACCACCAGAGAAGGGAGTGAGATGATGTAAGAACCCACCTGCAGCCTGTGGAGAGGCTCCACACTGGAGCAGGTGGAGACATACAGGAGATGATGTGACCTGCATTGGAGCAAGCCCCTGCCAGAACTTGCAGCCCATGGAGAGAGACAGAGACACAGAGATGAGCACGGGAGCAGGTTTGCTGGGGAGGGAGGCTTGTGACTCCATGTAGGACCAGGATGGAGCAGTCTGGGCCTGGGACACTGAGACATTCTGTGATTTATGACTGCACCTCATAGCAGTGACCCACACTGGGGCAGCAGGTGAAGAGCTGAAGCCCTGTGGGAAAGGACTCACGTTGGAGAAGTTCATGAAAGACTGTGTCCCGTGGGGGGACCCCCACCCTCCAACACTAACTGAACATCTTTGCTAGTGAATTGTTAGCCAGCCTTAGCATATCTGATGGGACAAAGAGGAATGGTGTGCTATCCTTTGCAAGACTCCTTCACCTCCAAGGCACTTGTAGCTGTTGCAAGGTGTCAAACCCAAGTCACTTACTTCCTGGATGCCTGAACTGGGGCACTGAGCAAGGTTAACCCCTGCTAGAGCCCCTGTGACTAGTGAGAAAGCTGCCCAGAGTAATGACCCTCCAGCTCCTCTCTGATGCTGTATCCAGACAAAAGCACCCCACTGCTCTTCTCAACTGGTTAGCATGGTCCCCAGCTACTGTATGGGGGTCTGACCCTGTGGCAGTCACACCTTTGCTCTGCACAACAGGCGTGGGCAGTGCCACTTCCCAAAACTATTGCAGAAGGCAGTTTTTAAAAAACCTAGAGATTCTTTATGAACTGTATACTTGCACTTTGTAGTGTTTATGGGGTTTGGCTACTTGTCCTAACTGTGGAAAAAAATAAAAGGCAACTCTGAATTTGTTGTATTATTTTTTAATTTTGTGAATGAGGCAGAATGATCATCCAATTAAATTTCTGTCAGAAAAGTCGAAGTGGGAAAGTCAAAGCCCTCCCCCTTTCCCTTATCCCTGTAAATATTTATTATAGATGGCAAACCTGTAAATTGTAGTGAGATCACATGGCTTTTATTTCAAACACATTTTAAGAGCTACTGATTTCCTCTTCATGCTAAAATCTCACTCTCTAGAAACTGTACTTGGACCCTGATTCTGCAGACACCTAGGCACAACCGTAATGTTGAGCAAGCAAGGAGTTCCATCTTGTGCAGTACAGTCCCACTGCTTGCTGGACTGCAGCTGTTTTGTAAGTCAATGGCACCACTTCAGAGGCCAATTTTTGCTGTGGATTTCCCATGGGCACATCACACATGGCTTCCCTGTGTGTGCCAGGTGTGCACCCTATTAAAAGGGCAAATCCTACTTCTTTTTGTTTTTCCAGCCTGTCTGTGTACAACCTAATTCTCACAGATAACTGGCAGGCATGTGAATTAAAAGAGAAAATCAGCTGGTGCTTAAAAAGTGATCTGATTATACTAATACATGAATCATAACTAATATGTGGAATGCTAATAGAAACGACGCTATAGTACTCAGGCTCCTTGCTCAGGGAAACACAAACTTTAGCTCTACACAGCATTCCTGAATCGTATTTTCATTGGGAATGGAGACCTCCAAAACCTCTCCAGCACAGGCCTTTCAGCAGCTAGTCTGAATCACACAGAAATCGTTCAGCTGGGCGAGTCTTAAAAAAGACTCTGAGGTGCTGTTGAGATAAGTATCTGAACTTCCTGGTAATCCTTTGAAACCTATCCAAACTTCTTGAGAGTGTGAAATGAGACTGGAAATAGAGTAGCTGTGCAGTTTTTTGTGTGTTGTTTCTGTTTCTTCCTGCTTCAGGCTAGATGAGAAAACCCATGAAAAAAAACCAATTATTTCAGGCAAGCCTGCCAAGTTTTCTGCCTTTCCCAGGAGCTTGCTGGTTTTTGTCCCTTTGTATAGGTCTAGTGGAAACCCCAGCTACATGCTGCTACTTCTAATGACAGGCTTTATGACTGGCATGGGAGCGTGGATGCAGCCATGATTCCACATGTGATCAGATAATGACTGGAAAACAGCAGTACCTCACCACAACAGTCAGAGAGTTGCTGAAAGGTTCAAATTGGTCAAATTAATAAGTAACATAACTTCTTATTTGATGGATGTGAACCTGATTACTTTATGATTCTGCAAATTCTGTGCGTTTTCTTGTTTGAATTGTTTCCTAGCACTTTTGACTTCTGTGTTTTTAAGTGAGAAAGATCCAGACAGATTACTTACTGAAATAAGAAAATTGACTTCCCTCAGTATGTGGATACGAAATTCCAAGATGGGGAAGACAAAGGTCAGCAAAAACGCAGTACAGCTTTTGAAGACATAATTAAATAAACAGACACTGAATGCTCCTTTCACTTCCAACCACAGGTGAGGCAGAACAAGAGGCAGATAATTGTTTGGTTTTGCTGCTGCTTTTTCATCTGAGAAGTATCTCATGACTGAGATGGTCAGCTAACCACACTAGTGTTAATGTTTTACCACTGGTCAACCTGGGGAAGCCAATGCCCTGAAATTTTGTTGTCAGTTTCTTCTTAATGTGTTCCTGACTGAGGCTGAGAAGCTTAAAGATGTGTAAAATACTGTATTTCTGTATTTCTGCACCATGTGTCCCGAGAAAACCGTGTGGTTTTTAGAAAATCAGTGGGTTTTGACCAAGTCGCCAAGTCTCTGCAGAAACCAGGACTTCACTTTCCACAACCAGCCATTTTCTCTCTGGAGGATTGTATTTGTGGCCAGGTTTGTGGAAAGACAAACCTTACTTTAGCAGGGGCAGGGATGGACTAAGTGATCTCCAGAGGTCCCTTCCAACCCTTTCTGTGACTTGGGGTAATGATCAGGTTAATGATCATTCTTTGGATGAGTATTAAAGGCTAGACTGATACTAGTTCAACTAAACTGCTGATTTTACTAAATTCTTGGTTCTTACTTAAGTTTTTACTGCCCTTGTTAACACCACATGCATACCCAACCATGCTGCAATGTCACCACTTGTTACAGCAATGTAAATGCTGTTAGATCTCAAAACAGACTATCATAGAGCAGCCTGGATAACAACAGCTAAAATAATGTCTGGTATACACGCAGCGTGTCAAGAAGACCCTCAGGAGTCAAATTTCCTAAGTAATAAATTTGGAATATTCATGCAAAGTTGTGTGTGCAACCAAATGCAGTTTAGCCGATGGCTTAATAATTGATCAGGCTGGTTATAATATAATGGCTTCAAGCTCCCTTTTTAAAATCAAGGTGAAAATGTTTTGATTCACAGTTGGTGTGTGCATGATGATGGCAGCAAGCAGTAAGTCATTAAGCTACAGATACTTGGCTGTATTGATTTCGTGCATCCTTATGCTCGGAGCCTGCAAGGAGATACAGTGAGACAGGGGAGTGAGGTTGCAGTATGATAGTCTGTTGCTCTGTACTGTTTTCCAGTCGTACACACACAGTGACTACCGTGCCTGAATTTTTCATAGTGGAGAGAACTACTTCACACAAAGGCATATTTACAGTGCTTTAATAGTATCTGTGAGTGGTGTCAGAAGATAATTGCTAAAAAATTTCATAGTCTAGTATAATTACAGCACTTCACTTAGGAAAGGCTTCAAACACTAAATTAATGACAGCCTGTTGTTTGGAAAGCAGGGTAGATAAATACCGTATGCATTTGGACAATCTGAAAAAAAAACCCCACATGATCACAGCTGATACTAAGCAACATCCATAGGCAGTGTCTTGGTGAGACACAGCTCCATTAATACTGATCCTTTTCTTTGCATTATGAACAAAGCATATCATGTACACATATTCTGACCTCTTCTCCAGCAAGTTATTATTCTTAGGTTTTCATTGTGGACAAGAATGGCTGGACTCTTCCTATTTTAATTTGTACTATATAATTTGTACTATATCCTCTGTTCATTCCACATAATGTGAAAATAAGTCTCAATTTTTAATAATGTGCATTTGTACCAACTCTCACAGAAATTACTGAGCTTTTGTTCAAGGTGAGTCTGTTGCCAATGCACATAAAATTGCAGTAGAACATGGGCCTTACACAGGCAAAGTTCCAGGTAGTACAGAACAGTGTGGCTTTGAAAGAATACAGTATCATCCACCTTCAGGAAAATAAGCCGAGTGTGAAATCATATATAGGCCTCAACCATCCTCCTTCTGAGTTTTGGGTGTTTGCCTCTCACTGCTTAACCTTGCACTGATTCTGCATTCCCAAAGTGCAAGGACTGCATTTTTATCTGTTTGTACCTTCAGGCTAAGGAAAGGGAATATTTATTCTATACACACACATCCACTCAATATTTGTATAGGATAATATCAATCTTTCTCTATCAAGTATTTTTAAATCTACCAAGTAGAAGCCTATAAAGTAGCTTCCCACTAATGAGGGGGGGCAGGCAGACAGGTAGGCAGTTACTGCAGAGGAGGCTTGTCCTCAGCTTTATCAACATCCGTTACTTTCCTAGATAAACAACCCCCATATACCAGTACTAGCTGCCTTTGCTTACCAAGACCAACATAAATTCAGAAGAGTGAACAGCTACATTCATATCTATCACCTTTAAGTGTGACCTAACTCTTATCAGCAACTCACATGTGAGTTTGGGAGACCCAGCTCCAGCAAAAAAAAGAGGCACACATTCAGGAGTAGGATCTTCTTCACTGCTCTGTGCAGCAATACTCACTTTAGCACATGTGTTACACTGGTGGTGGTTTTGCTGAAGACCCACCTGATTCCTCTGAAATTATCAGAGGCAATTAACACATCCTGGTAGCTGCCTGCACAGCGTGGTGGTTATAGAGAATGAATTATTCATCCATCCTAGAAAGGCTCTTGCTGGGAGAATCCAAGGAGCAGTGACAAGGCAACATGGAACAGCAAGGAGTGTCAGTCAACCTGTTGTGCATCTTCTGTGGGTAAACAGAGAGACTCCAGACTCCGCTGTATGCAGTCCAGGGATTTTCAAGAACATTCAATGTACATTCAGATTAATATAGAATTAAAAATATCATGAAGATATGCCCATTGAAACTTTGTTTGAAAAGGGTGGGATTTTTCTGCAATCTGTTCACCACTCTACATAAAGTCTCTTAAAAAACATTCAGAAGACTTTACTACAAAATATGCTGTCTAGTAACACACATTGTGCCACATTGCACCTAAGTATTGGATGTTTGCTGTTGGAGCATCAACTCAGTATGTCAAAGTCATTTTGTTCCCCAAATGTATTTTTCCTCTATTGAGTACCTCTGTATTATTGATGGGTTTATACATTTTGATAATACTGCCTCTGTGGTCAAGGGAGGTATTTATGCACTCCCACAGCACAGTGAGCCTCTTCCCGATGAATCACTTTTGTCCTTTGCTTTGAAACACCAAAGAATGATTATGACAGCACCCGGAAGGTGATGAATTGAATTTATCCTTCATGTTCAAGGTTGCATAGTAAATCATGGTAAAGTTAGTCACCATACAGGGGAGCTGGTAAGCATGGGAGGATTTTATGCAATTACTACCTCTCTTTCATTGTACTTCATATCCCCTGAATGTTGGTATACTGTCTTTTCAAAAGAATTCAAGCCTTATTTAATTACTTCAATCACTTCCTCTGTTTTCACCCTGACGAAATTACTTTGCATTGATCATTTGTGTTTAGCATAGATTACACAGCCCAACATTATAAAAGCACTTCTAATTAACCATGCTGTTATGTTGTACAGCTTCATGTTTCTTCAAAAGATCCTTTTATGCAGCATCCTTACCTATAAACCTCTGCAAAATAATCATTAAAAGATTTTAGTCTGTCATAGCATGGAAGTGGAACTCTTAAATTTTTAACAGTCATGTTGGTGTTTAACCTAAATATGAGGTAGTGAAGTCAAGCAGCTGAGATAATGCTCACTAGAAATTGTTTAAAAAACAAGCAATTCCTACACTGCCTTTTAGTGGATTGCTTTTCCTCCAGCCTACTCCTTCCTTTAGTCCTGTAAAAGTTTGAGCTGGTTTTCAGCAGGGATGGAGTTAATTATCACCTGAAAGTTAATTATCACCTGAAGCGTGGAAGGGACACAGGCAGGACAGTTGACCACACTAGCTAAAGGGATTTGCTATACCATATGACATCATGCTTTGTATATAAGGGAGTGGGAGGACCGGACCTTGCTGGGGAGGAGGTGTAATTTCTTGCAGGGCCAGGGAAATGCGGCTGGGCATGGTGTTCCAGGCAGTGAGCAGCTTGCGTTGTGTATCACTCACTTTGTGTATTTTTATAAAAATGGTTGTTATTTCCCCCTCCTTTGCTGTCCCAGTAAACTGTCCTTATCCCAGCCCATGAGTTTCACCTTTTTCTTCCAATTCACCTCCCCATCCCACCAAGAGGAGAGGGACAGAGTGGGGAGGCAGGAGGGGTGGGGGCTCAGAAGAGTCCAAGTCCACTTGGTTTAGCTTAGCTGCCAGCAGGGGCTAAACCATAGCAGTCCTTTTTGGTGGTCAACATGAGGGCATCAATGGCATTGAGAGTGACGGTGTTTGTCTTCCCAAGTCACCGTTAGGTATGATGGAGCCGTGCTTTCCTGGGGATGGCTGAACACCTGCCCATCCATGGGAAGTGAGGAATTAAGTCCTTCCTTCACTTTGCATGTGTGTGCAGCTTTTGCTTTACGTATTAAACTGTCTTTATCTCTAACCCACAAGTTTTCTCACTTTCACTCTTCCAGTTCTCTCCCCCATCCCACTGGGGGAACAGTGAGCTAACAGCTGCATGGGGCTTGTCTACTGGCTGGAGTTAAACCCAGACAAAAGTACTTTGAAGAAGCTGTGCAATGAATATCAGTTCTTTTGATCTGATTTTTAGTTTTGTATACCAAAATTGCAGTCTGGTTTATGCTGAAAATCTACTGTCCAAACCAGTGCATAATAATGACATGTTTTGTGGTGTTCTTTTTCTTTATCCTAGAAATTCATTAAAGTTTCTAAGCAATTAAGGACAAGATTAGTTACTGTCTGATGTTACACTAATTCTTGCTTAACTATAAAAATGGAATTATATACATCTGTCTGCAAAGTAAGGGATGCAGATATCATCCTCAGTAAAACACAAATGTTGACTTTCTCTCTATCAGAGAACTAGGTGGGCAGTTCTGTTTGGACAAGAAGGCATAGCTTGCCTAAAGCAATGTTTTCCCCTAAAATGACCTTGTTTATTTTAATCACAAGAGCTTCTGGAGACAGGAACAAGAAATAGTATGGTAGTCCCTCAGAAGGCAGGGCCACTACACAGACTTTACTGCCTAGATTTTGCCGTGGACAGAAAGTAATTGAGGCTCACCATTGGCTTGAGCACAGTGATATTTTCCCAGGCAGCCTGTCACCCAGCATGAGCAGTTGTCAATCTTGCTGTATTTTTCAAACAGTTGCAGAAGTGGTTTTAAAGATGGGAGTAACTGGAAAGGTAGGTTGCAACTCCATCATCAGCTATGGTTTCTCTTATTTTTGCAGCAGTCTAAGAAAGCAAGGGAAGGTGTTTGTGTGCCAAGTCTCTCCAAGGGGATGTCATTGCAGCCTGCCTATTTCATTCCTGCCAGGAGTTTTCTTTGGGTTCTTGCTGCAGCGATAACTGATGAAGGGCTGTGGCAATGAACAAACAGATTGGCTCCTTTAACAATGAACTCCGGGCTCTTTCAGATCTGAGGGCTTCTCTCAGGTACAAAATCTATGCAGTATAGTTTGCAGGTTGAAAACTCTCACTGGAAACAGCCTAGCCTTACCCTCTCTCCATATTGATGTGCTTGGGAACTCAGGTGGAGTCATCAGTCAGATAAAACATCATGCTACATGTCTTACAACTGACTCAGGAAAGCCTTGTATGGTAATTGCAAAATAAAGAAATTCAGATTGTCTTTTGGATGTTTTTGAAAGTAAATATATACCTACCTGGAATAACTGGGTTCATGCTAAGTTATTTTCTGGGGTTTACTACATTGCCCTATCATCTCTGACTTCATAGATAAGCTTCAGATGAATACAGCTGGGGTAAAGAAGCTAGCATATATAGAACCATAATACAGAATCATAGAATGTGTAAGGTTGGAAGGGACCTTTTAAAGGTCATCTAGTCCATCCCCCCTGCAGTAAGCAGGGGCATCTTCACTAGATCAGGTCACTCAGAGCCCCATCAAGCCTGATTTTGAATATCTCCAGGGATGGAGCCTCCACTACCTCTCTGGGCAACCGGTTCCAGCAATCTACACTCTCATATTGAAGAACTTTTTCCCTAGATCCAACGTAAATCTACCCTCTTCTAGTTTAAAACCATTGTCCCTCATCCTAGTGCTACATCCCCTCGTGAACAGTTCCTCCCCAGCTTTCTTACAGGCACCTTTCAGGTACTGGATGGCTACTATAAGGTCCCCCCAGAGCCTTCTCTTCTCCAAGCTGAACAAGCCCAGCTCTCTCAGCCTGTTTTCATGGGAGAGGTGCTCCAGCCCTGTGATCATTTTTGTGGCCCTCCTCTGGACATGCTTCAACAGCTTCATGTCCTTCTTGGGTTGAGGGGTCCAAAACTGGACACAGCACTACAGGTGTGGTCTCACCAGAGCAGAGTAGAGGGGTAGAATCACCTCTCATGACTAAAGTGAAGTTTGCTAAGAAGGGAGGGGTGAAGGGAGGTGCTTTAAGATCTGGTCACACTTCTCATTATCTGACTCTGGTTTCACTGTGTGTGTAGTGTAACAGAGAGTTTTCTTTCCTTTCTTCTGTGTTGCCCATGACATTGATTGCAGAATGATCTCTCCCTGTCCTTATCTTGACTCATAAGCCTCTCAACATATATTTTCTCCACTGTCCAGCTGAAAAGGGGAGTGAGTGATAGAGCCACTTTGGTGGGTGTCTGGCCTCCAGCCAGGGTCAAACCACCACACCTTCCCAGGCACAGAGGTGAGGCTGATATACTTGGGTATATCTGATGTCTGAATTATTCTAACTGATGTACAGCTTTGTCTAACATCTAATGTATAGTATTTTCTAAAATCATGTTTGCCAAACATTCATAAAAATGTATTAATTTATTGTCTTACTATTTCTTCTCTAAGGAACAATAACCTACTAGAGAAAAAATGGGAAGTTTTGACTTGTATGGGAGAACGTGGCTGCAAATTCTTTCTCTGAATGCATAGTAGATGGTTTTGTCTTTTTTCTTTTTAGATCAGTTTCAGTGAAATCAGAAAAGGAAATCATGCTAGTATGAGATAGGTATATGGATGGGTGGATGGATAGATAGATAGACAGATTGACAGACAGATACATACATACATACATATATACATACATATTTAAAGTCCAGCTATGGAAGAGGATGGGACAGCACTGATTGAGTTCTGTTGCTAGCTTTCATGAATACTAAAGGCAGTTGCAACTGTGACACAAACACAATGACTGCACTTTGTAGATAGTATCAGCAACCTTGTGTATGTTGTCAAAACACTGCTGTATTGACGATGCTCAAATATCAAGCAAAAAATCTGCTTTTTACATTGACATCATTCTTGAAAATATTTACAGATTGATGATTTGAATATGTACAAGTCACAGGGAACGAGATCTCCCCACCTCACTCTCAGATCCCATCAGGAGTAACCCCCATGGAGAATGAACATATTTTCAAGTTTAAAGAGCTGCCACTTTTTCAGAGACAGATTTCACAGCCAGCAATGAGTCATACAAAACTGTAAGTAAAACTTTGTTGGTTAGGATTTTTTTAAGTCTCTGTAGATGTTTGTACTCATTGAACTCAGCAACTTACTTTATGTGCTTTGGAGCAAAACCTTCTTCCCATATTGGAGTTAAAGGGGCAGATGCTGTGATGCTCAGTGCTGAAATCCACTTACCTGTGTTAAGTGCATGGCTGTATAAAATAGGAGAAACAGGTTTACAGTGTTCTTGGAATTTTCCTTTACAGTGCTCCTGCATTTTTCCTGCTCTGATCTAGTTGCTATCTAAAGCAAGATTAGTGCAACCATATATGGAGCATGGAGCCCATGGTGGCCTCCATAGGACATTAATCCACTGCTGTGCTATGAAGATATTGGAGCATGAATCTCCTGGATCTCAACGTTACGTCCAAGCATTTTTTTATGTCCAGGTTATGAAAGACAGGTCCCAGATGGGCATGGAAAACTACAGTAGGTCCTATTTCACTTGAGGGAAGGGGTCTGTAGTGAAAGGCAGCGGTATTATTGCAGGTAACCCACCTGAGCTCCCAGTTCAGATGTCAGGACAGTTGTCCTCACACTGTATTTTCTCTGATAAATAGAGGTGATACACTACTGTTATTTCCAAAATGAATTTTTGAGCATTACACTCTTTATTGCTCCTCTTTACAAAGCATGCATGAAAGTAACTGGGAGGACCAAGAGGGAAATTATATGGAAAAGGTATGTTTTGAAAACTCTACCATTTAATGCAACATGAACTTGGTATTTTTATGTTGGAAGGATTTAAGATAGACACATTTTTTTTCCACAAAGCAGATATTGAATTTGGGAAAGTGTTTACTCTAGTCTTTGGTCATCACAAGAGATGCTAAATGCCTTTAAAGAATCACAGCACAGCGTGTGGTTGTATAGCCTGAGGGACACTGTTACACTATTGCCACAAAGGCCCCACAAATCTGGGAATACATCAGACTGTCTAAGGACCAGTTCCCTTTCTATTGCCTTGAAAATGTGGGAAGAGGCTGATAGGAGTTGACTTTGGTAGAGAATCACAAAAGCATCCTCCAAAACCAATGCTTAGAAAATGTGTCACATCCCTGACTATGGTAAACAGTGATCTGGGTGGAACTGATCATCTAGGAAGTGAGCAGATGGCACCGGGGAATCCTGGCAGAGACAAGATCACATGCTAATGAGTCTTTTAAAAACAAGAAGGGGACTGAGAATGGGCAGATGGAGCAGTCTAAAGACTGGGAGTAATATGGGCAAAGGGGGCTTCATTTTAATTACTAATTTTTTAATTGAGAATATTACAAACATGAATCAGGTGGGGCTGGGCAGCTGTGAAAGGACATCTGGGACAGGATAAAGGATGGAAAGAGATTTGGGAAGAAAAAGAGGGGCACTGCTTTGTGAGAGCTCTTGACAGCACCGCATCATATCTGCCCAGGCCTGGAAGCCAGCTGGGGACTTCTCTCCTCTGCCTCCAAGACGCTTGGTTTATCCCCTGGGTGAGTATCCCGGGACAAATGCAGATCGCGCCGTTCAGACAATGCTGCTCTTCTGCACGTGCCACGGGGCCGTCAGCGCTGTTCCCCGAGCAAATGCTGCGTGCCTGGGTCCTGCACACCCTCCCCTCCGTAACGCCAGCACAGGAGAAAAGGTGATGTTAGGATCACAGTCTCTTTACATTTTCCAACCGCTCGTGCTATTCAGATATTGTGTTCTAAGTGTTATTTAAAGTCTTGAGCATGTTCTATTGTAACACCTTGTTTACTATGCAGTAGAAATAATCTGTCATTCTTTATGTAGCACCTTTATTTCCCATGTTTATGTGGAGTTTCAAGCCTTTTAAATCAAATATAGTCTGTTGTGTCAGCCACACTGACAGACATTAAAACTGAAACTTGTCATATACTTAAAAACACCTGTAGACTTGTTTTGCATGTGACTGGAGAATTATCCTAAAAGATAGAAAGTGAAATAGGTCAAAATATGCTGGCCAGCCTGGAGAACAAAGGGCTTTAATGTGATCTTTCATGAGTTCTTAATTGAAATGTAGATGGCTCTAAAAATCAAGAAGCTTGCTTATATATAGCATATTTCTGTAGAGTTACACGTTGACGCTCACGTTAAGAGTGTAAAATAAACACATTATAAAGGTGGCAGGTGTCAATTTTTTTTTTCTTAACCGTTTTCTTTTTCTCGCTTCTCATAGTATGTTTAAAGTCAGAATAAGGTTATTCTTAGAACTTCATTCTAACATGATTTCAGTGAAGCAACACGTAGGCAGAGATTTAAGAACTCTGCAGTCAGCAGCAGCCATGCTGCACAGCCTGCGCACAGGCTGATGCCTCTATGGATTTCTATCCACACACAGAGTTATTCACATAACGTACGAGAGAGTCATCAGTTGCTGTAGCCTTATGAATCAGTTAAGACCACTTAAGCTGAAATTTTGACACAAGCAATTCCTTTTGCACCCAGACAGAAGTAATGAACATTTTCAGCCAGACGGAGTAAAATGATGCTGTTCCTTTGAGTATCAACAGAATCCTAACAGTTTCTTTCAGCCAGGGACCATGCCTGCTCTTGATGCTCTCACCTCTGGCAGTAATACAGCTTCTCTTCATTTAAAAATATTTGCATTAATAACATACTCATTAAGAAGTAGCAATTCAGTTTCTGCAAGGTGACGCAGAGTTTGTGACCTCAGCTGAAGCTCCTGTATAAAATACTTAAGCAGTTGCACTTAAGAGGGACAAATTCTGGGCCTCATTAAGGAGAGATTTGCAAATTATTTCAGTGAGGTCGAGGTTTGCTCAGAACCTACCCTGTGGTCAAATGGATGCAGTAAGTTCTCTGCTTTTTGATTTTGAGTGAGTGTTGCCATCTTGCTGTTCCATTACTTTTCAACCCATTAAGCTCAGGATGTTACTAAAAGGATTGAGAGTATAAAAAGGGACAAGTATAAAGAAAGTTGCTGTCCATTTTTTTCTGGATTTTATAGTATATTTTGCGGAAAGGACAATGGGAGCAATGCTGTCTAATGAAACCTGTTCCATCTTGTCCCTTGAAAACTAAACATAAAACAAATAAGGACAGTTTCATTCACATACCTGCAGAGAGTACACATGGTCTTGGAAGAAATGACACACAGGAGCTCATGTGTTGTAGCCATGGCATCCTGCCTGCATCTTTGTCTTGTACCAACACACAAGGCATGGCTGTGGGACTAGTAGGACTCACACCTAGTTAGGTCCTACAGCTTAGCCACAGTATTCAGAAGGGACCATAAAAATTAAAGTGGCAATCATAATACTATTGCATGAGATGGGAGTGCATCAGCTATTTGGCCCTGATGGTACAGGATGTACCACCAACTGCAATGGAAGTCATGTTTCTGTACAAGTCCTTCAGCAATTACTCAGACTATTTATGGATCTGTGAATGTCTCAAGTCAAGTCCCAGTTATTGGAAACAAAAATTCAAATATGTCTGCAAGACACAAAAAAAAGTTTCCTTCCCTAAGGTAATTTTTCATCAAAATGTTTTTAAAATTTTTTTTTTCAAAAAATCATAAAAAGGGAGCATCAGACATCTTCTGTTTAGAGCAGCATCAGCTATTCTAATTTTATTCCTGATCAGTGTTTACCTGATATGCTCCTTAAAGACCTACAATGATGCAGGTTTCATGTCTCCATATTCTAACCATCCATTTAAAAGTGTTTCTAACCTAAATATCCCTTACTCATTTGAAGTTTAATATCAGTCCTCTATACAGACCAAACTAATCCAAACATATGATTAATTTTCTATATTAGTCCATACATTTCTTGGAATCGAGCATATATATCTAGAGAATATGCTTGTCAAGACCTCCCAGACTGCAATCCCAGATACTGGATGAATGCCCCATTTCATCATTAAAACCTTACATGAAGCTCTTATCAGTGTCAGAGCCAACACAGATCTCTGGAATCCCACTTGATCCTTTCTTTCATTTAGCAGTGATTTTCATTTTCAAAAGAACTCCATTTTGGTTGTGGTTGCCCAAGTATGTCTGCACTTACCTGCAGTCCTGTGCAGACAATGACCTGGCCTTTGGCATATCACCCCTGAGACAATGTCAAAACCTGTACTTCAAGTCTGTCACAGTGTATTGGGTCTGGCTGAGATGGAGTTCACCTTCCCCACAGCAGCCCTCCCAGTGCTGTGCTGTGTACTGGTAGCCAGAGACGTGTCAGTAACACACCGGTGGTGTGGCTGAGGCACAGCAGCCAGGCTGTCTTTCCTCACCAGTAGGCTGGGGGTGGGAGAGATCTTGGGAGGGGGCACAGACCACACAGCTGACCCAAGCTGACCAAAGGGATATTACATACCATATGACATCTGCTCAGCAATAAAAGCTAACAGAAATTATGTCATTCTTTATGACGTTTGTCTTCTGGAGCAACCACTAAGTGTGCTGAAGCCCTGCTTCCTGGGAAGTGGCCAGGCATCACCTGCTGGTGGGAAATAGAGAATAAATCTTTTGTTTTCCTTTGCTTCTGCTTATGGCCTTTGCTTTTGCTTTCTTAAACTACATTTATCTTGACCAACAAGGCTTTTTTCTTCCATTTTATTTTTCTCTCCTCCCTGTCCTGCTGAGGAGGGGTGATAGAACAGCTTGGAGGGCAAATCAACCCACCACACACAGCTATCAGTTCTCACAAGTGCATAAGCCCAGTAGAAAGTCATAATTTTGAAAATTATATGCTACCTATTATTTCTGACTTTGTTACTTTGAGAGTACTCATGCACTATTATTTGTTTCACTTCTTTTCAGAAAAAAAACTTGGAAGTCTAGCCTTCAGTTTGTGAAGAACACTTTCAAATAGCCCTTTGCAATTATGAATATCAAATATGCGAAACCTATGAGACACTCTGTGGAAAGTTTATGGAAAACCAATAGTAAATCCTGATTTTACAGTGTTTGGCTATTCAACAATCGGGGATGCTCATAACTCTTGCTAGGGATTAATTTCTTTAAAGCAGTCTTGCTGGTTTTGTTGATATTAGAGAAATTGGCTTAATTATTTTATTTTCAAGTACAGACCAAGTTTACTTTTGCAATTGCACAGCTGCCAGCATAGTCTTCCCTCAGTTAGAAAACCTTTTTTATATAAAGCTGTTTAGTAGGGCTTTTTTATGATAATATTTCTGTGTTCCTATTTTAGTCCAAATTTACTCTTCTAACCAAAGAAAGACCTAATCCATAATGAATTACAAGCCACCTTGGAGGCGTTATAAGAATAAATAACATTAACCTTTATTTACAGGGAACAGCAAAATATGCAGAGCAGCTACAGCAGGTAAATATGGTCTTTGGACTGTTTTTATAAAAAATTCTTTCTCTAAATAGGTGACAATGCAAGGACTATGCACATCCTAGCTAGGCCACATGAGGTAAAGGGTTTGCTCTGTCAAGCTCCACATCCCCAGTGAAGCAATAATGTGGAAATTCAACAAACCTTTTTTGGACAAGACTGAGTTAATGTTGCCCAGACTAAACATCAGTGTCCCACACACTCCACATTTTGGGGCAAAAGGATTCCAATCTCAGCAGCATTAAGCAAAAATGCATTAGGAATTCAATAGCAGTCATAACAACACGAAAAGTTGCCTTTTATAGATAAAAAGGAAAAATATGAGATTAATTCTATTTGGTTAATTTTCACTGAAGGAATTTTCTTTTTATTTCACTGTTCTCTGCCATTTCATAGAATCACAGACTGGTTTGGTTCAGAAGGCATCTTAAAGACCACCTAGCTCCAACCCCCGCTGCCATGGGCAGGGACACCCTCCACAAGACCAGGTTGCCCAAAGCCCCATCCAACTTACTGTCTAGATAAGGAGAAATTTACATAGACTCCAGTGCGAGTCTTTTTTCTGTTTTAAGTCTTTTAGGGGCTACACAGTGTATTTGCCTGTTTTTTCCATCTTCATCTCCCGTCCTCCATTCTGTTACTGTATTTCTTCTGCTGCGTAGTGCTATCCATAGCAACCCAGTAATCAAGCTGCACAGTTCAGAACACTGTTTCTACTGAACTAGAGTTGTTGTTGGGTGAAGACTACAGGAAATCCTGAATCCTGATATTTTCTCAGCAGTAAATTTGTAGGGGACCTTTTTATACATCATTTAGTTTCATCCTTCTCTGCTCCATACTTCTCTCCAGGATGCCTAGCTTTGTGTTCATTCTCTAGCTGTCTGGTCTTTTTGCAGGCAGCGGAGGGGAGCCCTGCCAAGAGCAGTAGTGTCTGTCCTGAGGGAACAGGCTGTGACTATGGGCACTTTTCAGAAATGCCACAGAGGACTCCGAGAGCATTTTGTCTCCTCCCCTACCAGGAACTGAGATCCTCTTTCACCAGAAGAGTACTATGTTCCCTCACTCGCTGGCCCAGGCACGCAGCAGAACCAAACAAGAGGTTATGCAGGAGTCAACAGTGTAGAGACACTGCTGTTTAATACTAGGTATTATATGTTTTTCTTGCTTTGCATTTTCAAGCACAGCACTTGGGGAACAGTTCTCAGTTGCATCCCGGGAGCTGTTTACCTTCTCATCTCACAGATGCGTGAAGTTGTATGGCAAAGTGTGAGTGGTTAATGCTTTGGTTTTCCATATCGCCAATGCCTGGTACGTGCAGTACAATTCTCAGTTCTTGAAAAAGGAGAGTGGTAAGTGCAGCATAAAGAAAGAGAGGGAGCAAAAAGGCAACAGAAAGGGAAAACTCTGCTACCAGTATTTATCTGGCACCAAACACTGCTTCTAGCTAGTAGCTAACATCTTTAATGGCCACTGTCTTTAACTGTTGAAAAAGAAACACAAGGTTCTCATATTGTCACAAACAGCAAAATGCAGGAAAAGGAACGAACTAGGAAATTTTTCAGGGTCTTATTTAACCATCAATAGTAGTAGCATTATTTAAATTATTTAACTTATTTTTACATCCTGTAAAATATTAGTAAAACCAGATGCATTAAATTTGTCGTTGCAAATAAGGTTTTAAGAAGGAAAAATGTTTTGAGGGAATGAGAAAAACTTTGGTTTAACGTAACTGATAACAGCTGGCACAGGGGTCCTCTGCCATTTACACTTGTCTGTCTTAAATCATTTCCTTATGACGGCTACAAAAGCATTAGTATTACATGACTGAAAACAGCCCTCTGGAAACCTCATGCTGCGCCCTGATACACTATAGATGGTGGTCAAGTACCCGTGAGTCATCAAAGGTATGTAAACTCTCTTTCAAGTGCAATGGTAATACTTCTAAGTAAGTCAAAGAACCTATCTAGGTAGTTCAAAGAACCTAATCATCAGAGCAGGTAACTTAAAATGTCCTATGAAAGCCTTCCTTTCAGAAATTCAGAGTCTAATGTGCAGAGCCACAGCTATATTCATGAATTCAGCTAACATCTCAGATGCACTCATGCCAGGTTCAACCGGAACTCCCCTGAGCATTAATGGGAATATCATTATGACTTATCGTGTAACTTGTGTTAAGAAGCAAATCGCTCTACAGAGTGCTGTGTGATTATGTTAGGAGGGCAGACAGTTTGTACAAGCCAGAAAACAATGCAGATCAAACCAGAGGTCTCTACCAGATAAACATCTACATGAGATCTTCTATGCACTGAAATAAAAGTTCATCTTAAGTCTTTCTCAACTGATGTGAAAGACATCTGGTTACTCAGCTCAATAAAGAAAAGGCCCATGAACCAGTCAAATGTAACTACAGCACCAACAGTATCTCTCACACTAAGCAGAGAATGGCTACCATGCACACAGGAGGCTGCCACTTCCCCCACCTCATGCAGAACACATCCTAACATACTCCTGACACCCACCATGGCCTTTTGGGGGGTCACAAGCTTCTGAAGTGCTAAATTCCTGCTACTCTAACTTGGCTTTGACACTGCCAAGCTGTTGATATACAATACCTGCTCCAGTACGCCAGCTAGTCAGCATGGCACCATCCTTATCATTGCTTGTTTACTATAACCCTGGGGCAGGGCTTAGCTCATTGCAAGCATTTGTTTTCATAAAACACTGGACAGATACATCTGCCTCTCTGTACCTTTCCCTTCTTTAGTTTTTGGAAGTAAATTCTTCCTCCCTGGAAATTCAGTTTATGAGGGACCGAGAGTTTTCCTTGATCTGTCAAATTGGGCAGTTTCAGTTTCTCACTTTTTGGACTTTACAACTCATGAGACTTGAACACAGGTGGTAATTTAAAGTTTATTTCTTCATAAAAAGATTCCTGGAATATATCAACTGGCCTGAATTAACTCAATCTCAGGCACATGCCAGGAAATCTCACTTCCGACAACACTACACAGAGGGATGCATGAAATGTGGCAACACCACTTTTAGTATGAAAGATGACTTCATTGCATTACTAATGCCCAGGTATATCTTACTGACAAGGAGTGGCATCACACGTAGTCATATATTTGACTAAGGAGATTGTAATTGATAAAATAATACTGGTAATGTGTCTTTAAGGTTTCTCCAGTCCTCTGTTTTCTGCTGCTAGTATTCAAATACTCCTGAGATGTCTGTGGTGGGATGATTTGCTATGCCTTGCCAGAGCAGGAAAAGAATTCGAAGAAGGCTTTTTGGCACAGATTCAAGACAAAAGCATGTTTCTTATATGCAGTGTCTCAATTCCCTGAATGATTAACAAACCACATTTAGCATATGCTTCTGATGCTTTGAATATCTTTCCAAAGATGTGGTCATAGCATTTTTTATACTTTTAGGAAATAATGAAGGAATTAAATCTAGTTAAAACTGCTGTATTGGATTCCTTTACTTTCAGCAAGATTGAGCCTGCTCCCTTGCAATTCTGGATGTCTTCAAAAATGTAATTATGACAATATACCTGTGAATAAGGCGAGTAATTCGAAAGGGAATGCTACTAATAGTATGATGTAAAACTTGCAGATTTATTTTCAGTCACATTATATATTCTAATAAATGGAACCATACATGATACACCAGGATTTTTACTTCAGCTGAGTATAAACATTAAGGAGGAAAAAATATTTTAAAACTACACACACACATAGATCCCAAAGCAGTTTTGTTTGTTGGGGTTCTTTCCCCTGTAAACTCCCCTTGGTAGGTATTAAATACAATCAAGCATGTGCAAACTTTAAATTTAGCCCATCAGCTATCACAACAGCTGAACTGCTCCATAGAGGGGCAGGTGCTGTTGACGATACACACATTTCTGTGCTTGGAGCTATGCTTGTGGAAAGCGTATACTGTACATTCCAGCTTCATGATGACACAGCTGTACCCCAGGATACGCATTTCTGCACTGTGGATGTCCCTCATCTGCCAGGATGGCTGATGCCTGCGAGCTCTGGTTAGAGTTGGCGTTGTCACTGGCAGAAACGCAAGATGAGGTGACACGTACCCTTATAGGGGGCTGGGGTTCATAAAACTGAAGGTCATAAAATCCATAAACGAATAGATAAAGTTCATAGAGACGTATAGAAATTTCCATCATAGCCCTGGCATGAATTACAACTTTTCACAGGCAGTTAGCTAAGCCTGCTGCTCTCTGCTGCTTGGGCTTGCCTTGTCTAAAACAGGAGACAAGAACGTCAGTCACTTTGTATAGGAAGAAGTGTATGGAGGAACAAGGATAATTTTAGAAGCGAGTCAGCAGGGTGGCAGGAAGACAAGGCACAGCAGCTCTGACACAACACAGTGCGGGTGAGACGTCAGCTGGACACCTCTGCAGGAGCTGCCTTTCTGAACTGGAGGATGTCATCAGTTTATCATCACCATCATGACTGCTGCTTCGTGGACATCTGGATGAATCTCGTCCTAGGTCTTTTGGCACTTCAAGGACCAAGTCATCTAGATAAAGGGTACACCTTCTCACAATGAGTCCTCTCACATGCCCTTTCCTAGCCCTCAGCTTCTCAATTCATCTTTGAGCAAGGTTAGTTCTGGCTCACCATATTCCCAAGGAAGTGGATGTCATTGTGCAGGCACCTCCATCAAGAATTTAGGTCATCATGTCTCCACCAGCACTGGTCTCCCCTGCCAGAGCATGCCTCTTGAGCATGCCACCTCCCGGAGATGACTCTCAGCTCTTCACTGCAGTAGTCATTTCACCTTCCAGTCACTGTGAGAAAAGGAAAATCCCACTCTAAAAAGTATTGCATGACATCTGCGATAGCTGGTCATTACTTCCTTCTCATGCAAGCTAAGTAAGGAGTCATCTCCACTTAACACTCCAAAACATATCAGAGGAACACAGTAGACAAAAAACAACAGCAGAAAGATTCATAGAGGCCATGGGAAACAGAGCACACAGAGAAGGAAAAAAGCCTTTTGAGTGAGTGGGAAACAAGGAGGAAATGCTGCATGTGAGGATGTTATCCTCACCACAGAGCCAGTGCACAGCAGCAGGAAGAGGAGCAGTCTTGCCCACTGAAGCAGGATAGCCAAGGGAAAGAAACTCTGGAACCTGTTCACAGCTGAACCAGTTGCTACCAAGGACTTGATGTTCTTCATCCTGGCTCCAGGACATTAGTCTGGCAGCTGTATTAGAAAGAGACCGACAACACGTGGCTATTGGAAAAATACAAGGTTGGTCATGGGCTGTAGGGAGGAGAAGGCTGGATGACATGAAGTCGTGTCTCCCTGGAGGCTCCAGCACGGAGCACCCATGCAGTGCTGCTGCTGTCAAGCACAGCTGGTCTGAGCAGGAGGTGTAAAGCTGCACTACCCTGCGAGCTGGAAGAGGCTGTAAGGGGGGAATAGTTAAGGTAGGAAGTGTTAAACAGGAGATTTGAAGCACCTTTTTTTTTCTTTCTTTCTTTTCTTTTGGTTATACGTTTGGAGGACATAGAGACTGTCTGGTACTGAATGACTTCCATAGACCACTTAAATTGTCCTTTAACAGTCAATTTAGGTTTTTTTCAGTTTGGCTTGATGTCTCCCAAGTTTAGGATGTTTTTTCTTCCATTTCTCTGGCAGGCAACATCACGCTCATTTGAGAAAAGGGAAAAGGGTTCAGGACAGTGCACCCAGGTTTAGTTCACATGTTTGACATCAGCCAGTGAAATGGAAGAGAGTAACACTGAACTTAGAAACTGACTGTCAAGAACACAAATGTATTTAGAAGGCTTCATTTTGCACATACACACAAGCCAGGTGCTGGAAATTCAAATATCAAAGCAATTTCTTTTATTGTAAAATTGGCATTCAATCTCAAAATTACTCTTGTAAAAATGTGTCATCTAATATTCAGTGAAAGGTGACCAAACTCCAAGCAGTTTATCTTCCCTGTAGGTGAAATGAATAAATCATATAAAAATGTCTGCAGTACATTACCTATGAAAAAATAAAATGTTTTTCAAATAAGGTAGGATTATCCTTTTTTTGGTAAACAAATATATATATATATAGATATTTCTGGCCACACACACTCATTGAATTCAATAACATATCGAGATGATGACTGTGCTGTTGAGTGCAAAATGTTGTGGAGACTGGGTCAGGTAAAGGTGTTTTATCATTTTACTGCTGAGACAACTCTATGTAACTGCAATCCAGCAATATTACATAGCTGAACTTTATGAGAAAATCAAAGAGAAGGTTTTTCAGACAGAATTTTCTTTTTCTATTACTTTTTTCTTAAAACAGAGTTATAGCTTTGTTCTTAATACTTAGGAAAAGACGCTTTATACCTGTGAAGGAATCTGTCATGCTAAACTATAAAATTCTCAGAATCTGAACTCTACTGCACTTCTTATGGGTCACATCATAGTTGTCTCTTCACACTGCTAACCCACATAGTAGCACAACTGTGCCCTACATTAAAGCCCCAAACTGAAAGCAGCTAGGCTTGCAGGGGTTTTAAGGCCACTTACTAGTTTTTACTGGAGGGAATTTTAAAATTAATTAATTTTCACCAACTCCACTCTTTCCTCACTTTTGCATTTCATTCAACATAAGCTGTTTCCTAGCTCTAAAGCTGAACAAAGTCTTCCTATTGCTGTTAATGGGCACTGCACCTGACTCTCATAGTAGAGCAGCCACCAGCCATAAGGGTGAAGACAGCCTGGGTGAGGGGAAATCTTCCCTGCTTCAGTAGCCCTGGGCCACACAGCAAGGTTCACAGGCTGCAGCAAGGAGGAAAGGCATCTGGGGCTCCACAGGGCAAAGGCTGGTGAACTCAGGCTATTCAGGAGGATGAAGACAGCAAGGAAAGGGCTTTGCTGCCTCTGCCTCCCTGGTAGAGCTATGCGGCAGCAGGGTGCAAGTCCCCTTTGAAACAAGCATTGGGAACAGACTACCTATGCAATCAAACACACCTACTGTTTTGTTTACTCAAATGTCAAGGAATTTTCCTCTGATGTGTCTTGCAGGCTATTACTTTTCCAAATGCAGTTCTTGGATAACTCTTAACAAGTGCTCCTCTTACTGTTGCCATAGAATTTCACAGAAATATTCATTGATTTTATATTCACAGAATCACAGAGTCGTAGGGGTTGGATGGGACCTCCAGAGATCATCGGGTCCAACCCCCCTGCCAAAGCAGCTCCCTAGCACATATTGCACAGATAGGCGTCCAGACGAGTCTTGAATATCTCCAGAGAAGGAGACTCCACCACCTCCCTGGGCAGCCTGTCCCAGGGCTCTGTCACCCTCACTGTGTAAAAGTTCTTCCGCATGCTGGTGCGGAACTTCCTGTGCTCCAATTTGCAGCCATTGCCCCTTGTCCTGTCTCCACAGACCACTGAAAAGGGGTTGGACAATTCCCCCTGCATCCCATACTTAAGATATTTATAAACATTAATTAGGCCCCCCCTTAGTCTTCTTTTCTGCAGGCTGAACAGCCCCAGCTCACTCAGCCTTTCCTCATAGGGGAGCTGTTCCAGGCTCTTAATCATCTTCGTAGCCCTTCTCTGGACTCTCTCCAGGAGATCCCTGTCTTTTTTATACCAGGGAGCCCAGAACTGGACACAATACTCCAGGTGGGGCCTAACCAGGGCAGAGTAAAGGGGGAGGATCACCTCGTGTGACCTGCTGGCCACACTCTTCCTGATGCATCCCAGGATCCCATTGGCCCTCTTGGCCACCAGGGCACACTGCTGGCTCATAGCCAACCTGTCATCCACCAGGATCCCCAGGTCCTTCTCCACAGAGCTCTTCTCCAGCAGGGCATCCCCCAGCCTGTACTGATACAGATGGTTATTCCTCCCCAGGTGTAAGACTTTACACTTGCTTTTGTTGAATTTCATTAGGTTTCTCCCTGCCCAAAATATAGGTAATCCACAGGATGCTTTTCTTTAAATATAGGCACAAATACATCTGCACATACTTACGCAAACATAGTCACAAAAATACCTTAACTGTACCTAAAGAACTTTGATCCCATCGTAATTAATGTGCTCTGGGCTTTGCACTAGCTCTATGGTACAAACTGCAGTAACAACCTAATCTCCATAATCACTTTTAAAGGTTCACAATCGCTTTTAAAGGTCCATAATTGCTTTCAAAGAAGTTTGTTGTATATGTCCTGTGTTTTAAATTATAGAGGGGTTAAAAATGGAGTAAAAGACATCCTGGACAATTGTTGATTTTTCATGCATGTGTTGACTGAATAACTTGCACTGGAAGACCTAAGAGGAAAATATTTGATTCTTAGTGGTTTACTGTTCTTCGGGAGCAAGAGAAGTTAAAGTGAGATCAGTGTATCAGAATAACCTTTGCAGACTTATTTTATCTTTTAGTCTGAGATGGCAGTAAAAGAAAGCTGTTATTGGTATGCCTTGGAGGATATGTTTCAGAGGATCAGTTTTGGCCAAAGCAGTAGTACTTGACGCGCTGAAACCACCCAAACCACTAAGCAGCTGGCTTTTCTGTAAATTCAGTTATTGATCCCTCAGTCTTAGCAAACGAGAACACCTGTTGCAATAGTGGAATTGCAACATAAGTACTGCTTCCAAAGCTGCTGGTATGTGCTTCCAAAGCTGCTTTGCTCCACACTTAATTTTTATTAAGTTACCTGATGCGTATGCAAGTTGCTGTCAAGTTGAAAATACTGGAAAATTATTTTTACCCATGCCTAGTTCCAGCAAACCACATGCATGCAGTACACCCCAGAAATTTGTTAAGAAAGCTCACAGACATTTTGAGAGGCTTTTGGTGTTCAGAAGACATCTGCTCAAATTTTACTCCCATTATTGCTGTAAAGTGCAAAGGTCCCACACTGCATAAAACCTGGCACAAAGGCAAGGCACATCTGGGAGTGTAGCAAGAGGGCAAACAAGAATAGGAGCACAATAATAATATCAGAGTAGCAGAGAAAAACAGTGGTGGAAATGTGCTCATGAGGTCAGGCCACTATTCTTCCCCTCACTGTGTCCCAAGGCTGTCCCAATACATGTAGACTTCCCCTCAATGTTGTTTGTCCACCTTGTTCTGTAAAACCTCCAGTGATGAAGACACCAGAGCCTCCCCAAGCAAGTTGTTCCAGTCCTTCCCTGTCCTGGACAGGGAAGACAGACTGTTCCCTTGTTTTGTACAGCAGTCTTTTACGTATTTCAAGACCAGTTACATGTATCAGATTAGCCAAGAATCTCGATTCTGACTAGACTAATGGTTGGTTTATGCTTCAGGCAGTTATCGATTGCTGGCTCATGTCCTGTTTATTTTCAAACGCTCTCCTACCTTCTTTTACCTTGATGTGCTCCCTGGACATAGCCAAGGGTTCAGGAGTTGCACTTTCAATGCACCTAATTGCTCACACCCTCCTCCCAAATACACATGCTCAGGCAGGGTTGGTAGAGAGGACCTCTGAAGGAGAAGTCCTATGAGGAGAGGCTGAAGTCCCTTGGTTTGTTCAACCTGGAGAAAAGGAGGCTGAGGGGAGACCTCATCACGATCTGTGGCTTCCTGATAAGGGGGAGTGAAGGGGCGAGCATTGCTCTCCTCTCTTTGGGGACCAGTGATAGAACCCAGGGGAACGGCATGAAGATGTGACGGGGAGGTTTAGGTTGTATATTAAGCAGAGGTTCTTTACTGAGAAGCTGCTCGGGCCCTGGAACAGGCTCCCCAGGGAAGTGGTTACAGCACTGAGCTTGCCCGAGTTCAAGAAGTGTCTGGACAATGCACTCAGTCCCATGCTCTGACTTGTGTGACCTGTGTGGAGTCAGGAGTTGGACTTGATGGTGCTTATGGGTCCCTCCTAACTCAGGATATTCTGTGATTCTGTTCTATGACCCACCAGCATTCCCATCACCTGTGGAGGGTGCAGAGGGCCCATCCATGAACATCGATGCCTCTTCTTTTTTACTAAGCAATCCCACTGCAGTGGGATTCTAGGGAAACAGTCGCTCTCGAAAGCCAGCAGAACATTTTGACCATGACTTGGGCTGACACCAACGTCCGTATGAACTTAGTGGGATATATGGTAAGAGCACCATCACTCTGACACTGCTGGCAGGATGCAAGAGCATCAAGACAGGAATATGGAGAGCCAGACCAGTTGGGACCCTCAGCTGCAGATCAGCCTTGGGGGCCTGTTCATAGCTGGGGGATTTACTGGCAAAGAGAAAAGGGGAAGAAACGTATAACCTTAAGACACCTATGGAAACAGTGGTTTTCTGTGACGTTCAGTAAAATGTAGAGTAACCCCAAAGTTATGAAAAGTTAGTGTTAAGGTTAGGCACACAAGGCCCTGTGTGTGTGAGGTATGACAGAGCAAATCCCTTAAGAAAGTTCTTATTTTTTCCCTAGAGAAATGAACAGACAAAAAAATAAAGCAAAACCACTAGCAACAACCAGAAGCTGGGTAAGAATCCCCAATACAGAGACCTTTCTGTACTTCAAACATTCACGTGAACAACCCTACATAGCAGAAGGTGCCTTTTAAGGCAGTTTAGGTATGTATTACATTTCAAAAAGCTGCATTACAGCGGTTAAAGGGTTATATCCAGACTTTGCTGGAACAATCTTTCAGTTTTCTGATGTTTGGTTTTAATAGCATCTAGAATTTTCCAGTGAAGGTTGATAATCTTCAGGTACATTGCTGTCCAAAACCAGATCCTTGGGCAAAATACAATTAATGGGAAATTTTCTAGAGCCCTTATCAAGACTCACCTCTTGAGTTGTGGGCCCCAGATAGGGAGTGTGCACCTGCCACATGCCAAAGCTCATCCTCATCCTGCCCTGGCTCCTGCATCCCTTCAGTGATGACCAACATGTATCACAAGCCACTCCCACTTCTACTGTCTCTTGCCTTCTTCCTTTCCCAGGACTCACACCACCTATCCCATCAGGAAACTTCCTCCTCTTCCTCAAAGGCAACACCAGCAGAGGGAGCGTTTAGAGCACAAAGAGACAAGCCCTCCCTGCTCTGGCCATGCCTTTCACCCATAATAATGAGTCACACCTTCAAGCTTCAGGACAGAGCCTGGCCAGTGCAATTATTTCAAAAATTCATCAAACTAATCTTCACCATGTGGCTAGGCTTGGGAAAAAATTAAAGGAGACCTTATGAGATGCATCTCTGACACAAAGGGGGCCCTTGCTTTCACGTAACAAATCTCTCCTTCAAAGCATGGTCTTGTCTACACTGGTTAAGATTTTGGTTCTTATTTCTATATAGAAAAATACCCTTTTCCCATCTTATTCTTGGGAACAGCAACAAAATTTTCAGTTGGAAATTATGCAAAATGGAAGACAAATGCAGCAAGGCACCCGCTTCATCAAGGTCACTTCTTTCAATCAGGAATTGTGCAGATCCTAAAATTTCAATCCAAGGCTTGTCAAAACCATGAGGAATAAAGTTTCATGAAAGGAGTATGGGCAGACTCCCATATAGATGAATACTAGATAGTAATAGCATTCATTATCTCAAACAAAAGCCAGAAGAGAAGCCTATTACTCTGGCTTCAGCACTCAGAGGCTTTTTACATCTATCTATTACATGTGCATTACACCTACAGATGGTTTAAAGTTATTTGTTCCATCACTTAATCTGAATTGCACTGCATATATGTTGACCTGAGTGACCTTTCCATCACAACCAAAAGTGGCTTCCAGTTTTCACTTCTTCTTCTTGTTATTGGATCATTTATTGCTTCCCTTCAGCATCCTTCAACAGAATAGTCTGTCAAATGAATGGAGGCCACTAGGACCTTACAGGATGATAATATTATGAAAGCTACTAAATATAAGGCATAAAGGTCTATATTATGAATACAGAAAAATTATCAAGGGTTTAGAAAACCTTACTTACTGTATTTGGAAATAAAATATCTAAAAAACATGGGACAGGGACTAAAATTATGCCTGAGATTGCTTTGGTTCTCTCTAAAAAATATGCATGAGCATGCCTTCTACATGAAACTGTCCCATATTTATGTGCAGCAAATAGAGAACAAAGGAATAGAGAAACTCTTACTCCTGTGCACAAACTAGTCTGAATATGAGTAAAGGCATTAGTTGTTCTAAAGTGAATATATAACCCTTAAATTTATACAGCTGCTTTGCTTAGTGTATAAAATTGCCCTTTAATGTAGCTGTTAACTCAAGTCAGTGGTATTTTCACAGAATCACAGAATCACACACAAGGTTGGAAAAGACCTTTGAAGATCATCAAGTCCAACCATTCTCACCCTAAACTAAACCATATCTCTTACTACCTCATCTACCGTTTTTTTGAACACATCCAGGGAAGGTGACTCAACTACCATTTTCATGCATTCAGGAAGTTAAATATCCATTTTCTTAAATTTCTGCATGATTACTCAACAATATAGCCACCTCATCAAGTTCTTTTTAAAACCGTGTGTTCTGTATTTCTCTTCTAAAGGGAATTGTTTAAAATGCTGTGCACTGTGAAGCACATGAACCAGGGAACACTCCCTCCCTCACATGCTGGGGCTGACGGGAACTACGTTTTCTGAAACGCGGTTCTCTGGACATGGCACAGCTGTTCTGTCTCACTTTTGGTGGCCTCTGACCATTACTGGGAGAAAGAACTGTGAGCCGAGTCAAAGGAGGTGATCCTCCCTCTCTACTCTGCCCTGGTCAGGCCCCACCTGGAGTATTGTGTCCAGTTCTGGGCTCCTTGGTATAAAAAGGACAGGGATCTCCTGGAAAGAGTCCAAAGAAGGGCTACGAGGATGATTAAGGGCCTAGAGCATCTCCCCTATGAGGAAAGGCTGAGTAAGCTGGGACTGTTCAGCCTTGAGAAGAGAAGACTAAGGGGGGACCTAATCAAAGTTTATAATTATCTGAAGCAGGGGATGCAGGGGGAATCAGCCAGCCCCTTTTCAGTGGTCTGTGGGGATAGGACAAGGGGCAATGGCTGCAAGTTGGAGCATAGGAAGTTCCGCACCAACATGCGGAAGAACTTTTTCACAGTGAGGGTGACTGAGCACTGGAATAGGCTGCCCAGGGAGGTGGTGGAGTCTCCTTCTCTGGAGATATTCAAGACTCGCCTGGATGCCTATCTGAGCAATATGAGCTAGGGAGCTGCTTTGGCAGAGGGGTTGGACCCGATGATCTCTCGAGGTCCCTTCCAACCCCTACAATTCTGTGATTCTGTGATTCTCTGCAGTGAAACTGGCGCCAAGGCTGGCTGCCCGCACGCACATGGGACAACGCACAGGCACGGCTGACGTGCTTCTCTTTCTTCCATGCTGCTTTGTACAAGCACGTTCTGGGACATACACTACTTTGCCTTGTTATGTAGGACAAATGTTGCCTAACCTGGTACAACCCTGGGTCAAGTTTGCTATGCCAGCTGACTTTCGATTTGAATGCTTGAATTAATGGCTCTTTAAATATTGACTGAGGGACTAATGCAAGGAAGAATATTTAACTCTATGGAGCAGCACATGATCATCATTTTATTTAGGGATAACCGTCTGTATCAGTACAGGCTGGGGGATGACCTGCTGGAGAAGAGCTCTGTGGAGAAGGACCTGGGGGTCCTGGTTGATGACAGGTTGGCTATGAGCCAGCAGTGTGCCCTGGTGGCTAAGAGGGCCAATGGGATCCTGGGATGCATCAGGAAGAGTGTGGCCAGCAGGTCAAAGGAGGTGATCCTCCCCCTCTACTCTGCCCTGGTCAGGCCCCACCTGGAGTATTGTGTCCTGTTCTGGGCTCCCTGGTATAAAAAAGACAGGGATCTCCTGGAGAGAGTCCAGAGAAGGGCTACGAAGATGATTAAGGGCCTGGAACATCTCCCCTATGAGGAAAGGCTGAGTGAGCTGGGGCTGTTCAGCCTGCAGAAAAGAAGACTGAGGGGGGACCTAATTAATGTTTATAAATATCTTAAGTATGGGATGCAGGGGGAATTGTCCAACCCCTTTTCAGTAGTCTGTGGAGACAGGACAAGGGGCAATGGCTGCAAATTGGAGCACAGGAAGTTCTGCACCAACATGAGGAAGAACTTTTACACAGTGAGGGTGACAGAGCCCTGGGACAGGCTGCCCAGGGGGTTGTGGAGTCTCCTTCTCTGGAGATATTCAAGACTCGTCTGGACGCCTCTCTGTGCAATATGAGCTAGGGAGCTGCTTTGGCAGGGGGGTTGGACCCGATGATCTCTGGACGTCCCTTCCAACCCCTACGATTCTGTGATTCTGTGATTCTGTGATCATACGGACACTACCAGTTCAGTTCATCTGTGCATAGAATAAGCCTGTATAACGCACTGACAAGACACGCCTGTAAAGACAAGCCCTCAATCACTTCAGTACAATGAACTAAAAATAAATCTAGCGAATAAATTATAAACGACCTGAAGAAATCATCCTCCTGAAATGGTCAGGTAAACCTGAAACATTCAGATGAAGACTACCTGGATCTTCATACGGACCAGACAAGTGCGTCTGATATTCATTACACATCACTACGGTGACACATTACTTCCCTCAAAAGACTGCAAGCCAGGCAGGCAAAACAAGGCACAGGAAAGAAAGGGTGGAGACAGAAAACAGAAATCCAGGAAATTAGCTCTGATAATTCATTTGCATCTACAGTGTTATGCTGTTATGGAACAACCAATTCCTTAAATACCTGCAAGCTTCAGGAGTGCTCTGACACACCATTGCTGCCAGCTCCCAGGGAAAACCAAGGTCTCAGTAAAGTGGGAGGTGGATGGCTGGGGCAGGCCGGGTATCAGAGTAACTAAAAGAGTCTGGATTTAGTATGTGGCTTATTCCCCACTGCCTTTGGTTTCACTGAAGAGTACATTTTCAATAAATGTGCAAGAACATAGTAATTTATCTTTGCAGACCATCTGGATGAACAGAGCTACGCTGTGACTTAAAATCAATTATTATACCAGTAAGTTACACCAGTACAAGGGGATATAGTATTATTACTGGTAATTATCTGGCGATTTGGTGGAAGAAGAGAAAGCAGCCCAGTTCTGTACCTTAAATTGGTTTAAAATAGCAATAACCCATGAAAATGAAGGGTCTTGTGGTGGTGTGGAAGTGGTGTAATAACAGGTAAGACATGCAGCCACAACTAGCAGCACAAAGACAATCCGTTCCGCTTATGATTGTCATTCACAGACAGGAAAAAAATAGAGCAAAAAGGAACATTGTAACCAAAATTGTTCAGATAATCACCCTGCGATAACAGAAATCATCTCCAAACTGAACTCGGGCGAAGAATGGAAACTACATTTCCAAGCTCAAAGGTGCTACAACATCTTGGCAATTTAAGGCTTTCCGTGGCTGGGGGGCAGACAGGACGGGTAAGAAAGGCGAGTCCCCGCTGCGGGACCATCTCCTTTCTAACCCAGAAGCGCTCCCGCCCGCGGGAGCACACACACGTGTGCACACACACCCCCCGCACACCTCCTCCTTCCCCCTCCCCCCGCAGCTCACACACACGCACACACGCTTTCCTCACACCCCACACACCCCCGCCTCTCTCACACAGCCTTTCCTCCCCCCACCCCAGCATCCCGCGGGGTCCGGCAGCTGCCACCTCCCCGCAGCGCCTGTGCCGGCAGTGGCGGGACCCGTCCCGGGGCAGCGGGCGGCAGCGGGCCGGGACGGGATGCCGGCTGGCGCGGCAGCGGGTCGGGGCTTCCCGGCCTGGCTTTACTGGAAGAGAGCCTGCGGGGAAGGAGGGGGCGGCGGGGGGGCAGGCCTTCTCCGAAGGGCGCGGCCCGCCACGGGCCTTTGACGAACTCGGGATGGGGTTCGGCCAGGCGGGCCGGACCGGGGAGCGGGGCCTGCAGGGCAGGCGGACGAGGCGGCGGGGGGGCGGCCGGGTGCCGCCCAGCGGGGAAGCGCCGGCCGGTTGCTTTTCCCGGAGAGGTTCAAGAAGAGCTGCGCTACCGCAGGGCGGAGTCAGCAGGAGAGCTGGCAGCCGGGAGGAAGGATCAGCCCGCGGGGGAAGCCGCCGTGTAGCTGCCTTGGCGGGAGTCTCACTCATGTGGAGCAACCTCGGCGGTGGCAGGGGAGAGCAGCACCGGGGGAACGGGGCAGGGGGCAGAGGAGGTCGGCGGCGGGGGCTCAACGGAGATTTGGAAGACCTGCCTCTGCCAAGCACATGCGCCTTGGTGCCTTGGGGAGCAGGGAGAGCCTCTGCCACACACGAAAAAAGAGCACCGCGGAAACCCAAGTGGCACGAAGGCAGAATTTGGCCCCTGAGATGAGAGGATTTGATGGTGAGGCCAGGCTAGCTGAGGACAGGCAGGAAGGAGATTTGATGGTGGGGACAGGCTAGCTTTAAACAAGCGCATCCCTGAGAGAGTTCTCACCTGAGCTGTTCATGGGGATCCTGGTGCTGCCGGCTGCAGCAGGGACAATGGGTGCCCTAACTCACCTAGCAGCCCCATGGCACAGCGGGACGCGCAGGGAGGACCACACCATGTCCAACACGTAGGAGCAGCACAAGGTCACACAAGCTCCTCCAGTCCTGCAAGACTGTGGAGAAATACTGGAAGTACAAACCTAGTCCTAAGAGAGATGGTTTCCAAGCAAGTGAATATTTTGTTAAGCTGTGTACGATGACAGCATTTCCAAAGTGGAATTAGGGCAGTACAAACTTTTGGTCAGTTTTTCTGCTTTTCAGTTACTTTATACAAAGTTTCTGCTTTTTGAAGTATTGCCAAAATGCACCACCATTCAACCTTAAAGAGTTTATCTGCTTTAAATATCCATGTTCCTGTGGTCGTTTGTACTTGACAGTAACACAGTTATCAGCATACACTTGGCTGAACACCCCAAGACCACAAAACCACCCCGTTCTGTAGAGCAGAGTTCCTGTCCAGCCAGTGCAGACTCCTGTGTCTGCCAATGGGGCATCAGGATGTGGAAGGCAAGAAACCACCCAGAAATGAACAGAGAAATACTTCCTGGCACCTCAGCAGGAGCATTTGGCTGCACATTGGGCATCTCCTCGTGACTCTGAAGGGATGATGCCAGTGGAACACCAACTGAACTTCAAACGGTGGCCAGTGTTTGGTTTAGACTAAACCACAGGCACTCATTTACTGTATAACAGAGTGCAAAGCTGGCATAAAGGTATATTGGGTTTTACTTCTTTCTTAGCAGGGTTATACTAACACTGATTCATCTGAACAGGCGAAACAGGAAACAACCGAAAAAGGGAATGCAGCCTAATTCTCCCCCAGCCCTTTCCACGCCCCACAGAACCAGGGGAAAACTTTTCAAAACAATTATGACAAAAAAAATCCCAAGTCATACTTAACAAGCTATTTCAGATATTTTGGAGAGGCATCTTTCCCTTCCTTTTTAGCAGACAAGCTGCAAAACCTACTAGTATAAAGGTAGTAATTTGACAGAGTCAAAAAACCCGTCAATGTAGTTTAAATTTAAAGGTAAGCGTAGAACTGATGCAACTGTCTTAATAAAATCAATGTAAGTATCTATATCAGGTTTCTTCTTACTCTGAAGAAATGGAACTGGCACCCACAGAAAAGAGGAAACACATTTGATTTACACAAAAACAGTACTCCAGGGTTTCTATTCTGACTGCTAGCCCAAAACACTGCATTCCTAACCACACGCTGTGCCCCCCGTAGTTCAAGTTGTGAAAAACTCCCAGAGAACATAGCTACTTGCACTGAAGCCATTTTGATAGCAGAGTTGGTAGTTGCACACAATGATGCTGTAGGGTGCCTATGAGGGACTTTGTCAGAGATATCCTCTGAGTAACCAATGAAAACAGCAACAAAGAACTTAATTCCTTTCCATGTTCCAGACTCATTTTGTCACAAAGGGAGAAATAATGTTGGCTTGTGCAGATATAGGTAGATTCTGAACTCTTTTCCCAAAACAATTTTCCTCTACTGAAAATATTAATCCTAACTTAGAATTTCCATGGGCAGAACAATTTATTATAATTAGCTTTTTTTTCCCCAAGGCTGTAGTTACCCAGTTTCTGATTTTTTATTTTATTTTTTTCCCAGAACACTTCCAGAGCAGAGCCATGGCTCTACATAAATAATTCTTGGCAAGCAGCACTTACCACATACACAATGGCTTCCCTGCTGTATAATCCATATTCCTAATGTAAAAGTTGTTAATTTTCAATGGACAAACCCTGTGACACTCTCTTCATATCCCTGTGAACTTAACTCTAAAGAGCTTATTTTGGATGTTGTGCACAGGCACGCTGCTAAAATAAGATTGGATTCAGGCTTATGGCAAGAGTACACATTTACACATCCAAAATGTGTCACACGTGACTATTCTCAAATTTGTTTAGACTGCATTCTTCCCATTAGCTCTGCTGCCAGCAAACTTGTTTGTTGGAATATTCGCAATGATGCTACATAAAATGAAGGCAAATACGGCCAAAATAAGTCTATTTTTATGTGATGAAATATTTGTGGATATTCTCTGCCATGTTAATGAAAACCCCCTTTGTTCTGACAGGATTTTCAAGATCCAGTTTTTTTGTTGTTGTTGTTTTTCCTGCCAAGTCATGTTGTGTCCAACTGTAATATGTCAGTATGGAAGAAGCAGGAGAAAAGTCATGTTCATTTGCTTGTTTGGTGTGACTTGGACAGGTCTCCAGCGTAAAATACCATCCCTCTACAGAGCAGCTCTGTAGCAGTAATAAATGTTTACTGACAACAAACTATGGCAGACCTGGCACGTATCTGGATAAACTATTATTTTTCTATTTTAAAAAAAAAAAAAAAGCAAAATCTGTTCTAGACATCAGGAGCACCCAGGATAGATCTATGCATAGAAGGGGGAGATGATGAAAATTACCAAAGTTACTATAAATTTGCAAAAGCAGCTGGTTTTAGAAGACAATAGGCAATAGGGAGGGTTTGAATGAGAACAAGAGTGCTGGAATTCCTTAAGGATTTTGGCAACACGCCTGTTTGAAATTTTTGCTTGTTTTGAAACTTAATATTAACAATATAGAAAAATTTGGACTGTGTGGAGGAAACCAGATGATGGCATGAGTTGATGCAATGAGGCATGGTGTGATGATGACAGAGGCAGAAGGCATTGCCAAGGCAGGTGAGAGCCATGGTATCGTAACAGAAGGAACTCTGGGGAAGAAAAAAAAATGAAAAAAGCAGGTTGAAATTCAGTATTGAAAATGGGAAGTCATGCACAGGGGATTAATGACAGCATTCTGCTACAAGGCAAAGTCCTTTCACTGGAAATGATTCAGGAAGAGATGAGCACATCTTAGCCCATGGGATCACTGCTGCGAGTCACAAGCATGATGCAGTCAAACCAAAAGTGACACCAGGCTGCACTACATGTGGCATTTCCACCAGGAATAGGGAAAGTCATGCCAGTTTATGATTACAGTGCAATCTGAGTCCCCCACGCTCAGGAGTGTAATGGGATGAGGGAAGTGAGGAGTTACCCTCTGTTATCACCTGACCCTGGAGAAGAAACGGAAGTTGAAGGGGCTTCTCTGCATTGTTCTCTGGCAAATGCATCAGAGGGAATACTCCCAGCATGGGAATCACGTTATGAACCATCAGACCCATTGATTTCTGGAACAGCCTAGCAGCTTCAAGAGGGCTGGCGTCTTTCAGAGGACTTTTATCTCCCTGTTTACATAGTGGTAAACATCATTCTCTGTCAAAGTGTTCACAGAGATGGTTTTCAACAGAAGCAATGCTGGTGTGCTCCTCAATGGTCAGCTGGCACAGACACACCACCTATGTACTGGATCCCTTTGGAATCTCCTGGTGGGTCATGAGAATTGTTTGCTGGTTTGGGCAGTAGCCATTGCCTGCATAGCTCTTCTGCTTCCACGGGTGAACAGGAGGATGCAGGATGGATGGGTCCAGCCCATGGGCTGAGTTGAGTAACTGTGCTATCACAGTACCATACACATAACCACTCCATGCCCCTTTACTGTGTCACAAGGCATTCATATGTAAGGAATCATTTGTGTGAATAGAGCAGAAACCTCCTAAGAAAATGCATTAATATCTAAGAAATAGAAGAAGGGAAAACATACAGTTGGTCAGCCAGTGGCAGTTGTAGTGAGTCCATGGTCACATCATTAAATAACAGTTTCTGACCAGCGGTCTGTGACACCACAGAGCATCTGCATGTGTTGCCAATTACAGGTGTCTTGAGTTGAATGATAAAACACCCCTGCCCTCTCCCAGCCTCATCCCCCGTGCTGCCTCTCTGAACAGCACTGACATCCTCCAGCAGCTTGAGAGGCTCCAGAGCCTGCCTTCTTCCCAGGGAGCAGAGAAGGCAGGCAGTGGAGCCAAGAGAGCAGTTTTGCAGTGAAGGGAAGTGTGGCCATGCCTGCTGGCCATGGAGTCAGGCAGGATGCCACCTCAGCAGCAAGGCTGAGGAGAGGGTCTCAGCAGGCCAGGGGACAGCGGTGACAGGAAGCTCTGCATGCCTGTGTTATTCACTGTTGTGTGGCTCACTCTTGCCATACTGTGTTTATTTTTTCAGGAGAGGCATTTCACCAGAGCTGCTTCATTCTCCACAGGGCCATGCTCTGTAAGGACCTCCACACACAAGAGAAGAAAAACAAGTTAACTTCTCCTTTCCACATATGTGAAGTTATGCAAAACATAAGGACAGGATTCTGGAAATCTGCAACCAGGACAGAGACAAAATTTTGGATGTTCTTTAGAAAGTCAGTCATGTGGGATGTCCCTTGTCCCTGGGATGTCACTGAGCTAGTGGAGCTGTCAGCTGGCTAACATAGGACAAATGAGCACACATTATAACCCAAACAGGTGTCATCCCACACTAATCCTATCTCCATAGTGCGTGGTTGGGTTTTTTTAAGATGATAGCTCATTCATACCTGGTTGTCACAAAAAGTTCAGGTTGCAAAAGTAATGTAAGAATCAGGAGGCTGGCAGCATGTTCATCCCTGAGGGGTAGAAGAGCGAGAAATGGGTATCATTATGGACTGTAAGTAGTTACAAGAGGCAGGCAATTGCTAACAGCTGTTGGATGGTGGTAGGGCTAAGAGGTAAGCCTCATAATTATACCCAGTCCTTGCTTTCTGGTCATGAAGAAACTGAACCACAGCCAGCACAGATCTCACCACATAAACCAAAACGTATTTTCAAAAAGGTCTGAGAAGCAGTTACTGTCTCAACCACCTCACCTTCTACATTACCTCTACCTACATGCAGAGGATGGTGCTGCCTGTACTTTTGGATTTGCCCTCTTGGCCTCACAAGGCCCTCAAGTGTTGCGCCGTTTATACAAGAGTCCACAGAGCATTTGCTAAACAGCTGGGCTGAAGAGTTTTCATCATACAACTTTTAGATCTCTTTTGGAATAGGGTGAGATATGTACTTACAGGCAAAATTTCAAATTATCCTCAACACTTAAAAAGCCCTCCACATCTGTAAATACAAGCATGTCAGAGCATCTGGCTTTTCCAGACAAACATCACACAACGTTGGTATTCCTGTCAGCTACCATTTACAAACCAAGTTGGGCATCAGCCACATGACACATCAGATATAATTTTAGGGAAAGTTTTTGAACTCTTGAGCTAGAAAACAGCTGATGAACCTGTAGGAGCTTTGCAGAAATCAGCAGAAAACAGAAGTCTTCTGTGAGCTCTCAGAAGGCAAACGTGTTAGGGAATTCGGTCAGAGATGTCTCTAAACTGGCTTTCTTGAAAAACCTGCTTTTCCCTTTCTATCTCCATTTCATAGTTACTCATGTATATTTGATTCAAAAATATTTTTTAAGATATTTTGTAAAGAAAAAGGTATTTTGCAAAATTGTATATACATTAATGGTCAGTGAAATGCTTTTCTGACTCCAGGATGTAATTTTCATGGGGGGGAGTGGACAGCATGTTCCTGAACCGTTTTATCAAAAAACTAGAACGAATGCTAGTGAGAAAATCTCAAAAATCATTCCAAATTGCTCTTCTCAGGCATGCTCCCAACAATTTCTCCAGGTCCCATTACAGCAGCAGTCACAAAAAACACTCCACAAGGATTTGGCTTTGCAAACAGACAAAAGCAGCTGAACTAGGTGTCACGTGAAGGATGTGAGTCCATGTGGCTGAGGAGGGGCTGCCCGCTGAGTCACGAGGTTCAGAAAGGACCCCCTTGCTTTCTAAACTCCTCAGATTGAAGCCTAAATGTGGCTAGGTCCAGTCTTAGTCCAAGACTTGGTCAACACCTTATGTCTAAAGGATTACATACATAGCCACCTACCAGAATCAATGTTTGCCTGTCAGAGCCCCTGAAAGACTTTCACTGACACAGTTTCTCAAAGTTGAAACTAACAGAAAGTTTATTAAAGCTACAGATATAGAGTTCAGGATTGCTATTGATAAATGCACTTACTGCAATAGCACTAATAAATTACTGATTATACTTAAATGCTAGCAAAATACTATCCCAGGTATTGTCACCAAAAAGGTGAAATCACAATCATTTACTAAGAATGCATCCCTGTCTTGGGTGGAGGAGAAGGAGCACAGCCCATCGACTGCCTCTTCAGGGCCTTTAGTTTCTTCTCTTCCCCCTCCAGGGGTAGCTTCCTCAATACCCTTTTTAGCCCAATCTTAGCACTTCCCTCCCATGGGTGACATTTAAAATTATTTGGATGGAGAGTCGGGTACTATAGTTATCCATGTTTAGCAGGTACTGCTTTTTGCTCATTAGCATATTTAGGGGTGTCAACTTTAATCATAGAATCCTAGAATGTGTTTGGTTGGAAGGGACCTTTAAAGGTTATCTAGCCCAACCCCCCTGCAGTAAGCAGGGACATCTTCACTAGATCAGGTTTCTCAGACCCTCATCAAGCCTGACCTCAAATATCTCCAGGGATGAATATTAATTTTGCAGTTAATGGAGCAAAAGTTCTGTCCAGGCACTCTAGCCTTTAAAGTTCTGTGCAGAAACCATCTATCTGTTGATTCCACACTCTCTAGCCAAAACACGGACACCTTGTCACCACAGAACTTCCTCCTTCAGCTGCTTCTCGCACCAACATTGCAGCTCTCCATCCACAATATCTGCTAAGAGATAAGCAGACACCTGTTTCTAACCTCTTGCAATTCCCACATCATCCACTCTGTGACTATAGTAATTCAATTCAAAACCCAAATCATGTTTGTATAGAGTCCATTTTGGAGGTATCCCTTACCCTTACATTTGAAGTTTCTTCCTCTTTACTCAGTCCTAGCTCAAATTCAGTCCACCCAGACACTGTGTGTCCTGATGAATTAATACCTGGGTCAGTGGGGATGTGACGCACGCTAGTAATACACAAACCAAAACAATCACAATGGTTATTATCAATGTGAATTACAATAAAGAAGCAAACCATCCTGATAGTGAGAATCCTGAACGATGTAAAAGTCTGTTCAATCCTAACTCCACACAACCTCTAAGGCCCCTACTTGCTTGTGCTACATGCTTCATGTGGTCTAATTGTTCAGTAAGTTTTTGTGTTACGTTTGCTAAGTGAATACAGTAAGTGTCATTGGTTAAGTTCAAGTGTCCACACACTCCGTTTTCATGCAACAGCAACATAGCTAACATCAGACTGTTCTGTCATGACATTTTCAATGCAACCTATAGTTGCATATTCAGTTCTTCCAACACCATGCATGTTGCATCAGCCAATACTTCAGTCTGTCTGGTGGTATATATATATACATATATATATGTATCATCATTTGATTCTGGAGTGCTGTTACTTGAGGTGTGAAAATTGATTGCAGAACCCATCCAACCACAGCTGCCATTGCCAGATGTTGCCAGGGGTCTTTCAGCTGTCATTTGACATCTTGTACCATACAATAGCTCTGGTACAAGAGGTTGCTTCCTCCAGTGGGGGCACGTGTTAACAGTCCCAATGTCTGTTGATGTCTTTGGCTCTCCACAGGTAAGTCTGTGGTCCAATTTCATTGACTACTAACCCACACAGTGTGTCCTGTAGAGGGTATATTGAGTTTTGAACAAATTGTATCATAATGGGTGTCACTGTTAGATCAGACCAAGTGCCATTGATTGAAGTGTATTTACAATAGCTACAACCTAATCAGAGGGCTTCAGCTGTTTGGCCAAATCTCTGAATTTTGACTTCTCGATTACTGCAATTATAAGCTTCAAATATAGCATTTTTGACTATCTAAACAAGAAATATTGAAGTTTACATATTGAATACCAACATGTATGGGATTGTCTGGTAATCCAATTGCTCCGTTCTAATCAATGCACCAGTCAGTCTGCATTTAATCCCAATCACTATGTTGGGGTGTCCACACACCCTAGGTATATGCATCTCCCATGGTGTGTTGGTGCACTGGTCCCCAAAAGGATGATAGACTACAGAGTTGTTTTACCACCAATCTCAAACTTTAGCAGTGCTTTAGTAATACTGCAGTTATCTGTAGTCCCATGTGCCTTATGGGTCCACGCTAGGATATATTTCCTTTTCTCATTGTGCCAAGTTAGATCGGTAGGGTTCTGTGTTTCCCACATAGCCTTCTGAGTTTGGTTCACACCCATGGTCAGTAGTCCCCAGGTAACTGCTCTGTGGGGGGCTGACCCTGGCTGAAGGCCAAATGCCCACCAAAGCCACTGCCCTCCTCTGCTGTACTGAGGAGAATATACATAATGAAAGGCTTGCAAGCCGAGGACAGGGAGAGATCATTCAGCAGTTAACATCAAAGGCAAACAGACTCAACACAAAATAAAATGCATCTAATTTATTATCCAATCAAAACAGAGCAGGACAATGAAAAATAAAACCAAACCTTAAAACACTTCCCCCCTCCCTTCTTCCCAGGCCCGACTTTATTCCTGATTTCTCTGCCTTCTCACCCTAAGTGGCAGGGGGACACAGGGGTTTCAGTCAGTACAACTGTCCCTGCTGCTCCATCCTCTGCACGGGTAGTACTCCTTACACTCTGCCTCTGCTCCAGCAGGTAGTCCCTCTCACAGGAGACAGTCCTCCACCAATTTCTTCAATGTCAGTCCTTCCCACGGGGCGTCAGTTCTTCACAAACTGCCCCAGCATGGCTTCCATGGGGTGCAGACCTACTGGAACAGACTGCTCCAGCACAGTCCCTCACAGGGTTACAAGCCTTCCCCAGCAAACCTGCTCTGGCACGGGACCACTCTCTCCATAGGCTGCAGATCCTGCCAGGAGCTTGATCCACACAGGCTGCAGGGGCATCTCTTTCCAACGCCTGCAGCTCCACCTCCACCCACCTCCTTCACTGACCTTGGTGTATGGAGAGTTTTTTACATCCTCTCACTCCTTTCTCTGGCTGCAAAAAGCAGCCATTTGAGGAGTTTTGGGGTTTTTTCCTTCTTAAATATGTTATCCCAGAGGAACTACTACCGTTGCTGATTGGCTCAGGCTTGGTCAGCAGCAGGTCCGTCCTTGACCCGGTTGGTATTTACTGTGTTGAACCTAGGGGAAGCTTCTAGCAGTTTCTCACAGAAGCCACCCCTGCAGGTCCCCCCTCTACCAAAACCTCACCATACAAACCTAAAACATTGTTGAAGAAGCAGAGTGAGGAAAAGGTAGGCATTTGCTTTTGGCATTGATGCTGTGTTAGGAATACAAGAAGCTTTCCTCTTTGGACAACCATTGCCACTCCATCTATTGTTTAATTGGTAGATGGCATGGGACAGTCACAGATGCCACCCAGCTTTATGGGTCTTAGCAAATCACTTGACCAGTCCATTTGTTTGCTCAACAATACCATTGGCTTTGGGGTATAAAATACTGAATCCTTTTCCTTTACCTGCTTTTGTCCTGAAGTAGGATCATAAAGAATATATCTTTAACATCTAAAGTTGCCATCCATGCGTGTGATAGGTTACTAATCCTGCAGTGTTTGGTACAGCTGCCAATAAAGGTGCAGAACTGGCATTCAACCACCTGTAGTCTGCCTCTGTCCATCTGGCTTGTTTACCAGACAGACAGAAGAATAAAAGGGGAAGTGTATGCAAGTGATAATACCTGGTTTTTCCAAATCTGTTACTACCCTGTCAGTGCTCAAATGTGTGGCTGCTGGCAGGGATTACAGAATCACTGATTCAGAGAATCATAGAATGTCCTGAGTGGTAAGGGACCCATAAGCACCATCAAGTCCAGCTCCTGGCTCCACACAGGGCCAGACAAGTCAGAGCATGGGACTGAGTCCATCTTCCAGATCCTTCTTAAACTCAGTCAAGCTTGGTGCTGTGACCACCTACCTGGGGAGCCTGTTCCCGTGCTTGAGCACCCTCTCAGTGAAGAACCTCTGCTTAATATCCATCCTAAACTTCCCCTGTTGCATTCCCTCATGCTCTATCACTGGTCTCCACAGAGAGGAGATCAGCACCTGCCCCTTCACTCCCCCTCACCAGGAAGCCACAGACCATGATGTGGTCTCCCCTCAGCCTCCTTTTCTCCAGGTTGAACAAACCAAGGGACTACAGCCTCTCCTCATAGGACCTCCCCTCCAGACCCTTCACCATCCTCATTGCCCTCCTCTGGACACTCTCCAATAGTTACATGTCCAAAACTGCACAGAGTACTCAAGCTGAGTCCACACCAGTGCAGTGTAGAGCAGGGCAGTCACCTCCCTGGACCAGCTGGCAATGCTTGATGCCCCACAGGGTACAGTTGGCCCTCCTGGCTGACTGGGCACACTGCTGGCTCATGTTTAACTTGCTGTCCACCAAGGCTCCCAAACCCCTCTCAGCATGGCAGCCTCCAGCGTCTGTTCCCCCAGTCTGTATGTGCAGCCAGGGTTTCCCCTTCCCAGGGGCAGAATCCAGCACTCACCCATGTTAAACTTCATGCTGTTGGTGACTGCCCAGCTCTCTGATCTGTCCAGGTCTCTCTGTAAGGCTTCACTACCTTAACAGAGTCAACAGCTCCTCCCAGTTTGGTGTCATCTGAAAATTTACCTAAGACACCCTCTAGCCCTGAGTGCAGGTCGTTTATGAGAATGTTACTAAGAACTGACCAAAAATGGAACCCTGGAGAACCCCACTAGTGACTGGCCAGCAGCCAAATGTAACCCCATTCACTATGACCCTCTGGGCCCAACCTAAAAGCCAACTGCCCACCCAATGGATTGTGGCTTTGTCTGGTTGCATGGAGGATATTCTGTCCAGCCAGATACTGTGAGACACAGGATCTAAAGCCTTGCTGAAATCCAAAACAAGAACACCAACTGGTTTCTCTTGGTCAACCAGATGGTAACCTTGTCATAAAAAGGAATCAGATTGGATAGACAGGACCACACCAGCCTCATGGGGGTAGAAGAGACCTCTGGAGATCACCTAGTCCACCCCCACTGCCAGAGCAGGATCACCTACAGCAGGCTGTACAGGATTGTGTCCAGCTGGGTTTTGAATGTTTCCAGGGATGGAGTCTCTGCAACCTCTCTGGGCAGCTCTACCACCCTCAAGGTAATGAAGTTCTTCCTCATGTTTAGGTGGAACTTCCTATATTCAGGTTTGTGCCCACTCCTTGTCCTGTCACTGGGCACCACTGACCTCATCCTCCTGACACCCATCCCTCAAGTATTTAAGTCCCCAAACTGAAAAGCTGTCTGTTTATTCCACACTCTCCAGCCAAAACAGGGCCATCTTGCCACCATCAGACTCCCTCCTTCAGTTGCTTCTCACACCAACACTGGTGATCATCATCCACAATATCTGTATACGAGATAAGTGGACACCTGTGGTTTTAATCTCTTAGGTGCAATTCACACACTAGGTCACATTTAGCAGGTGCTTTTTTAATCACTGAAGTCACACATTCAACTTCTCACAATTACAAGAGTTTATTTACATAAAGCCAGGAAACAGTATCTCCATCAGTGGTACACATGAGGCTGTGCCATTCATAAACATTCATAAATAACTGTGAGGTAAAGAAGGTGACATGGTTGCTTGAGAACAAGTAGCACATTAATTAAAGATGCTCTCAGGGGGAAAAAAACTGAACTGAGCAGCCTCTGGCTCTGCTGTTCAGGAGTCCCTGGGGCAAAGCCATATGAAGTATATTTAATATGCTGGGAGCCCATAAACAAACAAGAGGGGCAGGGTGGGGAGTGGGATTGCTGTGTCCTTTGCATGTAGGTTTATCTGGGTTGATAGCTAATAAATTATTTTGGGAATGCTTATCTGTTGAAAATTATTTTTATTCTGGAGCAATGTTTCTCTAGAGACAAGTTTTGTCATGCAAGAACCAGAATGATCTTTTTTTCTTAAAAGCAGCAGTGCCAAAAATATACTTCCACAGATGCTTTAAAGCCAAAGACAGGAAAGATAATTGACTAAAGACTGGATGTGTCTGAAATGGAAATGTGCTTTGTACTGAAGTCTTTCTAGTGGTGGTTGTGGTATTTATCAGTGCTGGGATCATGGGGAAATATTGGGTAGCACTCTATGTACATATTATAAGGACTAGAGCACAGCAGTCAGATTTACAAGTCAATAAAGTATTCACAAAGAGTAATCCACAGCTGAGCTGGAGCCTAACCAAGACAAACTGTAACTTTCTTATCCCCATCCCACTGCACATCAGGGAAAGCCAGCAATAAACATATGGCAATTTGGAGTAGCTTCCTGTTTAAAACTCATTTAGATTGAGATATGCTGTCTGTCCAGCCAGGTGAGTAGGAATTATCTTGAGTCATTAGCATGAGACAGCGATCTCCCTAATTTCCCCTCTCTGATTCATTCTCAAACCCTGTTGATCTCCATGCTCTTCTTTCTCAAACCGTGTTGTTCTCCATGCTCTTGGAGAAAGATCTGCCACAAATTCACTCACTATCTACTGCAAATGCAACAGCACAGCCTACTATGTAAGGAATTACATCTGTAAATCCCATTCAGTAAAGCCATACCACTGAGCATTAAATTCAAAATCAAAATGCATTCAAGCCGAATGACAAGCATTGGTGTTGGAAGAGGGAAGAAATGTTGGAATAAAAGACAGCTGAGTGTCCATTCTTAGGGTACAGGAACTGTTCCAAATATTCCTTTGAAGTTTCACTTGGCATAAAAGGCCCTCTCACCACAACTGGAATGTAAAAGAATTTTACCTTTCACTGTTATCTATTCCATGTTTAATAAAACTTCATTCAGCCATGGTGTGGCTTAACTTCCCTGTGCCTCAGTTCTGACAGTAGTATGGCAAAATTACCGTTCTATCAGCATCAAGCAGAAGACAGTGAAGCAGCATTAAAACTTCAGAACAAACCAATAAGGGTGTCTAGTTGATTGTGTTTAAGCTGAGAAGTAGCAGGACTTACCATGCATCTAATGAGACTCGTATAATCATTGGTTTAATGTCAGTGACATGAGTAAAACAAGCTGGTGGAGGGTGAATAAATACTATGGGACCCCAACTATGTTGCATGTCAGGACTGCAAAACTGAAAGCGTAAAAAGGGACTGTGAGTGCAGGATGAGATTGCTAGCATGTCTGCTAGTAACCTTGACCAAGCACTTCCCAAAAGGGTGGGTAGTACATTTTTTACCCCATGGCTGCTGGAAAAGTAAATTTTCTTTACAGTAGCAAAATCTAAATTTGCCAGAGTAGGAAAACTGCAGGTTCTGGAAGGAAGAAAATGGGTTTCTGGAAACTAGTGGGTGGACAGAGTCAGTAATGCTTTAACAATTGAAGATGGGTAGGTACTAGTGCAGGTTTGGGGGCTTTGAGAAGTGAGGCATTTCAAATGGAGTAAGGAACTGGAAAGTTCAGTGGGATGCTAAGGGACTGGGAATGGGGTTCTCTCTACACTCTTTCATGAGCTGCCCCCGTCTTCAATCCCGTATATCCCTACCCCAGACCTAGCTGCTCCATGCAGGACACCAAAAATGTTGGTTTGGCCTGTGTCATCCCTTCTCCCACCACCTCTGAGACCTGCTCAGCCACTGTAGGCCACTGCCACATGAACAACTCTTGAGGGTGTGATATGAGATGTTAAAGATGAAATACTTAAACATTGCCAGCCAAATACTGCTTATGAAGACACTTAAAATGCTTTTTCTGTCATGGATGTGAGCTACAAATTCAAGGCCTCAGGAAAGCAGGTTTCTGATTCCCAGTAAATCCATGACTATTTGGCATTAAGAGTGATAGTCAAAATCACAAGGATGGAGAAGAAGCTACCCTGTTTCTCCACACATGCACAGCGTTACACATGGAGCAACAGAGCAACCACAGCATGCCCACTGACTGACACCAGTGTCTGCACAATTTCTTCCATGTCTCAAAATGCAGTGGGGAAGCCAAGATTTACCTGGACTAAACATCACCCTTTAGAGCTCAGACAAGCACAGGCTGGAGATGAACAAAAGGAAAGCAGTTAAATAAAATACTTGCAAGCTTCAGCAATGCAGAGAGGGTGCACAGAGGAGACAGAAAAGAGCAGGGCAAGGATCTTCCTCAAAGGCAGGGGTGAGAGGAAACAGTAGGGGATACACACCCCCTTTGCCCAGCACACACACAAACACCGGGGCCCAGCTGGAGCAGCAAAACAGACCCTCTGAGTACACTGAATATGCCCTGCATGCAGAAACAGGGTATTTTATTGCATGAGACCAGGGGGCATTTATTTCCTGTGCTTTGTTTCCTGCCACATAACCTACATCAGCTGTGGTCTCACTGTGCCCAGCACTGTGCCAGTACAGGGTCCAACCTGAGACTGACAGCAGGGGTTTAGGCTACTAACTGCATTTCTGCTTCAGTGAGTTCCTCCTGAAGGCTAAGGTCTTCAAGATTCACATCGAGTCACACCAGTCTTTGTCTCTGACAGAATCACAGAATATCCTGAGTGGGAAGGGACCCACACAGATCATCGAGTCCAGCTCCTGGCTCCACACAGGGCCAGCCAAGCCAGGTGTACAGCTGTGCAAGACTGAAGAGCACCATTAGAAAATCACAGGGAAATGTTAGATATTTGCACCTTCCCTTTTTAAGGTAAACAGCAGTTCTTTTCATGCACGCAAAATGTATTCATATATGTTTAAAGAACAAATAGGAGCTCAGAAAGTAATGTGCAAAAGCAAAGAAAATTCTGGAACAATAAACATTTTCACAGATTACCAATGGTGAAGAGCCAATTTACATTTACAGTATTTGTCTGTAAAGTGGTGAAGAAGTAGCAAAGACAGAATAAATAAATAACAGAACATTTCAGAGGAATGAAAATCACCTTTCTTTATTCAAGTAGTTAGCCAAGGCCAGTCCCACATTTTGTATTCTGGAAGACATGCTCAGCTGTTTAAAGCAGCAGTTTTTCCTGAGAAAATGTCTGAATCACTTATTTTTTTATCATAAGCTAAAATTTTTGGCTGGATGCTTCAGTTGGAAGAGAAAGAGCAGTGTCCTTCATGCTATAGGTCATGATGCTGATCTAAGATGCTGTTGTTAATGGGGTGGCACAGTATGCTTATGACATCAGTGGCCTGAAAGTTGAAGGCCTATTTCAGAACAGGTTATTTTCTATCTATTCTCCCAAGAGGAATGCTAAGAAGAGAGTTTTGTGGTTATCAAAATTTGTATCCTGCAAACTCTTGCACCTACTTTCCTAGTAAGTTCCACAGAAACCTATTTAGCTTTAAATTGTGATGTATTATTCAAAGAAAAGGTATCGCATGTTCTTTCCCTTGACCTTAATATCTTCAGTAGAACAGAGAATAGATACTTTATCAAAAATTTGCTTCTCGTGAAACTGAGCTAATAAATCAATTATTTGTAAATGTGTACCACTACCTCCTTGTAATGAATAGTCTGTCATGTATTTTGCAGTACCAAGCTCTCTCATTTGCCATTTGCTCAAGTGCACTGAAAGGGATTGTGACCATTCTTTTTAATAAGAATTAATGGTAATACATTTCCTTTATATTCTGATACTCTTTTCCTGTACTGTACATATTCTATACTAGTAAATGATGCAAAGTGAAAAATTTGTATTTCTAGTAAGACAAATTTTCCTATTTCTTGCCTGTTGGGGAATATGAAAAGGCAGTTCTCTCTCACCCAGGAGTAGCTACCTAAGTACTCATGAAGAATTTGTAAAGGCAGTTCAAGAAAGATGGTACAGGTCTTTTGTTTCATTCATTCAATTTAATTTGCTTTTCTGATAAATACTACAATTTTCCTAGAGTTACTTCACGCCCAGATTTCCTGGTCAGCTATGCCTTCTGCAGGCTTGTTGTCTCACTGAGTGAGAGTGCAAAACTAGCACTTATTAGAATAATAAATACATAATTGAATGTGTTTTCAGTGGTTGCTAGGCACCTAAATACCTTTGGATATTCAAACTGCTAACTAAATCTGACACAAGTCTTTGACTATGCACATGCCGCACAATGAGTGGTGTGGAAATCTGCTCTGTGGATGGGTAGCTGTGCGAGGCTGCCAGAACAGGACCAGATGTGAAAAAGCTGTGCTTAACAGGCGTGGTGATGGAGTCAACAGACTCTGCAGAGAGGATGTGTGAACACAGGTATGCTGCTTCTAGGTAGCCAGGTCTGTACAACTGCAACACGTTTTTCATCCTATCTGTGGCTCTGATGTCATGAAAGCAATCAGATCTGCAGTAAAACAAGCTGCAGGGCATTTGTTTTTCCCATGTTGATACTCTCCCTACAGATGCTGAGGAATATATGCCCCAAGGGCTGATCCTTAACACCTAGCCTCTACTGATCCCCAATGCTGGGCACATTTATATTTGACTCCAAATGCCCCAGGCACCGAGGAGAAGTGCTCTGACCAGCTCTTTGTTTATCTCCTGTTCAATGTAGAATCAAAAGTGCAAACAGCCTGCCTGTAAGGCTTACAGGTAAGCCTTAAACACACCTCCCACGTAGCTGCCAACAGGGACTCCTCAGGAAATTGAGGTTTTACAGGAGAAAAAGAAAAAAAGAGACGATGTGATTCTGGTCTCCTTACTAATCTCGGAACTAATGGTGCCATATATGCCCAGTTAATGGATGCCCAGTTCATCTGGCGCTCTTGCCAAGCGCCGAGCCCGGGCGAGCGTGGAGGCCGGATGTAGTGGACACTGCCGGCGTGAGTCCCGCAGGCTCGGCTGCGGCAAGCCGTGGGGTGGGATGCCAAGGGTGGCGTTATAGGGGGCTAGTGAGGGCGCTGCGTTGCTCTGTCGCTCAGAGACGTGGTGGATATGCTGCAGCACGCTTGAACTCTTTCGGAGATGAGCCAAGGGCTTCTGAGGTACGAGGGGCCAGGAGGCTTACACCGGTGTAGGAATTCCACACACTCAGAGGAATTCCAGCCACTCCAGACTGTAAGTTAGCTTCCCCGAGGGAGGGTAATGTCGGTGCCCCGTATTGAAAGGCACCTAGCATGGGGTTTGAGACATGCTCACACCTGCAGGGCTATGATCTTATTGGTGTCATGGAGAAGCGTGTTGCGATGGAAGGATACAGGCTCTGGACACGCAGGGCAGGTGAGGAGGGGGTGTGACTCTCGGTGCCAGTGACCAGCTGGAGTGGTGGAGCTCCATCTGGGGATGGATGAGGACTGACACCCCATGGGTCAGGATTAAAGGTGAGGCAGAGTCAGGGGATGCTATAGTGCGGGTGTACTACAGGCCATCAGACTAGCAAGACTGATTGGATGAAAGTCTTTGCAGACAGATAGGAATAGCGTCGCACTGGCAAACACTGGCTCTTAGGGAGGAGTTAAGTCATCCCAGTAACTATTAAATAACACAGCAGGGCATAAGCAATTCAGGAGGTATTTGGCATGTGTTCATAACTTCCAAGTGACAGAAGGAGCCAACGAGGAGAGGTGCCATGCTGGACCTTGTTCTCACCAACAGCAGAGAAGTTGGTGGGTAATGTGAAGCTCAAGGGCAGCCTTGGAGTTCAAGATCCTCAGGGCAGCAAGGAGTGTGCTCAGCAAGCTCACTGCCATAGACTTCAGGAGAGTTGACTTTGGCCTCTTCAGGGACCTATTTGGTAGAATATTAAGGGATAAAGTCCTGGAGGAAAGAGGGACCCAAGAGTGATGGATCCCAACAAAGTAAGGCAAAAATGCCGGGAGGCCTGCATGGATGAACAAGGAACTCCTGGGCAAACTCAAACACAAAAAGGAAGCCTACAGAGGCTGGAAGCAAGGGCAGGTAACCTGGGAGGAATTCTCCAAGCAGCCAAGGATCAGGTTAGGGAAAGCTAAAGCCCTGATAGAAGTAAGTCTAACCAGGGAAGTCAAAGGCAACAAGAAAAGCTTCTACAGGTACGTCAGTGATAAAAGGAAGATGAGGGAAAACGTGGGCCTGCTCCAGAATGGTATAGGAAACCTGGATACTTGGGATATGGAGAAGGCTGAGGTACTCAACATTTTTTGCCTCAGTTTTCACTGGCAAGCGCTCAAGCCATACCATCCACATCCCACAAGGCAAAGGCAGGGACTGGACAAATGAAGAACTGCTTACTGCAGAAGACCAGGTTCAAGACCATCTAAGGAACCTGAAGGTGCACACATCATGTTACCAGATGAGATGTATCTGCGGGTCCTGAGGGAGCCAATGGATGAAATTGATGAACCACTCTTCATCATTTTAAAAAGTTGTGGCTGCCCCCTCCCTGGCAGTGTTCAAGGCCAGGTCGGATGGGTATTTGGGCAACTGGCCTAGTAGAGAGTGTCCCTGCCCATGGCAGGGAGACTGGAACTAGCTGATATTTAAGGTCTCTTCCAACCTTTAGATACTTTAGTTGGAATGAGGTCTCACATTTTTTGACCAAATGTTTTAACTATAGGGCTATTGTATAAATATTGAGTAATGTTTTCCCACGCTGTTCTACAAAGAAGCAGTGACCTCTACTCAGTTAATTAAAATCATTGGTAGAGGTGGTCATGCATAGGAGGAGGCTCAGTACTCTGAATCCCAAGATGACAAATATGAACCACCTTCAGGGAGCTTCAAACTACCCTTCCTGCCTCCAGTGAACCCCTAAGGACTTTTGTGGACTCTGAGAACCCCTTTCTGAGGTACCCAGTTTTGCCCATGAGTCACCTACTTCAGAACCCAAGTCCTTTTCTTTCTCACCCCCAGTAGTCCTGTACCACACTGATTATTCAGTAAGTAAACCCACAAAGGGTCTGTTAATTTAAGTTACAACTATACCACAGTGGTGAGATCAGAAGCAATCACAGACAGCATCTGTCTTTGGCAACGGTCAGAAGAAGGTGTGTGTGCAGAAAGAAAGAGCAGAAGCAAAGTGTGTCTGGGCCTTCTGCCCCACAGTCTCCCAGACCACAAGACTGTGTGGCTTGGGTATTTATTGAAATAGAGCTTTCTTCTGTGCATTTAGTAACCTTTCGTGGATTCCCCTTCATGAGTCTGTCCAGCACCCCATCAGTAAGGATGCCATATAATACAAACTAGATCGCCGTATGGCTAGTGAAATACATTCCCATAAAGAGTTCAGAAAGCCTTGCTATTCCAGTCTGGCACAATTATGAGCACGTGTTATGGCACACCAGTTGAGTCTCCTAACTGGGCCAAACAAAGTCTATGAAATGGTTATATCTGTTATGGTTGGACTCAATTGATCTCAAAGGTCTTTCTTTTCCAAACTAGCGATCCTGTGAAATCTGAGGTAAATTTCTCATACATTCATTATACTTTTTGCATAAAAAGTTTAAGCCTCAGAAGTCTGTCACAGATCTGATAAAACCCTTGTGTAAGTGCAGGAGACTGTTTTACAAGAGGATTTCTGTTGCTCTTTTCACCTGAAAACTGCAAAGTCATTTCTTGCATTTGGTGGCATATTTGCTCCCTTTAGATTGCAGGGGATTAGCTATGCATAAAGAGTAAGATCTGTAATAGTTAGGTTGACATGTTGGTCTATACTCCCTGACAAGTCATCTTTGACCTTCTCTTGAATTTTCTTAAACTTTTTTCTTTCACACTGTTAACTCAAGTAAATTTCAGCTGAATGTTTCCATCCTTTCTGAGTTAACTATGTTTATACAGTTTCATGAAACAGATTTGTAAAAATAAAGATAGGTCTCAAACCAGAATTCACTTTTCATGATGCTGTATAGTATGGACACAAAATTCTAGAACTTAAACAAACTGTAAACTGTAGACAGAGTACAAGAAGGGGTTTAAGAGGGGTGTTATTATCTTTGACTTTCTTCTGGTACAAACCTTCACACTGAACACCCAAGACATCACCCATGTTGGTAAAATATCACTAGGGGTGCAGAAGTAAGTAAGAATGAAGTATGCTCTTAAAAATTAGCTGACTTACTCTGGAAAAATACGTATTAAATCCTCTAAATCAAATCATAGTAACTTTCATGTATTTAGGTGGGGTTCTGGTCAAAATTAAACCTTCAAATTCCAGGTTTTTAAATGATGCTTTCTTAGCAAACCAGCAGCATAGCACAATAGCATCATTCATGTGTGTCTTGTACATTTAGCTTAGGCTTCATATGCAATTGCCTTATTAAATTACCTGGTGTGCTCTGGTATTTTGCTTAGCTTTGCTGTAGTAGAGAATGAATGCAGCTGTTCCTTCAGTCTCAAAAATTGCCCTTTTTTTTTTTTTTTTTCTTTTTTCTTTTTTAAGCTTTGCTGTCTGCAAGCCTGGTGAATGATACGGACCAGTTCAAACATTCAGAACAAGGTTTAAAGAAACAAATGCCTGAAAATTAGGCCTACATTTTCATCTACATTCTGGGCCTCACTTTTCAGATGTCCAGGAGAAAAGGCATTTTTGATTATGTCTTTTATGAGCAAAAAAAATTAAAAATAAAAAATCTAGGAAACTGATGGCTTCAGTGAAATTACATTGTTTTCTTCCTCAAAGCAATAAAAACCACAAATTTTTTTCCTAAAATATAAAAAGGTTTGAAGAGTTATTATAGAAAAATAGTAGTTATACTTTAAAAAAAAGAGTGGACAGTATCTGATAAGGACTTGAATCTATTCATTTTCCATGTTTTAGATTAATGCACATATAAGCTTTAAGCAGGTTTGCAACAGAAGCCATGAAGTTGTCTAGCAACGTAGATGAATTTGGCTCGCAGAGGCAGGGTATAGGCACAAGAGTGACCTGCTATCAGGTAACAAAGTTATAGTTGAACATCACTTCCATTACTGCAGAAGGCCTCTGTGGTGCCTGCCTTAGCACCTGCGAATACCTCACATCTCACTACGTTACCACTCAGTTTGTAGTCCCCTGTGCACGTGTGAGTTGGGAATACCTGGTGGTACTGTTTGTGCTGGCCTGGCTGCACTGAACCAGGACTGTGACCCATTTGCAGTACCACTGCCAGCATAGTATGGTTCTGATGGGCGAAAGGGGAACGCTTCTGACACACCTTTTACGAAACTGGGCGGTTTTCAGCCCGCAGTTGCTAGGCTGAAATATCCACTGTGCTCCATACCAGCAAGCACAAATTACTTTGCACATTTATCTGGATCCCTGGTTGACCAGATGAGCAAGGCTTTCCTGCCTGTCAGTCATACGCCTCTTTCTGTGACTCATTTTGATCGTATGCTGCATGGCTCACATGCTACACGATTTGTAGGCAGTATTTTACTACAGCATGTCTTTGGCACACTGAGATGCTCCTAAAACAATTGCTGTTGTTGGCAGCCTGGCACGTGTGCAAACTTCCCCCCTTCCCTGATGTGGTGGCCAAATGTTGGAGAACAGATGTCCCATGCGGGGCTATCCTGGCTGCCCATAAAAGGCACCTCTTGGCCTGGTGTTTGCCCCCTACATGGAAGAGCATAACGTGTGTGGGTGATATCTGAACACACAGAAAACCAGTTAATGCCACTATTATCCCAACAGATGGGCACAGCTCCGAGCTGATCAGAGGCTGATCAGTGACATGGTTGCCAGCAGTAGTATGCCCAGCTGGGAGAGTCAAAAGACTCTGTCAGTTTTGAGCTTTCATGCTTCCAGTTAAAGGCATGCCCTGCTGCTAATCTTGCTTTTTCCAAACTACATTAGATTTAAGGCATTCAGATGCCTTTCCCAAGGCTTCACAAAAGCATTCCTTGTCCGAGGCCAAAAACGTCGGGCACAAAAGTGATGAATGTGTGATCACAGCCCCTGGGCCATCTTTTCTCCTCACATGAGCTCAACTGGATGTGTAGCTGAGATGAGCCTCAGTCCTCTCTACTGACAGGAATTGTAGGCCAGTTGGGCTAATACATACTTAGTGGATATGCAAAGCAACTTGGAGTTCTTGTTGGCAGTCATATGCCAAGGATGTGCCACACCTCCACCGTTGGGGAGAAGGTGGGATGTAGCTGCATGACAGCAAAATGATAGACATATGACATTTGGTTGCTTTGCTGCTGCACAATAGGGTAATGAGATGCTTGTGATTCAAACTTCTGCAGTGTCCAGCTGGACACTTGCTTTGCATGAGGTCTCATTTTGCAGCCAGAATGCTGCTACAGGTCTGTCTTCCCACATCCATGTCTGGTCCATACAGTCATTTCTGCCAGCCTTGATGTTACCAGCTCTGACAGGTTGTAGCTCCCGGCAGAAAGAAAACTGGTGGCACTTGATTGTGTGACATCATCTTCTGTTTCTCTTTTAGAGATTGTGTCCATTACTATTTATACACCTTTGATCTTTTACCAGCAGCAACTGCCCTTAAAGGTGATTCATTAATGAAAATCTCTCTGAAGTAAATGTCACTCTTTTTCCTAGAACATGATAAAAAATCGTCATCTCAGTCACACAGGCCCCAGCCTACCCACAGGCCCAAATGACTCCATCCCAAATGACAAATCCAGGAGTCTGTCATCTTGCAGTTGTTTCCAGCTGATTATTCCTACATGGCTATTTTCCCTGAAATGTTTGCCATCTTTTTTTCTATGAAAGTCATCTCCTTTTTAACAGTGTCTGTCTTTGATGTGAAAAAAATTCTTCGAAAGATAGAATAGCACAAAATTAAGAGCCTGTATATACTTGGGAACATCTTGTAGTGACATTAGGCTTTTTTTTTTAAATTTTCAGAAAGCCCTAGGCAGATCACATTCACTGCAATTAAAGTTACAGCTCGAATGTTTTATGGATTAAACTGACTTGAAACAAATCTTTATTTTAAGCAGTTTCCCTGGAAGTCTATATTAACCATGTGTACATTAGGCAGTTTCACTGCTTTCAAAATACACTAGTTGTACTTCAAATTCATTCCCACTAGTACAAACCATTAAGTACTTTCCAACTAGAATCATCAAAGGCTGAATCTAACAATTCTCTCTAGCAAAAGCAGTTAAAAATCAGTAAAAATCTCATGTCTGGATGTAAAAAATACATGCTCTTTTCACCTAGTTGTGTTCACTACTGTCTTGATTCTTTTGTAACTTGCTATTAAATTACTCAGTAGAGAAACTGAAGACAGCCATTACTAAAACCAGGGCTTTTTTCTACTGTGAGGACAGGTCATAAAATGAAGTCATTAAAAGAGTCATACTGATTATACACAGGATTTGAGATAAACACTGGAAGAAACTGATAGCAAAAAGGGTCATAAAATTTCCAGGTGCAAAAATTACAGTGTGGAAGTTGTTGGTAAAGGAAATCACTCCTAAGTAGCTGCTCGGGTGGGGAAAAAAACAAACACAAAAGAAAGCAAACAGCCATGGAAATAAGTTTACACCTTTTCTAAGTATCAATAAACAAATTCTGGGGCCTAGTGTTTTGCATGACTTAGTGCATGCTTGCATTGTAGACATCAGGTGCCTGGTCTGTAGCTGTGTCCCATGAAAGCCTAATATTCACTCATTTCATGTCAGGAAAATGTTGAATTTTGTTCTCTGACAGCTGCATGTGAGACATTTCAGCAGATAGTGCAAGCTTCACAGGCTCTTTTGCTGTTTGCTGTCACTGATGCAGAGCGATGCTGCAGCATGCCCCTGTTCACACCATCAGCTGGACCAGAGACAAGTTGGTATATCCTGGACCTCTGAGTCAGTCAGTCCACATGCCCAGTCATCACGGCAGAGAAACTGGGGGATGGCAGCAGCAGCTGATGCATAAGCAAGTCTCAAAAAGCTGACACAACCCAGTTACGTCAATGAAATCAGAAAAAGGATTACCCTATTTTCTACAGAGATCAAATTGCACACAGTTTTTCTCTTCAGAGGATGTTTAGCTAAGCCACTTCTTTATTTTGAAAAGCAATTATGTAAATATTAATGGAAATACAGTGATGGGGTTGGGTTTTTTCCAGACTTGAAAACTGGAGCTATAAATAATTAACCACCATTAACACCATAGTGCAAAAGTCTGAGTGCCTAATAAATACTTCTAAAAGAATTCTAATGTACTTGCTACAGGTATATATTTCTACTTTGCAGTTATATGTATGTACATGTATATATTTTATTTTTCAGTTATGGTGTGTATATACATAAAAGTATGTGTTGTTATTTCCAAAGCTCCTTTAGATCACAGTCAACTGAAATTTTACTAAAATATGACAAAAATTTATAACAAGCCACAAACATCTGCATTGATTTAGATACAGAGTCTCAATAAAATTCCCCAAATTCTAGAAAGCAGAATTAAATACTGTGAAATTAATTCTAAGAGCAGAGTTCATTTATCTCTATAGGATTTCTCTATACTGGAAACCTGTTTCTGACAGGAATTACCTATTAGGAAAGGTCTGCCATTAAATTTTCTGCAAGGACAGCGAGAGAGGCTGACAGGTGAGTAGCTAAGCAGTTTCCAGTTAATAAAAAAATCCCCTTACTTCTCCCCAGTGTTACTACAATACAGACCTCCAAGAGAGCTATCACTTCCATTCAGTCATAAGTCCCATCTCTTCTCTCCTTCCTGCAAATACAACCTGCTCTATCCCCCCTCTGCTACACACAGACAGTCAAATGAGTCACTTATGCCCACTTTTATTTAATAAGAACTCAGTTACAGAGGTCATACCTTTTTTTTCCCCAAATGCTCATCCCCCAGGCTCTTATCACCTTGTTAAATGTTTAAGGTTGTGAGCCTGTCCTGGTGAAAGCTGGGTCAGGTCAGCAACCTCCCTGGTGGGGGAAGAGGCCAGTCTCGAAGATGTAATGTACATCCCCCAAGGACTGTGGGGGAAGAGGAGGCCAAACAGCTGCTAATCTGACATAGCAGGCTGACCACGAATCCTCTTGGTGTGCATTCATCTTCATTTTCACTCTGTTTTCTCATGTGTATGTACATCATTTGCTAACTTAGTGTAGCCCAAGAAAACTAAACAGGCAGCTCTACGGAAAATAATGCGTCTGCCCTTGGCTATACAGAAATACGTAAGTATGATCAGACCTTTGGCTAATAAATAGGCAAAACCTCACAGAGACACTGTCAGGACAACCCTCTTTTTGATGCTGAAAGGTAAAGACCTGGAGTTATGCCAGTTTGCATGTTTGATTTTGGGGTTTTGTTCTGAAGGAAAGGCACAGAAGCTTAGACCGATCTTGAAGAGATTCTCATTAGCTCAGAGAAACTATCCTTGTCTCCAGACAATAATCCACATTCATAAAGAAACAGGTTCACTCCAACAAAGCTGTTTTCAGCCTTCCTTGACTGAGACATTTTATAGGTACATAGGGATGAGGTGAAAAAGAGCTTTTATTATTAAAATTATTCTGCTGTTTCACATTAGTTCCTGTCAGACTTGAGAAAGTATTAATTGTGTGAGTTGAAGACTGAGGGCTGTCATGCATTAGGGTTTCAGGCTATCTGTAATTAAATGATTCAAAAACTTAAACATGAAACAAAAAGTCAGTGTAAAGGGAAGGTCCTAATTCATAAACCTTAATATTGCTTTGTTCTGACAAACATCATCATAAGGAAAAATAGTCCTTTCCTAACAAAGTAACTCCCTCCCCACCCACCCCTCCCAAGCAACCACAGAAATAAGGATACATGAATAAGGTTGGTGGAAGGGACAAATCTCCATTTGTGATTGTGTATCTCACCCAAATCGATCTTTCCTGGCTTTTACTTCTGATTTTTCCCACATTTCATCCTTGAAATCCCATAAGAATTTGTTTCCTTTCCTCCTGCCCCATCGCATGTTAATGTTCTCTCACTGCCAGGAAGACATCACATCACCTCTACAAAATGTAGAGAATCAGAGAATACCTAAGACTGGAAGGCATTTCTGGAGGTGACCTGGTCAGATCTCTGCTCAGATCAAGGCAAACTTACCTCAGGTTGCTGAGGGCCATGTTCAGTTGAGTTCTGAGTACCCCCAAGTAAGGAGAGTCCACAACTTTGGCAACATTTGCCAGTGTTTGTCCACCCTTGTGGTAGGGTAGAAAAACAACTTCTGATCAGGATTTTCCCTGTTGCATCTTGTGTCTCTTGTCCCTTACCCAAACCCTGCACACCTTGGCTAACGTGAGAGAAAGCAAAAAGCCCAGAGCCACACTGGGAGTGAGACTGAAATGGGGCAACCAGAAGGAATTCTCCCATGAGGAATTTCCAGTCTGGGAAAACCTGCAGTGCCTCATCTGAAGGTTAAGGATTCTTATGCCCTAGTTTCCCAGTTTCTCTCTAGTTTCCCAGGGAGTTGTTTACGTATTTTTAATAGTCCAGCTGCACCTCCTTCACTGACCTACTGAGAACAAATTATTTGTATCCTTGCTGACACAATGAAAAATGAAGTTACATTAGAGGCAGTCACTCTGGGATGATCACAGTAGTTACATTGGATTCTTTCACTGACCCTTGTGTTCACTTTGTCAAAGGTACATTAATTACTTGAAGCTTGCATCATATAAGTCAACATGAATATGCAGGTCAAGATAAAGCCTTGAGAATGTTATATTTCTTTCATGTTCCAGTGTACTTCTATTCTTGGGAATCACTCTACAACATATGGTGAGGTAGAAAGCTAAGCTGCAGAAATGTATGATGCCAGTAGTAGAGTGTTTTATGAGAAGGCAAGCTGAGTATCTTAAACACTAATAACTCCATAATGCTGTTGTCCAAATAGATCTTTAAAAAAGCAACAAAAGTGATATTTCAGATTAAGTCTGTGAAACAGTTTACACACTGGTTAGGAATTAATTTGAAACAAAAAGAATTGTCCAGATTTGATGCTTGATCTTTGTATTTCAGTCATAGGTAAGAGTATGTCTAATGCAACAGCTTCTTAATGTGGAGCCCAGAGTTCACTCTGCTAGAGGAAACATAACCAAATTTACCTTCATTCATAAGAGCACAATAATGCAAACATCACCATAAGCTGATCTCAGTATATTATATGTAACTCTCACTGAAAAATGCTAGTAAAAAGTTTCCTGCACTGAAGATCAGAGCTCTGTTAGCCTCTAATCACTGCCACAGACTGTAACATACATATTGAATAGCCTACCATTGGTCTGGACATGGTTTAAATGAGAAATCTCAGCTCCAGTGAGCCATCCCCTGCTGTGAGGATGTAGATGCTCCATACCTTGTGCCATCCTAGACTTCTTGAAGCATACTGCTATCAAACTAAACTCTCCAGGCCCATCAGCTGTGTGTTGGCACATTCCACAGCAGAGTGGAGGATCGTGGTTCAGAGGGGGTTTCCTGAACTGGCCAGGGTCACAGAGACGGCCTCCATCAGGATATTTGAACATGGAGTAGCTGCCACTGGAAGAGGAGGCTCCAGGGAGACTTTATAGCAACTTCCCAGGACTCAATGGAAGCCTACAGGAAAGATGGGGAGAGACACTCTCTCATGGAGTGTTGTGATAGGATAAGGGGTAGCGGTTTTAAACTGAAAGAGGATAGATTTAGATTAGATACTAGGAAGGAATTCTTTACTGTAAGGATAGTGAGGCACCTCCTCAGTTTTACAGGGCCTTACCTCTGCATTTGAAGCTAGACAGTTACTGGCTATGCTGGCCCATAAAGCATGAGAAACATAAGACACTCCCTTAGTCGTGTATTTCATCTGCAGTGCTCACTACATGGTGAGAAAGAAGGCTGTATTATCTCCAGATGTGGCCAAGCTCTCTCAAATTCAGACAGGGACTGAATTTGGTGGCCAGAGAGAGTTTCATACAGCCTTGTGTTCCTATGCAGTATGCCTTACCATATAAAAATATGTATAGATGCCCATTTGTAAAGGTATCCTCTACTTGCAGGATGCTGCAGAGTAAAAAATATTCTGCATGCAGACTTTAATCACTGTTGTTAAACACCTCAATAGTGCATGTGACCCTTTAGGCTTACTGGATCCCAGATTATGGAATTTTTTCCCTTCAAGCCACCTCCTAACAAGTTCTACTTGGAAGTGCTTGCTTATGTATTCAGCTTTCAGTAATCGTAACCCAATTTTCAATCTTTTAAAAGATAACTTTGAGATTATCTAATGTTACTAGGTAAGCATGAGGGCAATGTGACAAGCAAAGCAAATTACAACAGGGCCAGAACAACGACTTGTGAGTGACCTGCATTACTACTGCTAACATAGCATTTTCTACTAGCACATTACTGTAATCAGTTCAAGCTCCCCAGTTCTTTTGGGGAACATTTGTTTAGGTAGGAAAGCAGCATTTTAGGAATACTGGGGAGAAGGAAAATCTTACACCCTTAAATTTACAAATATGAGGTGGACCAGTCTTTTGAAAGCTGACAGCACATACTGTCTGTCTGAAGGGCATAAAACTCTTAGGACTACACCTTAATCATGGGAAAGAGACAAAGCTATTGAAATTGAAACAGAACATGTACTTTCAGTTGAAGTCATGACAGAGTTTTCTCATGGCTCATTAATCCAATGAAAAGAAATACCTGATGTTTTCTGAAGAATCAAGCTATAAGAAACAGTGTCCTCTTGCCACTCCATGCAGCTATGTTTGTCATTAGGCTTTCTGGGCTACAATTGAACATTGCCAGCTCACATCTCTGGTCTACAATTAAACATTGCCAGCTCACATCGATTTGTTAGTAACTATGATAAAGTAAGTATTTGTGGGCTGCAGGTAATGAGGGACAGACGGAGAGCAGAAGAGGGAAGGCCCAATGTCCTCTGCACCTCCCCACTGCTCAAGCCTGCTTGGGTGAGATGCCTGGGGCAGTATCTTGAGCAGGTGTCATCGTGGATGCTGTGATGATATGTTCCACATAGTCATCCGCCCGCACCGAGTGTTCAACCCACGGTCTGCCAGGACCCCCAGGTCCTTTTCTACAATGCAAAGGAAGGCAATGTGATACAATACAGGAGTTGAGTTGGAAGGCACCTACAACAACCATCTAGTCCAGCTGCCTGACCTCTCCATGGATGACCACCAGCGAAAGCCTCTGCTGAAGGGCATTGTCCAAATACCTCTTTGTAAGGCACTGACAGGCTACGGCACCTGCACCCTCAGTAACACCAAGACTTTTTCTGTAGTTGTCATGTATTACTTGTATTGGGATGGTTGGATTTGAGGGTGGGTATGATGGACTCTCCCCCTCAACGAATGCCTGTGCCAGCAGACGTCTGTCTCAACATTGCTGAAATATTGCACCTCCTGCTATTACTGCTATTTTGTGATAAAGGGGACTTGCTAATAACATGCTTGTAAAGGGTTAAGGGGATTTGCTAACAGGGTGGTTTGAAGTGCCACAGTGAGTATGTCAGGGTATGACCTTGCGTAAAAAATGTCTTGTTTGAACAGCTCGTTTTTAGTAATTTAGAGTGAAGCCCGGACTGATAAAAAGAAACACCAATTGAGGCATAAGTTTGAATCTAACACCATATTTTGAGTGAGGCACTCAAGGACTGTGTGCTCTGTAAAAATAAAATGACTTCTTTGATGAGTTCCAGTCCCCCATCAGTCTAATGGACTCCTTATCTGTTCGACAAATTCCTTCCTTGCTTGTCTTGTAATTGGTCATAAATTTAGGCAAAGCATTTCATTGTAGCTAGTTTGAGCTCCACCCTGTCTTTGAAGAATCAAGAAAAAGTATACAAAACCTGCTGAAACTGAACTTGTAGTTTGGATAAGAGTCAAGGGGTAACTGAGTCAGCAAAAAACAGAAGGTTACTTGCAGTGATGAAGAGGAGCCATCCATCTTCATCCCCACAATCCTCAACGACCACCACCAGACAGCAGTGCACAGGTGTGGTGGGGAGGAGATTATGGAAATCACCTCTTGGAACTCATTTTAATACGAAGCGGGACAGGTTATGAATACGTATAGGTGTATGAGGTAACCTAATGAATAACTATCATTGAACTGAATATAGAAGAAGAACTTCCACGTTAGTGTGCACGTCTGCAGTGGAGCAATCCCCCCTGCACCCAGCTCTGAACTGTGACAACCAGCATCAAATGGAATTCCCCACTTGACCTGAAGTCGATTTGGACTGATGGGATGCCGCAGCTCTGTGGTGGTAGATATTGCACCTTTACTTTCCTTTTCCCATCATTGTCTCTCTCTTTCTTGCATCTCTGTGAATTTTGATGTAAATATTAAACCTCCTTTTTTTATGGCATCTGACCTTGTTTGTATCTTAATCTCACTCTGGGAATAACAACGAATCTCCCCAGACCGGATCTTTCCAGGTCTGGACAGTGGGCGGGGAGCCCTTGAGGGTTGCTGCATGCCCCAGCAGACGGCCCAGTTCTGGTTCGGCCAGCTCCTTGTCGGGGAAGGCAGCGGGTCTGCCAGTAGCCTGACTCTCCTCACAGAAGGTATAGGCCATGACAACATCCTCGCATTCCCATGAGACAGGGAAGTTACTCATGCTGAAGGGTTTTTGTAGTCACGTTCACAAAACACAGCAGCCTTGAAGGCAGGGGTACAGACTGCCTTAAACCAAGAAGGAGTTGTGGGAAGGTATTTGGGAGTAAGGGAACATGTCATGAACCATCCATAATAAATGGTCGACACAACAGGTGTGCAGATAGTTTCAGACATCAAAGGTAAACTAATAATGCCTAGCTATAAGATCACAGAATCACAGAATCGTAGGGGTTGGAAGGGACCTCCAGAGATCATTGGGTCCAACCCCCCTGACAAAGCAGGTTCCCCAGCTCATATTGCACAAATAGGTGTCCAGACGAACCTTGAATATCTCCAGAGAAGGAGACTCCACCACCTCCCTGGGCAGCCTGTCCCAGGGCTCTGTCACCCTCACTGTGTAAAAGTTCTTCCCCATGTTGGTGCGGAACTTCCTGTGCTCCAGTTTACAGCCATTACCCCTTGTCCTGTCTCCACAGACCACTGAAAAGTGGTTGGCCAATTCCCCCTGCATCCCATACTTAAGATATTTATAAACATTAATCAGATCCCCTCTTAGTCTTCTTTTCTCCAGGCTGAACAGTCCCAGCTAACTCAGCCTTTCCTCATAGGGGAGATGTTCTAGGCCCTTAATCATCTTCGTAGCCCTTCTCTGGACTCTCTCCAGGAGATCCCTGTCTTTTTTATACCAGGGAGCCCAGAACTGGACACAAGACTCCAGGTGGGGCCTGACCAGGGCAGAGTAGAGGGGGAGGATCACTTCCTGTGACCTGCTGGCCACGCTCCTTTTGATGCACCCCAGGATTCCACTGGCCCTCTTAGCCACCAAAGTAAACTGCTGGCTCATAGCCAACCTGTCATCAACCAGGATCCCCAGGTCCTTCTCCACAGAGCTCTTCTCCAGCAGGTCATCCCCCAGTCTGTACTGATACAAGCAGTTATTCTTCCTCCCCAGGTGCAAGACTTTACACTTGCTTTTATCAAACCCCATCTGGTTTCTCCCTGCCCAGCTCTCCAGCCTGTCCAGGTCTCGCTGGATGGCAGTGCAGTGTTCCTGCGTGTCAGCCACCCCTCCCAGCTTTGTATCATCGGGTACTTGCTGAGGGTGGATGCTATTCCCTCATCAAGGTCGTCGATGAAGATATTAAACAGGACTGGACCCAACACCGAGCCCTGGGGAACACCGCTAGTCACAGGCCTCCAGTCAGATTCTGCTCCACTGATCACGACCCTCTGAAAAGATATGCTTACCAGAACCTGTTATATTTACTAACCAATCAACTTAGTGTGAACAGTGTGTGTAACCAATTAGCAGTTTTCTAGTTGCCACATTTGCAGTAACAAATGTATAAAATCTTTGTGCTTTCTTTTAATAAATGACTTCATCTTAATTCATATTGAATTGCGTTGCCCATCACTGATCTCCACATCTCCTGAGGCACCCTCCTGGGTCACTAAGGCTGTGCTGGCTTCTTGTTCGCTGGACAGGCCTCAGAGTTGCTGCTCCTCCTCGGGGGTTTCCATGGCTGCCCAGGGGAGCCTTAATTGTCCTGGCTGGAAGTGGAAGGCCTGGGCACAGCCTCCCTTGGCTCCTCCTGAGGCTCCCTCTGCTCCAGTGATGATGGCGGTGGGAGCAGAGGGCTGGATGCTGGAACCCCCACCAGTGGCAGTGGATGAGGTGTTGGGGAACAAAACCATGCAGGATCTGGAGGAGGGGGCACTTCCAGGACCGGGAGACCTTCCTGCTGGCTCAGCAGACGACGAGCCTCCCTCCTGCACCGCCGGACGGCAACACGGATAAGCTGTTGCACAAATGTCACCGTGTGGTTTTGGAGGAAGACTCCCAGCACCTGGACCAGCAGGTCTTCATCCATCCCCTGGCTGGTCAGGATGGCCATGACAGTGCGCTCCACCACAGCTGCCTCCATCACGTTGTTATGGAAGATCTGCCTGAGCCTTGGTTGGATCCAGGGCAGCAGGGTCTCGAGGAGGGTTGGTTGGTCCCGGAAAAGGACTGTCCATTCATTGGGCTGGAGGCCACCCACGGGACCCCTGGGCACTGCTTCCACAGCCCGTGGTTGGGGTGCTCCAGGGTGATGGAGGTCATAGGCAGCTCCTCCTGCCTGCCAGACGATGCCTGGTGGAGTCACATGTGCTGTGATGACACGCTCCATGTAGTCTTCATCTGCCAACACTGAATGTAAGATGGAGAGGATGCCCCTCCTGCAGAGGGGGCACTCGGGCTTGCACTCAGCCCACTGCAGGATGCAGGGGTAGCAGAAGCAGTGGACGCATGGCATCACAAAGCTGGGATCCTCACAGCTGTCCAGGCAGATGGGACAGCGGTGCTCAAGCTCTGTGGCCATGGTCCCCATGGTCTGTGGTGGGCTGGGGAGAGCTGGCAATGAGAAGCTGCTCCTTCTCATCAGCACTCCAGCAACAGGTCTCAAGCTAGAAAAGGCAGAGAGGACACAGGCATTGGCAGGTCCATGGAGGTCTGGAAGAAATGGTCGGATCCCTCAAGGAGGAAACTCCCCACCTCCCATGGGTGTGGTATCTCCTCCCAGCTCACCTCCCCGGCTGCGAGTGTGCCTTCTATGTGACCTGGCTGCTTGAACTTGGCAGGGCCAGGGAGAGTCCTCCAAGGGCTCTGGGGTCAGGCAAGGAGAGCTGCAACAAGCGAATCCCAGAGCACAGTCCCAGCTCCAAAGGCCTCACTCAGTGCTCCAGACCTTGAAAACTGCTCTAGCAACGAGGAGCACCGCGTCACAATGCACTGCTTGGTGACACCACTGCAGCCTTCCAGTACCTGAAGGGAGCATAGAAACAGGAGGGGAATCACTTTTTAAAAGGGTAGACAATGGCAGGACAAGGGGGAATGGATTAAAACTAAAGGAAGGAAGGTTTAGATTAGATATTAGGGGGAAGTTTTTTACAGAAAGAGTGGTGAGGTGCTGGAACAGGCTGCCCAGAGAGGTGGTGGATGCCCCGTCCCTGGAGATGTTCAAGGCCAGGTTGGATGGGGCCCTGGGCAACCTTGTGTAGATCCAGGCCTGGAGGTTGGTGGCCCTGCCTGTGGCAGGGGGTTGGAACTCTATAATCCTTGGGGTCTCTTCCAACCCAAACCATTCTGTGGTTCTATGATTCTATGGTCTCACTCCATGCCTTGGTGGCATTAGAATGCATTGCCTGGGAACTTGGTGAAATCAAGACCCAGTGTCCTCAGCCACTCCTCACAGGACATGCCTTCCTCCCCTTCCACCACCTTTGCTGACGTACTCTGGACACATTGAGGTACCTTAAATTGTGGGGCCCACAACTGCACACAACACTAATGGTGAAGCTGCACTAGCAGTGAATACAGCTGAAGGATCCCCTCTTTTGACCAGGAATTTTGAGCCTGTTGTCCCAGAGCTGCTTTGTCCCTGGTGCCAGAGCTACAAGATCATTTGCATTAGTGAAAGCTGGTGGGATGAGTTTGACAGGTGTGCCACAATTGACAGTTTCGATCTCTTCAGGAGGAATCATCAGGGCAGGTGATTGGTGGCTGCCTTGGTTACAGAGACCCTAACGTGTCAAATTGCTGGTGACAGGGAAAAATCTGGTAGCAAAACTTTGGCCTTGGATAAGAGAGAGCAGACTTTGGGCTGCTGGAGAAGCTACTTAGTCCAGCACCCTGGGCATCTGCTTGTCAAGGTGCTGGAGTCCAGCAATGCTGGTCACTTCTTAAAAGCACAGGAGCAGGCAATTCCAAAGTGTCAGAAGTCAAGCAAGTAGGGTAGAAGGCCAGCTTGGACTAAGCAGGTATCTCCTTTGAGAACTTGGGTGGAAAAGAACAGTGTAAGGACATTGGAAGCAAGGACAGGCAACATGGGCGGACAACAGAGATGCTGTTCGCCATGCTGGGAGAAAATTTGCACGACAAAGCTCAATTTTAAGGCCAGAGATCTTTAATGATTTTATAAATGGACTCAGGAATTGAAAGTACCTGAAGTAAGATTGCTGATGATACTGAATTAGGAGGAGCTGTGGACTCCCTCAAGGACAGAGAGGCCTTACAGAGAGACTGGAGAGCTGGGCAGTCACCAACAGCATGGAATTTAACAAGAGCAAGTGCCAGATTCTCCACCTGGGATGGGGTGATCCAGGCTACAGACACAACCTGGAGGACAAGAGGCTGGAGAGCAGCCCTGTGGAAAGAGATCTGGGGGTTGATGGCCAGTTGAGTATGAGCCAGTGGTGTGCCCTGGCAGCCCAAAGGGCCAGCTGTGTCCTGGGCTGCATCAGGCACAGCACAGCTAGCTGGTTGAGGGAGGGGATTGTCCCACTCTGCGCTGCACTGGTGCAGCCCCATCTCAAGTACTGTGTGCACTGGTGGGTGCCACGATGTAAGAGGGATGTAAAACTATTGGAGTGTGTCCAGAGGAGGGTGGCCAAGATGGTGAAAGGTCTCATGGGCAAGGCTTACAAGGAGCTGCTGAGGTCACTTGGTTTGTTTGGCTCAGAGAAGAGACAGAAAGCTGAGGGAGGACCTCATCACAGTCTACCACTTCCTCAGGGAGCAGGCGGAAGGGGAGGTCCGTGATTGAACCACAACAGGACACAAGGAAATGGAGTGAAGCTGCAATCAGGGGAAGTTCAGATTGGACATTTGGGAAAGGTTCCTCACTGAGAAGGCAGTTGGTCACTGGAACAGGCTTCCCAGGGAACTGGTGGTGGTACCAAACCTGCCAGAGTTCAAGGAGCATCTGGATGATGCCCTCAGTTGTATGATTCAGTTTTAGGTAGTCCCACAAGCAGAGGGGAGGTGGACTCAATGATCAGTATGGTTCTCATTCTCCTTGAGATAGCCTATGCTGTCAGCCAGCACCCACAGATCCTTTTCTGCAGGGCTGCTTTCCAGTCCACCCTTTCCCCATTTAGACTTGTGTCCTGCGTTCCTCCACCCGAGGTGCAGAAGCCATCATGTTCCTGTTCAATTTCATGCCAATGGTGACTGCCCAGTGTTTCAGTCTCTCTGGAACTTTCTGCCAGGCCTATCCCAGTTTAGTGTGACCAGCAAACTTACAGCTTCTGTCTCCAGATACTGAACAAAAACATTGGACAGCACTGGCCCTAGAACTGAGCCCTGATGAGCATCGCTACTGCCAGTGATGACACTAGCCAAATTTGCAGAGCCAAAGCTTATTAGAGTTCACACTAGCTAGCATGTTGAAGAACAGCAAAAAGATCTGATTTAAAATACTTTAACAGCAAATGTGGGGCGGATATCATGTATGTCTTTTACGTGATGAGGTTGGTCACCTCACAAATAAGGAAACAGACAAAGCAGACATGTTTCATGCCTTCTTTGCCTTTAATGATGATATTGGTTCCTAGTATCTGTTGAGTCCTCTGTTGGAACACCATGACTGAGGGGATCATAAATTGCCAGGCAACTGGAAAGTTGTTTGGACTTTTGTTTTGGACTTGCTGCGACAGCTGTATGTACATAAGTATCTGGGGACTGATAGACTTCATTGCAGGGTACTGAAAGATATGGCTGGTGTCATCATGGGACCTCTCTCCATTATTTTTCAACTGTCTTGGGATTCTGTAGAGGTCCCAGTAGACCAGAGTCTGGCAAATGTCATCCCAGTTTTCAATCAGGGTAAGACAGAAGAACCTTGTAATTACAGTCTCACTTCAACACCTAGTAAAAGGATGGAGATCATCATCCTGGGAGTAACAGCATAAGGAAAGTGTCATTTCTTAGGTCACCTGCCCAGTGTTCTACTAGGAAGGAGTGCCTCATTAACAATCTCCTACTACAACTATTTTAGTAATGAGATCCTAATCTGATCATCAGGGCAAACAATCCACACACTTGGAAAATGGCACATATATTCTTCCAATTCATTAGGATGGAGAATAGCTACAGAACAGCTTTTTCTCTGTTACTATTTGAAATAAAAATTGTCCAAAAATTTGCTCTCATCACATTAGGTTTTTTGTGGATTCTAACATTTTGCATAGAGTATGCAGAATTTTAGCATGAAAACCTCTCTGTTAACCCAAAGAAGCAGCAGTGGTACTAATACAGACTCATTGAAAAGTTAAATCACCCTTCCACCTTTGGAGAGATGTTCGAGAAATCCACAGTGCAGTAAGGTGGAAACGCAGCCAAGAGGCAAAATTCTGATTATGTACACAATCTAGAAGAGAGAAAAGCACTATACCTAAATATTATCAGCCTCAGTGACAGTGAGAATTTTTTTAGTGGCGGGTATACTGACAGACAATAATGCCAAGTGTATGTAACATATGCAAATGCCACTTGATTGGAAATTAGAGAGAGATGAGAATGAGAAATATTTTACTTTGAGCAATGGTATTTATGTTTGGCTCCAACATATTTGACTCTTGTCTGTAAATCAACTGCACACTGAGTATGTAGCAAGGACAAAAATTATCAACTAAATGCTTGTGTTTATGCATTGCAGGTCCTGTAATTATATATATTATATGTGTATATATATATATATATAGTGTAAAAAAGACAGGAACCTCCTTGAAAGAGTCCAGAGAAGGGCTACGAATATGATGAAGGGCCTGGAACATCTCCCCTATGAGGAAATGCTGAGTGAGCTGGGGCTGTTCAGCCTGGGGAAAAGAAGACTGAGGGGGGGCCTAATTAATGTTTATAAATATCTTAAGTATGGGATGCAGGGGGAATTGGCCAACCCCTTTTCAGTGGTCTCTGGAGATAGGCTAAGGGGCAATGGCTGTAAATTGGAGCACAGGAAGTTCCGCACCAACATGGGGAAGAACTTTTACACAGTGAGGGTGACAGAGCACTGGAATAGGCTGCCCAGGGAGGTGGTGGAGTCTCCTTCTCTGGAGATATTCAAGACTCGTCTGGACGCCTATCTGTGCAATATGAGCTAGGGAGCCTGCTTTGTCAGGGGGGTTGGACCCGATGATCTCTGGAGGTCCCTTCCAACCCCTACGATTCTGTGATTCTGTGATCTTACTGGTGCTGTAGTGTTTCAAAGCTATTAGGCCTTAATTTGGTTTTATGTTGATAGACTACCTTCTTTCTTTGAATTTGTTTCTTGGAAAGCCCCTCAGCAGCAGGGCAAGATGAAATGCAGGCAGAGTAGGCAGATGCTTCATGCAGCAAGCTGCGTATTTTGCCCACCCAAGCATGAGTGGGGAACAGCTGTCTGAGCAGTGTGAGTGCGCGTATGGCACTGTGGAACCCAGACCTGATGGCTGCCCATGCAACCTCAAGGGCTCTTGCCCCATGGCCAAGGGACGGGGCAGGGGTGCAGGATGGCAGAGCACACATGATGCCCAGCTATTGCCCTGCAATCTGTTTCCCCTCATCTGTAGCATGGGTGCCCTGTCCCATGCCAGCCCTCTTTCATTTCCTGGTGCAATTCTGGAGGTAGCAACCTTCTCTCAGCCAGTGCTTGCAACAGCCACCTGAGAGATCCAGTGAGTCAAGAGGTCCAGTGAACCTGTGGGAAGAAGAAGATGGTAAGCAGAAGTGGGAGGTGAGCAACTTCCAGTGGGGATGGGAAAGGCAGCTGTGTGGGCTGGAGAAGAAATTTGCTATGCTGGTTTCCTGTCTTTCCTGCCCACTTGCTTATTCTGAGGGACAGAGACCTCTTGAGCTCTCAGAAGGGCACCCTTAAAGAGTAACCAACTTTACTCAACATTTCTGTCTAAGGACCACCTCCCAGGAGATCTTGGCCAACAAGTCCTCAAACAGCCTAAAGTTTGCTCTCCTAAAGTTCAGGGTCCTGATCCCACTCTTTGCCAGGGCCATGTGCCTTGAGATCACAAACTCAACCAGGGCATGGTCGCTGCAGCCCAGGCTGTCTCCAATCTTAACACCTTTAATGATCTCCCCCACATTGGTGAGCACCAGGTCCAGCAGTGCATCACCTCTGGTCAGTCTGTCCAATACCTGAACCAGAAAGTTGTCATCTATGGACTCCAGGAGTCTCCTGGACCTCTTGCAGCTGGCAGTGTGTTTTCCCAGCAGATGTCCGGGTGGTTAAAGTCCCCCATCAGGATGAGTTCCTGTGACCTTGATGCCTCCTGCACCTGAAGGAGGAAGGCCTCATCAGCAGTCTCTCCTTGATCAGGTGGCCTACCACCAGCTGTCCTTTATTAGGGTATTAGGATAGGACAAGAGGAAATGGCATCAAATTACACCAGAGGAGGTTTTTAGAGTGGGTATTAGGAAGAACGTCTTCACAGGGAGGGTTGTTAGGCACTGGAATAGGCTGCCCAGGGAGGTGGTGGAGTCTCCACCCCTGGAGGTATTTAAAAGACAGTTAGATGTCGTGCTGAGGGACATGGCTTAATAGTGATTGGCAGGTTAGGGTGATGGTTGCTCTTGATGATCTGAAGGGCTCCTTCTAACCAAGGCAATTCTATGAAAAACTTTCTTGACCATCAGCAAGATGTGTAGAATCTGACCTGTACTGTAAGCCCAGACAGCATAACCATATCAGTTGTGCTTCTGGTGTTTCTGCACACAGCCACTGAATCTTTCTGAAAGTTTCTCTGAATTTCTGAGGTGCCTGTGAGTTCACTTTGTCTCTCTTTTTCTTCTTTTTTTTTTTTTTTTTGGCAGAGGCACTGTTCCCCCTTGCTGGGCCGCAAGGTTTCTGTTCCTTCTTCAGGCTACAGACATACTGCAAGAGCAGGAAAGCCTGAGTCACCACTGATCCAGCAGGACAAGGTCCAAAGATGTTTAGCATCAAGATGACCAGTGTAGATTTTGGGATGGCACAGACCTCCCTGGGTTCCTCCTCTTGGGTGCTTTTGTCAGTAGTCAGATCTGGGATGAAGTTTTTGTCTTACTGCTGTCAGTTCTGTAAAAACTGCAGAAAGGGAGAGAAAACCCACTCCAGTTTATCCCATTTATTCTTAAAGACATCTGTTCTTCAAAATAAAGTTAATCTAAGCAAAAGTAGCTGTTTGCCAGCACAATGAAAATGGTGACTTGAGAGACACCTCTGCTGTATTAGCAGGCAGCTGTACTGTCTCCTTCCCCATAGTACCTTGCAGATTTGCTTCAGTGTTCTTGGGTATTTGACTGAGATACAGAGAGTATGTTTTATCCTGTTTTGTTGCTCTGCACACACTGCTGTGTTCACCCAACACACGCACACACCCCTTTTCATTTCCAGCTTTATGGATAAACACAATCTTCTAAATATTTGCAAAAATGAAATACTTATATAATTAGAAGCTAAGTGCCTGTGACCTTTCTACTTTGTTTTCTCAAGTACTGTCAAGTACTGTCACATTTTTATTGCTTTCTTGAAGGCCGTTTTAAAAATAGGACAAAACTCAGCTGGCAAGATGTGTTTCTAGGACACTTAGCAAGACATTATTGCTTCATACCTGTTGTGTTACACTGCCTCCAGTTTTCCTATAACATCCTTTCAGGCTGTTTCTAAGACATCCTAAGGGATACCCCACATTCTGCCAAAAGACTTGCAATTAGAGCTAATTGCAAATAAAGCTGGTCAGTCTCACCTTTGTGCCTGACAAGATCATGGAGCGGATCCTCCTGGAGACTATGGTCAGGCACATGGAGAGTAAGGAGGTGCTTGGTGACTGCCAACATAGCTTCACTAAAGGCAAATCGTGCCTGACAAATCTGGTGGCCTTCCTATGATGGACTAACAGAGATGGTGGACAAGGGAAGGATGATGGACTTCATCTTCCTGGACTTGTGCAAGACATTCAACACTGTACAGCATCCTTGTCTCTAAATTTTACATCAGTGGACTCAACAGATGGACCACACGGTGGTCCACATATGTGATCTGTGATAAGTGATGTTCCTCAGGGGTCAGTACTGGGACCAGCACTGTTCAACATCGTTGGTGACACGGAGAGTGGGATTGAGGGCACCCTCAGCAAGTTTGCCAATGACACCAAGCTGGGTGGTGAGGTCGACACACTGGAGGGAAGGGATGCCATCCAGAGGGACTTTAACAGGCTGGAGAGATGGGCCCATGTCAAATGCATAAAGTTCAACAAGGCCAAGTGCAAGGTCCTGCATGCGCATTGGTGCAATCCCAAACACAACTACAGGCTGGGTGGAGAATGGATTGAGAGCAGCCCTGAGGAGAAGGATTTGGGGGTGCTGATCAATGACAAACTCAACATGAGCTGGCAGTGTGCGCCAGCAGCTCAGAAGGCCAACTGTGTCCTGGGCTGCATCAAGAACATGTGGCCAGCAGGTCAAGGGAGGTGATTCTGCCCCTCTACTCTGCTCTGGTGAGACCCTACCTGGAGTGCTGTGTCCAGCTCTGGGGTGCCCAGTACAGGAAAGGCATAGAGCTGTTGGAGTGAGTCCAGAGGAGGGGCACGAAGATAATCTGAGGGCTGGAGCACTTCTGCTATGAAGCCGGGCTGCGAGAGTTGGGCTTGTTCAGCCTGGAGAAGAGAAAACTCCAGGGAGACCTAATTACGGCCTACCAATACTTAAAGGGGTCTTACAGGAAAGCGGAAGCAGGACGGTTCACCAGACAATGTAGTGTAGTGATAGGACAAGGAGAAATGGCTTCAAGGTGAAAGAGAAAGGTTTAGATTAGATGTAAGGAAGAAATTCTTTACTGTGAGGGTGGTGAGGCCTGGAACAGGTTGCCCAGAGAGGCTGTGGAAGCCCCATCCCTAGAAGTGTTCAAGGCCAGGCAGCATAAGGCTTTGGGCAGCCTGGTCTAGTGAAGATGTCCCTGCCCATGGCAGGGGGCTGGAACTAGATGATCTCTAAGGTCCCTTCCAACTCATACAATTCTCTGATTCTACAATTGTAATTGGAAAATTAGTTTGCTCTAGACAATTTTCAGTCAAACTCTATACAGGAATTCTCTCCTGTTATTTTTGGACCAGATTTGTTAAATATTAGTTAAAGGTGGTATCATTTGCCACGGATTCTTCAGGGTTTTGGGTGCCCACGATGCAGGGAAGCAAAACGAACTCAATATGAGTGATCCAACTTCACTTTATTGCTTACAACACAAGGCTTATATAGCCAAAGAAACATACGTGGCAACATCTCATTGGTTATTCTGAACATATACGGTTACACCTAATGGTCAACTGCCTTGTTGCTAGAGCTCCTGTCTACAAGCTAGCTGATCATGTGCAAGCCAGCTGCTTGTGCCTACGTGCTTAACGTGCACCCCGTCCTGCTTAGGGCTCCTTAGTTCCCGCCTTGCCTGTCTCTACTGCCAGTACTTTTCCATTGTTAAGGCTTCAGTACCACCAGAGACCTTGCTCGTACATTGGTTCATGTCCTCCCTGGTCCCTTAACCATTCACCCACAATCATTAGTTTCTAAAAACACTCTGAGACACATACTTTTGTCTAACAGCCTATATTTAAAAGCCAAATTAGAGTATTAAAGCTGTTCTTTTATTTTTGTACTTTCACCAAGTAGATCTAAACTTGAAATAGCAAGAAGCACACATATTATCTTGATTAGATCCTCAAAGAGTTAGAGAATTAGACACTGAAAGGCATTTGTGGTTGTTGGTTAAAATGCATTCTTCAGTACTTAATACAAATAGCTTCAGTAGGCTTAGGGCAGTAATAGACTTTTCATCTGATGCCATTTCCAATTTCATGTTATAGCAGATTTTATTAGTCATAAATTCACAAAGTTTACCCTGCCCAGAGAGGCCTAACCTTGCAAGAGGAAAATGAGAAAATGAAGTAACAGAACTGATGTCCTCAGGGCTCAAACACAGCCCTGTGTCTGCAGACAAGTGTGCTGAGCTGCACCAGAGGTGAGCAGCCCCTTGGTGGGGTAAAAGGTTGGACATATCCTCCATTTTGCCTCTCTGATGTATTATTTGCTATATGACCAAGATTCACAGAATTGTAGGGATTGGAAGGGATCTCCAGAGGTCATCACGTCCAACCTCCCTGCCAAAGCAGGTTCCCAGCTCATATTGCACAGAGAGGCGTCCAGACAAGTCTTGAATATCTCCAGAGAAGGAGACTCCACCACCTCCCTGGGCAGCCTGTCCCAGGGCTCTGTCACCCTCACTGTGTAAAAGTTCTTCCACGTGTTGGTGCGGAACTTCCTGTGCTCCAGTTTACAGCCATTGCCCCTTGTCCTGTCTCCACAGACCATTGAAAAGAGGCTGGCCATTTCCCCCTCCGTCCCACACTTGAGATTTATAAACATTAATCAGATCCCCTCTCAGTCTTCTTTTCTCCAGGCTGAACAGTCCCAGTTCATTCAGCCTTTCCTCATAGGGGAGATGTATCCCTCCCTCATCCCTGTATCCCTCTTCTGGACTCTCTCCAGGAGATCCCTGTCTGTTTTATACCAGGGAGCCCAGAACTGGACACAATACTCCAGGTGGGGCCTGACCAGGGCAGAGTAGAGGGGGAGGATCACCTCCTGTGACCTGCTGGCCACACTCTTCCTGATGCATCCCAGGATCCCATTGGCCCTCTTGGCCACCAGGGCACACTGCTGGCTCATAGCCAACCTGTCACCCACCAGGACCCCCAGGTCCTTCTCCACAGAGCTCTTCTCCAGCAGGTCATCCCCCAGCCTGTACAGATACAAGCAGTTATTCCTCCCCAGGTGCAAGACTCTACACTTGGTTTTATCAAACCTGGTTTCTCCCTGCCCAGCTCTCCAGCCTGTCCATCCTGGATTTGCCAGAGAATAGTGCAGCACTGTTCACCTCCCAGCAACATACACCCAAAAGGGACATTTTGTTCTGTTGAGAATATTTGTTGGAATATTAATATCACTGATGAGGAACAGCAAGAAGTGTGCTTCCTCTGTGGCTGCTCAAGGCAAATTCCTCCTATATCTGCCAAAACTGGCCAAATTAATTTTTATGTGTTGAAGAAAGACAAACCCTATCAATTCGTCACCAAGTAGGGCATTTTCTAATAAAATATGTTTTGCTGAGCCCAGCATATCTCTCTGTCAAGCAACCCTGCCATGAACAACACACACTGTCCTGGGGGAACGTAGTGCCCCTTCTGAACGCACAAGTATTAGCTTTCCCCCTCTGGAAGTGGTGCTGAGTGCTACTATTGGCATCAAACAGGAGGTTCCCAGTTTAGGTAGTGGGGGAGTTGATTTGAAAAAATCCTCTGAACTAATCTTGCGTTTATCTTCCTAGGTTTTACATCTTTAGTTTGGTAAATACAAAAAAAATAAAAAAAACCCAGGTTAATACCTTTGACAATTAAAGGCAAGCAAAATGCTGCAGTTACTGTAGACCAAAATGCAAATACCACATCCTCATCTTCTTCAGCTAAATCTCATCCAGTATTTTGCTTGCTTATGCATAGCTTTGTTAGGTAGGGTTACTTACGTTTTCTTAATTCTTTATTTTTGTTTTATCCAAAGTCCTCTATAAAGGTTCATTAGATTTGTTCAGTCTGAAAAATTCTTAAGTCTGTCAATGGATGATAAATCTAAAATCACACTAAAGTAGTGGTATTACAGGACCTTCAAAGGAACTGAAAAACTGAGGGCACACCTGCTGAGAGATAGTTAAGTTTTCTAAGAAGGAATCGGTGATCACTGGTGTGATCGTTTTTAAATGGCAAAAGTGTGGTAGAACTGCCAAAGCCAAGAGCAGCGTTGGCAGCAGGCCTTTCTGCAGCAAACTCACCAGGCCATTGAAACACTTTCCTGTCCAGCCATAGTGCAGGCAGTCCAAGTACCACCTTAGGCCAAAGTTTGGCTGACTCTGTGTGTGTGTGTGTTTGAGTGTAGAGGTACATCCTCTGTCTGCATTTTCTTTACATTTATTAATTAAAGTCTATGACAGATCATTCTTTCGGAAATAGTATGTAAAATATTTTTTACTTGAAGGACTCGATCAAAATATCTTGAAATACCTTCTGGAATCAATGCTTCCCTGTGCATTTCATAACCCTGTGAAGTGCTGACATACCTAAACATATTCTCATGACAGGAGCCAGTCTCTGTCCTTGTATATACAATCATACTTTGAGCTCTGTTACATATTCAAAGGGACACTGCTTCGCTACATTTGGCTTTAACTTTTTGAAGCATGTTCTTGCCTTGCTAGCACTTTAATTTGCTAACTCAGTTTCAACTTAGCCTTAACAAGAAGACATTAAAGATGAGACTGGGTATTGATTTTTGTTTGGACTTTATTTTTAAGAATGTTTTGAGCCCACAACCCAGATCTGGTAGAAAAAACCCAAAGTAGGGCAGGTTTGAGTCCCAGGAACATCTCGCTGACCTGTCCCCTCACATGTTTATGGAGCAGCAGAGAAGTAGGGTACAGGGACAGAGAAGAAGAAAAACATAAACTGTATAAATTCAATTGGACTTGTGTTTATATTTTGCTCTACTGAACTACTCCCAGGCCTGGTAACTCATTTCCTTTTTTTGCAGGGTGGAAATTGCCCAGTAACAGCAAGAGAGGATGGATCATTTTTTTACTGCCTCACAACAAGCCACTTGAGTGATGTGAAATTACTAGGTCACAGTCTTTGGATTGAAACGCTCCAAGAATCCTGTCCTTTTGTCTGAAACAGGAATTAAATCTCAGACAATTATTAAATCATTGGAATCCTGGTCCCTCAGACAGTACCTAAGCCACAGTGTGCTAACTGCAGGAAGGTGGATATAACCAATGTTAACATGAAACACTAGGCTTACTAGTTTTATATCTACCAGTCCTATGTGCAGTCTATTTCTAGCTTGCTTTTACACTATTTTATGTGTTAACATTTTGCCTAAAAATAAACCAGCATATTGTTTTCAGAGGTAGCATAGGGACAATTAATTTTTTTTCTTGCAGTTACAGTGGGAACAAAAAAGGAACATGAGTAACAATCATGGTCCAATAGTAGCAATCAAGATCAGTAGGGAGTGATATGTTGATATTTCAGGTTTGTTGATTCAGTGGATTTTATTTTGTCACTTGGTGAATGGGCTTTTTAATTTATATGGTTTGTTTCTCAAATGAAAGCTGCTTATTTTATGCAGCTTTGGCCTAAACAGCTTTGGGAGAAAAGACATCGAGATTATTCACGTCACAAATTAAACTTTTTGTCTTGGTTGTACAGCATATAGCAGGAACTGGCTGAAAAATCTAATCTTTGTTACCAGAGGCAATAAGGTTATCTGGGCTCCAGAGTTAATCTCGTCTTTGCAGATCTCTCCAGTCACCATTGTCATGCTACACATTCTGGTCCTGATTTCCCCCAGACTGGTAACTAACCTGTGCAGAAGGCTCTGCTGTCATTTAGCCTGTACTTACTTCTTTGTTCCTCCTATCACACCCTCCCTGACAACCCAGATGTCCTTTAAGTCTCTAATATGCTAAAAATGGTCTGAAATGTAATCGAAGGGTGATTCTGAAAGCAAGGGACAGATTTCTTCTGGCTTGTAGTATCTTCAAAACTCTTCAAGTTAAGCATCCCATTACAGAAAAATAAGAACACAAACAAACAAAGAAACAAACATTAAAACCCAGTTACATTTATCAATAATCCCACATGGCCCTTTTTTACTGTTCCTTCTCATGATCAGGACAATGTGGCAAGATTTGTATATCCAAAGCTGCATAGGGCAGCATTCTACTTTCAGGTGTTCCCAAACACACAGCTGAGAGAGGTCTCCCATGTGCAGAGCTCCTGTGGACAGTTACAAGGGGTGCTTCACGTGCCATAGGTGTAAAAACACACTGTCAGAGTCACCTTATAGCTCAGACAAGAGCATCCACCCAATTAACAGAAATACTTGCAGCACCTGCACCTGAGTGCCTCTTGGGATCCTTAGCAACCCAGGCCACAGCATGGATCACAGATAAAGAGGAAATCAAACTTCATTACAACTGAATGGGAAAAAAAGCTGGAGAATTACAGCACCCAGTCATTTCTGTGCTACAGATGTGTGCTCTGGGCCTACTGGTCCTACGACAGTAACAGCCCCCTATAGCACCTTGCAAGTGACTGAGCAAGATGGGCTTGATGATGGTGGTGGGTGGTAGGCTAAAGTTATTTCCACTTTTCCACACTCCTATGGTCCAGTGCATGTGAAACTGGCATATGGGACCTAGAGGAGATCATCAAATTCTCCTGCAGGTAAGGCAAGCCACAATCATATATCTGTACTGTAGTACAACTGAGACTTTAAATTCAATGAGAAATACAGAAACGCACCGTTCCCTGCACTTGTTAAACATTGTCACATATGCAAACACACGCTTTGCTGCCTTCTATCAGCCAGCTCTTTTCCTTTTCCCCTTTCATAATTTGTATATACCAGACAGATAAATTAACCTGCAGGTTTCCACAGACATAATGCATGACTATTCTGATTCAGACTCATCTGGGATGGCTGACAAGGCCTGACTGAGGAAGCGATTAGTTCTAACACTGAACCTGGGTTTTTTTTTCCTCACCTTCCCTTTCATTGCCATATGTTCTGAGCTTTTTTTGCTGAGAGGACACAGCTTGAAAGTGGGGCAAAATACAGGGGAAAGGTTCTACATTAGAGGGAAGCAGTATTTGATAAGAAATTGTCCCTTGTAAGAAACTCTCATGGGATAATCTTTCTCTCTTAGGAATCTTCAAAGTATTTTCAACTTGAATGTCTGTTTTTTAACAGACTGCTGGAAATTTCGTAGAGCCAAGAAAGTCCTGGTGTAACTGTTCAGTAATGAACACATCTGTACTGTTAGCAAAGCTAATTGCTGGCCATAGTATATCCAGTGTAGGCTGACAGAGGAGTTATGATGTGATTGCCGCCTTTTTTTTGGTGAATATTTCCTATTTACATCTCGTAAAAGTACACCTGTAACATCTTAAATGTCTTCACCCCTTTCAATGAATTTCAGTCACTGTAGCTGGCATATTTATCCTAAATTTGAAAAAAAAGAGGAAGTACTCAATAAACCTAATCAATTTTAGAAAATTATAAATTGCTGTGAGTCCAGTATGAAAAGCAGGGATGCATACACAGTCATGTATTTAAAGTATGAATTGTCTGTATGTAGTGGAATAGGAGCAGTAACTATACATAAAGCCAATAATTAAGAGATTTCTATCTTAAATACATTGCAAAATGAGTCTCTCATGGTGGACATCAACTTACCAGATGTCTGCTGGAAATACAGTACAGCAGACAGAAAATAATCAAGGAAGTTCCTGGGGAGTGTGGACAATAGCTTCCTGAGAAAGCCCACTAGGGAAGGAACACTGCTGGATCTCTTGTTTGTGAACGGAGAACTTGATGGTGATGTGATGGTTGGAGGCCATCTTGGGCATAGTGATCCTGAAATGATAAAGTTTTCACTTCGTGGAGAAGTAAGGAGGGTAGTCAGCAGAACTGGTACCTTGGACTTCTGTAGGGAAGACTCAGGCCTGTTTAGGAAACTGGTTGACAGCGTCCCTTTGGAGGCAGTCCTGAAGTGCAAAGGAGTCCAGGAAGGCTGGACATTCTTCAAGAAGGAAACATAAAAGGAGCAGGCCCACGTGCTGAAAGATGAGCCAGCAGGGAAAAAAAGCAATCCTGGCTTAACAGAGAGCTTTGGCTGGAACTCAGGGAAAAAAAAAGAGTTTAGGATCTTTGGAAGAAGGGTCTGACAACTTGGGAGGACTACAAGGAAGTTGTGAGGTTCTCAGAGAGAAAATACGGAGGGCTAAAGCACAACTGTAACTTCAATCTGGTTACTGCCACATAAAGCAATAAGAATGTTTCTATAAATACATTAACAACATTACTTGATGCAGAGGGAAACATAGTAACAAAAGTCAAGGAAAAGGCTGAGGTACTTAATGTTTTCTTTGACCCAGTCTTTAACATTAACAGTACTGTTATCCAGGTACCTTGCCCCCTCAGCTGGAAGACAGGGACAGGAAGCAGAATTAAGACGCTGTAATCCAAGACGAAATGATTAGTGACCTGCTACACCACCTAGAAACACAAAGGTCTGTGGGGCCAGATATGATCACAGAATCACAGAATCACAGAATCATAGGGGTTGGAAGGGACCTCAAGAGATCATCGGGTCCAACCCCCCTGACAAAGCAGCTCCCTAGCTCATATTGCACAGAGAGGCGTCCAGACGAGTCTTGAATATCTCCAGAGAAGGAGACTCCACCACCTCCCTGGGCAGCCTGTCCCAGGGCTCTGTCACCCTCACTGTGTAAAAGTTCTTCCGCATGTTGGTGCGGAACTTCCTGTGCTCCAGTTTACAGCCATTGCCCCTTGTCCTATCCCCACAGACCACTGAAAAGGGGTTGGCCATTTCCCCCTGCATCCCATACTTAAGATATTTATAAACATTAATTAGGTCCCCCCTCAGTCTTCTTTTCTCCAGGCTGAACAAGCCCCAGCTCATTCAGCCTTTCCTCATACGAGAGATGTTCCAGGCCCTTAATCATCTTCGTAGCCCTTCTCTGGACTCTCTCAAGGAGATCCCTGTCTGTTTTATACCAGGGAGCCCAGAACTGGACACAATACTTCAGGTGGGGCCTGACCAGGGCAGAGTAGAGAGGGAGGATCACCTCCTGTGACCTGCTGGCCACACTCTTCCTGATGCACCCCAGGATCCCATTGGCCCTCTTAGCCACCAGGGCACACTGCTGGCTCATGGCCAACCTGTCATCAACCAGGACCCCCAGGTCCTTCTCCACAGAGCTCTTCTCCAGCAGGTCATCCCCCAGCCTGTACTGATACAGACGGTTATTCCTCCCCAGGTGCAAGACTTTACACTTGCTTTTATTAAACCTCATCTGGTTTCTCCCTGCCCAGCTCTCCAGCCTGTCCAGGTCTTGCTGGATGGCAGCGCAGTGTTCCTGCGTGTCAGCCACCCCTCCCAGCTTTGTATCATCGGGTACTTGCTGAGGGTGGATGCTATTCCCTCATCAAGGTCGTCGACGAAGATATTAAACAGGACTGGACCCAACACCGAGCCCTGGGGAACACCGCTAGTCACAGGCCTCCATTCAGATTTTGTTCCACTGATCATGACCCTCTGAGCCCGGTCCGACAGCCAGTTCTCAACCCACCTCATTGTCCACTTACCTATCCCATGATCTCTCAGCTTTTCTATCAGGATGTCATGGGAGACAGTATCGAAAGCCTTGCTGAAGTCAAGGTAGATGACATCCACTGCTCTCCCTCCATCCACCCAGCCAGTGATGAGATCATAGAAGGCTCTGAGATTGGTCGAGCACCATCTCCCCTTGGTGAATCCATGCTGACTACTCCTCATGACCTTCTTCTCTTCCAATTGCTTGGTAATGGCATCCAGAACAAGCTGTTCCATCACCTTTCCAGGGACAGAAGTGAGGCTGACTGGCCTATAATTGTTAGGGTCCTCCTTCTTGCCCTTTTTGAAGACTGGAGTGATATTGGCTATCCTCCAATCCTCAGGCACCTCTCCTGTTCTCCAAGAGCTGTCGAAGATGATAACAAGCGGCTCCACAATCACTTCCGACAGCTCCCTCAGCACACGTGGATGTATCCCATCCGGGCCCATGGATTTGTTTGCATTAATCCCTTTGAGCCACTCCTGGACCACCCCTACCTCAACTAGAGGGAAGCTCTTCATTCCCCAAACACTCCTACTTTCATCCAGGATCTGCGGGTCCCGAGGGGCCTTTGGAGTGAAGACCGAGGCAAAGAAGGCATTCAGTATCTCCACCTTCTCATCATCACCCGATACCAGGACACCCGCCTCATTCATCAAGGGACCTACATTATCCCTGGTCATCCTCTTACTATTCACGTATCTGAAAAGACTCTTTTTATTATCCTTTATGTCCCTTGCCAGTTTCATCTCCAAGCAGGCTTTAGCCTTTCTAGTCGCATCCCTACAGGCCCTGACAACATCCCTATAATCCTCCCAGGTGCACAGACCCAGTTTCCATAGTTCATAAACCTTCTGCTTCCCTTTGAGTTTACTCATTAGCTCCCTGATAATCCACACAGGTCTTCTGCCTCTCTTTCCCAATTTCTTACTCAAAGGGATGCACCTATCCTGTGCTTGGAAGAAGTGCTGTTTCAATGCTAGCCAGCTCTCACAGGCTCCCTTGCCTTCTAACAGCATAGCCCATGGGGTAGCTCCTAAAAGGTTGCGGAAGAGATCAAAGTTAGCTTTTCCAAAATTCAGGGTAGCTATCCTGCTTTTTGGCTTGCTTCTTCCACTCAGGATCTTGAACTGGATCATTTTGTGGTCGCTTTGTCCTAAGCTGCCCCCGACCTTCACCTCCCTGATGAGCCCGTCCTTGTTAGTAAGAACAAGCCAAGGGTATTGTGGGAGCTGGCAGAGGTGCTCACAAAACCACTTTCCATCATTTAGCAGCAGTCCTGGCTAACCAGCCAGGTCTCAGTTGACTGGAGGTTAGCAAATGTGATGCCCATCTACAAGAAGATTTGGAAGGAGGATCTGAGGAACTACAGGTCTGTCAGTCTGACCCCAGTTCTAGGGATGGTTATGGAACACATGAGTGCCATCACACGGCACATACAGGACAGCAAAGTGATCAGGTCCCATTGGCGTGGGTTCATGACAGGCAGGTCCTGCTAGACCAACCTGATCTCCTTCTATGACAAGATGACCTGCTTAGTGGAAGAAAGGCTGTGGATGTTGTCTACCTGGTAGTAAAGCCTTTGACATGACTTCCCACAGCACTTTCCTGGAGAAATTGGCTGCTCACAGCTTGGATAGGTGTATTCCTCACTGGGTAAACTATCTGGACAGGCCAGACCCAAAGAGTTGTCATGAATGGAGTTAAATCCAGTTGGTGGCCAGTCACAAGTGGTTTTACACAGGGCCCAGCTCTCTTTAATACCTTTATCAGTGATCTAGATGAGGGGATCGAATGCACTCTCTATCAGTTTACAAATTACACCAGGTTGGGCAGGAGTGTTGATCTGCTTAAGGGTAGGAAGGCTCTACAGAGGGATCTGGACAGGCTGGACCAATGGGCCAAGTGTATGAGGTTCAACAAGGCTCAATGCCAGGTCCTGCACTTGGATTACAACACCCCCCATACAACCCTACAGGCTTGTAGAAGAGTGGCTGGAAAGCTGCCTGGCAGAAAAGGGAGAGCTGTTGAATATGAGCCAGCAGTGTGACCAGGTGGCCAAGGCCAACAGCATCCTGGCTTGCATCAGAAACAGTGTAGCCAGTAGCACAAGAATCACAGAATCATAGAATGTCTGGGTTGGAAGGGACCCCAGGGATCATAGAGTTCCAACCCCATGCCACAGGCAGGGCCACCAACCTCAGGCCTGGATCTACACTAGGTTGCCCAGGGCCCCATCCAACCTGGCCTTGAACACCTCCAGGGATGGGGCATCCACCACCTCTCTGGGCAGCCTGTTCCAGCACCTCACCACTCTCTCTGTAAAGAGCTTCCCCCTAATAGCTAATTTAAATCTTCCCTCCTTTAGCTTCAATCCATTCCCCCTTGTCTTGCCATTATCTACCCTTTTAAAAAGCTGATTCCCCTCCTGTTTCTATGCTCCCTTCAGGTACTGGAAGGCTGCAATGAGGTCCCCCCACAACCTTCTCTTCTCAACGCTGAACAAGCCCAGCTCCCTCATCCTCTCTTCATCAGCGAGGTGCTCCAGCCCTCTAACCATCTTTGTGGCCTCTTCTGCACCCTCTCCAACAGTTCTACATCTTTCTTGTACTGGGGCCCTTAGATTTGGACACAGGACTCCAGATGGGGCCTCATGAGGGCAGAGTAGAGAGGGACAATCACCTCCCTGTCCCTGCTGGCCACCCCTCTTCTGATGGAGCCCAGGATACTATTGGCCTTCTGAGCTGCAAGAGCACACTGCTGGCTCATGTTATGTTTCTCTCAGGAAGTGACCATCCCCCCATACTTGGCACTGGTGAGGCTGCACCTAGGAGTACCTGTGTTCAGTTTTGGGTCCCTCGCTACAAGAAAAGTATTAAGATGCTGAAGTGCATTCAAAGAAGAGAAACAAAACTGGGGAAGGGTCTTATGAGGAGTAGTTGAGGGAATTGGGATTGTTTAGCCTGGAGGAAAGGAGGCTACCTGAAAGGAAGGTGTAGTAAGGTGAATGTCAGTCTCTTCTCCCAAATAACAAATAATAGGAGAAAAGGAAATGGCCTCAGGTTGAGCAAGTGCTTCACTGAAAGGGTTGTCAATCACTGGAACAGGCTGCATAGGGAAGTAGTTGGGGATATTTAAAAGTTGTGTAGAAGCAGTGCTTAGTATCATGGTTTAGTGGTGGACTTGGGAAAGTTAGGTTAATAGTTGGACTTGATCTTTTCCAATCTTAACAATTCTATGATTCTGAAGATGGACATGCTTTGAAACTGTCAGGCTATGAAGAGGAACTCACACACTACAACATTAGAACTGAACGAAAACCCAAAAAGGTAGATAGACTACCTACCATTTCCATTTCTAAAAAATGGCTGATTAAATATACATATTAGTACTGACAGAAGAACTTATCTTGACATTTATATAATAAAGTGAGAAAGGAGATATGAAGTCTATTGCTTATAAACACAGAAACATATTCCAGATAAATATAAATGCAGAAGAGTTAATCACTCACAGCAAAGTTTATTTTGTGATTTCACCACTGTCTTGTACAACATTTACCCAAAGAAATAAGCAGATGTTACACAGAACGTAATGACAGCAACACGCCCAGAAATGGAAGGAAGCCAAAAATAAGACAAGGCCAATGGATGTTTCATTCACTGACACTCTGCTATAAAATACTCTTTGAAAACAATTTCAAAACAGTACTAAGATATGTCAGAAGTTGGCGTGGAAAGCAGCATGTGATCAACAGAGAAATAGGGTAGGAGCATCTGTTCCAATGTCTTCTCAAATGAAGCATTTCTGTGTTCTCCATCCAAGAGTTTGCCTTTCATCTATGAAAAGCCCTCACTGCCATAGATTCTGTAATTGTTTTCCAGTGAAGAGGTGCAGAAGCTAAGTTACTTATCCTGGATAAGCCCTTAGAGGATTCATTCCTACTCCTGCCAGGCCTGACCCTTCTCCAAAACTGCAAGGTCTTCTGGAACTACAAATGAGGAAAGGTGTTTGATGGCCCACTCCATGGTAACACACTGCCATGTTAGATGTTGAGAGGTTAGTCACAGAGAAATGGTAGGCATCCCAGCAACTTCAAATGGTCACATGAGAACAGACATTTACACCCTATTCCTTTCATAGTACAGTTTGATTCAATACCCACGTGACAGCTGACTTGCAGGTGGTGTGCCAGTAGTGTGCACATATGTGGCATTTGTGTGCAGAGGAGAACCTTACCACATGTACAACAGACAAGCATGCACAGATCCTCAGAGCTGCACTCACCATGCAAAATACTTAAATTCTGCTCAGACTCCATGCTGGAAAATCACCCGAGGTTCCTTCTCTGCGCAGTCTCCTGTGCTGTCACTCTTGGAGAGAAACTATCTTAAAAAAATGGCAGAAGTGGGCTACAAGATAACTGATTAGTAAGCTTACATTATATTAGATACAGTTTGACAGGACATAGAAGAATCAGGATTCAAATGTCCAGCTTTTTCATTCTTAAAAGCAAAAGACAAAGCCAGAAAGAGGCTTAGGTGAAACCAGACAATGTTGTACATCAAAAGGAGCATGAGTTTGCTCCACTTATTTCTGTGCAGAGCTAATTATGAAGGGTATAATAATGCTAGCCCTTTCACCTCCAACAGTGTTAAACCCTGGGATACTGTCAGACTTAGTTGGCACTGTCAAATATTCTGAGCATTTAAGGAGACACTCTCAAGAAATTGCTGAGGAGAGAGATCAGTACACACCTTCCAGCAGCAGCCAGGCTAGATACCTCTGCCCGGGCTTAGTCTGTTTTGGGGTGATTCACACACCCAGGGCAATGACAGCAATGAAAATTCAACAGAATATATATGTAGGTGTAAAGGTGGGTCAAAGCCCAACAGCATGTGTTTGGAGAGTTCAAAGCTGCTCAGATGGTAAAATAGATTTCAGTAGCGGGAAAAAAAACCCAAAAGATAAGCAGCAAAGGCAAGGGTTTAATTGTTACTTGCCATGGAGGAGATCTGTCAGGAGCAGAAGCCCATCAGGGACTAGGTTATTCAATAACTTCAGCAAAGACCTAGAAAACGCAGTAAAATGGCTGATCTCTAAACTAGCTGATAAACTTTTTGAAGTAGTGAAATGCCATCCTACTGGCAAGGAACTCTGGAAAGACTTCACAAAACTATACAGAAGTAAGATTAAATTACTTTTAGTCTGAATAAGCATATAAAATCAAGGCAAAAATAACCTAAGTGGTGTTAACCCCAAACTCACATTGAACCCTGAGCAGGACACAGAAAGATTACGAAGGAGGCCAGACACCCACCAAAGTGGCTCTATCACTCACTCCCCTTTTCAGCTGGATAGGGGAGAAAATGAGTATGGAGAGGTTTAGAAGTCAAGATAAGGACAGGGAGAGATCATTCCACTATCAGCGTCACGGGCAAAACAGACTCAACACAGAAGAAAGGAAAGAAGACTCTCTCATTTATTACACTACACACAGTGAAACCAGAGTCAGGTAATCAGAAGTGTGATCAGATGTTAAAGCACCACCCCCCATCCCTTCCTTCTTAGCAGACTTCACTTTAGTCATGATTTTACTCCCTTCTTCCCCCCACATTGTGGCTCAGGGAGGGGCAGGGACTGGGGGTTTCAGTCAGTTCCTCACCAGTTGTTTTCCTGCTTGTCTGGAGGGGGGACATTCCTCACACCCTTCCCCTGCTGCACCATGGGGTCCCACCCACAGGAGGCAGTCTTTCATGAACTTCTCCAACTTGAGTCCTTTCCCACAGGGCTTCAGCTCTTCACCAGCTGCCCCAGCATGGGTCACTGGCGCAGACTGCTCCAGTCTGATCCTCCATGAGGTCACAAGCCCCCTCCCCAACAAACCTGCTCTGACATGGGTCTCTCTCTCTTGCTCATCTCTGTGTCTCTGTCTCTCTCCATGGGCTACAACTGCTGGCAGGGGCTTGCTCCAATGCAGGTCACAGCATCTCCTGTATGTCTCCACCTGCTCCAGCGTTGGGGCCTCTCCACGGGCTGCAGGTGGAGTCTGAGCCTTTTCCATGGGCTGCGGGGGGACACCTGCTCCACCATGGGTTTCTCCATGGGCTGCTGGGGCATCTTGCACTCTGGCACCTGAGGCATCTCCTCCCCACCCCGCTCACCAACCTTGGTGTCTGCACAGCTCCTTACATCTTCTCACTCCCTTCTCTGGTGGTAAAAAGTGGCTGCTTGCAGGTTTTTTTCTCCTAAATGTGATTCCCAGCGGTGCTGTGACCACACTGATGGGCTTGGCCTTGAGAGTTTACTGTCTGAGGCCTGCAGAGAGCTTCTGGCTGCTTCTTGCAGCAGCCACCCCTGCAGCTCCCCTTCTCCACCAGAACCCAGCCACACAAAACTACAACACAAGGTCACAGAACTGATCAGCATGATTGCAGTGGCAATCAAGACAGACAATAAAATATTAGGCATTGTTAGGAACAGCACAGGGTAAAGACAATGTCATTTCTCAACTATATAAAATGCTGGCTGCCAAAGTAGAAAGTTCTTCGTCAATGTGAAGAAGGAAGTCACCTCCCCTTCCAGAAGTGACTGGAAGGGCCATAGCATTGTTGTCTGGAGGTGAGAAGGCTAGAGGGGGTAACCTAAGGCTTTGCAAGTCTATAAATGCACTGAAAGAGATGAATGCAAAATGGCTGTTTGCTGAACTCTGTGGTGCAAGGAGAGCATTTGATGGCTTTTGTGATCTTACTGAGGTCATTTCTGGCACGAGTGACTTTGCAACTCTGTGCCTCCATGGGCAGGCATGACCATCCTCCATGACTACTCTCACCCAGGGATTGCTAACATTTGTCCTCCTCTCCAGCACATGAACACCTATGCCCCCTCATTTCTGCATGGGTATTGCCTTGGAAATTGGTACACATTCCATAAATACATGCAAGTAATAAAAATACACATTAACAAATTTAAAAATCTGTTCTAACAGTATGTACCCATGGTTCTATTTTATTACTTTTTTCATTAATATTCGAGGTCTATACTTCACCTTGCCATATGCAGTTTTCTAATATATACGTGATTTGGTGTTTTTTAATAACCATCATACTTCAGTGTTTGACAAAGTAGTATCTTAATTAAAATACAAAGAATTATGTACTCATTATATTGCAAAAGACTTGGATGGGCATTATTACTGTACTAGATTTTGCAAGTTCCTTTGTAAAAGAACACACAACATTTTCTTTAAAATACTGCATTCTGTGTTTTTGGCTTTACAAAATGTGTATGATAATAAGTTTGAAGCCACGTTGGTCAGAAGCAAAGTGCTACACCCTGGTGTGGGAGGAAAAAAACAAGCTGTGTAATGGCAATCCTGGTCTTTGCTGCACACTTAATTTCATTTGCAAGAGCTTTTTTCCACATACTAACCAAGGCCATCTTTACAAGTATCCATGCTACTCCATTGCTCCTGGTAATCGCAGTATTTACTCTGAACTGGTGGGGGGGCTAGTTAGAGGGTTCTTTATTTTTCAATAATGTGCAGGGTTTAAGGTTTAAGCCCTGCAGACAGCCAAGCCCCAAGCAACACTCGCTCACTTCCTCCCTCCCCTCAGTGGGATGGGGGAGACACTCAGAAGGGTAAAAGTGAGAAAACTCCCGAGTTGAGATAAAGTCAGTTCAATTGGTAAAGCAACAGCTGTGTATGTAAGCAAAGCAAAACAAGGAATTCATTCCTCACTTCCCGTGGGTAGGCCCGGGTTCAGCCAGGCCCAGGAAAGCAGGGCTCATGAGTAATGGTGACTTTGGAACTCAGACACCATCACTGTGACTATTGCCCCCTTCCCTTCACTTCCCCCAGCCCCTTATATGTTGAGCATGACATCACATGGTATGGAGTAACCAGCTGTCCTGGATGTGTCCCCTCTGTCCTGGTTTCAGCTATGATGGAGTTAATTTTTTTTAGCAGTGGATGGAATGCCATGTTTGGGTGTTAGCATGAGAACAGTGCTGATAGCACCCTGATGTTTCCGATTTGTTGCCGGGCAATCAAGGACCTTTCTCAGCTCTGCATACTTCCTTACTAGTGAGAAAGGAGAGGACGCAGCCAGGACAGGTGACCCGAATTGGCCAAAGAGGACATTCCATGCCAGTTACGTCATGCTCAGTATAAAGGGGGACTGGGGGGAAGAGGAGGAGACAACACCAGGACGGGCAGTTTCTGGGTTCGGGGACGGCTCTAAGCTGTGCGGCCTGGGTTCTGTGGTTTGGTGAGAAACTGCATTGTGTATCACCAGTTTCATCTATTTTGTGCTTTAAACTTCTGTTATTGTTATATCTAGTTTTCTGTTATTGTTTAGTAAACTATCCTTATCCCAACCTGCGTGGTTCTGGTTTCTAGGTTGTGGTTTCTTTCCCTCCTTTCTTCCTTCCCTTTTCCCCCTCCCCCAACTTTCCCTCCCCCTTCCTTTTAAAAGTACAAGCGACTGTGTGGGGTGCGGCCCTCGGCTGGGGCAAAACCACGACACCCTCCCAGCTCTTTCTGCACCCCCAGCAGTCCCACTGGAGAGACAGTGAGAAGTACAAAAGACCTTGGCTTTGTGAAGGCTCTGTTCAGCAGTAACAAACACCTCTGTATCATCAACATGGCTCTCAGCACAAATCCAAAACACAGCTCCATACTAGCTACTATGAAGAGAATTTTCAATCTCACCTAAACCAGAACAGTAGAAAACAAGACTGTGGTGGATCAGCCCCAAACAGCGGCTGAGCACCACATGACACTTTCTCATTCCCAGAGGAGAACAAGACAGAGCCCCCCAGGTTGGGATAAGGACAGTTTACTAACAAGAGCACTGTGAAAGGGGATCAATAACAGCCCATGGCAAATTACACTCACATCTGGTGAAAATGCAGAGTATCTTACTGACCCAAGGATAACAGAGAGTACTGCACAACACAAGAATCAACCCAACACCCCAGCTGCACTCAGACTGCTCTGCAAGCACCCAAGAGTGCCCTTCCCCAACCAACCCCTTTTATGGGGAAGTGATGCCAGGTGGTGTGGAAAACAGCCCAGGGCTAACTCAGCTCACCTGGGCTAACTCAGCTGACCTGTGATGACTGCTTGGGGAGGTTGACTCTGTCCTGGCCAGAACCAGGACATTATCCACCCCTTTTTCCACACCATCTACATCAGGCCCAGATCTTACATTTTCAATTGATTTGGGAGGTTCATAACTTAGTATTTATACCTTGTTTATACCATCTGCCAAGGACTGATGTGTTATACACCAACATTCTAGCAGCTGTTCTTACCTAAAATTAAATCCCCGTGGGGTACACACTGGACTTCCCCATCCTTTCCCATCACCCACCAAGTGCACCCAGGTCCCTGAGCAAAAGTAATTCCACAAATGGCTTTGCCTTTGCCTGATGCAGGAACAACCCAGACTGTCTTCCCCAACAGGTTTTTCATGAGTGCTACAGGGACTTTATCCCGCTCTACAGTATGTGGGAGTTCTGGGAGTTTTGATTGGGCAGGGCCAGCTCGATTGGTAGATCCTCTGGAGTTAACTAGCCATGTGGCTTTGGCTAAATGCATATCCCAGTTTTTTAGGGTTCCACCACCCATTGCTCTTAGTGTAGTTTTTAACAGCCCATTCCACCTCTCGATCTTTCCAGAGGCTGGTGCATGGAAGGCTATATGATATACCCATTCAATGCCATGTTCTTTGGCCCAGGTGTCTATGAGATTATTCTGGAAACGGGTTCCATTGTCCAACTCGATTCTTTCTGGAGTGCCATGTCACCAGAGGACTTGCTTCTCAAGACCCAGGAAGGTGTTCTGGGCTGTGGCATGGGACACAGGATATGTTTCTAGCCAGCCAGTGGTCCCTTCTACCATCGTGAGCACATACCTCTTGCCTTGGTGTGTCTGTGGGAGAGTGATGTAATCGATCTGCCAGGCCTCTCCGTATTTGCCATCGTCCTCCATACCACAGAGGCTTTAACCACTTGGCTTGCTTGACTGAGACACATGTTTCACATTCATGGATGACCTGTGAGAGAGTGTCCATGGTCAAATCTACCCCTCAATCATGAGCCCATCTATACGTGGCACCTCTTTGTTGATGGCCTGAGGTGTCATGGGTCCAGCAAGCTATAAAAAAATCACCCTTAAATTGCCAATCCAGGTCTACTTGGCCACTTCAGTCTTAGCAGCCTGATGGACCTGCTGGTAGTTTCAGTGTTCTCCAGTGGCTCATCTCTTGGGTACGTGGGCAAAAGTGTCTACTAAAGCTTGGTACTCTTGTGGATCTGATATGCCAGGCCATTGGATCCACCAATAAATCTGATCATCCCTTTCCTCCACCTGTCTGGAGGCAGGGCCCCTCTAATCTTGTTCATTGTATTTGCTGTTTACTTGCAAAAAAGACTTAGAGGTCTCTTCAAGAGGATCACAGGTACAATTACAATCACACAGTCTGGTGGGCTGCCTACTGGAGACTGGTACAGCATTCTTCTTGGAGAAATTCCTCCTTGCAGCTCGTTCACTCAGCATTGGAGGGCTGAGGTGGGTTTCCCATCCCACCTCCTCATGTCTTCTGTATGGTTGCGCAGAGAGAACCACAGGATGCTTCATGTTGTGTACTTTTTATAATCTCTTTCTGGAACAGGGAACGCCTCCTTCTGATAGCTGAAATTGTGGTCTGCACAGGTGGGCAGCAGGACAAATTTTCTTCAAGTTTCTGGACATTCCAGGACAGCTTCTCCAAGGCTGAGACAAGGGAGGAAGAAAGACTTTCTTCGAATAGATGGAGTCAGCCAGCCACCTCATCCACTATCGGTGCTTCTTCCTTTCCCCACTCTATTATGGCCAGAGAGTTGGTATATGACAATGGTGCACTCTGCACCACCTCTTATTCCATACCATTTACGTCATGCTCAGATCCCACACTATCCAATACATCTTCATTAACCGCCACCGCCCTTCTGATCCTTTGATATAACATGCAAATATCATTCCCTTAGTCTATGTAAAATGCCCACAGAATGTCCACAGAATGTCCATATATGCCCACAAAGTGTCCACTGAGTTAATTTAGCCCATGACTTTTGGCTCTATCTGTTATGGTGATCACTCAGGACAGGAGAGGTGGTGTGATGCATGGTGTTATTTCACAGCAAAGCCAGCTCGGGTCAGGTCCATTGCTGCACTTGCACTGCTCCTTGTAAGGCTTGTTCTCTGCTGGTTCAGAGGTCCCCACTGCAGTTATTCCTATGATGTGCAATTGAAATCCCAAGTTACAACAATTTAAAGATATTTCCATTGCAGTCTCCACCCCTGGTCCCTTTGGGCCAGACCATCAGGTTTACCATGGCAGTGAACTGGTCCATTGCTTCCTAGCTGGACTAGCAATATGGGGTCCTGCTACAGTAATTCCCATAACATGTACCTCAAATCCAAGGTTACAATATTTTAAAGGGATTTCATTACTATGCTGGGTTCAAACGGACCAGACCATCGGGTTTAACATTGCAAGTAACTCCTCCACTTGCCCTGCTCTGGCCTGGACTTGTCCATAGACTTCATTCCCTTAGGGGTATATCTGCTCCAAGTAGGGCCTTATCTATGAGCCACTGTCTCTCCATACCTGCTGCGGCATGGATGTACCCACAGCCACAGTCACTTTGAGGTGCACCTGTTCTAGTAAGAAGATCAGCAGTGCAGCGCTACAGCGAGCAGGGAAAGCAAAAAGCAGCCACTAATGAGCACTGGATGGTACTACACAGGGAGGCAAGCAGGCCCATGGCAAGCACAGGAGCCTGATGGTTAATGGCTAAACAGCAGTAACAGCTACAAATTTGATCTGGCACGTCCCAATCAAACCTGTCACTATTTCAAACCCTTCGGGTTCCATGTTCAGAGCCAAAAGGGACTGTCACAGTTTAACCACAGCCAACAGCTAAGCTCCACACAGCTGCTCACTCATTCCCCTCCAGGAGGATGGGGTAGAGAATCAGAAGGGTAAAAGTGAGAAAATCATGGGTTGAGATAAAGACAGTTTAATAGGTAAAGCAAAAGCTGTGTGCACAAGCAAAGCAAAACAAGGAATTAATTCACCACTTCCCATGGGCAGGCAGGTGCTCAGCCATCCCCAGGAAAGCAGGGCTCCATCACACATAATGGTGACTTTGGAAGACAAATGACATCAGTCTGAATGCCACCAGTTCCTTTGGTCCTCTTCCCCTGCCGCTTATCCACTGAGCATGGTGTCATATGATGTGGAGTATTCTTTTGGTCAGTCTGGGCCAGCTGTCCTGACTGTGTCCCCTCCCCACTTCTTGTGCACCCCCAGCCCACTTCCTGGTAGGGTGGGGTGAGAAGCAGAAAAGGCCTTGGCTCTGTGTAAGCACTGGTCAGCAGTAATGAAAATTCTCGTATCAGCACTGCTTTCAGCACGAATCCAAAACACAAATGATCAGAAGCCAAATAGGAATAAAAATCCACAGTACTCTTTAAGGTTTTAGGAGATGCCAAAACTGTCCCAGCTCCGAGACATTCATAAAGTACACTATTCCCTTCTGGGCTCCCTGGTATAAAAAAGACAGGGACCTTCTGGAGAGAGTCCAGAGAAGGGCTACAAAGATGATTAAGGGCCTGGAGCATCTCCCCTGTGAGGAAAGGCTGAGTAAGCTGGGGCTGTTCAGCCTGGAGAAAAGAAGACTAAGGGGGAACCTAATTAATGTTTATAAATATCTTAAGTATGGGATGCAGGGGGAATTGGCCAACCCCTTTTCAGTGGTCTGTGGGGACAGGACAAGTGGCAATGGCTGTAAACTGGAGCACAGGAAGTTCCGCACCAACATGGGGAAGAACTTTTACGCAGTGAGGGTGACAGAGCCCTGGGACAGGCTGCCCAGGGAGGTGGTGGAGTCTCCTTCTCTGGAGATATTCAAGACTCGTCTGGACGCCTCTCTGTGCAATATGTGCTAGGGAGCTGCTTTGTCAGGGGGGTTGGACCCGATGATCTCTTGAGGTCCCTTCCAACCCCTATGGTTCTGTGATTCTGTGATTCTTACCAGGCCTCTGTGGCCATATCTGTTCTATTTGGAGCATTTTAAATAGCTGAATCTGATTATTTCTGTCCAGTTTATCTTTTGATCATATTGTTCTTTTACTATACCTGCTTTTCTAAGGTTAGAATATTAAATATTTTTGGAAATGCCTCTTAAGATTTATTTCCTGTGAGAAAGGACTAGTGGTTTCCCATCTGAACTGCAGAGGTTTAAGCTGCTCCCAGCAGGAATAAGTACATCCCACTGTGCTCACACCCTTGTCTTGCACCCAGTAATGCTCCTAGCAGAGCCACAGCGCACTTCACCTCCCAGTAAATCCTTTCAGTACTTGCAAAGTCTGTGGCACAGCAGCCTTTGTTCATGCTTTGTACAGCACAAAGTGTGAGATGTTCATGTGCTATGCCAAAGTTCACAGATAATACAGTAAGCCAATAGACTACCTGCAGGAGACTGCAGCAGCTGTCAGCATCAATAAAAGGGGGATTTTCTTTTCTCTATTGTTTTCTACAAGCTTGTTTGATCCCTTGCAAGTCCCCTTTAAGGACATTAATATAATTTATCTCTTTTTCCTCAACTCTTTCACACAGCCTTGAGTGCCTTCTGATTTGGTTGATCAGAAATCACCGTTCCTGACCTGCAGGAAGATCCCTATCATTCTGTGATGACAGTAAGCTATAGCTTGTCATTCCATTTTTTTGGGTTCAAGACACTTGAGAGAAGCCATCTGCAGTATGCAGGAAGTGATAAATAAGAGGTAAGTATGCTAAGAACTGTTTTCATCCTACGTTCTGCTAATCTTACCTGATACGATCTGGAGTTTCTGAACACCTGCTACACCATATGTTTCAGGCTGTGGTAAAGTCTGTGGGTTCTGCTGTCATAAATTTCATGTTCACATATATGCAGGAGAAAAGTGTTACAGGGACATTTTGAACTTGCACTAGCAGTACCATTGAAGGCTGTCTTATAGACATAAGTCAGCTAAACAACTCCACTGTATTGCTAATCTGTTATCTGCCCCACATTCGGTATGACCCTATATATCTGGTTATGAAATTTTAATTGGGGTCAAAACTGTTTGTTTCTTTTGAAAGGTATTATAACTACTGATAGCCTAATTCTGATGTTTGGAGTTTTTTATAATGAAATGCTCATTTTGACTGTGTTCCAGCAATTACTCCTGCTGAGAGGTATTTTTTCACCAAGGAGCAGAGCGGATCTCTTCCAGGTATGGTATTTCATATCATACCTCTGAAAACTCCAGATTTTGGACCATTCAAAGCAAGCACTCATCCAAAAGCTCAAAACTTTTTTTCAGAACTTACCAGGCCTTTACAAGGCCTCACAATGTCTGTAGATTTCATGAAAGATAACTAAGATATGGGTCTAATCCAGGGTAGAAATATCCTCAATGACCCAAAAGGCATGCTAAAACCGTGGTCAGGAATAGTGGGGGAAGGTGGGAACATCAGTAATGTGTATTACTGATAGCCTTAACTTTTATCAACCTTCCTGTAAGGTCTCTGACTTCTAATCAAGTTGAAAAATGCAACTAGTTTCAGTATTAAAATGTTAAGTATTTCAGGTCCCCGCAAAACTGCATTTTCCAGTTTCTCTTTGCACATATGCTGAAAACAAAATTGGATTTCCAGAAATCTTCAAGATTTTGAGACTAACAAGAAAACACCACACACTGCTAGATTCCTGACAAAAGTTCTGAGAGGTGACAGAATTTGTGCTTGCAAATGCTGTCAGTATAAAGACAACAGGTGATTCCAGAAGATGTTTTGTAAGCCACCAAAGCAGAAAAATGCAACTGCGAGGGATATGTTTCATAAGCAGCTGTACTGGGTTTGTGTAGCGAGGTTTTGATAGCAGGGGGGCTGCAGGGGGGGGTCTTCTGTAAGAAGGTGCTAGATGCTTCCCCTGTGTCAGACAGAGCCAATGCCAGCAGTGTCCAAGATGGTGGCTCCACTGACCAAGGCAAAGACAATCAGCGTTGGTTGTAGTACCTCTGGGATAACATAGCTAAGAACAGGGTGGGGAGAGGGGGGAAACAAAATACAAGAGGCGTTTGCAGCAAGAGAGAGGAGTGAGAATATGCAAGAACAGCCCTGCAGACACCAAGGTCAGTGAAGAAGGAGGGAGAGGAGGTGCTCCAGGTGCTGGAGCAGAGATTCCCTGGCAGCCCATGGAGAAGACCATGGTGAAGCAGGCTGTTCCCCTGCAGCCTGCAGAGTATTATGGTGGAACAGAGATCCCACCTGCAGCCCGTGGAGGACCCCAGGCTGAGCAGGTGGAGGCACCTGAGGAAGGCTGTGACCCCATGGGAAGCTCACGCTGGAGATTACAGGACCTGTAGACCCATGAAGAGAGAAGCCAATGCCACAACAGATTTGCTGGCAGGACTGGAAACCCCACACTGAAGCCATATATGTTCCTGAAGGTCTGCACTCTGAGGAAGGGACCCACACTGGAGCAATTTGTGAAGAGCTGCAGCCCATGGGAAGGACTCACACTAGAGAAGTTGATGGAGGTCTGTGGCCTGTGGGAGGGACCCCATGCTGAAGCAGAAGAATGCTAAGAGCCCTCCCCTTGAGGAGGAAGGAGGAGCAGAGACAACCTGAGATGAACTGACCACAACCCCTACTCCCCATTCCCCTGTGCCACTCAGGGGAGGAGGGAGAGAAATCGGGAGTGAAGTTGAGCCCTGGATTAAGAGAGGGGTGTTTCAAGATTCACTTTCATTTCTCATTACTCTGCTCAGCTTTGCTTAGTAATAAATTAGATTAATTTTTCCAGTGACTTCTCCGTGTCCCTGTCTCAACTCAGGAGCCTTTTGTTCTATTTCCTCTCCCCTGCCCATCTGAGGAGGGCAGTGATAGGGTGGCTTTGGTAGGCACCTGTACTCCAGCCAGGGTCAACCCACCACAGCAGCTAAGTAGACACATTTGCAGCAACATTCATATTAATAAATATTGAAAGGTACTTTTACAAATCTACACAATAACATTTTTGAGGCCCATCCTCTACTGCCAAAACTTCAGCCAGACATGACCAGTGAAAAAGCAGTCTTTGATGTTGGCTTTACAAAGACAGCATGATAAAATTTCCACACAGTGAGACCAACAGATCCAGAGTTTCTAAAGCCCAGAATAGCTGAAAGGCTCACCAAGATAACCTCGAGTTCCTCATTTTGCTGCCCTCAGAGATCTTCACCCCAGCTCCCAGCTCTTCGCTGCATTTCCTAGCACCTTCAGTTCCTACTAGCCCCTCTCAGTCATCCTCCTGCTACCAGGACTTCATTAATTTTGCTTAACTTGCTGGGAAGCTTGAGCCAGTTCTTGTCTCAAAGTCTTTGAAAATGTCTAATCATCCATATTCATGTGGAAGAGTGAAAAACTTTAACAATTCATGGAGTTTGAACCCCATGTGCAATCTCACCACAGAAAATTTCTATTATGTTGGTATTATTATGCTGGTATAGTTCACTCTACTTTCACAAATAATTTGGTATTCTTATTCATCAGGAGGTTGCTTTACTTCAGTTTATACTCATTTATCTATACATTCATACACATATTGCATAGATGTACATGTATAAGTATAGTCAAATTTGGGTATTCTATACTGGATATCCCCTATATTTGGGTGTTCTTTACATTAGCTACCTTCTGTGCATTCTAACACACCAATCACATTACCCCAGAGAAACAAACCTGTTTTGGTTTTGATTGGCCTTTTTTTTCTTTCTGATATCACGGTGCACAGAGACTATAAAAACAATTGTAAGTCAATATTATTGCATGGACTGATGGATATTGTACGAAGCAGGGGAGTTCACAATCAATTTTAAATTAAGAAGTTAAAATCACAATTTTTCCCTATGAGTCATTTTTATCTCCTTATTTATTAACAAGTACTAACAGCATTAACAGTATTAACAAGTCTTGAAGTCCAGGAGCTCCTCACCAACCTCTGCAACAGATGTTTTGGGCAGTTTGAGTAAAAAACTGCTTACAATGTAATGAAAGGAAAGTTCCCTTGCAGGCAGGGCATGAAAACGCCACACTGTCTGCAGACCATGCTGCCTTCAGACTGTATGCATTCACTAGGGCTACTGCATATTTCCTGTAAAAGCATGTGCTGCTGTTATTGCAGCATTTACTAAAGATGAGGTGAGGGTTTCAAATTAGGACCCTGACATCATGCTTGGCTCAAGATGCTAACACATGCCTCTCTGAGATTACCGGTGCGCTTACAAAGCACACTTCTTGTGTGCAGCAGGCTCTTAATTAAGCTCCCTGCCCAGAAGCACACCAACATGGGGAGAAAGTTCACTTCAGAACATGGGAACATTTTGTTTTATCCATGTTGGGACTGCTTTTGGAGCATAGCTTCAGCTAGCCTTCACAAAGCACTCAGAGGCATCAGGGAACATGATCCTTTTGTAGACTGCAAACACAAACTGTGCACACACATGTCTCCCAAAGTATTCATTTGGCTCACAGGCTGGAAAATGCCATTGTGTTTAACTCATTGGCACTGATCTCATACAATCTAGGTATATACTGTCAGTTTGGGTTAATTCTTCTCCTGATTGATTTGTGCATTTCACCTTCACAATATTTTGCCTATAACCTTGTTGTTGAATATGAAGTACCTCTTTTCTGGGTAGTCTGTCCAGTACACAATGCCTTTCAGAGAAGGGAAAACAGAGCTTTAAGAAATGAAGAATGATTAACTCTGAAGACAGTTTTACATCTTAATATTTGTCTTGGAAGTTCACCTATGGAAATTATTTTCCACTTTATTATTTTATTACTGTGGAAAACTTTATGGAGGCACAGAACATAACTGTTCTTGTACATAAACAAGAACCAATAGTAAATTAAAAACCGACAAAATAATAATTAGAAAATAACCTGAAGCATTTTCCTTCTGCCAAAGAACTCAGAGAAAGAGTGGTTGGAATTATACTGGACTCAAAATCAGAGTTACAGCCATAATGTAAAGTGAAGTCACTCAACTCCAAGGTAAAATGTTGAAGATGCTTGGACCTTTCAAAATGTAGAAGCAGTAAATGCCCTTAAATACCCCTTGCCTTTCTTTGAAGTGCAGATTCTGACCTCTTGTAAAAGATCAGTCTCTAGACCTCTGTAGTTAAGGATCTGGAAAGTGAGCAAAGAAAACCTAGTGGATGTCTGGACAATTTGCATGAATCTCTATAGCAGTCTTCCTGTAAAATCAGGACACAGGAATCAAACTTGTAGAGCATCATGAAGTCTCTAAGTGGTGACATGCAGTCAGATGGAAAATGCTATGCAATTGTTAATTGTTACTGGTAGCACTACACAGCTCAAAACAATACTTCAGCAATCCGGTGACATTTAAGAGCATGCCCTGAAAAGTATGCCTATTGAAATGTTTCCCTCTCTTTTAAAAATATCCCTGGTGCCTGCAAAACCAAACACTGCACTGAAATATGTTATCTGCATCTCTGAGGACAACAGAAGGTATGAGCTGTATGAAGTAAGACTGAATAAAGTAATTATAAGAAAAATAGAAGCAACTAAACTTATAAGACCCTTGGAGTTTTTCTAGGGGTGAAGAAGGGCAAGATCAGGAAGGGGAACATAATATATATAATTATATATAACATAAATATATGTATATTTATTGGGAACATAGATATATTAAATTGTTGCTTTATGTATTTTTATTATTCTATGGTTTAAGAAAAAATAGGAAGCTTCAAAATATAAAGCCTTGAAAAAGGTTGTATGCAAAGTCCTAATCAGCTGTAGTAATTATGAGAAATTGCACATGAAATACTTGTCCCATGAGACTTGCAATCAAATGGCTCAACTAAATTAGGCCAGTCTTTGAATTTTCACTATTTTATCAATAGATACACTTAATGCTTTCATCAGTGTTTGAATGCATGACACAAGCTCTTGATGTTGTAAATTCATTCCACCAGGAGGAGAACTGAATGATGAATTGGGTATGGTTGCAATCTTATTTATTTGAAAAGAAGCTATACAATGCACAATTTCCTTTAGGGCATTCAAAATCCAAAAATAGAAAGCAGGTTCATTGTCCAGATTCTCAAGAGTTTTTCTGGCTGGTATCACACCCGAGACTTTCAGCTTTTACTCACTGTGTTCTCTTTCACTTTTTGGTGTTTCTGCATCTTTCAGTTGTGCTGATCTCTCTCAGACACACCCAGAGACATGTATATATATGTACCTCCACATAAGCTTCTGCTGGCAATGCCAAATGTATGTATTCAGACACAAAACCTCGCAGCTTCCCAGATGACTTCCCTCCCCAGCACAATCTGCATCCAAGAAAGTTTATTCAGCTGCTGGAGCTATATATTTCAGGAGGGATCTTGGTTTTCCATTCACCTGAGTTCAGAAGCAGGATAAGTACTGTAAGGTGCCACAGCAATGTGTGAGAAGTGTGGTGGGAATATGAGGAAGGTGAGACTAGGGCACATCTGGGCAATGCTTGCTACAGCACAAGCCTGTCCTCTTCTACACACCAACTGGGCTTGCCTTGCTAGCAGCATAGTTGTGCACACAAGTAGGTGATACATGCATTTCTCAGGCAAACGCATTCATTTCTGTGAGATAACATAGTTCTTAAATGCAGTGTTACATTTGCATTGATCATACGGGAGTAAGTTACTGCAACACTTTGATTTTCTTACTCTTCACAGTAAAATTGTCTAAATCACAGAATCACAGAATCACAGAATCACAGAATCACGGTTTTAGGAGTTGGAAGAGAACTCCAGAGATCATCCAGTTCAACCCCCCCATCCCCCGGCCAAAGCAGGTTCCCTAAGACAGTTAGCACAGGTAGGTGTCCAGATGGATCCTGAATATCTCCAGAGATGAAGACTCCACAACCCCCTGGGCAGCCTGTCCCAGGGCTCTGTCGCCCTCACTGTGAAAATGTTCTGCATGTTGATGAGGAACTTCCTGTGCTCCAACTGGAGACCATTGCCCCTTGTCTTGTCCCCACAGACCATAGAAAAGAGGCTGGACATTTCCCTCTGTGTCCCACACTTCAGACATTTATAAACATTAATCAGATCCCCTCTCAGTCTTACTTTCTCAAGGCTGAACAGTCCCAGTTCATTCAACCTTTTCCTTGTTTATTTCTACTGATGATTTATGAATTACTTGTGCAGGCCTTACAAAAAAATTCTGGTTCATGCGTTGCTGTTTTATTTGAAAAATGTGTTTATCATATATCAGTCTCATTTATGGCTTAAGTCTTATTATGCCACCTCTACTTCCTCTTATTGTTCTGTACGTTATGGGAGTGTGTGGTATGCATGCTTTATTTGGTGTGTACACCTGATGAAATCAGATGGTAGAAGCTATAAAGACAGGGTAAGAACAGTTTGAATGAAGCTACCATGGCAAATACCTGATGAAATCAATAAGGCTCCTAGGCAGCTCTTATTATGTACTTTCAGCTATTCTTACTTTGAAAATAATTAAGATGCTTGCCTGACCAATGAAGCAACTCAAAATCAGGCAAGCTCCAGCGTGCAATTGAATGGTTATGCAGGTTATTAATGGTTATGTTGTTTATTAATGGTTATGTTGTTTATTAACAAAACTTTGTTACAGCAACTAGTTCAATTGAAGCTGCACTTTGTGGCCAGATATATCGCACTGTGACTTAAGCACCAATCAAACTGCATGGAACATATCTGAAGTGAAGAATCAAATTCCTGAGAGTACAGCCAGTTTCTTTTAAAAAAAGTAAAATGACCTCAGCGTATTACTATTCTCATTCTGTGATACAGCCTTAGTTTTTTTGGCTACAGCAGAAGCTGGTTAGCAAAGACAAAAGAAAAGTACCTTAACATTGGCATGCCTAACAGAATAGATTTCCTAAGGGAGGTGAGACAAACAGAGTATTTGTAGACAGTCCCTCCAGTGGCACCTCCTTAATCCCATGTGTGTTGCAAATTTGCTGCAGGATGGGACAGGAGGGAGGCTGATTAGTGGCGAAAGCTGTCACCACTGTAGTTGCATTCCCATTGCTCCCAGCCCTGACCACATCCTCAGCTTCCAGGGCATCACACACTGTATACTATACAGCATCAGATACAGAATGCATAAAGAATCCTACCCAAGAGGTAGGACAGCAAACAAGTGAACAAAGTTATGCAGTCTTTGCATGATTTCTGCAGACTTCTGACATGCAGCCCAGCAAATGCCTATTATTTGCAATGTTCGTACTACTATTTAGCATTAGGAGTGGCTAGAGCTGGGCAATAATGCAATCATCACAAAACACAGAATGAACCATCTTTAGCAATGAAAAAATCAAGCTGCATGTGGTGATTCTTCACCTGTGCTGCTCTAGAGAGATGAAGCTTATCAGTGCAATCTTATTTCGTCTGTTATGAATTCTTCAGATTCATTATTTTATTTCATATTACCTCAGCATCAGCTGAACTACATTCCCTGACATCACAAACCACAACATCCAGATAAAGCCGCTTTTATTTAATGTATTTATTGCTACCTTTGGGAATAGGAAATTTTCACACTACTACCTATGAGTCAAACAATTTTAAAACCTACACAAAACATTGATTACCTCCTTTGAGTTTTTCCTTTCTCCCTGCTGGTCTTGCCAGGACTGACTGTGCTTATTATACTCTAACAGATCTCCCCAGAGGTTGCTTCCACCCCATCAAGCTATCATAGTCAATAGAGAAAACAACTTTTGCAAAGCCAGACACCCCAAGAACTTATGAGGAATTTGTCTGCAACAGAAAACAATGTGCATTTTAAAAAGGAGAAAAGGAGCAAGGTGAGGTCAGGTAAGGTGAGGAGAAAGAAGGCTCTGTTAGCTCTGTCACAGTCCTCCATTCTCTTTCCAAATGGAACCAGAAATCTCAAAGTCCATGGAAAACACAAATTATTCAATTCAAACTTGAAGGTGCTTATACACTAGTAACAGCAGAGGTTATGTGCTGAGGCCTGGAGAGGACTGGCAACACGCCATCGTTCACCTGGAGTTCACCCTCTTGGTTCTTCATTGGTATTGATATGAAGAAAGGTACGACGACACTTGCACCAAGTGTTTTTTACACAGTGAGGGTGACAGAGCCCTGGCACAGGCTGCCCAGGGAGGTGGTGGGGTCTCCTTCTCTGGAGATATTCAAGACCCGTCTGGACGCCTCTCTGTGCAATATGTGCTAGGGAGCTGCTTTGGCAGGGGGGTTGGACCCAATGATCTCTGGAGGTCCCTTCCAACCCCTACGATTCTGTGATTCTGTGATTCTGTGATTCCATGCCTTTCTGTTGCAAATGGTGTGTGGCTTCTCACTGTGTTGCAGGCTGAGTGGTCAATTTACTCTTTGTTCCTCTCTGGAATAAATCAGATAGCTTCTTTCTGACATGTTATTGTGAAATCAGTGACCTACTCAAGTGGACACGTTTTGTGTTTTACAAAGATGAAGTATGAGGAAAGCAATGAAGGAAGGCAGCCTAGTCAGCATACTGGACAAGAGGGACAGCTAGTGAAAGTAAGCCAGAAAACCTGTGAACACAAGGTGGTTTCAGCTTCAGCAAAAATATAAACATAAGGAAGCAGAATGCAGCTGAAGTAGTGTCCCCTAAACATCCTAGAAGACTTTTGGAAAAGTCCATGGTACTCCATGCAGGTATAATATCTGACCTACCTGCAGTGTTATCACTGCGTGTGGTGCATTCCCCTCCCCCTGCTGTGGATATCCTCCTTCAGGGACGAATACCACTGGCTGGCCATTAAGAAATAATGAGTTTGCCTGCAAGGCAAATGGAAAGGTATAGCTTTAGGTTTGTCAGCCATTTGATGCCATGGCTTACATAATGCTGCTGTATAGTTACCAGGGCTGTAGTCCCCACTGGTTAATGTGGGAATGCTACAAACAAGAGAGAACCTTCAATGGGTAAATGCAGTCAAAATAAAACCTCAGATTCTGGGTTTTCATCATGCTTTACTTATCCACTTTTGTACCCACAAATAACTAAGGTATAATTCCTGTAATTTGAATGTCTGAGCCCTTTGCCTGCAGGCACAATCACATATTTAGATGTCTAGCTCATGTAAAGCTCCTACAGTTCCTGATGCCCGCATTTGCTGCTGTAAAAACAGACACTATTGTTTAAAATCTGCCTCTAAAAGTGTGCCTCCTCAATGAAAGGTAACATCTGTTCATAGTATGTGCCACTCTCAGACAAATAGAGAGGTCATGGACAGATCTGCATCCTTCTGAAGATCAAAATGGAATATGAACCATTGAAAGACAGTACTGCTTCCTCAGTTGTTTGAGGGTTTTGTCTTTCTTTTACTGGTAAAAACAGTTTTAGCTGTAAACTGCCTGTATCTCAGAAGATTTGAGACAATACTCAAAGGACATCTGAAGCAGGAAAAGACATAATCCTTTTTTGCTTAACCTATGCCCACTCAGCTCACTGGAGCTGCAAAACAGTTCAAAGAGTACTTCTATCTTCTCCTTCTAAGTATGAATTGGCCCAACAGGTAACAAATATGTTTTAATTGAACAACAGCTAAGCAAGAGCACAGGACTTGCACTCGATGATCATCTTGGGTCCCTTCCAAATCAGGATATTCTAAGAGCTCAGCAAGCAGAAAACTGTGCTATCATGTCAGGGACAAGTCATGAGCAACCCTTTAGAGACAGACTTGCTTATTTATTTGTCTCAGAAAAAAAATTCATTTCTTCATCCCATGCTCTCCTTTCTTGTCTTCATGTTTTCACGCTGCTCTTCCACTTCAACCTATTTTTGCTCTGCAATTCCTTGAACATCCTCATTTCAGGCCCTTTCCCATTAAACACAAGGTGAATGAGAAGAGAAATTGAAGATAACAGCAGGTATTTGAGGAGGCAGTAGCAGTAGTCCCCAGCAGCAACATGAGGAGCAAAAGGAAAATAAGTTCCCATCAGGAAATTTATCTAGCTGTGTATGATGTATATGCAAGGCCTGGGACAGCAACTTCATGGACTCATTCAGCTGAGGTTTCCCAGCCCAAAAGCTGGAACAGAGAAATTGCAACTGGGAAAAGTCAACGTGTCAATTTGGAAGAGACGTTTGATGACTACAGTAGGCCAAGAGGCACGATCTCAGGGCTGGGCCAGTAAGCCAAACAATTTCTCAGCAGAGAAGTTCCTGCAGGGAAATCTGTGCTAGAAAACTGTCCCATCATTAAAAAGTGGATAAATTGTGAAAGGTGCAGCTGCTGACCCTTGTAGGTGTGGTGGGTCTGCAAAGAAAGAGCCACATATGGACAGAAATGGGTGAGGCCAGGGTTCAGAGGAACAGCATTCCCAGGTGGTGTCTTTAGAAGGACCCCAAGAGCTGTGGTACTGTCAGAGGGGCCTGAGGATGCATATGCTGCTAGTGGAAAAGCTGGGTAACCACCCCTCTGTGAGAGGCACAGAGCAGTGTCAGCTCAGCCAGGAGGACAGCTGCTATTTTGAACATCCCAGGTTAGCTCCATGAGCACCAGCTGCCGGAGGAAAGAAGTTACCCAGCTCTGCAGTGCACACTGCACTGTTGAAGAAGCTTAGATATCAAATAGATGTGCCTGCACCATGCTGTAAACACACAGCCACCTGGTTCTCCATGGACTTTCATGGAGAAGCCTGCCACAGGAGCCCCAGGAGCTCCCACACCACTGCCAGATCACATGCAAATGATGTAAGAGACTAAACATCTGGGTGAAAACTACGGACATTATATCATCTACGCAGCCTGCACAGCAACTTTTGGTGTTAACACTGTAAGAACAAGGCCACCTTAGGCTCAGGAAATGCTGGCAGATATTCTACTTGGTGTATCACTTGAAAATTACTCTTTAATTATAATCAATTACACTAATTAACAGAGTGAAGGAGTGGTAATCCCAGACAGATAGGTATGAGAATGAAGCTGTCTGCTACAGGTTTTATTTATGTAGGTTTCTGTATAACAAAAAGTGGATAGGAGAGAAATAGGGTCATTTCTCCCAACTGTGAGCAGGAGATATGTTTACTAAATCCTATGTAAACAGGTGAAATGGTTCAACTTCTACATGGGTCATAGAAATATTTTCAGTTAATGTCAGATTAACCATGTCTTGGAATTCATACTAGCTCTTGCAGCGGGACACTAGACATAAGATCTTGGTTTGATAACACCTAGAATGGAATTTATTTCAAATTACTTCAGGGTGGAGCTTTTAATTGAGTTATGAATTGGGTGTGAATGTCAATCCTTGGCAAAAACAGAATCTTAAAAATAACTTTTAGGGAAACTGTGAATAATCAAAAACAGCTGTGAGAATTTCAGTGGCAGTTAGTGAAATGGTTCCCATTAGTTCTGGAGAGCTGGAAAAAGGGGGGAAAGCAGGCAATCTGTAAATTCTAAAGATGTCAGAGAAGAAACAGGAGCTGAAATAGTCACTTCATCAGCATGTCCCAAACAGATGTGATTACAGAGAACACCATCATTCAGGGTTTCCCAATCTGATCCTGTGTGTGGTGCGTGACCCTGCCATCACCTACAAACCATATTGGTGTCCTGCTGGGTTCCTGGTTGCAAGCCCCACAGCAAAGCTAGCACACCAGAAGGGAAAGGAAGTCCTGCATCCCAACCCAAAGGGTGGAATGAATGTGTGCAGTGCAGGCTTGCCAGCTGGCAGGTGGGATACAGAGCCAAAGGGATACAAACCCTTTTGCCACCTTCATACAACACTGATCTCCGGCCACCCATAACAGTCCCTGAATACCTCAGACTGCACAAGGACTTGCCATTGGTCCTCCTGGGTCACATCTGCAAGCCCTTCTTTGGAAGGACTGACCCTGTGCAAAGCTGTGGCAGTGATCAAAATCCAAAGAGCCCAGAGAGGAGCATCCTTCCCCAGAGATGACAGGGAAGGGGGAATTCATGTGGCTCAGTGCCTGGAGTGCAGGCCCTCAAGCATGTCCCACCCTGCTGTTCAGGCAGGGACACCTGTGGCTGCAGAACCCTGTCCCTCAGCAAACCTGACATTCTCAGTCTCTGATCAGAAAACTGAACTGCCATGTGGGTTATCAGGCAGTGGGGAACTACCAGAGAACTGAATTCTTGCTCCTGGACTCTCCAACGCACTTGGGCATGCCCAAGTCCCTTTTCACTATCTCTTGAAGAATTGTCCCACAGAGAGAACCAGATATAAACAAAAAACCCAAAAACCAAACAAACACAAACTGAGATGGAAAGATTTGTGGAAGGGAAGGGGAGACTCAAAATTAGTGGAAATGCTACTTTTTCTGTCTGTAATATACTCACCTTCATCCTCAAACACACCCACTGCACTTTCCCTGAATTAAGAAGGAGGCAGACAAAAGCATTCTGACATGGTAGTGGAATACAGAACCACACCTCATAACAGGGGAGCACCCAATAACTTTAAGACATGATTTCCTCCTTCAGGACAGTCGATGCTTCACTCTGGGTTCTTAGAAGGCAGGCTCCTATAGAAAGCAAAACCATGCTCAACATTAAGAGGCAGAAAGAGAGGAGGGGAAGAAAGATGCTGTGGGTAAAGACTGTGAAAGTGCCTGAGGGGGTGACTAATAGACATGGCCAGGAATTATTTTTTTTAATAGTGTCCTGGTTTCAGCTATGATGGAGTTAATTTTAGCAGTGGATGGAATGCCATGTTTGGGTGTTAGGATGAGAACAGTGCTAATAGCACCCTGATGTTTCTGATTGTTGCCGGGCAATCAAGGACCTTTCTCAGCTCTGCATACTTCCTTACTAACGAGAAAGGAGGGGACGCAGCCAGGACAGGTGACTCGAATTGGCCAAAGAGGATATTCCATGCCAGTTACGTCATGCTCAGTATAAAGGGGGACTGGGGGGAAGAGGAGGAGACAACGCCAGGACGTGCAGTTTCTGGGGACGGTCGGGTTCGGGGACAGCTCTAAGCTGTGCGGCCTGAGTTGTGTGGTTTGGTGAGAAATTGCATTGTGTATCACCAGTTTCATCTATTTTGTGCTTTAAACTCCTGTTATTGTTATATCTAGTTTTCTGTTATTGTTTAGTAAACTATCCTTATCCCAACCTGCGTGGTTCTGGTTTCTAGGTTGTGGTTTCTTTCCCTCCTTTCTTCCTTCCCTTTTCCCCTTCCCCCAACTTCCCTTCCCCCTTCCTTTTAAAAGTACAAGCGACTGTGTGGGGTGCGGCCCCCGGCTGGGGCAAAACCACGACAAATAGGAAAACAGTTTTCATAAAATCAAAAATTTTCATAACATCAACTACAGTGGGAGAGGAGGCCATTTTATGCCTGGGGAAATGCAAACTTACAGAAAAACAACCCAGGGGGCAACATAAGAGTAGAAGACATGTCAATGGCAACTGCTGAGAGAAAACAATTCCTGTTATAAAGTGTGGTTTACATTTTGAAATGACTCGAAATGAAATGTGCCGGTACACTTTCAACAGGCTAAACTGAAGCATTTTAATTATGAATCATTTATTCAGACCTTTTCATTCCACAATAAACATTTCTACTTTTTTATTATTTTTTCCCCTTTATTTCCTATGGAAATGCATTCCTGTTTCATCCTGGACAGAAATTTTGATTTTTACTCTGTTTTATGCAGACCTCAAGACCCAGTTTTCAACAGTGCACTCAGATAGGAGCTTAACAATATGATTTACATGACCATTTATACCAGCAGAAAGGGAAAGGCAGCACCAGTGTGGATGGATGCAGCGGTACAACAGGGCTGTCTTATGCATGAACACTGATGCTTAAAGCAATGTCCAGACTTTGGCATTATCCTTAGAAAAATTTCAGTGATCTTTGAGCTCCTAAACATTTATCTTTTGTTAAGTGGGAGAGGAGAGCTGGCAGCTGCACAAGGGACAGTGCAGTGGGAGCAGGGGCCACAGTCCTCCTGCACCTCAGGATGCTCCCTGCCTGAAGGCTGCTGTCATATGAAGGGGCATGGAGGCAAACATTTTGCAAGGCAGGTACCAGGTCTCAGATGTGGAGTGGAAGAGCACAGGCAAGTATCCACAGATCTTTCAGGGATGTGGATATAACATGGGAAATTTTATGGGAGGAAGGTGTGCAAGGACATAGAAACAGCCATGCACACTTTTGTTATGCTGAGAGGTGAAAGAAATTTACACATTCCTACCTCATCTTTTTAAACCTGTTTGATGCAAGCTCAGAAATAATGGTAATTCCCACATTAGTACATCAAAGACTGGCCTAAAAATAGGCTGCCTGAACTTTATAGAGCATGAGGAAGTCCTGTGACTCCCTGCCCAAATTCAGTCCCAGCAGCTGTATGTACTAGTCTGACCCTGAAATTTCTGGCCCTGAAATGGAGCTTCGTGGGAAACCTTCTGTGTATTATATACGACCTGAGTCTTCAAATTTAGTTATGCAACTTGTTATTGCCATGTACATAACATATTTTAGAAGATCCAAAAACCCAAGTAACTGAAAATGTCGGGCTACAATGTACCCTTTCAAAGAAAGGTATGCAATCCTGTCACCCGTAGGGCTACACATCATAAACCACCCAGCACAGTGCTAATTTAGCCTTTGGCAAGCTTCGGATTCCCTTCCCCAGCTGGATAAGTGTACCCCAAAATAGAACTTGCCAGAAAGAGCACTGAAATTAGCTTTCATCAGTATTTATATAAAGTACCTGGCACCTCACGTGATGTGTGACTGAATACTTTCTCCAGTGATCCCTTGGGTTCATCTCTTCATTGATGCCCTGTGTTTCACTCAGCCTCTTGAACAAGCAAGTCATACAGCTTCTGCCACACTTCTTTTCTTCCAGGACTAACATCCATGCCTAAGAGGGCTGGGTGGTGGTGTACAAAGAAGAAAAAGGTACAGAACTGTTCGTTGCTCTTACAAGAAAATAACATGGCTTCTAACTTCAGCAGTTTTGTTGAGTACAAAAAAGCACAAAGCCAGGAGCACTCATGGAGAGCCGTCAGGCAGAGAAGGACCTGGGGGTGTTGGTTGACTGCAGGCTGAATATGAGTCAGCAGTGTGCTCAGGCGGCCAAGAAGGCCAATGGCATCTTGGCTTGTATCAAAAACAGTGTGGCCAGTAGGTCTAGGGAGGTGATTGTGCCCCTGTACTCAGCATTGGTGAGGCCACACCTCGAGTACCGTGTCCAGTTCTGGGCTCCTCACCACAAGAAGGACGTGGAGGTCCTGGAGTGAGTCCAGAGAAGGGCAACCAGGCTGGTGAAGGGGCTGGAGGGCAAATCCTATGAGGAGCAGCTGAGGGAGCTGGGGCTGTTTAGCTTGGAGAAGAGGAGGCTGAGGGGAGACCTTATCACTGCCTACAACTACCTGAAGGGAAGTTATAGAGAGATAGGTGGTGGTCTCTTCAGCCAGGTGACAGGTGATAGGACAAGGGGGAATGGCATGAAGCTGTGCCAGGGCAGGTTTAGATTGGATGTTAGAAAAAAATTTTTCCCTGAAAGAGTTGTGAGGGCCTGGAACAGGCTGCCCAGGGAGGGGGTTGAGTCACCTTCCCTGGATGTGTTCAAAAAAAGGGTAGATGATGTACTTAGGGATATGGTTTAGTTTAGGATGTGAATGGTTGGACTTGATGATCTTAAAGGTCTTTTCCAACCTTGTGATTCTGTGATTCTGTTATCAGGGTAGCTGGAGAAAGCCAGTAAGTAAGCAAGAATGGAAGACAGAAAGACTGTCAGGGGAAAGAAGGTGACAGAAAGTGCACCAAGTAGGACAGAAATATTTAACACATGTAAAGAGTGCTTTCACCCACAGAAATGTTACAAACACTGTATTTAACTTGTTCTTGAGCTTTTACAGTGCCCAACCTTAAGATCTGGCCCTGGGGCAAGCACAGGCACTGAAGACCTACCTAGCAAGCAGGTCTTCATTTTTGTTTGGGTGTTTTTTTTGTTTAGGTTTTGGGGGTTTTTGTGAGACATGGGAAGGCAGCAGTAGTCTCAATGATACTGATCTCGATGCCATGGGGCAGAGCATCTCCCCACTTCATTCTGGCCATGACTGCACAATTGTCCAGTCACTCCAATGTCATCACCTCCCACGTCTTACAGCTTTGTCATCATGAGTCTAGATCTTTGTTCTCTGCCAACCAACACAACTGCAACCAAAAAAAAAAACAACCCACACAGCAAGTTTTCTACTATAATGTCTTGCCATTCAGTAACATGTGTTTCCTCTTGTTTAACTTTCAGCATATGCCAGCATAATTACATCAGGCTGCATCAGCTGTATAACCTGACATGAAGTTGCTTAAGACAAAATGCCTCATGCAATTTGCTGCATCATCCAGGAAATCTGAACAGGGAAAAAAAAAAAAGCTGGACCAGTGAGGGTTGTAGAGGGTTTTTTTACCTTGAATTAAAGCTACTTTCTGATCTTTAGTCAGGAAACCAGGTAACTCTTGAGCAGACCTTTTAACCCACTACAGCCTACACATCAACTACGCTGCTGCTGCCTCTTCACACAGTTCATTCCAGTGAGAAAGCAACCCTCCTGTAACAAGTAGCGTTTTTCACCAGCCATGATCTGGACCCCACTCTAGAAGTGATTCTGTCACCCTTACTCATGCTGAGTAATGCTGCTCACTTAAGGGGAGACGTCCACAGATCTGACTGCACAATTACATGATTATATGGGATGACTGGATCTCAGCAGCAGAGTAGTAATGTCTTATGGTTATGCCACGTACACATTTAATCCAAATGCTCTTTTCACTTTACATCCAGGGCAATATACAGCTGCAGTATGAACTAGTGAGCCACTCAGGTCACCCAGCTCCCAGTTAGATCCTGGGAGCTGGTGCCCTTCCTAAGGACTTAAAGCAGGGCCAGGATTTTATTTTACATTGCTACTCTGCAAAAATGATTAATGTCATGCTATGCATTTTACCAGAGCCCAGCAAAGTATCTTTCCCAAACCAGCAGCATAAGGATGCAGGCACATTTTCACATGAAAAGCTGTTTTTCAGATGTATGGCTGTTTTTCCTCCTAGAGAACTAGTTATGCAAAACAAATTCCAGAACTAAAATGATCATGAGTATCATTGCTTATTTTCCTTCTCCAAAATCCAGCAAGCTCCAACAAGACAATATGAAATGATTAACATTTCATCATGTTTTCAATTCAAGACCAGCAGAGGAATTTCCATTCTTTTTCACCTAACAAAGACCATAGCTGGCACACCCAGCCCAGGCTGGGTTTTTTTCCAAGGAGAATGCAAGTCTTTTACTTGCCAAGAGGGAGTATTATCTTTTACACCATGCCAGAAATGAATGGAAAACATCTTCCATATGAAAATTTCACTCTCCCTTTACCGTTGTTTGCACATAAATGTGGCTTTCCACTTTGCAGAAGGAACAGCCATACCAATTTGTGTTCAAGGCAGGTTATTCTGCTTTGGCAAAAAAAAAAGGTTCCTGCCAATGCAATGATAAAACAGGACATCATGTAGCCTATGTGAAGTATTTAGAGCCTTCCATCCAGGTCCAGCAGGAACCTACCTATGTCAAAATATTTGTTCACTTTTCAGCAGCAATGGCAACAGTGCCAAAGGCACTGTTATGCATGGAGATTATTCTTCTTCTGGGAACAAACTTTTCTAAATATTTCTGAATGTTGTAGTGCAAATGCCTGCCTATGTCCTATGTCACTTAAAAAAAACCCAAAACCCTCAAAAAACCTGAGAACTTTGACTTTTCCAGATCACAGCTCTCTATCACCTGTTTTGTGCCAGCACCTGTGCTCAGTGACTTCCTGAAGGTGCAGTCACTGTTCAGAAAAACCTTGGGCCCTGACTTTTAATTTGGAAGTTCACGTTTCCTCATAAGTCACTCCCTTCTCCAAGGTTGATCCAGTCTTTCTGTTCTGTCTGTATCCCTTTGGTGGGATGGTCTCTCCCAGGAGGAAGGAGGAGGCTAGTATCATCTGTCAAATAGGGTATGTGGATCTCTGGCTTAGGAGCAGGTGCTGCTTCTGATTATTCATGTACCTGGACTTTTCAGGAGTCTTCATATCTTCGACTTGTTTTTCTTTCTAGTATCCATCTCCACTTCAGCTGAATTCATGACCATTTCTAACTCAGGGTTCAAGCTTCTGTGGAGCAGTTTCTCTGCTTCCTGGCCCTGATGTAGCAACTTCTAGCCTTCATAAAGGCTACAAAATATTAAAAGTTTAAAATATACATGAAATACAAATATAACAAGCTTTTCTATAAGCAGGAGAGCAAAGTAAAACTGGACTCCAGTGGATTTTGTCATGTCCCTCCAGTCTCAAATGTCTAACTCGTGGCAGGTCAGATTCAAGCTTTTACCATGGCTGCAGTAGGTCCCTAAGCTTGCTGTCATCTGCCATTGCCTGCTAAGGGTTAATTAAATTCATAGTGATGCTCCTCTGCCTGCTGCTTACTGTCACCAAACATTGATACTATCATCTCCAGTGCCACTACCAATCTTACCATTAGGCAATTTACAGGTAGATACCCAAGTGATCAGAGGGGATGGGTGACACATAGAGGTTGCAACCACAAAAGCCTCATTTCCTTAAGAGAGCAGCATAGAAACACCAGATACACTTATGGTACAATCACATGAAATTGGTACAAAAGAACAAACCCACTTCACCTGTGTCATAAAGCAGTAATAAAAACATTACCTGGCTCCTACAGAGTTCACATGCAAAGTGTGCCTTCTATCCCAGAGCAAGGACAAGGCTCACCAATGAAAGACAAGGATTAATTTTTACAGTGCCCTTCTTTTCTGAATGATTAAATTCATAAACTGGCTTGCTGCAGCCATTTATAAAATTTTAGCACAGGCACAAACTCAGTGAACTTGGGCTTAAAATGAAATTATGATTGTGAAGCCTAAGAGAACATATTTGGTTTTGCATATTAGAAGCAGCATCTTCAGGCAATTAAAAAATACACACAATTTTATTTGAAAGAAATCCTATTTTGGTGACATATTTGGCCACATCAGCTCTCCAGGTTGAACAGCACTAGTTCAAAACAGCACTCTACTTGCTGAGCACACAATTGTTTGGAAATCATTTTCCAAGTACAAATTTCATACTGTGCTCCACTCATAGCTTCTTTTATCAATCTGTTCGGGGTTTTTTAACTTGAAATGAAAGTTCTTTTGGTCTACGAGCATCATTTTGTTTAGTGTCTGCATATTGCTTCACAAAAAATAGCTTAGGTGGCAGCAATCTGTATGGCACAAGCATGAAAACAGCATTTGACCACAAGGAGAAATAACAACTGCAGCAGCACTAGCATTTTAAAGGGAAATAATATAGCTCAACAGTCAAACTACTAATCTCATCAGAAAGGAGGGCAGTTCAGCTACAGTTCCTGGTGCTGCATCTTGTCCCATCCCAAAGTGGAATGATGCAGTCCTAATTAGCATTTGTCAGAGTGGCCAAAAACACAAGCATAGGAGGAATCACAAACCTTCTCAAGCATAGGATCAGAGACCAAAATGATCCCAAGAAACAGGGACGGTCATTTGAAGTCAACATGATGAAGTTCAGCAAAGAGAACTTCATGGACCTACAATGAAAAAAGCAACAGGAAATGCACAAGTTTGAAAGAGAGAATAACTGTCTGGTCAGCAGTACACCAGTAAGGGATCCAGAGTTACGGAGGTTAGAACTCAAACATATGAAGTTCATCATCAGCTTGCATGTGTGTCCACTGTGAGGATGTTTTGAGTTTGTGTGGCAAGCGTTTGGTAGCTGGGGGGCTACAGGGGTGGCTTCTGCAAGAAGCTGCTAGAAGCTCCAAGTTGGACCTGCTGCAGTCAACGCCAAGCCAATCAGTGACAGAGGTAGTGCCTCTGGGATCACACAGTTAAGAAGGAAAAAACACAACAGTGCTTTTGTAGCCAGAGAGAGGAGTGGGAAGATGTGAGCAACTCTGCAGACACCAAGGTCAATGAAGAAGGAGGGAGAGGAGGCACTCCAGGTGCTGGAGTAGACATTCCCCTGCAGCCCATGAAGGATGATAGTGGAGCAGATATTCCCCTGAAACCCATGGAAGACCCCACGCTGGAGCAGGTGGAGGCATCTGAAGGAGGTTGCAACCCCTTGGGAAGCCCATGCTGGAGCAAGCTCCAGGACCTATGGACCTGTGGAGAGAGAGGCCCACACCAGAGCAGGTTTACTGGAAGGACTTGTGGCCCCATGGACCAGTCTGGTCCTGAAGGATTGCACACCGTGGAAGGGACCCACGCTGGGGCAGTTCATGAAGAAGGGAGGGACTCACGTTGAGGAAGTTCATGGAGGACTGTCTCCCAAGGGAGGAACCCCACAATGGAAAATTGAAACAGTGCAAGGAGTCCTTCTCCTGAGGAGGAAACAGCAGCAAAGACAACGTGAGATGGATTGACTGCAACCTCCATTCTCTGTCTCCCTATGCCACTGGAGAGGAGGAGGTAGCGAAATTGGGAGTGACATTGAACCCAGGAAGAAAGGAAGAGTGGGATGGTTTTATTTCTCGTTGCTCTTCTCAGTTATGCTTGGTATTAAATTAGACTAATTTCCCCAAGTTGAGTCTGTTTTGTCCATGATGGTAATTGGTGAGTGACCTCTCCCTGTCCTTACCTCAACCCAGAAGCCTTTCATTCTATGTTCTCTCCTCTGTCCAGCTGAGGAAGAGAGTGATGGGGTGGCTTTGGTGGGGACCTGGCCTCCAGTCAGGGTCAGCTCACCACAGGGAAATATCAGAGAAAAATAGGCTTAAGTTAGAGCAAGCAAGACTAGAAAAAGGGTCTTTTAATCTGTAAATTTAGTGAAACTCATCAACAAAAACTGTTTGAGTGACTGTTTTTCTTTGAATATGTTAGACAGCTGTCAGGCTAGGCAGCACCCTGGATGACCTATGGAGTTTCCTAGACCTGCACTTAGATGATTCAATAGGGTTCTTCCAGTTAGGGAAATTTATTGTTGTGTGAGCTGCAATTTGGAGAGCATGCCTTGGCAAAACCACTGTTTTATATTCCCTGGTTTTCAGCTGACCTGAAGACATAGTGAGAAGACTACAGCACAGATCGCTGTGGTTTCTCTCTTTACCTGGCATGGATGCAAACTGCCACTTTACCCTGTTTGGAAACTGAACCCTTTCCAGCTGTAACAGTTTGTGCCTTTACTTCTTCCATACTAGTAGGACCTGGGCGAAGAAGGAAGGAGAGCTTTACTAAACATGGAGGTTCTCCGTTAGGAAATTAACACTTAAAAGCAAGTGAAAGAGCTACAGCAAATATGAACAGTGGCAGTAGTCCTCAGCGTCTTCCTTATCCTGCAGTGAGCCCTTGGTGCATGCTACTGCCTTGCAAAACTAAACAGAAGGTCCTTCAACATTACATCTGAGCAATACTTTTTCTGCATTATAGGAACACCTACACAGACAGTTAACGAGTAGCTGGCACATTGTAAATGTACAGCTTAATTTACTTCACAGTAGCACGTTTGCTTGCACACCTTTAATCTCATGCTATATATATTTTTTTTTAAAAAGGGATAAGCAAAGGACAAATGATTTTGAAATGCACTTTGTGGGGTATGATGCTCTATCACAAGTAAGCTATTTAATTACGTCAATCTATTTAGAGTTAGCAATGGAATTTTCTTCTTGCAAAGTGCTGAACTGAGAGTTCTGATGTAGAAGATATTAGGTCTAAATAAGTACCCAGAGATCCAATACCTTATTGCTGAAGTCTATCTCTCAATAACCAAAGAAGCTATAGTTTTCAAATACATCTGAAGACATAAAAATCGTGGGAAAAAAAAAACCCTCAGACAGGTCAAGAGTCCCATTTCTGACACAGAACTTAAAATATATTGTTTATTTCTATACCTTTTTCTCATGAAGGGATCACTTATGTGCCAATCTGAACACTAGCCTATGCTGAATTTTTTACTCTTGTCTTACCATACACTCACAGACTATTTTCCTTCTACTGAAATATAGCATTTCTTGGAGCAGAATATTTTTGTTAGAAAGAAATGTCGTAGCGTAGCTGTAGTGTAGGCCAGCATGGCTCAGTTCAGTGTATGCCAGTCCTCTGTCAGAGCTGTATACTGTTTCTGCTTTCAGAGAAGGTTTGTAAGGCAGCCCTTGGAAGCACTGTCTGGAACCAGGAGGTCCCCAGGCACCTCCCACAGAGCCATCATGGTGCTTGGAGGCTGGCCTGCCTCTTCCCACCACCCACTCCTCTACCATGGGATGCATGCTCGCTCTGCCTTGCAGACCCTCCCTGGTTTCAGAAGTGACTGCAGTGCTTTATGGGGGTGGAGGACGGGGGGGGAATGATGTATGCCTGAAGCACTCTCAAGCCACCAGGAATAAAAGTGTTATATGCATCCAAGTCACAGAGATACAACACAGCCACTCATAGCAATGAACCACTTCACCTGGGTCCCTTTACACAGCCTCCTTTCATTGCTCAAGGCCCAGGTAAAGGAGTAGAAACATTTTTTGCAAATGACAAACTCTTATCTGTCTCAGGAATCCTCAAATAAATCCATAGGGGTGTGAATATTAATATAGCAGACACTGAAAGTCCTCCTGCACATCCCTCCTCTCAGTAGCGCAATGTAGTTCGGCAGTGCAACTTCATACTGGATACGCACAGCTTGGAGCTTAGTCATTTGCATCTCAGTGTCCCACAGGGAAAAAACAGTACTCCAATATGTAAAAGCTGCACAAGAATTGAGGCCAGAGTAGGCCACAAAGGTGATGACAGGGCTGTAGAAGCTCTCCTATTAAGACAGGCTGAGAGAGTTGGGCGTGTTCAGCCTGGAGAAGAGAAGGCTCCGGGAACACCTTATAGCAGCCTTCCAGTACCTGAAGGGGGCTACAGGAAAGCTGGAGAGGGGCTGTTTGTCAGGGACCATAGTAATAGGACAAGGGGTAATGGGTTTAAAGTGAAAGAGGCAAGATATAGATTGGATGTTAGGAAAAAATTCTTCCCTGTGAGGGGGATGTGGAACTGGATGTTCTTTAAGGTCCTTTCCAACCCAAACCTGTCTGTGATTCCATTGATTGTTACTTTACACAACTGTGGTGTGGCAAAGGACATTTCCTGGGATTATCGTTTCTGCAGCGTCCTTTGAAACTATCGCTGTTCATGACCTAAAAATAGATCATTCACCATAATGGATCATTCACAAGCCTAAAGGTGTGGACATGTTCTTAGCATTCAGTGAGATGCACGATTAACATAGACAACAGGTAATTTAGGTCAGATAAAGTTCTCGGCAAGAAAACAGAAGACAAACACTCATTTCTTCTCATTTCTTCTGTGAAGTGGAAGGAGCTTTGCTTTCTGCTGTTTGTAGAATTCATTGCCTAGGAAACATGGCTTCCTAAGACACTTTTGGGTTAAAGGCCATGAAGCAGCACTGTGGCTTTTAAAAGGACAAAGTAAGCAATTAATATAGCTATATGTAGGTGAAGCCGTATGTTCTGACTCAATCCCTCTGCCTACTGGCCATGTGACTGTTCTAGGAATTATTTTATCTACATCATCTTCTGCAATCAAAAATGAATTGTTTGTGAAAGGAACCAGAGACCTTCCCAAAAGACAGAACAGTCCACGAGTGCATCTCTAACCCTCTCAGCCTCATTTTTCTTGTCTGTGGAATAAAAACAGCACTCATGGTTTTGTAATGCACATGATGAACACCAAAATGTTTAGCATTCCCAAGAATCTCATCTGAAACTGACAAGAAAAGCTGGGGGAAAAATAAACCCAACTGTTTTTTTCTGAACCGAAACCATACTGGTACCCTCCTGCCATGTGCAGCTAGGAATATGACTGGTAATACAGAGAAGCCAACACTCCCAACACCAAGAAGTCTTGATGCAAACTGTGCCACAGATGGGCCAGGTGAGCATCTCTGGCCCTCTCAGTCTCATTTTTCTTGTCTGTGGAATGAAAACAGCACTCATGATTTTGTAATGTAGGAAGGATTAGATAAAACTCATGTCATAAGCCTCCAAATTGTTAATTATCACTATTAATTCATGGTTCATTATTCTTGTTACAGAAGATCTTCCTAATAATTTAAAGAATCAAATTCATTAAGGAATGAATTAATTCCCTTCATTCACGGGTCGGCAAGCTAGGAAGCCAGCCTGGCTGAGTAGAGAGATTCAGGCTGATATACAGGAAAAGAAGGAAAAATATGAGCTTTGGAAGAAGGGGCAGGTGTCTTGGGATGATTATAGGAAATTAGTGAGATCATGTAGGGAGAAAGTCAGAAGGGCTAAAGCTGATCTGGAACTCAGGCTGGCCAGTTCTGTAAAAGATAATAAAAAGTCCTTCTATAGCTATATTAATAGTAAAAGGAGGGTCAAGGAGAATCTCCAGCCCTTATTGGATGCTGATGGCACATTAGTGACAAGGGATGAGGACAAGGCTGAGGTCCTTAATTCCTTCTTTGCCTCAGTCTTTAACAGTAAAGAAGGATATTCTGTGAGTACTCATCCTCCGGAACTGGCTGACAGGGAGGGGAAGAATAACAAAGTTCCCATGGTTCAGGAGGAAATGATTAGCGACCTACTTGGCCAGTTAGATACCCACAAGTCAATGGGGCCAGATGGGATTCACCCAAGGGTACTGAGGGAGCTGTCAGATGTGCTTGCCAAACCCCTTTCCATCATCTATCAGCAATCCTGGCAGACTGGGGAAGTTCCAGTCGACTGGAGGCTGGCAGATGTTACACCCATATACAAGAAGGGTCGGAAGGAGGATCCAGGGAACTACAGGCCTGTCAGTCTGACCTCAGTCCCAGGGAAGATCATGGAGAGGGTCATCTTGGGAGCTATCATGCAGCACATGCGTGATGGCCAGGGGATCAGGCCTAGTCAACATGGGTTTACAAAAGGTAGATCCTGTCAAACTAACCTGATCACCTTCTATGACAAGGTGACCCCCTTAATGGACGAGGGGAAGGCTGTGGATGTGATCTACCTGGACTCTGGTAAAGCCTTTGACACAGTTTCTCACAGCATTCTGACTGAGAAACTGGCTGCCACTGGCCTGGACAGGTGGACCCTCAGCTGGGTTAAAAACTGGCTGGATGGCCGAGCCCAGAGGGTGGTGGTGAATGGAACAAAATCCAGCTGGAGGCCGGTCACGAGTGGCGTCCCCCAGGGCTCAGTCCTGGGTCCAGTCTTGTTCAACATCTTTATCTATGATCTCGACGAAGGGATTGAATGCTCCCTCACTAAGTTTGCAGATGACACTAAACTAGGAGGAGGTGTTGATCTGCCTGAGGGTAGGGAGGCTCTTCAGAGGGATCTGAACCAACTGGACCGATGGGCTGAGACCAATGGGATGAAGTTTAACAAGGCCAAGTGTAGAGTGCTGCACATGGGACATAATAACCCCATGCAGCGCTACAGGCTTGGGGGAGACTGGCTGGAGAGCTGTCAGGCAGAGAAGGACCTGGGGGTGTTGGTTGACTGCAGACTGAATATGAGTCAGCAGTGTGCTCAGGCGGCCAAGAAGGCCAATGGCATCTTGGCTTGTATCAAAAACAGTGTGGCCAGTAGGTCTGGGGAGGTGATTGTGCCCCTGTACTCGGCATTGGTGAGGCCACACCTCGAGTGCTGTGTCCAGTTCTGGGCTCCTCGCCACAAGAAGGACATGGAGGTCCTGGAGTGAGTCCAGAGAAGGGCAACCAGGCTGGTGAAGGGGCTGGAGGGCAAATCCTATGAGGAGCGGCTGAGGGAGCTGGGGCTGTTTAGCCTGGAGAAGAGGAGGCTGAGGGGAGACCTTATCACCACCTACAACTATCTGAAGGGAGGTTATAGAGAGATAGGTGATGGTCTCTTCAGCCAGGTGACAGGTGATAGGACAAGGGGGAATGGCATGAAGCTGTGCCAGGGCAGGTTTAGATTGGATGTTAGGAAAAAAATTTTTACTGAAAGAGTTGTCTGGGCCTGGAACAGGCTGCCCAGGGAGGGGGTTGAGTCACCTTCCCTGGATGTGTTCAAAAAAAGGGTAGATGATGTACTTAGGGATATGGTTTAGTTTAGGATGTGAATGGTTGGACTTGATGATCTTAAAGGTCTTTTCCAATCTTATTATTCTGTGATTCTGTGAAAAGCAAAGAGGTGTATGGTGAAATGCAGTAGTAAATGCTTTTGCCCTACTAATTTTTTTTAACTCCACAAACAATTGGTATTACAGTTAAACAAAGCTGAATAATTTATATGGCCATCATATACAAACTTTTTTTTCCCTCTTTTCATAGAATCATAGAATGGTATGAGTTGGAAGAGACCCCAAGGATCACAGAGCTCCAACCCCCCTGCCACAGGCAGGGCCACCAACCTCAGGCCTGGATCTACACTAGGTTGCCCAGGGCCCCATCCAACCTGGCCTTGAACACTTCCAGGGACGGGGCATCCACTACCTCTCTGGGCAGCTTGTTCCAGCACCTCACCACTCTTTCTGTAAAAAACTTCCCCCTAATATCTAATCTAAACCTTCCTTCCTTTAGTTTTAATCCATTCCCCCTTGTCCTGTCATTGTCTGTCCTTTTAAAAAGTTGATGCCCCTCCTGCTTATAAGCTCCCTTCAGCTACTGGAAGGCTGCAATGAGGTCCCTCCGCAGCCTTCTCTTTTCCAGGCTGAACAAGCCCAGCTCCCTCAGCCTCTCTTCATAGGGCAGGTGCTCCAGCCCTCTAATCATCTTCGTGGCCCTCCTCTGAACCCTCTCCAACAGTTCCACATCCTTCTTGTATTGGGGGCCCCAGATCTGGACACAGGACTCCAGATGGGGCCTCACGAGGGCAGAGTAGAGAGGGACAATCACCTCCCTGTCCCTGCTGGCCACCCCTCTTCTGATGGAGCCCAGGATACCATTGGCCTTGCGAGCTGCAAGAGCACACTGCTGGCTCATGTTAAGTTTCTCATCCACCAGAATCCCCAAGTCCTTCTCAGCAGGGCTACTCTCAAGAAGCTCTTCTCCCAGTCTCTATCTATGTCTGGGATTCCTCCGGCCCAAGTGCAACACCTGACACTTGGCAGTGTTGAACCTCATTAGGTTCACCTGGGCCCACCTTTCCAGGCTGTCAAGATCCCTCTGGATGGCTTCCTTTCCTTCTGTTGTGTCGACCACACCACTCAGCTTGGTGTCATCCGCAAACTTGCTGAGGGTGCACTCAATTCCATCATCGATGTCACTGATAAAGATGTTAAAGAGAACCGGTCCCAAGACAGACCCCTGGGGGACCCCGCTTGTCACCGGCCTCCACCTGGACATGGACCCATTGACCACCACCCTTTGGCTACGGTCTGTTAACCAGTTTCTTATCCACTGGATGGTCCACCCATCAAATCCACATCTCTCCAATTTAGAGATAAGGATGTGATGGGGGACTGTGTCAAAGGCCTTGCACAAGGCCAGGTAGATGACATCTTTCGCCTTCCCTTTATCTACTGATGCTGTCACTCCATCATAGAAGGTCACCAGATTGGTGAGGCACGACCTTCCCTTGGTGAAGCCGTGCTGACTGTCCTGGATCACATGCTCTTCCCTCATGTGCTCCAACATGTCATCCAGGAGGATCTGTTCCATGATCTTCCCAGGCACAGAGGTGAGGCTCACCGGCCTGTAATTCCCTGGGTCTTCCTTGCTCCCTTTCTTATAAATGGGAGTGATGTGACCTTTTTTCTAGTCCCCAGGGACCTCTCCTGACAGCCATGACTTTTCAAATATGATGGAGAGCGGCTCAGCAACCACATCAGCCAGCTCCTTCAGGACCCTGGGATGCATGTCATCTGGCCCCATAGACTTGTAGACATTCAGTCTCCTGAGGCAGTCATGGACTTGCTCTGCTCTTACAGTGGGGGGGGATTTGCTCCCCCAGTTCCCACCTGGAGTTCTAGGGATGCAAGGTTCTGGGATTTGAGAATTATGAGAATCCTGGCTGCCAGAGAAGACCGAGGCAAAGAACTCATTCAGTACCTCAGCCTTCTCCACATCAGTTGCAGCCAATTCTCCTTTCTCATTTATCAAGGGGAGTACGTTCTCTTTGGCCTGTCTCTTCTGGCCAATGTACCTGTAAAATCCCTTCTTCTTGTTTTTAACATCCCTCGCCAAGCTCAGTTCCATCTGCGCCTTGGCTTTCCTGATCCCATCTCTGCAAGTCCAAACAGCATCCCTGTATTCATTCCAGGCTACACATCCTTGCTTCCAGAGCTTGTATTTGCCTTGCTTTTCCCTCAGTTTGACCAGCAGGTCCTTGCTTAGCCATGCTGGCCTCCTGCCCCTCCTGCCCACTTTCTTATTCAGAGAGACAGAGAGCCCTTGAGCTCTCAGAAAGGCATCCTTAAAGAGTAGCCAGCTGTCCTCAACATTTCTGTCTCTAAGGACCACCTCCCAGGAGATCTTGGCCAACAAGTCCTCAAACAGCCTAAAGTTTGCTCTCCTAAAGTTCAGTGTCTTGATCCCACTCTTTGCCAGGCCCACATTCCTTGAGATCGCAAACTCAACTACAGCATGGCCACTGCAGCCCAGGCTGTCTCCAACCTTAACACCTTTAATGATCTCCCCCACATTGGTGAGCACCAGGTCCAGCAATGCATCGCCTCTGGTTGGTCTATCCACTATTTGAACCAGAAAGTTGTCATCTACACACTCCAGGAGTCTCCTGGACCTCTTGCAGCTGGCAGTGTGGTTTCCCAGCAGATGTCTGGGTGGTTAAAGTCCCCCATCAGGACAAGTGCCTGCGACTGCGATGCCTCCTGCAGCTAGACATTTTCAGGCTTGTTGCTTGGCAGCGTTATAGCACATCAGAAAGCATCAGGGGTACCAGGAAGAGAAGGAAGGGGCATTGCCCTCAGAATGGGCAGAACATCACAGCAGAAGAGGAAGCAGTTTCCCCATGTAGGTCTTTTTATACATTTAAGGTGAAGTAGCAAAAGCCAAATTAAATTGTGTTCAGTTTAGTTCTTTGCCTTGAAAATGACAAAGAGAAAGCAAATAAAATCCTTTAGGCCACTGTCACCCCCATGATACCTTTTATCTTTCTAGAAAAACCTACTGGGGGGAGGGGGAGGAGGGATTAAATCAGTATTTAATTGCAGAGATACAATCCAAATTACTGGATTTACACTGTAGATCTTACTTGGGTTCTATGACCATCAAGGCCGAGCAACTCAGTAGTCTGTAATTCAGAAATCTGAATTTGTTTATCCTCACAATATTCAAGTAAGGTAGTTGCAGTGCTATTGCTCCTGTTTAACACATAAGTGGAGGCACAGAGAACTAAAAGTTTACTACTGGCATCTTTAACTGAACTACAAACTAGAAGCTATAAAATCCCATAAAATCACAGCACTGACTCTAAACTAGTAAATCCTGCTGAAAGACAAGATTATCTGTTTAAGGCTCTAACCAGAGGGTTGCTGTTTCTGACTGCCTTGGAGAGTGCAGAGAAACCCCACATCTGCTAGGGCAGGGAAAGAGTAATCTCACACTTCCTCAAGAACAGCCATGTAGACTGTAGTTTTACCAACCTCTGGCACTGGATAAAGAGAGCATAAAATACACAGAACCATACAATGGTTTGGATTGGAAGAGACCTCAGAGATCATCCAGTTCCAACCCCCTGCCATGGGCAGGGATACCCCTCACTAGACCAGGTTGCCCAAACCCCCATCTAACCTGACCTTAAACATTGCCAGGGAGGGGGCTTTCACAACCTCTCTGTGGGCAACCTGTTCCAGGGCCTCACCACCCTTGCAGTAAAGAATTTCATCCTATCATCTAATCTAAGCCTTTCTCTTTCATATTGAAGCCATTTCCCCTTGTCCTATCACTACACTGCACTGCCTGGTGAACCGTCCCTCTCCCACTTTCTCAAAGGACCCCTTTAAGTATTGGTAGGCCGTAATTCGGTCTCCCTGGAGTTTTCTCTTCTCCAGGCTGAACAAGCCCAACTCTGACAGCCTGGCTTTACAGGAGAGGTGCTCCAGCCCCCGATCATCTTCCTGGCCCTGCTCTGGACTTGCTCCAACAGCTCTATGACTTTCCTATACTGGGCACCCCAGAGCTGCACGCAGTACTCCAGCTGGGGTCTCATGAGAGCAGAGTAGAGGGGTAGCACATAAGGCCTTAGCTAATCACCACTAGAAAGATATCAGCAGGTTAGAAACTCAGGCAAGGTTGGTAGTGTTTGAAGGAGAGAAAAGTGCACTCATACAGTAGCATGGGCACTTCTACAATAGGTTAAAGTCATCATCAGGGCAAGATGGAAGAACAAAGTACAGCTGCTTTTAGTGTACCTAATAAGGAGATAAAAGGAACAAATATTTCACTTTTGTGGTGGGTTGACCCTGGTTGGAGGCCAGGTGCCCACTGAAGCTGCTCTGTGACTGCCTTCCTCAACCAGGCAGGGGGGAAGTGGGGTAGAAAACAGAACAAAAGTCTTCTGGGTCAAGATAAGGACAGGGTGAGGTCACTCACCAATTACTGTCATGGGCAAAACAGACTCAACTTGGGGAAATTAGTCTAATTTAGTACCAATCAAATCAGAATAGGATAGTGAGAAATAAAACCAAATCCTATAAGTGCTCCTCCCACCCATTCCTTCTTCCCAGGCTCAACTACACTCCTGATTTCTTTGCCTCCAGTGGCACAGGGACTTGAGGAATGGGGGATGCAGTCAGTTCATCTCATGTTGTCTCTGCTGCTCCTTTCTGAACGGTCAGTGCAGACCTATGCTTCTGTGAACGAGTAAGACAGCTGTATCCATGAACAGACTAGCAGTATGACCTGTCTTCTTCATGGACCCACCCAACCTGCCACCTGATTGAGCCTGTGGGGCAGCTGAGTCCATGGAAATAACATCCCCCAGAGTATAACCTCATCTAAAGGAACAGATGGCCTGGGTTGTCATACAGTAACATTGCTTCTCTTCCTTACCGAATGCCCTCTCATCCTATGCCAGAAGCATGTGAGTCTGAAAACCCCAATTCTCTTTTCAGGGGGCACGTATAACTTCTAGGTGAAGCTATTGGGTCTTATGCGTTTCGAGTACTGCGCAAGACAGTCACTCTTGTGGCCTAGGGCAGAGTTGTAATAAATTAAGCATAGGGCTCTGTTTCTGCCGCTGACCATGCAGAGCTTTACAAGGTCTGAGAGTCTAATAATAAAAAAGCTCACCATAAAATATCAGCTAGCTATATTGCTAGAGTTCAAGCAATGGGTATGTGCTCCAGGCAGATGCAATGGGGGAACCTCCAGGCCTACATCATCTTCAAACTGCCTCTGTAGCCCGTTTATGTTCTTCAGAAGGGCAGATCCTCCGCTGATTGTTCTTCCTGCACTAAAATCAACTCTTTTGTATGATTTTCATGCAGTGGAAGATTGTTGTGCATCTCACTATGGGTATTCACTACCTACTTCCTCAGACCTTCATCTCTCAAATCCCACCCAAGTGCCATTTCCAGAGCTGATTCCTTTGGTCATTTACTACAAAACACAGAAGAAGACCAGAAAGAGCAGCAGCTCATATCAGTAAACACTCATAAACATTCCCAGTGTGGAGAGCTGGAGTTGTTCCACTGCACTGGCAACAACACATTCATTAGGTTAGAAGGATTGAGGTGCTTTTCTGACTCCTAAGGACAGCCTTGGGGAATTGTAAAGCCCGTGACAACAAAAGAACAATGCAGGTGAAGGAAGATTGGGACTGATTGATACTATTTAGGACAAAGCTGAGAAAATAACCATGTTGTGATATTTTTCCATTCAAAATTTTTCTGCAAGAAAAGGGAGCTGAAGACCCCTACCTTCCTGATTCTCTTTTCCTGAACCTATAAAATAATTAAACGAATCTTGGTCTTGTTCAAGTCGGAAAATGGCTTGTAGTGAAATGGGAAGATATTAATGTAAAGAAAAGACAATTCTAAAAACTCTTATATATTTGAGAACAAGGCTCATGATTGTTTGAGGGGTTTTTTCCAAGTGCAGTGTTTTGGGAAGAAAGGAGGTTTTAAGCTCAATCAAACATATTTTTAGGGATGTTTTATAGGCTGGACAGTATAACATTTCTAGATAAAAGGTGCAAAGGATGAAGAAATCCCAAATTAGCTAAAACCTCTTTCCATAGAGACCTATCCATGAAAACAGTGAGGTTTCATATTAGGAAACCACTGTCTTCCTGCACAGAAGAGATCACATTTGCAAAGGCACAAGCAAAAACTATTTCACAATAATTATTTGAATGTAATAATGGTGCATATTTTCCAAGTCACTTTTCAGCTATGTTGTCCTGTGATTCAACTAAAATCTTAAGAAGCTTGTCATAGTTACTTACATGCTTCTTTTAGAGATGTGAAACATGACAGAGGATGCACTGCAGGCTTTGAGGCAGGCTTAAGGGTTTTGAAGCTCAGCATTTAACCAGGTCTGACTATACTAGCATAATAACTTTTTTTTTTTTAGTGCAGACAGAGCAATACCTCTGATTCCTAAGTGTCCATATGTCTGAACATAGTCATTGGCTTCATCTGGTCGCTCAACTTGTCAAAACACTTTATTACTGTGAGTTCAAACATGCTTCAGGCATATCACTTTTCCTGGGAAACAGCATGTGTCAGAGATGTTGAAACTCAGAAAGATGGGCAGCTGCCTGCCACTGTGGAGATGCATTAAGGTTTCCCACTTGCCTTTTCCTGTGTTACCTAGGGAAAACTCTGTAAAACATCATTTGTTCTGGAGTTCATATGTTTACAGCCTAGCTTAACTCCTAAATTCAGTCTTATCTTACCTAAAGTATAACATTATTTCTATTCATCCTGTGCTAATACAATATATCCTTCCTGAAATGTCTTTGTTTCCTTTTAGTAATGGACTGTAAGGCACTGAAGAGCGTCTCACTGCAAAGATGCATTTCTATTGAAATACTCTTTCTGTGGAAATCCAATTATACTGTTTTCAATAGAAAGCCTGGCATGACATTTTGTTAGAGAAATGAGCCTTTTTAACTCACCAAGTCTCACAGAATTTCAATTTAAAAATACGTTCTTAGGTAATGATGAATTTTCCCCTTCCATTTTGTGTTTATCTAATTCTAAATCTCAGGCTGTTATCAAGAAGATGAAAAATAACAAAATGGCAGGAGCTGATCAAATCAAAGAAGGAATGATTAGAAAACAACTTCATTGTACCATCTGAAAGCTCATTAATTAAGCATAGAGGAAAAAACACAGCAGGCAAATCATTGTTAAAATACCTGGAAAAGGGAAATCTCACTGTCTTGCACAAATGGAGAGAAATCACAGTGATCGCTAATATTGGTCATGTCTTCCCAGCATGACACCAAGCAGCAGGAAGGCGCCAGAGATTCACCAAATGGGAAACTCAGCTTTGAGGCAGTGTTCCAGATTTCGGGAAGGCCATGGCCCCTCAGCAGACAGCAGGCAGATGCCAGCGCCTGCAAAGATTGGCACCAGCCATCTCCCTTCCCTGCCACCAAGCCCTGGTTGCAACCACCATCTGCACGCAGCCTGAGAGGGTGAAAGCAAACTCCTGGAGGGGTCAGCAGGCTCAGAGCAGCCGTCACACATGACACAAATGGGAGCTGTGGTCTCCTCTCACTGATGTTTTATGTTATTTCTAATAACAGATAACGAAAGCAATAAAAAAACTGTATTTTACCAACAAGATCTATATTTAACCGGCAACTTTGTGCTACTCAGCACTATCCTAGAAATGCTAGAAAGATACCATACAGCAAAAATAGCAAGCAGAGTAGAGTTCAAACTTAATTAGGAGGAGAAAACCAAAGAGGAAGCCCTTGATGTCCAGCTGCAATACCACTGTGGGAAGCAAAAATTACAGAAAGATACAGGCCAATGCAGAAGGAAATGGCATTAGGTGTTAGACAAGTTTCTCCCATGTTTACTAACCCTAATGAAAGGAAATCAAAGCAAATACAGCACCAGAAAAAAAGCATGAATTTTCTTTCCACACATCTTGGGGGTACAATTGCAAGAGCTGGAGGACTGACAGAGCATTGGACAAGAAACCAGGTGTCTCACAAAACCACTGCCTCCAAAAGTCCTGGGCAGTGGCCAGGAAGCCTCTGCTGTCAGTGAGGGGAGGGAAAGAGTTTACCCATGCACCCTGGAGCCTGAAAGATAATGTTGTGAATATTTAGATCCCACGTGTATGGTGGTAAGTACCCAGGTACTGCTATGGACATAAACCCAAGCAGCAGAAACCATCCTGGATGAGGAACAAGAGGAGGTGGGAGCAGTTCTTTTCCCCTATTTTTATTCATCTTGGCACGCTAAGGGGAGACTTCAAAAATCAAGAAGCCACAGACCTTGTTAAGTACTCAGTCACCAGCTGCCAGGGTACAAAGGTTGCAACTGCTAAGGAACACTTAATATTTTTCTTTTAACTATTGTTAATGATAGCCTATATTTCAGGTGAAGACCCTGGGATAGAAGGCAACAGATCTACTTAGTTTTCCTCTACCTTCTTCACCCAATCTAGAGTACATTATTTGTGCAAAATTTGAATGGGTCCGGTGCAAAAAAAAAAAAAGAAACCAAACTCAGTAAACTAAAAGCAGGGTGATCTCTGTAAACTCCCATGCAGGAATTAGCCCTGAAGCAATGTAGGTCACGTCTGTTTCCTGGAAAAAAAAAGAATTGTAAAAGGCCCTGGTTTCCCCCCACTGTGAAACAGAAAGAAAATGGTGAAAAAAAGTACAAAAGAGATAGCGCAAGAGAGCAATCATCTGTATATAGGAGGAGTCTTGAACAACTGTAGCTTATCAAATATCATTTACAGCAATAGCCAAAACAGCCAGAGCAGTTATAAAACTGCTAAATTTGGCAGCAGCTTTAACCCACTGGAAAAAAGGCATCTTTGAAATTGCTACAAGAAAGCAGCAAAAACCAGTCTGTATTTAAATAGATATACTAGCACATCTTCCTCTTAGGTCCTGTGCTTAACTGACAGTCATTTTTCACTGTAAAAACTCAATGCCTTAGGTGGAGTTACTTCAAATACTCTTTTACTTTTCCAGCAGGATGCTCCAATAGTTAAACTGTAAAAGGTCTGCATAGGTCCAGCAACACTGACACAGTACACGGCAACATGGGTGCACACTTAACTTTTCTCCATTAAGAATTCTGTATCTTGTTCCTCCCACAACTCAGAACAAGCTGGACAGAAGCAAGGCTCAGTTTTCACCTATTTGGTAGAGAAATAATGTAAAGGTGAGGTAAGAGAGACCTGATCAGGAATATGTGGGGAACAGAGTTAGGGAGGTTTTCATTTTCCACTGGAGATTGTTCCAGAGGTTTGGAGTGCTTTTAAATGTAAAGTGAATTTACACTAAGGACAAAAGAAAATAAATGCCCCTGTAGATGGGTGTAACAGCTTCTATCTTTCTGGAGGAAACAACAAACCAGCTCATCCAGAAGCTTGAGTCCTCCTACCAAGTCATTGAATGAAAAGAAGTTTTCACAGAATCACAAGGTTGGAAAAGACCTTTAAGATCATCAAATCCAACCATTCTTATCTTAAACTAAATCATATCCCTTAGTACTTCATCTACCATTTTTTTGAACACATCCAGGGAAGGCCAGCAGCGTGCCCAGATGCCAAGAAGGCCAATAGCATCCTGGCCTGCATCAGTGTCGTGGTTTTGCCCCAGCCGGGGGCCGCACCCCACACAGTCGCTTGTACTTTTAAAAGGAAGGGGGAAGGGAAGTTGGGGGAAGGGGAAAAGGGAAGGAAGAAAGGAGGAAAAGAAACCACAACCTAGAAACCAGAACCACGCAGGTTGGGATAAGGATAGTTTACTAAACAATAACAGAAAACTAGATATAACAATAACCTAAGTTTAAAGCACAAAATAGATGAAAACTGGTGATACACAATGCAATTTCTCACCAAACCACACAACTCAGGCCACACAGCTTAGAACCGAACCCGACCGCCCCAGAAACTGCACGTCCTGGCGTTGTCTCCCCCTCTTCCCCCCAGTCCCCCCTTATACCGAACATGACGTAACTGGTATGGAATATCCTCTTTGGCCAATTCGGGTCACCTGTCCTGGCTGCGTCCCCTCCTTTCTCACTAGTAAGGAAGTATGCAGAGCTGAGAAAGGTCCTTGATTGCCCAGCAACAAATCGGAAAACATCAGGGTGCTATCAGCACTATTCTCATGCTAACACCCAAACATGGCATTCCATCCACTGCTAAAAAAAAAGTTTAACTCCATCATAGCTGAAACCAGGACATTATCCACCCCTTATTCCATACCATTTACGTCATGACCAGATCCAACAATTTTCTTTGGGTACAACCTGTTTCGTGTTTCACACACCCATATATGTATGTACACATGTATGCACACATACGTGCATACAGATCTTATTCCCTCAGTCTGTGAATCATCCCTCTGAAGTTGTTGAGTTCATTTAGTCCATGATTTCCAGGCTCCATTTGTCGTAACAGTTTCTCAGGATAGTTGTATGTTCCATTGGCTCGTTGCATGCTGCATCTCAGGCTCTTGACTGATACACCTGGCATGGTCCATGCTCATAGTCTGTGGGTCAGAGTTTATTTTCAACGGGAGCAAAAAAGTTCTTGAGAGGCCAGGCTTTAGTTCCATCATCATGGCACTCATCCTTCATTAACTTGTATGACTCCGGCTATAATGCTATGGTACAACATACAGCAATCATAACAACAATGAATATACAATAATGGGTTGTTTGGCAATTATTATAATTTCTACTTTATTAATTATATTGGCTATTCTCACCCAAAATCAAATCCCCTTGAGGTACACATCGAACATCTCCATCCCTCTGCATTACCCACCAAGTACAGCCAGGTCCTTGAGCAAAAACAATTCCAGACATGGGTTTACCTTTGCCTGAAGCAGGGATGACCCAAACTCTCTTTCCCAATACACTCTTCATATGCACTACTGGGACTCTGTCTCCCTCTACAGTACGTGGAAATTTTGACTGGGCAGGGCCAGCCCGATTGGTAGATCCCCTAGAGTTAACTAACCACGTGGCTTGGGCCAAATGTGTATCCCAATGCTTGAATGTCCCACCACACATTGCTTTCAGTGTAGTTTTTAAAAGTCCATTATATCGTTCAATTTTCCCAGAGGCCGGTGCATGATAAGGAATGTGGTACACCCACTCAATGCCATGCTCTTTGGCCCAGGTGTCTATAAGAGTGTTTCGGAAATGAGTCCCATTGTCTGACTCGATTCTTTCTGGAGTACCATGTCGCCAGAGGACTTGCCTTTCAAGGCCCAGAATTGTATTTCGAGCAGTGGCATGGGGTACGGGATATGTTTCTAGCCAGCCGGTAGTTGCCTCCACCATTGTAAGCACATAACATTTGCCATGGCGGGTTTGTGGGAGGGTGATGTAATCAATCTGCCAAGCCTCCCCATATTTATATTTCATCCACCGTCCTCCATACCAAAGGGGCTTTAACCGCTTAGCTTGCTTGATTGCAGCACATGTCTCACATTCGTGGACAACTTGTGCGATGGCGTCCATGGTCAGGTCCACCCCTCGATCCCGAGCCCATCTATATGTTGCATCTCTCCCTTGATGACCCGAGGTATCATGAGCCCATCGAGCCATGAATAATTCACCCTTATGTTGCCAGTCTAGATCTACCTGAGCCAATTTAATCCTAGCAGCCTTATCTACCTGATGGTTGTTTTCATGTTCCTCCATGGCCCGACTCTTAGGTACATGGGCATCGACGTGACGTACCTTTACAACAAGTTTCTCTCACCGAGCAGAGATATCTTGCCATAAGTCATCAGCCCATATCGGTTTGCCTCTACGCTGCCAGTTGTTCTTTTTCCACTGCTGCAACCACCCCCACAGGGCATTCGCCACCATCCATGAATCAGTATAAAGGTAGAGCCTTGGCCACTTTTCTCTCTCAGCAATGTCCAGGGCTAACTGGATGGCCTTCACCTCAGCGAACTGACTTGATTCACCTTTTCCTTCAGTGGCTTCTGCTACTCTTCTTATAGGATTCCATACAGCAGCTTTCCATCTCTGATACTTACCCACAATGCGACAAGACCCATCAGTGAACAGGGCATATCGCTTCTCATTCTCTGGCAGTTCGTTGTAGGGTGGGGCTTTTTCAGCGCGTGTTACCTGTTCATCCTCTGGTGACATCCCAAAATCTTTGCCTTCTGGCCAGTCTGTGATCACCTCCACGATTCCTGGGCGATTGGGGTTTCCTATTCGAGCCCGCTGTGTAATTAGTGCAACCCACTTGCTCCACGTAGCATCAGTGGCATGGTGTGTAGAAGGAACCTTCCCTTTGAACATCCAGCCCAGCACCGGCAGTCGGGGTGCCAGGAGGAGCTGGGCTTCAGTTCCAATCACTTCTGAGGCGGCTCGAACCCCTTCATAGGCGGCCAGTATTTCCTTTTCTGTTGGAGTATAATTGGCCTCGGATCCTTTGTAGGCCCGACTCCAAAACCCCAGCGGTCGACCTCGAGTCTCCCCTTGTGCTTTCTGCCAGAGACTCCAGGTCGGGCCGTTCTCCCCAGCTGCAGTGTAGAGCACATTTTTAATATCTGTCCCTGTCCGGACAGGCCCAAGGGCCACTGCATGGACTATCTCGCGTTTGATCTGCTCAAAGGCTTGCTGTTGCTCAGGGCCCCATTGGAAATCATTCTTCTTTCGAGTTACATGGTAGAGTGGGCTCACAATGAGACTGTAGTTTGGGACATGCATTCGCCAAAAACCTATAACACCTAAGAAAGCTTGTGTTTCCTTTTTGTTGCTTGGTGGAGACATAGCTGCTATTTTATTAATAATGTCCACTGGGATCTGACGACGCCCATCCTGCCATTTTATTCCTAAAAACTGGATTTCTTGCGTAGGCCCCTTGACTTTACTTCGTTTTATAGCAAAACCGGCTTCTAAAAGGATTTTAATTACCCTGTTTCCTTTTTCAAAAACTTCCTCTGCTGTGTTGCCCCATACAATGATGTCATCAATATACTGCAGGTGCTCTGGTGCTTCACCCTTTTCCAGTGTATTCTGGATTAGTCCATGGCAGATGGTGGGGCTATGTTTCCACCCCTGGGGCAGACGATTCCACGTGTATTGGATGCCTCTCCAAGTGAAAGCAAACTGTGGCCTGCACTCTGGCGCCAGTGGGATCGAGAAGAAAGCATTCGCAATGTCGATTGTGGCGTACCACTTGGCTGCCTTCGATTCCAATTCATACTGGAGCTCTAACATGTCTGGCACAGCAGCACTCATACCTGGAGTGACTTCATTTAGGCCACGATAATCTACTGTCAGCCTCCACTCTCCATTGGACTTCCTCACTGGCCATATGGGACTATTAAAGGGTGAGTGGGTTTGGCTGATCACTCCCTGATCCTCCAGTTGACGAATCAACTTATGGATGGGAATCAGGGAATCTCGGTTAGTACAGTATTGTCGTCTGTGCACCGTCATCGTAGCAACTGGCACTTGCTGTTCTTCACCCTTCAACAACCCCACAACAGCAGAATCCTCCGAGAGTCCAGGCAAGGCACACAATTGTTCAATTTCTTCTGTTTCCAAAGCAGCTATTCCAAAAGCCCATCGGTACCCTTTTGGGTCTTTAAAATACCCTCTACGTAGATAATCTATACCTAAAATGCACGGAGCTTCTGGACCAGTCACAATGGGGTGTTTTTCCCAGTCTTTCCCAGTTAAGCTCACCTCAGCCTCTAGCACAGTTAGTTGTTGGGATCCCCCTGTCACTCCAGAAATACAAACGGGTTCTACCCCTTCATGATTCGATGGCATTAGAGTACACTGGGCACCAGTATCCACCAGAGCTTTGTACTCTTGTGGGTCTGACGTGCCAGGCCATCGGATCCACACAGTCCAATAAACCCGGTTATCCCTCTCCTCCACCTGGCTGCAGGCAGGGCCCCTCTATTGCTGCTGATCATATTTGTTTTCCACTGGTTGCATAAAGGACTTAGAGGTCCCTTCAAAAGGATCAGGCACATCAGACATATAGGTAGGCCTTCCAGTTGGTCTAGGGAACTGCCCAGTAGAAACTGGTGCAGCCTTCTTCCTGGCAGAATCTTGTTGTGCGAATGTTTTACCCCGCAGCTCATTTACTCGTGCTCGAAGGGCTGAGGTGGGCTGCATATCCCATTTCCTCATGTCCTCTCCATGATCAAGCAGGTAAAACCACAATGTACGTCGTGGTGTGTATTCTCCCTCTTGGAACGATGGACGCTTTCTCCCAGTAGCTGCAACATTGCTCCATACGGGTTGGGAGTTGGACACATTGTTGTCAAGTCGTTGAACCAGTTTCTCTACTGCTGCAATGACGGAGAGGGAAACATTGTCTTGGTATTTCCGGAGTCGGCAGGCCACCTCATTTACGGTTGGCGGATTCGTATCATTCCAGTCAATGCTGCCAGTGAATTGGTGTACCCTGAGGGTGCACTTCGTACAACCTTACGCCACATATCTGGAGTGCATAGGACTTCATCGGGATCAGCGGGAAGCCGTGAATTGTCCAGATCATAATAAATTATCTCCCGTACAGCTAATTCTCTCAGGTGCTGGACAGATGTCTCTATGCTGTTACACTTAGGTGTCTGGCATGTAATATATTCCTTTATGGGATATCTTTCCTTCACACTTGACAGTAGTCGCCTCCAGAGGCTGATGATTTCCGGCCTCCTCCCAATTGCTTTGTCAATTCCTCCTTCTCTAGCTAGGGATCCCAACTGCTTGGCCTCTCTGCCTTCTAATTCCAAACTACTGGCCCCGTGATCCCAACATCGGAGCAACCAAGTGATAATGTGCTCACTTGGGTGGTGGGTGAAATCTTTTCGAACCTCACGCAGCTCACTCAGAGTCAGGGATCGGGTAACAATCTCTGGTTCTGCCTCATCCTGATATCCTCGAGATGATCCCGGTTGATCATCATCCTTATCCGTCACTATGCGAACTGATTTCTTTGTGCCTTTCCTCTTTTGTACGGGAGCAACAGACACTGGTGTGGATTGGTTTTTCGGATCATCTGCAGTGTCTGCTGTAGAGATTACAGTAGCTGCAGTGTCGGTCACAGGGGTTGCAGTAGCTGCAGTGTCAGCCCCAGTGGTTGCAGCAGCTATAGTATCTGCCAGTCTGTTTCCTTTCCCTTCTCCCTGACAGTGCTGACAGTGCTGCCTGCTATCAAGCAGTGTTTGATAAATAGTGGCCAGAGCCCAGCACAGTGCAGTAAGGTGTCCATTTCTGGGAAACCTACAGCAATTTTCCCTTAGGTATGCAGTCACTTGATCGGGGTCTTGTAACTGTTCAGGAGTGAAGTTCCAAACCATCGGGCGTGAGAAAGTACCTAGGTACTCGCCCATACTTTGCCACATGCCCTGCCACTCGTGATTATTCTGTCTCGGAGAAAGCTCTTCAGTGGTATTCATAAACCTATGCCTGATATATAACAAAAACTGAACCATCTGCACCAAGCCTACCAATAGCAAAATGCTAGTTTGAATATCCCAGAGATATTGAAGGTTTTCAAAAACTGTCCTAAGAGATGTTGTATTTAGCCCAAAAGAAAAGAAAGCAGTGCCCCCACCATACCGGCTGCTGTTATTAACCCTTCCCTGTCCAAAGAATGGACAGGACAGCAAAACCTCATACAAGTACCAGCTTAAGCTCATGATCATCGATATTATTGTATCATAGACCGATATCATAAAATACACTATAATGAAGTATGGGAACAAATACGGGAGCCACAGACCTGAGAGAGTAAAGAATCCTGCCAGGATTGTATACAGCATGCGGTGGTTTTGCTGCCACAGCCTTGTAAATAAATACCACAACATCGTGACCAGAGATTGCTTAAACAACAGTGCTTATCTTAATTGCAATAGTTAGGGTCAGATCTACCGTTATCCCAACCGTTCGTGCCCCACGTTGGGCGCCAAAATAACTGTCGTGGTTTTGCCCCAGCCAAGGGCCGCACCCCACACAGTCGCTTGTACTTTTAAAAGGAAGGGGGAAGGGAAGTTGGGGGAAGGGGAAAAGGGAAGGAAGAAAGGAGGAAAAGAAACCACAACCTAGAAACCAGAACCACGCAGGTTGGGATAAGGATAGTTTACTAAACAATAACAGAAAACTAGATATAACAATAACAGAAGTTTAAAGCACAAAATAGATGAAACTGGTGATACACAATGCAATTTCTCACCAAACCACACAACTCAGGCCGCACAGCTTAGAACCGAACCCGACCGTCCCCAGAAACTGCACGTCCTGGCGTTGTCTCCCCCTCTTCCCCCCAGTCCCCCCTTATACCGAACATGACGTAACTGGTATGGAATATCCTCTTTGGCCAATTCAGGTCACCTGTCCTGGCTGCGTCCCCTCCTTTCTCACTAGTAAGGAAGTATGCAGAGCTGAGAAAGGTCCTTGATTGCCCGGCAACAAATCGGAAACATCAGGGTGCTATCAGCACTATTCTCATGCTAACACCCAAACATGGCATTCCATCCACTGCTAAAAAAAAAGTTTAACTCCATCATAGCTGAAACCAGGACAATCAGGAACAGTGTGGCCAGCAGGAGTAAGGAAGTGATCCTTCCCTGTACTCAGCACTAGTGAGGCCAGACCTGGAGTATGTTTTCAGTTTTGGGCCCCTCACTACAAGAAGGAGATCAAGATGCTTCAGCATGTCCAGAGAAGGGCTATAAAGCTGGTGAAGGAATTAGAAGACAAATCTTACAAGGAGCAGCTGAGGCAGCTGCTGAGTCTAGAGAAAAGGAGACGGAGGGGAGACCTCATCGCTCTCTACAACTACCTAGACCATGGTTGTAGTGAGGTGGGTGTTGGCCTCTTCTCCCTGGTAGCTAATGACAGGACAGGAGGAAACAGCCTGAAGTTTAGGTTGTTAAACATCAGGGGAAGTTTAGGTTGGGTGTTAGGAAAAATTTTTTTACTGGAAGGATTGTTAGATAATGGAACAGGCTGCCCAGGGAGGTGGTTGAGGCACCATCCCTGAAGGTGTGTAAAAGAAGAACAGGTGTTGTACTTGGTGACGTGGTCTAGTGTTGGTCCTAGAAAGGCTGGATAAATGGTTGGACTCAATGATCTTGAAGGTCTTTTCCAACCAAAATGATTCTATGATTCCATGAAATGAAGGTTTGCACAAATACATTAACTTCAGTGAATAAGGCAGAATGCTTCTTTCAGTCAGAACAGAATGTAAAATTTGAGTGAAGGATTTCAGGAGGAAATGGCTTTTCAGAATATCGAACCCCTTCTACTTTGGGAACACAGAGATGCAATCTTCATGTAGGCATATACACTGCTTTAGAAGATACCACCTCTTCTGGTTTTGCTTTGCAACCCTTCTGGCTAAAGAGTCACCTCTGCCAGGACCAGTGCCAGCATCAGGGACCTTGGGAAAGTGCTTAAAGTCACAAGAAATACAGAAGTATGTACACGCAGAAATGCAGTACAGGACTTGTACCTCTTTTTACATCAGTCTTTCAAACCCTAAAAAATAGTATTACTCAAACATAAGAAAAAAAACCTCTTTATAATTAGTTGCAAGTATCTCCATTTCATAACTCAAACAATCAATGTTTTTCTTAAACTGCAGTTGCAGATACATCTATTCACATTCCCCATACAGAAAGGGTAGGGATAGTATTGTTAGCAGAATTTTACGAATGCACTTGCCCTCTTTGTTTTTGCATGAACAAGCAGCAGCATCTAGGCAATAGATTGATTTTTAAAAAATATTAAATGCAATGAAATGTTTGGAGGCATTGACTCTTGAGTCAGCCCAGCCATTAAGGGTCTGCAGCATCTTTCCAGGAACTCCTATTCATTCACTACACAGCAATATCTGTTCTCAAAAACTACCTGGGTAAACATTGTGAATGTCAAGAACTATCACAATTACCAGGAATTTAAGAGGAAGATTTTCATTAGTGCAGATAATAGCAGTTGAAAGTATTTTATCCTCTATTTTATATATGGCAGAATTACATTAATTCGTCATGTGAAATTCACAGAAACCTGTCACAGGAGAAGTAAAAGTCATTTGCAAATGACAGAAAATGGGTGTAGATGAAAAGACAAAAAAAATTCTTTTTTTAAATTAAAAAAAAAATTAAAAATCCAGGTAGCAGAAGTCACTTTCCTCCTGCAGTAGTCAGGAGAAGGTATCCTGTACTTTGGCAGAGGAGAAGAAGGTCCCAGACAGAGCTATGCACCCAGGTACAACAGACTTTTTTCCCTTTGACAGACCAACTCCTGTCCTTCCTTGGCCCCACTCCCTCTACTCCTGTCTTGTGTGGGCCCTCCCCAGCACACAGCCCCTCCAGTCCCCAGTACACCTACTCAAGCATGAAACAAACACTTGAGGAAAAATTTTAAGTCCATGAGTCTGAGCAAAGAAGGCCATTAAAGTTTCTGAAAGTCTTTTCTATGCATGCATCTTGTCAGTTCTCCCCCTCGACTGTCTACCCCTGACTGCTCTTTGACTGACAAAAATAGCAGATTTCTCCCAAGGTCCACAGCCAGGAAAGGGACACAGGGATAGACACCCCATACTTCACTGACCCTCCGAGGTCAGTGACATTTTGTAGAGGTGCCAACATCAGGTGAGAGCCCAGTGATCCTGCAGATTTTTCATAGCCAAAATTTGCTTCTTCACCGTGGGAGTACAGTGAGTATGGGACAGCCTCCAAAATGAACAGTACCTTGACAGTCTGAAAGGAGAGTTTTGACTTCATTCCAGAAGCAGGGTTGTGGCATCTAGATTTTTAGGAGGCACTTGGTGCCAGAAAAATGAAGAGAGGCTGCACAACAAACAGTGGTTGGCTCTTGCAGCCTGGAGCTCTGATACAGCACGACTTTATTTTTCACTTGTAGTTCAGCTGCAGCTGATTTGCAAAACCATGTTATTTCCCTCAGCTGTTGCAGAGGAATGAACCATTCCAGCAAAGTCAATGAATCTGTGCAGATCCATTCCCTCTGAAAAGGCAAGTTAATTAGGCTCCATCTTCTCCAGTTTTCCATATGCATTCCCTAAGACATACCCTAATGTAATGACAATATTTAAAGAAGAGACAAAGTGTGATAAACCCTCACTAATGCAGGTGCCCAGCCCTTCAGTCACCAAGGATCATTTCACACAGCTGCTGCCGCTAGCGCATCACAAGCCAAGTGACGTCTGGGCTGTGAATACTGCTACAGATCCAGCCTCAGGCACTCAGAAGGGAGACAGGAGAGTTTTTATATATTGCAGATTCACTTCTTGCTTGTGGCTGTGTCATAACCTAATGAGGTTCAACACTGCCAAGTGTAAGGTGCTGCACTTGGGCCAGAGGAATCCCAGACATAGATACAGACTGGGAGAAGAGCTTTTTGAGAGCAGCCCTGCTGAGAAGGACCTGGGGATTCTGGTGGATGAGAAACTTAACATGAGCCAGCAGTGTGCTCTTGCAGCTCAGAAGGCCAATGGTATCCTGGGCTCCATTAGAAGAGGGGTGGCCAGCAGGGACAGGGAGGTGATTGTCCCTCTCTACTCTGCCCTCGTGAGGCCCCATCTGGAGTCCTGTGTCCAGATCTGGGGCCCCCAATACAAGAAGGATGTGGAACTGTTGGAGAGGGTTCAGAGGAGGGCCACAAAGATGATTAGAGGGCTGGAGCACCTGCCCTATGAAGAGAGGCTGAGGGAGCTGGGCTTGTTCAGCCTAGAGAAGAGAAGGCTGCAGGGGGACCTCACTGCAGCCTTCCAGTACCTGAAGGGAGCTTATAAGCAGGAGGGGCATCAACTTTTTAAAAGGATAGACAATGACAGGACAAGGGGGAATGGATTAAAACTAAAGGAAGGAAGGTTTAGATTAGATATTAGGGGGAAGTTTTTTACAGAAAGAGTGGTGAGGTGCTGGAACAGGCTGCCCAGAGAGGTAGTGGATGCCCCATCCCTGGAAGTGTTCAAGGCCAGGTTGGATGGGGCCCTGGGCAACCTAGTGTAGATCCAGGCCTGAGGTTGGTGGCCCTGCCTATGGCAGGGGGGTTGGAGCTCTATGATCCTTGGGGTCCCTTCCAACTCATACCATTCTATGATTCTATGATCATGGACTGCATACACCTGAACATGATGTGGGGACAGACAGGGGAAAATTGCTGTTCATCACATGCTCTCAGGGTACCCCCAAGGTCAAAGCTATGGACAGGCGTACATGGGGACAAAATATCTTCCTGCAGCATCTTTCTTCTCCAGAGCTCAGGCAGCAGCTACAGAGGTTAAAGCTGCTTTCCTGTCCAATCACTTCAAAAGAGGCAAAATCAGAAGCGCTGCATCCCTACCCTATTTCACTGCCTTATCAGGCAGCTCTTATGCAAACTAGTAGGAGTCTGACTATCACACAGTAGTCACTGACGCACAGCAACGAATGGCACTGTGGAAAAGGTCTAACTCTAACACACACCTCTTAATTACTACTGAAATAGTATTGTCCTGGTTGCAGACAGGACAGAGGTAACTTCACTAAGCAGCCCGCACAGGTGAGCTAAGCTGGCCAAGGCTGGTTTCCACACCATGTGGCATCACTCGGCCCTAAAAAGGGCTGGTCAAGTAGGGGGAGCAGCATGACTCCAGGACAGTTCAAGTGCAGTTCTGGTTTACTCATGTCAGTAAAGTGCTCAGTGTTATCACCATGTGTGTGTGGTGTGCACATGTGTGTGTGTGAATGTTGCCCCAGGCTCTCTTATTCACAGTGCTGTCAGTAAACTGTCCTTATCCCAACCCATGGGGGTCTCTGTCTGGTTCTCCTCCTGGTGAGGGGTGAGCAAGTGAAGCAGTAAGTGGTGCGCAGCCACTGTTTGGGGCTCGACCACCATAGTCCTTTTTGGCACCCAAGGTGGGGCTCAAAGGGTTGGGATCTGACCCAATTGTGTTAAAAAGCCGTGATAAAATGTTTATCATGCTGTTTAAAGAGGTGATGGCAACAATGATGTTTTGTTTGATCACCTGGCTCTGGTATGTGAACCCACACCTGCTTTACTCAATCCTGCTCTGTTTGTCACCTCGGGGAGGGGAGTGAGGACTCTAATTTTGTTGTGCTGTGTGATACCGATTTATGACAAGATATCATCTGTTTTTGTGAGCCTCTGAGGGTATTTCCACGTGGCATTTCTGTCATTTACATCTATTAGGCAAAATATCTTAGCATATTTCATAATCACACTCAAATGTATGGAGAAAATGGGGGGAGGGGAGGGTGTGCTTTCTCCTCTTTCTCCTTCAGGCTTGTTACAGCAACTTTTGAAAACTTTGACTATGCCTGGGATGTTCAGACCTATAAATGCCTGTCACTTACTCTCCTGAACGTCTTCCAAGCCTTATGTGTTACAAAAAGTTCTTTCAAGGACATTTCCAAGAGATCTTCCCTGAGGCTGAAGGGTCAGGGGTGGCATGGCATATGGGAGGGTATGAGCAAATATCCAAGCAAGAAAAACAGACCCATAGGCACTGCAGCTACTCTAACCCCTGCAACAGGCACTGTGGCTACTCAAATCTGAGAAATGGACACTGTAGCTGAGCCAGAAAGAACCTTTACAACAGGCACTGTAGCTACTCAGACCTCAGAGACTGCAGCTCCTCCAGTCCCCACAAGGACCATGGCTACCCAAACCTCAGAGGCTAAACCTGTAGCTGAGCCAGAAAGCCAACCAGTATCAATATCAGCCCCCCCTATGCAGAAGAAGATGTACACAAAGAAATCAGGCCACATCCAGAAAGATGATGATGAACCAGGACCATCACAAGAACCTGAAGAAGAGGCAGTGCCAGAGGTCATCAGGCGATCCTGAGACATGAGTAAAGATTTCAGACACCTTCCAGGGGAGCACATCATCACCTGGCTACTCCAATGCTGGGACAATGGGGCCAGCATCTGGAATTAGAAGGCAGGGCGGCCAAGCAGCTGTCCAGACAAGGAGGCATTGACAAGGCATTTGGAAGAAAGTCCTCAGCCTCTGGAGGCAACTTCTATCAAGTGTAAGGGAAACATACCCATTTGTTGAAGATGATGTGTTTCAGCCAGGCAAGTGGATGACCATGGAGAGGGGTATTTAGTATTTGAGGGAGTTAGTGATGTTAGAGATGGTTTACTATGACCCTGACAATTTTCCACTGCACACCAATCCTGCTGAAGTCCAGTGTTTCCGACCCATGTGGCATAAGTTTGTGCAGAGTGCACCAGCATCATATGCCAACTCAGTGCCATAATAGAGCGGGGAAAGGAAGAAGCACCAACAGTGGATGAGGTGGCTGGCCAACCCATCAATACGAAGAGTCTTCCTTCCTTTCTCATCCCAGCTGTGAAGAAACTGTCCGGGAAGGTCCACTGACTTGAAGAAAATTTGCCCCACTGCCCACCCGTACAGGCCATGATTTCAGCTATTAGAAATAAACCTTCCTCTGTTCCAGAAAGAGCTTATAAAAAGTACACACCACAAGGCATCCTGTGGTTCTTTCTGTGCAACCATGGCAAGGACATGAGGAGATGGGACAGGAAACCCACCTCAGTCCTCCAATGCTGAGTCAAAGAGCTGCAAGGAAAAACAGTTATATAAAGGGATTCCTCCAGGAAGAATGCTGTGCCAGTGTCCAGTAGGCAGCCCACCAGACTGTGATTGCACCTGTGATCCTCTTGAAGGGACTTCTAAGTCTTTTTTGCAAGAAGTAAACAGCAAATACAATGAGCAAGATTAGAGGGACCCTGCCTCCAGCCAGGTGGAGGAAAGGGACAATTAAGATTTATTGGAATGTCTGGATCCGATGGCCTGGCACATCAGATCCACAGAAGTACCAAGCATTGGTAGGCACTAGTGCCCAGTGTACCCTGATACCATCAAACTACGATTGGTCAGAACCCATCTACAGTTCTGGAGTGACAGGGGGATCCCAGCAGTTGACTCTACTAGAAGGTGGGGTCTAACTGGGAATGACTGGGAAAAACACTCCATTGTGACTGGCCCAGAGACTCCGTGCATCCTGGGCATAGAGTTCCTCCAGAGGGGGTACTTCAAAGACCCAAAAGGGTACCAGTGGGCTTTGGAATAGCTGCCTTGGAGACAGAGGATTTTGAACACTTACCTGTCTAGCCTGGAATCTCAGAAGAGCCTTCTGTTGTGGGGTTGCTAAAGGTCGAAGAACAGAGAATAACAATTACTACCATGATGGTGCACAGATGACAATACTGCACCAACAGAGACTCCCTGATTGCCATTCAGAAACTGATTCATCAACTGGAGAGTCAGGGTGTGATTGGTAGAACCTGCTCACCCTTCAACAGTCCAATATGGCCAGTGTGAAAGTCCAATGGAGAGTGGAGCTGACAGTGGACTATCCTGGCCTGAATGAAGTCATGCTGCCAATGAGTGCTGCAGTGCCAGACATGTTAGAACTCCAGGATGAACTGGAGTCAAAAGTAGCAAAGCAGAACCCCACAACTGACATTGCAAATGCTTTCTTCTCAGTTCCTTTGGTGGCAGAGTGCAGGCCACCACTTGGAATGGAATACAGTACACCTGGAATCAACTACCCCAGGGGTGGAAACACAGCCCCACCATCTGCCATGGACTGATCCAGACTGTGTTAGAACAGGGTGAAGCCCCAGAGTACCTGCAGTGTAGAGATGACATCATTGTATGGGGCAAGACGAGTAAAGGAAGTTTTTGAGAAACAGAATAATCTAAATTCTGCTAAAAGCTGGTATTGCTATCAAATGAAGTAAGGTCAAGGGGCCTGCTCAGGAAATCCAGTTTTTAGGAATAAAATGGCAGGACAGATGTCATTAGATCTGGTCACAATCGACAACCAGATGACTAATTTGGCAGAGGTTAAATTCCCTTGCATTCCAAACAACCGCAGATCACTCCGGGTGTCTGAGGGTGGCTGGGCTTGACTCCTGAGTGACGTCCAATTAGGTGTTTTATTGTGACCAGATCTTCACAATTCTCAGGATTATAATTAAGACTCAAAACAGAGTCAAGGTTCAAGTCACTTTATTTGGCCCACAACAAATGTGCAAGAGAAGGGGGGAAGAAAGAGAAAAGAGTGGAAAAGAGAGAGAAGAAAGAGAGAGAGAGAGAGATTGCAATATCTACCACCATGGAGCTACGGAATCCTGTCAGTCCAATGACCTCAGGTCCACTAAAAGAGCCTTCTTCAATGTCTTTGGGTCTGATGGGAGAGAAAGTTCCCATGATGTCCCTTTGTCTTCTGATGTCTTTCCCCCTTTCCAATGGCAGAATGTTCTCCTTTATAGTCATCCTTGGCATAGCCACACCTTCCAGCTGGCTGTGGGAATGCTCTCTTTTGTCTTTAGGGTGGATAGTGGTATGCTCTCCTGATGTCTTCAGGGTGGATGGCGGAATGCTTTCCTTTGTCTTTATGGTCTTGCCTTTTTACAGTTGTCACAGTTTTGCATAGCTGGGTACTGGTAGAGCAGGGAGGGCTGCAGAGATGGCTGCTGCAAGAAGCAGCCAGAAGGTCTCTGCAGGCCCCAGAGTGTAAAGATCGGCTGATTCAAGGCCCGAGTTGCTGCTGACCAAGGCCAAGCCAATCAGTGATGGTCAGAGCACCTCTGGGAATCACATTTAGGAGGAAAAAACCCACAAGCAGCAGATGTAAGGAGATGTGCAGACACCAAGGCTAGTGAGGGGAGGTGGGGAGGAGATGCCCCAGGTGCTGGAGTGCAAGATGCCCCTGCAGCCCATGGAGAAACCCATGGTGGAGGGGGTGTCCCCCCACAGCCCTTGGAAAAGGCTGTGGAGAGGCTTCATGCTGGAGCAGGTGAAGACATAGAGAAGACATTGTAACCAAGACCCGTTTGCAGCCCGTGGAGAGGCCCCACAATGGATGGAGCAGGTGGAGACATACAGAAGACACTGTAACCCACGTTGGAGCAAGCCCCTGCCAGCACTTGCAGCCCATGGAGAGGGACACAGACACAGAGATGAGCAAGGGAGAGATCTGGGCCAGAGCAGGTTTGCTGGGGGGAGGCTGGTGACCCTGTGGAGGACTGGGACTGGGAGACTGAAAGACATTTGGGATTTACTACTGCCCACCATAGCAGTGACCCACGCTGGGGCAGCTGGTGAAGAGCTGAAGCCCTGTGGGAAAGGACTCACATTGGAGAAGTTCAGCAAGGACTGTGTCCCATGGGTGGGACCCCAGGGTACAGCAGGGGGAGGGTGTGTGGAATGAATGCACCCCCCTGGACAAGAAGGAAACCAACTTGTGATGAACTGACTGAAGCCCCCATTTTCCCAGTGTCTGCCCCTCCCTGTGCCACAATGGGGCTGGGGGGAAGAAGGGAACAAAATCATGACTAAAGTGAAGTCTGCTAAGAAGGGAGGAGTGGGGGTAGGTGCTTAAAGCTTAATATCTGGTTGCATTTCTCATTATCCAACCCTGGTGTCACTGTGTGTGTGTAGTGTAATAAATTAGAGAGTTTTCTTTCCTTTACTCTGTGTTGAGTCTGTTTTTCCCATGACACAGATTGCGGAATGATCTCTCCCTGTCCTTATCTTGACTCCTAATAATCTCAATATATGTTTTCTCCCCTGTCCAGCTGAAAAGGGGAGTGATAGAGCGGCTTTGGTGGGCATCTGGGCTCCAGCCAGGCCTAAACCACAGCAGTGTTATCTCGTTGCATAGTCATTAACCCCTTGTCATAAGCCACTTTAAGACTGACGGGTGGAATTCACTTTGTTGCCTGGTGTTGTAGGCATGAGGTTTTATGGTGACTGAGAGAAAAGAAAGAGAGGGGGGTATGGTTCCGTTGGCGATTGTTAAGGCATATCTCTACTGCCTTACAGATCCAAATGGATTTATCAATAAAATAGCAGCTATGTCTCCACCAACCAACAAAAAGGAGACAAAAGCTTTCCTAGGCACTGTGAGTTTCTGGCGAATGCATGTCCCAAACTACAGTCTCATTGTGAGCCCTCTCTACCATGTATCTCAGAAGAAGAACCATTTCCAGTGGGTCCCTGAGCAGCAACAGGCCTTTGAGCAGGTCAAACAGGAGACAGTCCATGTAGTAGCCCTTGGGCCTGTCTGGACAGGGCCAGATGTAAAGAATGTGCTCTACACTGCAGCCAGGGAGAATGGCCCTACCTGGGGTCTCTGGCAGAAAGCACCAAGGGTGCTGATCCCTGTGGTTTTGGAGTTGGGGCTACGGAGGATCTGAGGCCCAGTACACACCAACTGAAAAGGAGATATTGGCAGCATATGAAGAGGTTTGAGCTGCTTCAGAAGTGACTGGAACTGAAGCCCAGGTCCTCCTGGCACCCTGAATGCCGGTGCTGGACTGGAGGTTCGAAGGGAAAGCCCATTCTATGCACCATGCCACCGATGTTACATGGAGCAAATGGGTCATGCTAATCATCCAGCAGGCTCAAATAGGAAACCCCAATCCTGGAAGTGATCACAGACTGTCCAGAAGGCAAGAATTTTGGAATGTCACCAGAGGAGGAGGTGACATGTGCCAAAGAGGCAACACTGTACAGTGAACTGCCAGAAAATGAGAAAAAATATGTCCTATTCATCAATGGGTCCTGTTGCATTGCTGGAGAACATCAGAGGTGGAAGTCTGCTGTATGGAGTCCTACCTGACGAGCTGCAGAAGCTGCCAAAGAAGGCGGCAAATCCAGCCAGCTTGCAGAGGTAAAAGCCATCCAGCTGGTCTTTTGAATATTGCCAAATGAGAAAAGTGGCCAAAATTGTCCCTCTATACTGACTCCTCGATGGTGGCCAATGCCCTGTGGGGGTGGTTGCAGCAATGGAAACAAAGCAACTGCCAGCACACAAGCAAATCCATCTGGGCTGCTCCATTGTGGCAAGACATCTCTGCCCAGTTAGGGAACCTAACTGTAAAAGTACATCATGTAGATGCCCACATACCCAAGAGCCGAGCCACTGAAGAACATCAAAACAACCAGCAGGTCCATCAGGATGCTAAGATTGAAGTGGCCCAAATAGACCTCGATTGGAAATGTAAGGACAAATTATTTCTAGTTCGCTGGGCACATGACACCTCAGGCCATCAACAAAGAGATGCCACATATAGATGGGCTCATGATTGAGGGGTAGTTTTGACCATGGACACTCTCTCACAGGTCATCCATGAAATGTGAAGTATGTGCCTCAATCAAGCAAGCCAAGTGTTTAAAGCCTCTGTGGCATGGAGGACGATGGCTGAAATACAAATACGGAGAGGCCTGGCAGATCGATTACATCACTCTCCCACAGACACACCAAGACAAGAGGTATGTGCTCACAATGGTAGGAGGAACCACTGGCTGGCTAGAAACATATCTTGTGTCCCGTGCCACAGCCCAGAACACCATCCTGGGTCTTGAGAAGCAAGTCCTCTGGTGATATGGCACTCCAGAAAGAACTGAGTCAGACAATGTACCCATTACCAGAATAATCTTATAGACACCTGGGCCAAAGAACACGGCATTGAATGGGTATATCATATAGCCTTTCATGCACCAGCCTCTGGGAAGATCGAGAGGTGGAATGGGTTGTTAAAAACTACACTAAGAGCAATGGGTGGTGGAACCCTAAAAAACTGGGATATGTATTTAGCCAAGAAAATGTAAGATGTAGATGGTGTGGAAAAGGTATGAGTAATGTCCTCGTTCCACCCAGAACAGAGAGGACAGTTAACTTCCCCAAGCAGCCCGCATAAGTGAGCCCAGCTGGCCAGAGCTGTTTTCCACACCATGTGACATCAGTGCCCTGCAAAAGGGGCTGGTCCAGGAGGGGTGGGTCGGTGTGACTCCTGGACAGTGCAAGTACAGTTGGGTTTTGGGTCAGTCCTCACATCAGTGCTCCGTGTTACCGCCTCAATAAGTCAGTACAGTGCTCTGTAGTGGGGGGGTAGAGGGGTGGGTGGATGTGGGGTGGGGGGTGGGGGAGGAGGGGGCATGCATGTGTGTGTGTGTGAATTCTGTGGGGGGGGGGGGTGGGGGGGGGGGGGAGGAGGGGGCATGCATGTGTGTGCGTGTTCCCCTTTCATGGTGTTGTCAGTAAACCGTCCTTATCCCAACCCATGGGGGCTCTGTCTGGTTCTCCTCCTGGGGAGGGGTGATCAAGTGAAGCGGCATGTGGTGCTCAGCTGCTGCCTGGGGCTGGACCATGACAAGTGTGTGCAACGCTTCGCCGTTTTGAAACAGCACGTTCGACTCTTTGCCACTAATTTGGGTAGTAATGAGTGAAATGTCTTGCTAAAACACACTGAAGAGTTAATAAATGTAAAGGAAATTTTGCAACTCCGGAAACCTCAAGTCTCATCTCACTTTCACATGCATTTTACAAGAGAAGTAGAATTACTCTTAACATGCAGTTGAAATGAGGATCAGACACAGCAACATCACAATCTGGTGTAAAGGGTTTGCAGAAAAGTTTGTGTCAAAGATAGACTTCTCAGACACAGGAAGCTATAAAAATAATTTCAGTGTCTTACACATACATTTGTCTTAAGAGGGAAGTTTCAGAGTCGCCTTGTGTTTCAACAAACTCTTCTGCTCTTTTACTCGCTTGTTGTACTTCAGATATCTTTATTGAGACCTCTTGAAACACCACTGGCTTATTCCTGAGGCTCTCAACACTAGGACTTATAAAAGCTAATGTTTCAGAATTTTTATTAAGTACTTATTCTAAAATGTCTACTTGCATTAAAGGAACTGTTCCCATTGAAGTAAATGGCAAAATTCCAGAGTGAGTAGCATCATGTCCTATGTAGCATCAATGTTCTGATGCCATTTTATATTTTTGAGTGTTAATAATGGAAAGCATTTGTACATCCCAAATATAAAAGTGATACCCTCATTATCTAAGTTTAGTTTAATTTAACTGTGAAACCGTTAAAACACCATCATAATTCATGCTGGATCCCTTTCAACAATGTCTATTGAAAAGAAACCAAATTGCTTCTTCCCCCCCCACTCCATTCAATACAATGTGGTATCATTATTTCAACCTACACACAGAATATTTTTACTCAGTGTCTAAGATACAACTTTGGTAACTGCTGAGGCAACTCCTACATGCCTAAAATTGATAGCCTGCTGTGGTCTGGTTTTCATTTCTGCAAGCCATCAGGAGCAGGGACAAGGATTTTAGTTCTGGGCGCACCCCACCGCACAGGAGCCTAAGCCCAGCAGTGCATGCGCAGCCTGGATGCCTGGGTGGGGATAGCATGCAGGATTCTGTGCTTTCAGCAGGGATGCACAGTGTGGACTCACCTGCAGGCTGTGAACTGCAACCCCCATTTCCAGAGCATGTGAAGCATCATCACCCGGGCAGACCTCTATGGGCCAATGTGGTGGTTTAGGCCTGGCTGGAGGCCAGATGCCCACCAAAGTCAAACTATCACTCCCCTTTGCAGTTGGAGAGGGGAGAAGATACATACTGAGAGTCTTAGGAGTCGAGACAAGGGCAGGGAGAGATCATTCCACAATCAATGTCATGGGCAAAACAGCCTCAATATGGAATAAAGGAAAGAAACTCTCTAATTCATTACACTACACACACAGAGTGAAACCAGAGTCGGATAATGAGAAGTGAGACCAGATCTCAAAAGTGCCTTCCCCCTGTCTGCCCCCTTTCTTAGCAGACTTCACTTCGGTTATGATTTTACTCCCTTCTTCCCCCCAGCCCCATACTGGCACAGGGAGGGGCGGGGACTGGGAAAATGGGGTTTTGGTCAGTTCCTTGCAAGTTGGTTTCCTTCTTGTTCAGGGGCGGGGGGAAAATTCATTCCACACACCCTCCCCCTGCTGCACCGTGGGGTCTCACCCACAGGACACAGTCCTTCATGAACTTCTCCAACGTGAGTCCTTTCCCACAGGGCTTCAGCTCTTCACCAGCTGCCCCAGCATGGGTCACTGCTATGGTGGGCAGTAGTAAATCACAAATGTCTCCCAGACCTCCACAGGGTCACCAACCTCCCCACAGCAAACCTGCTTTGGCCCAGATCTCTCCCTTGCTCATCTCTGTGTCTCTGTCTCTCTCCATGGGCTGCAAGTGCTGGCAGGGGCTTGCTCCAACATGGGTCACAGCATCTCCTGTATATCTCTACCTGCTCCAGTGTGGAGCCTCTCCACAGGCTGCAGGTGGGGTCTGGGCCTTTTCCATGGGCTACGGGAGGACACCTGTTCCACCATGGGTTTTCTATTTGGGCTGCAAGGGCATCTTTCTCTCCAGCACCTGGGGCGCCTCCACCCCTCCCTCCCCTGCCGTGGTGTCTGCACAGCTCCTTACATCTTCTCAGTCCCTTCTCTGGTGGCAAAATGCAGCTGCTTGCAGTTTTTTTTCTCCTAACTGTGATTCCCAGAGGTGCTGTGACCATCGCCAATTGGCTCAGCCTTGGTCAGCAACGACTCTGGCCTTGAATCGGCTGGTGTTTACTCTCTGGGGCGTACAGAGAGCTTCTGGCTGCTGCTTGCAGCAGCCAACTCTGCAGCCCTCCCTTCTCTACCAGTACTTACCTATGCAAAACTGTGACAGCTAAGTATCTCCTCAAATCTTGTTGCTCATTCTCCTCCAACAAGGCAGACTTCTATTTCCGTTCATTTTGTGCTATTTCTTTCTCAGCTTTCCAGTGTCTTTGGCGAGGAGGAAGCACAGGCTGTGAGTATTGCTTCAACTGCTTCAGTTTATGGTTTCATTCAAGCCAATTAAGTTTGAGTTTCCTAAATGTCGAATATGCTCATCTCCAAGGCTTTGACTCAGACCTGCCTGCAAATGAAGAGGGCACAAAGAAGCACCAAGTGAAAATATAATGGTCACAACACAACACCAAGAGGTACACAACGTTGTTGTTTAGATGGTTTTCTAACTGACATCCAGCATATTTTTATCTCCTTCTCTTTCATGGTAAAATAACAGTATAACTTCTTCAGATACTCTGTGAGCAATTACCTTCAGACAATACTTTGGAAATAGCATGGGGAAGGGAAGTCTTGCAAAAACTGTAATTCCCAACTCATGTTTTATTAAGGAAAGACAAATACTGCTTGTATCAAAGAGATGAACTGCCAGAACCACCACCAGGTACTGGAGATCACGTTTTCCCCTAACTGGGTCACAGTATGCTCAGTAATACAACAGTCACTTGCAAAGCCTAAACATGCTGCAAATTATGACCTGCTTGTGCTGCTCAACAGGCATAGATAATACTCCTAAAGCTTTGCACAATAGACTGTTTACAGCCTTAATAGAAACCACCATTCTGAAACCCTAATATTTTCAGTTTGCTCTTATTTCTTCCAATCGGTGACCCAGTTTTGGAGTAGAACAGCACTTTTCTGAGCTTGACTGAGTCTTCTGAACCAGGATTGTAAGTCCTTAGGAAGATACCAACAGAAACTGCAAGAAAGCATCTGGAAAAGACTGTGCTTGCACCAGAACAGGAGGCAACATCCCACCTAGTATGCCCAGTTCATGCACCAGTTCACCTGGCAGCCACATCTCACTGGCCATGGAGGCTGCCCCACAAGCTGCCCTCAAGGAGGGCAGTGCTGTTTCCAAAGCATGCAGAGTTCACCCCTACCAACCGCAGACAACACCAGCAGAGGCATAGTGTCTGCTGGAGAGGGGCATCAGACCCTTCAGTCATGACTGTTGCACCAGGAATGACCAGAGCCATGCCTGTATTTTAACCTACAGGTGTGCTCACACACTGTTCACAAAACCCTTCTGAGCACAGGAATAGCTCTCCACCATGTGTCAGACAGTAGAAGAATAGGCACACCACTGGTTTGAGAGACAGTTCACCAGATACTGAAGGAGAAGGTCTGGCCTTAAGTATCTGCAGCAACCTTTTTTTTTTTTTTAATTCATTGATGCCAGAGACAATATGAGCTTTTTCCCTATGTGTTATATGCACAGGAAATTGAAATTGAAAACAAGAAGCAAGTGTTCCTCTGGAAAAAATTTCATGGCTGCCAGAACACAACAATTGTCTCCTAGTTTTCTGAGCAGTTTCACCAATCCCTCTACATTGTTTTTCATAAAATGTGGAGAATTAGTATCTCCACACATTTCCAAATTGGTAACCCTATGTCACTACACATATGCTGTTGGAAAAAAAGTCTAACCTTTCAGGCAACTTAAAAAACACAGTTTATAATTGCATAAATGTACAGCCAGGCAAGATGTCATCAAAAAAGTTAACTTGAGGGCAAATGGGATGTCAAATGCCATCAAGAACTCCTCAAGTTTCCAGGACACACTCCAAGGAAATCCCTTGTTTGTTTGATGTCATTCCATCCCAGAGCATATTGGCACCAGGGCACCTCATGCAAAATGCGAGCCCCTTCCAAAGTGCCTCCTGGAAAAAGCTGTGCTTCTCCTCAAGATGATGAGAATATCATACAGCATATGCGGTGATTAATGGATTGATCACAAAGAGTTGATGCAGTCAGGCAGCAAACAGAGACCACCCAAAGGCAGAAGGAAAACTGCTGGTCTTGCAGGAGACCCAGACTGAAAGGCTGAATTACATCATAATGCTTGGTTCTTCAAGCTGCTAAAGTAATTACTCCACTTCAAAGGCAGTGTCCAGGGTGGGCCAGGCTTCGGTTTTTATCTACTTTCTTTATCCTTTATATACAACACTTGGCCTGCTGGAGAAGAGGAGACAATTCCAAATTCTCTTTTGGTGGCAGCTGTTAGCAAGAGCTTCAGAAGGATGTGAAAGGATTCCCACAACCCATAATCTGACAGAAACTTACTTATACAAAAACTTGTCAGTATCAAGCACCTAGAATTTGGCTTATTACAGGATTTATTTTTTTATGACCCCAACAACCTCAGTTAAGATCCTCATTGTTGTCCTTCTTATCTATAACAAGTCGCCCCTACTCGTCACACTCAAACTGACTCTCCAGTGCATCCAAAACTAAACTGACAAAACATGTTTTTCTTCACCTTCCAGTTTCTGGATTCTCCCTTTGGGTTCCTTTTCCCTAGTGAAATATAAAATGTTGCATTGTGTAACTCCTCTGTTCCCTCTTGCAGAATTTCATTCCCTACATGCTATTAAAATCATGAACAACTGAATTGTCCATTAGCATGACTGTACAGCAATAGGGCTAAGATTTTGAAACCTCAAAAAATGTTTTGGCCAAAAATAGAAGCAGAAGTTAAGGTCATGAACTGGTAGTGTGGAAAATACACCAAAATAGAGCAAGTAAAAATTATCTATTTTATTCACAAAACATGTTTTATTTTTAAGGTTCCCCCTTTTCAATTGTATCATAACAAAAAATTCAAAATATGTCATTTATAAAGTAAAAAAAATACCCTTTAAAGGTTCTTAGCTTTAAAAAGAAAAAAAACCAAACAAAAAACCAAAACCAAACAAAATTTTAAACATACAGATCATTAGAACAAAGCTGTCCTTGAAAGCAATTTAATTTTCTGAAAAGAGCCCTCTCTAGTGAAAAAAGTAAGCATTTCTCTTTTTCAAGTTTACTTGTCTTGGCTCTCCCTCCACCAGCTTGGCAAGATACTAATGGCATCAAAAATACTTAGTCTTTTCTTATTTACAGGTGTTATCTATCCTTTATCTATCATTTTAGGACTTCCCAGGCCACTATGGGTTAATCTTGTCCAGGTGAATGATGTCTATGAATACACTGCTGAAACTTACATCCTGCATCCCTTCCTTATGATTTGCCTCCAGTTGCTGTGGCTGAAATTTAGGAAGTGCTTTGCAGGGACACTGAGCCTTCCTGTCCAGGATGGACCCAGCCTCAGTGAGGGAGCTTCACAGACTCACCATGGCCACCACCTCCTTGTGCACCTGACTGTTAATGGGGACATGGACCACCTTTTTAACAGCCTTAGTAAATATGTGTCTGATGTGATGTGTAAAGTGTTGATGTTTTCTCTCAGTGGTATAAAATGACAAAATACTGTTCTTACTGTTGTCACAGTTAATAGTTAAGATAATATACTTCAGATGATTCTTTGAACTTTATTGTTAGATTTCCCTGGATAGCTTCCAAAATAAGTGTGGAATTGTGATTTTCTTTCCAGCTGAAGATTTCCAACTTCCTCTTTTCCCCCTTTAAGGAACCAGTCCAGGGCACATGTTAGCTGTTGCTCCTTTCAGCCTGCATCTAGTCTATTCCTGACACAGCTGAAGTCCTCCAAGTTTTCGACTTTCTCCCTGGACATCCCCAAACTCCTACAAGAACTATCATGAACTAACATTTAAAGCAAAACAGATTAATCATGTCAGCCTGTAGTTCTCACCATGCCATCTGCTCTTTCAGTCCTGCAGCCCTCAGAAGAAATTGACTTTTGAGTGGACCAAGCACCAACGATTTGTGAGACACACTGGTTTTCCAGCTCTGACAGCCCAGCCCAAGGTATGTGTGAACTTGGTGATGTAACGGGAGGATGACTTGGAGCTGCAGGAGGGCCAGACCTGGCACTGATGTATCTGCCATCCCTAAGCAAAAGAAATTGCACAGCATGACTCAGCCAGCTTTGCTTTCCTTCAGCATGTGCCGTTGTTACATCTCTGGGCTCATGTGATCCTGATGCAATTTCAATTACATCACCCACATGATGTAACAGCTCAGCAAAACGACCGAAGATACCAGTAAATGGAGCTAAAGCTAAAAAGCAGATTTCCATTTTTAGTCACCCATAAGGAACTTTTGAGGTTAACTTAAAATTTACCAAGACAGCTCTCTTGTGCAAGCCAGGCTATGTAATTGCTTTATGACAGCAAGGATACACAAGTATTAACTTCCACTCCTTTGGCCTGCATTCTTTGTTTTTCAGTTTAAACTTATCTGAGGAGAGGTTGGGGAGATAAGAGTGGCTTAGGATTAACCCTGCTTCTGCAGTCCTCATGCTGCAGCAGGACAGATTCCCTCGATGGTCTATTTAGAACAGAACTGTAATGACCTGTAATGGGAAGCAGATTGGTTAGGGCTCTCCCTAGATCATGAAAGCAAATGAAAAGTCCTTGCAGTCCTTGTGCATGTCTTCATACCCTTTATTTTAGTTTATGGTTGTAAGCCAGAAATTAATACCATAAATGAACCTCTTTTCATCACTGCTTGGTAACAAGTTAAAATTAGTAGTTTCCTGCACATTTTAAATCCATGTCAAGAACACAAGATCTAGGTCCCCAAGACCAAATATTGCTCATTTTACTCATAATGGCAAGACCATTGATTTCAAAGCAATTAATTGCTCCAACAAAATTCACAGGCTTTGACCTGAAAGGTTGGTCAATGAATGACATCTTAGGACAAACTCTCCCTCAATTTTCTGCACCTCATGCTGCAATTGAACCTAAGATAAATAACCTCACTTAACTAATATACAGATCTCACTACTATGCCTCAGATGAGAACAGAAACTTTACACATGCATTGGGCTACACCTACCCTGAGCACCCATATGACTGCACAGAATGCAATAGCTTGGAAATAAAACCTCAGCAGTCATCTTCAGGACATTAAATGAGTTTATTGAGTTGTCAGGAAACACATCTTCAAAACAACTTCACTTGACAATAGTCTTCATGGGGATAATTAGCTATTTTTTCCCCTAGAAGTAACAATTCCCTTGCAAATTTTCTAATTAAATCTGCAGCTGCTTGCAACAGTATTAGCACAGCAAAGATTTCCTCTAAGCAAGCCTACTGGGAGCATGCCAGTGACCTTACCCTGGTTGTCAGCTGAACAGAGGACTATGTAACACATTATGCAATTTGGGCAAAATCACCCTGTTCGCTGCTCACATGGAAGCACAAGCCCTGATGAGAGTAAAAGTCAGGGAGAAAACACCTGCAGTTCCTTAGTGGGTAACAGAGCCTTTTCTGCCTTTCTCCTAAGAAAAGAAAGAGATGTGGGAAAAGCATCAGGCTTGGAACAGACTGGAACATGTTTTTACAGCACAGAAGCTGGCTGAAATTTAAATTCAGCATAAATAAACATAGCCTTGCTCACTCTGATCTCCCAGCACCGTGGCAACAACCAGAGGTGGGGGGAAGTCATTGCAAGTGTATGGTATGTAGGAAAACAGGCTGAGTCCATCTCAACATTTTGTCCACTAATAAAGGGGGGGAGGGGTGGGGGGAATGTATCCACTGTCTTAGCCTAGTGCAGGTCTTCCTGAGGAACACAGACAAAAGGGTACACATCAGAAAACCAGATGAGATAAGCAAATGGATTCGTTTCTGAAGTAATGCTCTGATGGCCTGTAGAATCACAGAATCACAGAATCACAGAATCACAGAATCGTAGGGGTTGGAAGGGACCTCGAGAGATCATCGGGTCCAACCCCCCTGCCAAAGCAGCTCCCTAGCACATATTGCTCAGATAGGCGTCCAGGCGGGTCTTGAATATCTCCAGAGAAGGAGACTCCACCACCTCCCTGGGCAGCCTATTCCAGTGCTCAGTCACCCTCACTGTGAAAAAGTTCTTCCGCATGTTGGTGCGGAACTTCCTATGCTCCAACTTGCAGCCATTGCCCCTTGTCCTATCCCCACAGACCACTGAAAAGGGGCTGGCTGATTCCCCCTGCATCCCCTGCTTCAGATAATTATAAACTTTGATTAGGTCCCCCCTTAGTCTTCTCTTCTCAAGGCTGAACAGTCCCAGCTTACTCAGCCTTTCCTCATAGGGGAGATGCTCTAGGCCCTTAATCATCCTCGTAGCCCTTCTTTGGACTCTTTCCAGGAGATCCCTGTCCTTTTTATACCAAGGAGCCCAGAACTGGACACAATACTCCAGGTGGGGCCTGACCAGGGCAGAGTAGAGAGGGAGGATCACTTCCTTTGACCTGCTGGCTACACTCCTCCTGATGCATCCCAGGATCCCATTGGCTCTCTTGGCCACCGAGGCACACTGCTGGCTCATGGCCAACCTGTCATCTACCAGGACCCCCAGGTCCTTCTCCACTGAGCTCTTCTCCAGCAGGTCATCCCCCAGCCTGTACTGATACAAACAGTTGTTCCTTCCCAGGTGCAAGACTTTACACTTGCTTTTGTTGAACTTCATCTGGTTTCTCACTGCCCAGCTCTCCAGCCTGTCCAGGTCTCTCTGGATGGCAGCGCAGTGCTTCTGCGTGTCAGCCACCCCTCCCAGCTTTGTATCATCGGGTACTTGCTGAGGGTGGATGTTATTCCCTCATCAAGATCGTCAATGAAGATATTAAACAGGACTGGACCCAACACTGAGCCCTGGGGAACACCGCTGGTAACAGGCCTCCAGTCAGATTCTACTCCACGAATCACAACCCTCTGGGTTCGGTCTGACAGCCAATTCTCAACCCACCTCACTGTCCACTCATCTATCCCATGCTTTCTCAGCTTTGCTATCAGGATGTCATGGGAGACAGTATCAAAGGCCTTGCTGAAGTCAAGGTAGATGACATCCACTGCTCTCCCTCCATCTACCCAGCCTGTCATGAGATCGTAGAAGGCTATGAGGTTGGTCGAGCACGATTTCCCCTTAGTGAATCCATGCTGACTACTCCTCATGACCTTCTTCTCTTCCAATTGCTTGGAGATGGCATCCAGAACAAGCTGTTCCATTACCTTTCCAGGGGCAGAGGTGAGGCTGACTGGCCTATAGTTACTAGGTTCCTCCTTCTTGCCCTTTTTAAAGACTGGAGTGACATTGGCTATCCTCCAGTCTTCAGGCACTTCTCCTGTCCTCCAAGCCCTGCTTTTTACCTAGGGCTTTCAATCACTAGACCTGCAAATTCCACAGTGTTTTGATGATTCGGGGAAAAAACACACCGACTTTTCAAAGATGTAGCATATTGGGTACTTCTGTGTGTGCTTTTTGCCAAACATTAGGGATAATGTGGCAACGTAAGTATTAGTAGCTGTATCTAGAGGAATAGTGAAATTTCTGATTAATATTAAAGATGAGAGTAACTGAAAACATAGGAATGAGAAAAGTTGCTATTCACAGCTCTGTGCACACATTCAGGCATACATATTATCTTATCCATTATCTATAGATATACGTAAAGCAGGAGACTGTTCTACTGTACCCTGCAGTCAGAAGGGAACCTCGAGCCAAATGACTGAGATTGCAGAGTGCAAAGTCTCAAACTTGCATGGTGCCCATGTAATCCTAAAACAGGGATAGAAGGACCATTAAATAGATAAATAAAAGACCTCTGCACAAGCCTCTATCTGTTTTATTTTTCTTAGGAGCCACAGGGTAGGAAAATTCTTCCCATAGGAAAAAGGACTGCAAGGGATGTCAAAAAATGTGGGCAGTGAGGGGGACCATCAATAATGCAGAAAGTATGTATATTGATCTGTGAATCCACAGCTGTCATCTCCAGCACACAATTTTGTTCCATTAGTTTCAAACGTATTAATCATATGCCAGGGGATCCTGCAGGCCATCTCCTCTCTTTTGCCAGAGGTAAAGACATTTGTAACATTCTTAAATAGCCTGAGTGATGCCTCAGCACTCTCAAGATGTTTTTGTCTCAGGCATAGTAGTGAGATATGTGTATTAGCTAAGTGATAAATGTTCTGTACTTTTGAGGATTGTTATCAGGGCTTTCTTCAGTTTTCTTTCTGTCTCCACCAAACCACTCCAGCTGCTTGTATCTGTCCTCACGGGCAATATTTTCTAGATCTTTGATCTTCTCCTTGCTTTACTTTGGATTTTATATAGATAGTTCGCTATTTCCAGAAGTCCACTGTACAAATCAGGACACAGCACCGCAGGTGAAGGTTGAACACAGCTGTCAGTCATCTTGCAGATGGCAGACCCAATCAGATACCTATCTACATGTGATGCTTACCTTTTACACAACAGAATGACACTGCTGACTCTTCTTCAGTGTGTGATCTACTGTAATTGCTAGGACCTTTCACACATAATTGCTTCTAACTGGTTTTGCCCATCCTAGATTTTATTCAACATGATTACTCCCACATCCTCACTGAGTGGAGCATCCTTACTGAATTGTATCTTATTTTTCAAGTCTGTATCCAGTTTGCCATGATCATGTCAAGCTCTGGTCCTGTCTTTCAGTGAAACTCTGGCTCTTCTCAGTGGAGTGCCATGTGAATGTCTCCAGCATACTCTCTGCTCCACTTTACAAGTAATTCAGAGAAACATTGAATAGGCACAAAGCAGGGCAGGCTGTGGTGAAATCACACCCTTCTGTCTCAACATGAAGCAGCTAATCGGTATGCTCTGTACCTGTCAGCTGAGCACTCACTTTGGAGTAGTTCCACCACATTCTGTTCCCTCAGCTTGTCCTTCGGGATGTCACCTGGTTGTCAAGCCGTCCTACCAGGACTGAGAAAGTTGGCCACTGTGCACAAGGCATGTCATGTTGCTAGGGCAGGAAATTAGACAGATTTGGAATAGTTTGCCCTGCAAAAAATCATTTTGGATGCTTCTCATCCCCATCATTTATCTTCTTGGTATTTTCAAACAGTTTGAGAATTTGTTCCAGTACTTTTCTGTGAATTGAAATCATAGCTAGAGCTCAAAATGCCAGTCTCCATCTCCCTGTTTCTGACGCTGTGCACTATCATTTCCTGTTACAGTCCCCTGCCCTCAGACATTCCCAAAGGTGACAGCTCTGCGCTGGCCTCAGGTCAGGTCCAGGCAAACTGCAAACCTCTACCTTAGCTAAACATTGTCTATTCTAGTCTGCCCTCAAGTCTTACTTACCTCCTGCTGAGTCAGCTGGCCTTTCTGGTAAAGAGTGAACTGTAGCACGGATCAAGCACCTTAGCTTTCACAGCTTTTCCTTCCCACCCAGTGACAGATCACAGCTTCTCTCACTCTGCCTCTCACTAGCGCTGCCCTTACAGAGAGCTGCTCAGTACTCTCTCCTATCTTGGTCCTTGGCTTGACTGTCTTTAATTCACAGAATCACAGAATCACAAGGTTGGAAAAGACCCTTATAATCATCAAGTCCAACCATACCTGTCCTCTACTAAACCATATCCTTAAGTACCTCATCTACCCTTTTTTTAAACCCATCCAGGGAAGGTGACCCAACGCCCTCCCTGGGCAGCCTGTTCCAGGCCCTGACAACTCTTTCAGTGAAAGTTTTTTTCCTGACATCTAATCTGACCCTGCCCTGGCACAGCTTTGTGCCATTTCTCCTTCATCCCTACCTCTTCGTGCTCTCCCCTCTTACCCATTCTTCGTAGCATGAACAAGTAGCATGAATTCTTATATATCCCCTTTTATACTAAAGATCTAGATGATCTGCTTGCTGCATGTTCCAGTCTCCCACACTGGCATAGATTGAACATACCTTCAACGTGCTTACCTTACAGGACCAACAGCTCTCCTGAATCTTTCTTTTTTCTCTTTTAAACACACTTCTTATTGGATCCTTATATACTCCAAGCTCACTATCTGCATGGAGGTCCATCTGGGGATGGATGAGGAACCAACTGAGACCTTACGGGTCAGGATTAAAGGCAGGGCAGAACAACACAGCAGGGCACATGCAATCCAGGAGGTTCTTGGAATGCATAGATAACAACTTCCTCCTCCAAGTGATAGAGGAGTCGATGAGGAGAGGTGCCATGCTGGACCTTGTGTTCACCAAAAAATAAGAGTTGCTGGGGTATGTGAAGCTCAGGGGCAGCTTTGGCTGCAGTGACCAAGACATGGTGGTGTTCAAGATCCTGAGGGCAGCAAGGAGGGTGCACAGCAAGCTCACTGCTGTGGACTTCGGTACAGCTGACATTGGTCTCTTTAGGGACCTGATTGGCAGACTACCAAGGGATAAAGCCCTGGAGGGAAGAGGGGCCCAAAAATGCCATTTAGCATTCAAGGGTCACTTCCTCAGGAATGATGCATCCCAACAAAGAAGAAGTCAGGCAAAAATGACCAGAGGCCTGTGTGGATGAATAAGAAGCTCCTGGGCAAACTCAAACACAAAAAGGAAGACTGCAAAGGCTGGAAGCAAGGGCAGGTAACATGGAATTCTCCTAGCAGCCAGGGGTCAGGTTAGCAAAGCTAAAGTCCTGATAGAATTAAATCTGGCCACACGTGTCAAGGGCAAAAAGAAAAACTTCTATGGTATGTCAGCAATAAAAGGAAAACTATGGGGAATGTGGGTCCCCTATGAAATGATACAGGAGACCTGGCTACCCAGATAAGGAGAAGGCTGCGCTACTCAACGACTTTTTTTGCCTTAGTGTTGACTGGAAAGTGCTCTAGCCACACCACTCAGGGAAACATAACCCCCATTTTTATAAAGGGGAAAAAGGAAGACCCAGGGAAGGCCAGTCAGTCTCACCTTTGTGCCTGGCAAGATCATGAAGCAGATCTTCCTGGAAACCATGCTCAGGCACATGGGGAGTAAGGAGGTGATTGGTGACTGCCAACATGGCTTCACTAAGGGCAAATTATGCCTGACAAACCTGGTGGCCTTCTATGACAGGGTTACAGCACTGGTGGATGAGTGACTGGTGTCATCAGCCTGGACTTGTGCAAAATATGTGGTGCTGTCCTAACAGCACTGTTGTGTCTAAATTGGAGGGACATGGATTCAATGAATAGACCACTTGATGGATAAGAAATTGGCTGGGTGGTCACACCTAAAGACTTGCAGCCAATGTCTCAATGTCCACGTGGAGATCAGTGACAACTGATGTTCCTCAGGGGTCAGTACTGGGACCAGCACTGTTTAACATCTTTGTAGGTAACATGGACAGTGGGATCAAGTGCATCCTCAGCAAGTTTGCTGATGACACCAAGCTATGTAGTGTGATTGACACACCAGAGGGAAGGTATGCTAGGGACCTTGAGAAGTGGGTCTATGCAAACTTGATTAAATTCAGCAAGGCCAAGCACAAGGTCCTGCATGTGGGTCAGCACAATCCCAAGCGCAGCTACAGGCTGAACAAAGAATGGATTGAGAGCAGCCCTGAGGAGAAGGACTTGGAGGTGTTGGTGCATGAAGAGCTCAGTGTGAGCCAGCAATGTATACTTACAGCCCAGAAAGCCAAATGCAACCTGGGCAGCATGAAAAGAAATGTGACCAGCAGGTCAAGGGAAGTGATTATGCCACTCTGCTCCACTCTGATGAGACCTCATCTGGAGTGCTGCATCCAGCTCTGGGCTTTCTAGTACAGGAAGGACATGGAGCTGTTGGAGTGAGTCCAGAGGAGTGCCAGGAAGATGATCAGAAGGATGGAGCACTTCTGTGAAGACCAGCTGAAAGAGTTGGTATTGTTCAGCCATCAGAAGAGAAAGTTCCAGGGAGACCTTATAATGGCCTTTCAGTACCTAAAGGGGGCTACAAAAAAGCTGGAAAAAGGCTGTTTGTCAAGAAGTGCACTGACAGGACAAGGGGTAATGGGTTTAAACTGGAAAAGGGTAGGTGTAAATTAGATATTAAGAAGAAATTCTTCCCTGTGAGAGTGTTGACACACTGGAACACGTTGCCCATAGTTATAGATGCCACCTCTTTGGCAGTGTTCAAGGCCAGGTTGGATGGGGCTTTAGGTATCCTGGTCTGGTGGGGGGTGTCCCTGCCCATGGCAGGGGGGTTGGAAGTAGGTGATCTTTAAGGTCCAACCCAAACAGTTCTGTGATTCTGTTGCCTGGCTCTAGAAGTCTGGGTTCTTGTTCTACCTTGGTCATAAGTCAGTCTTCCTAATTTTTCTCACCCAAATTCTGGAATGCTCCTGTTCTCCAGTAGTTTCTCCCTCTTGATTGCAATCACGTCTGAAAGAGCCACCCCTCTGGGTGCTTCTTTCACATCAAGAAGTCCTCAGATATAGAATAGATTTAGTGATGGCATAACCTATACCCCATTATACTTGAGCAAACTGGTTTTTATCCCTCCCATATCAGCCCACTCCCACCCTACAGCCCACATCACACAAAAGGCATTCCAGCATCTCACCATGCAAGAATGTCCCCATTAACTTCAGTTAGTTCCAAAAGCATAATCAGTCTGCACTAGCCAAATTAGTGTCATGGCATTTCTCTCTGTTACATATACCTACTGACCCAAATCAGTTTTTTACACCAATACTGAGGCAGACACCTTTGCCTTCAAAGGCATTAAGCTATGGATGTCAACAACACAAGCAGAGATTGTACCCCTTTGGCCTGGCCACAGCTCTGTTGGTAAAGGTGCAAAAATGAGGTGTCTACAAGACTGAGACCCTCAAACTTACTTTTTCCACATACTTGTGGGATGCACTAGTGAACCAGAGTGTAAAACTGAAGCTAGCTGGCATCTCACATAAGCATTACAGCCTGTTACACGTATTTCCTCTCCTTCTGATGTGGTTATGGTCTTTAAAGCTGTGCCTTCTGACTGACTGTGTCTTTAAAGCATTAGTCAATTGGAAACAGGCCTGATGCTGCAAAGTGAGTTCTCATTTGCAAACCTCAGGCCAGTTGAAGTGGATTGTACTTTCTTGTGAGAGTGGTAGATAAACAGACATCAAACACAGACTGAGAACAGCAGAGAAGCAAATTGAGATCTTCTGCCTCCCCGCAGACAGGGAAATAAATGTTGCAGGAATAGAAATTGCAAATTCATATGCTGTGGTATGATTTCAAGGAATGTATTCATACAGTCATTTTTCTTCAGTATAAAAAGTGGGGGGTTTTGGCTAACAATGAGAAAACATGAAATCATTCCAGTTTGCATATTGTCAATACTTATTGTTAAAAAACCTAGCCTGCCACTTATGTGTTTTATTAGTACTGGTCTACATGTGCTAAAACTTACCATCTATCTCAAACATCACAGTGCCCTTCATGAGAAAAAACAGTGTAGTCGCCAAGAGAGGGTGAGCTTTGTGAGATTACTTTAAATTCAAAAAGGAGCAAATTGATTTTTGTCACCTTGTTGAGATTTACAAGAGGACCCACTTATAATGACTCACTCATGCACCACAAACTATGTCTTACTAGATAACTACTTTAATGTCCTTCTGTTAGTTGTATTTAATTCTCATGCACTTGTTCCCTGGCTCATCAGAATCATAGAATCATAGAATCATAGAATGGTATGAGTTGGAAGGGACCCCAAGGATCATAGAGCTCCAACTCCCTTGCCACAGGCAAGGCCACCAACCTCAGGCCTGGATCTACACTAGGTTGCCCAGGGCCCCATCCAACCTGGCCTTGAACACTTCCAGGGATGGGGCATCCACTACCTCTCTGGGCAGCCTGTTCCAGCACCTCACCACTCTTTCTGTAAAAAACTTCCCCCTAATATCTAATCTAAACCTTCCTTCCTTTAGTTTTAATCCATTCCCCCTTGTCCTGTCATTGTCTATCCTTTTAAAAAGTTGAATCCCCTCCTGTTTCTATGCTCCCTTCAGGTACTGGAAGGCTGCAATGAGGTCCCCCCGCAGCCTTCTCTTCTCTAGGCTGAACAAGCCCAGCTCCCTCAGCCTCTCTTCGTAGGGCAGGTGCTCCAGGCCTCTAATCATCTTTGTGGCCCTCCTCTGAACCCTCTCCAACAGTTCCACATCCTTCTTGTATTGGGGGCCCCAGATCTGGACACAGGACTCCAGATGGGGCCTCACGAGGGCAGAGTAGAGAGGGACAATCACCTCCCTGTCCCTGCTGGCCACCCCTCTTCTAATGGAGCCCAGGATACCATTGGCCTTCTGAGCTGCAAGAGCACACTGCTGGCTCATGTTAAGTTTCTCATCCACCAGAATCCCCAGGTCCTTCTCAGCAGGGCTACTCTCAAGAAGCTCTTCTCCCAGTCTGTATCTAAGTCTGGGATTCTTCTGGCCCAAGTGCAGCACCTTACACAAACAAAGGCTGCTTGTTTGTAGTTGTTGTTCTTTGGGATACAGAAAAGTTGGCAGGCTGAGCAAAATATCACAACCCCACAATGTGTCAGTTTGTCTAAATAGCTGCCCCTTTTCTCTGAGTGCTGAAGCAGTGACTTGCCAGCACCCCCCAAGGAGGGTACGAAGTTGCACCTCTAGAAGTGCCAGATACATTAGCCGGTCATTTCTGGGAGATGGATGGTCCAGCATCCATGGAAACTGAACAAAAACTACATGCCCACACCTCAGAAACTCTGATAGTGAACCAAAGGATTCAACAGCTTTGACAGACACCTCAGAAATTAAGCAGAGCAGCTTGTCCCTGGAAGGCACCGGCCAGGCTGGCTGTCACATATGGGTAACACGTGGCTGCCTTGTCCTCAGCTTTACCATCTGGGGTCATGCAGCAGCAAGGGAATTTAGACAATTAATGAATGAAAACTTCCTTTAAAGGTTCCTGTAGCTCTTTTTTCTTCTTCAGCCAAAGAAAGTTTATTAACTCCAGTAAACTGGCCAGATGCCAGTTTGGAAACTACCCTGTCATCAGCCTGGTGTTCTCCCTGCAGTCAACCCTGTGCAGAAGACTTCTTTGTTTTATGCTTTAGACCCTGACTCTAGGAAGATAGCTGCCCAAGCAGATGCAGACATTACACTGGCAACTAATGAGGGAAACTGTGGGTGGCACAGCTGCAAGGACCCACAAGGGCTGGTCTTCTTTCAGAGGAAGGAGGCTACATGGGTGCTGCATCAGGCACCAGTGCCACATCTCCTTTAGTGAACATCTTTTGTCCTCAGCAGTGCTGCATTTCATCCATGGATAAGTTGATTCCTTCACAGTGATCTCTGGAGCAGCCGCATCTTTCTGTTTGGCAAGGGTTGTACTAAACACTCTTTGCTGTACTTGCTCTGACTACACATTCTTCAAGACAAAAGATTTTACATGCAGAAGTTGATACACTGTATTTTGTTACAACAACCACCCTAATTTTTGCACATTAGGGTTCATGTCAGTTTAGAGAGCTATTACTTTTTTACAGTGTCAGTTTAATTTTACACTTGAAACTTGTTGGCACTTACATAATTTTCCTATTTGTTTATTACCTAGCTTCTGGTATGTTTTTACTGACCAGCAAGATAATACTTTCTTGCTTGTATTTCAAGTGCAAACATGCCAAACTGTCTAGAACCAGACATCATATTTTTCAGAAAAGATGAATGCTGTCTTGCTTTCTTTCTGAGGATCAAGTCTGCACTCAAAATTCTGCAAGTACCAATCAAAGCGAACACACAATAGCTTTCCTTTAGGACTGGTCCTATTAAAGTTTGGCCAGACATTGTGCTTTAGTAATGAAACCCTGGGTCCAGGTCCCAGCCTTGTACTTGAGAGAGACTGGGTGTCCCAGAAGCTGCCTGCAGACCCACCTGCGTGGGAGTGGTTGTGCACAATTTGCCTCCTTCCCCCCCCTGCAGCACGTGGCCATGGGAAATGTATTGCCACTCAGGCAGAAAACAGGTACAGAGAATGAAAACTCACTGCAGGTTGCAGATTTGAGGTTGTTTATTCTCTCAAGCCTGCATCTGAAAGGGAACTCCGGGACAGGTACAGAGTGCTGCTCCAGCTGGCCTGGACAATCTGCAAATGTGTTCCCCTCTGATGGGCATGCTGTCACCCTGCCCTGCTGCCACCCTGTTCTTTCACACCTCCTTCACAGATAGTACCAGTAATGCACATGCAGATACAGAGCATGAAGAAATGTCACTTGAACACTCACTGAAACAGCCAAGCTCCTTCAAACATTCGAATAATAGAAATAAAGCTCTTTGGCTGCAGATCACAGTGCTTAGTGATCAGAAAACCTCTTGGGCAAACACCACCTCATCACAAACTGTGGCCAGTGGTCTGTAAATGATGCTTTATTGTCCAGGGTGCTCTAGCCTGTAAATAGCATATTTATATTTTAAGCACATAAAACTGTATGCTTACTTGACATAGAAACCAGTATCCACATCAAAGGAAAACAAATACTATGATTCTGTAGTCATCTGTCTCACTGCAGAGAGGAAAACTTACTTTTGCAAAGCAACAAAATATGGCAGAGTCCCAGTTCAAAAAAAGCATTCAGCAGCAGCCCATGCTGTGCAGGACACAGAGCTGCAGCTCATCACATGCCTGTGGCCACCGCGTGCAGGGACTGCATGGACAAGTATGTGCAGAGAGACATGATTACCTTACCATGCCAGAAACTCAACTAGCAACTGGGCATCCCAGGAACGATGTTCTGAACTCAGTGTTCATATTTCAGCGTGGCTCCAGGTCCTGGGCACCCCAGAAACCAGGGCAGACATTCCCATGCTTGCAGAAAAATGGGCCAGCATTGGTGTAGAGTCACGTATCTGAGAGGTTCCTGTGGGTCTCTCTGATCATTGACCATCACAGTAAGGGAATCACCAGTGAAATCAATGCCACAGAACACAGGTGTCGTGCAGGCAAAAGAGAATCTATACAAGTAATTTTTTTAAAAGGCAGTAGGCTAAGAAAACATTTTGATTAATCAAACTTACACTTCACATTATAACATCCAAGCTTTGGACGGAAAATCCAGTTTGGTTTTTTTTTTTTCCAAGCTGGAACTCCACAAGAAAGGAAGATTTTGACAGCTGCAGATTTCACACGTGTCAAAGGCACAAGTCCTGCCCTTACAGATGGATTTCACAGAAAAACGCCTGCTGTTAAAAGGCAGAAAATTAAACGAGCATTTAATCATGCAAAATCTCTGACAGGCTTCATAGCCTATGGCTAATACCTTGAGTCCATGTTCAGCAATAACTCCTGGAATCACACATCAGCTTACAGCAGATGACCGCAGAGATCTCAGACAGAGAAAGGTCATTAGCATAGCGGAAACAAATAGTAACAAGAAACACATCAATAATCTTCCTCGATGTAGAAAGTTTACAGTAGCAATGCAAGCACACACTCATAACTAACTTAAATTGCTGCATAAATAATCCTTTTGCAGATTTATCTGAAATTTTATTTTGAAATTTTTCATTTTAAGTGCTAAACAATCAGATGTTTTTCATCTTCACAAAACAAATCAGCTCTGAAATTTTTTATAAGATTAATATTTATTGGCAGCAACTTCAAAATACAAAGATCTGTCACCTAGAGATGATAAAAGGATTTTGTATCTGCCCTTTCCAAATTCATAGATTGGTTAGATATTTTGAACACTTTTAAAATATCTAGGTCCTGGTCTGACTTGAGACCACATGAGCAGGAGTAAATGTATCTTTGCCTTCTCCTTGCAAATTTGCCCCTTACAACACCATAGATTAACTTTTATTCTCAGAGGTTGATTTTGAAGTTTAGTACATAATTGCAAGAACAAGGAAATCCCCATTGAAAAGAAAAGAAAAAAGAAACTGGAGAGAAACTTTCCACACAGGTTAAGCAAGTACTCATGAACACTAAAAATAACTGTCGCAGTTTTGCGTAGCTGGGTATTGGTAGAGATTGGGGGGTCTGCAGAGATGGCTTGTGTAAGCAGCAGCCAGAAGCTCTCTGTACGCCCCAGAGAGTAAACATCGGCTGATTCAAGGCCAGAGTTGCTGCTGGCCAAGGCTGAGCCAATCGGTGATGGTCACAGAGCCTCTGGGAATCACATTTACGAGGAAAAATGCAAGCAGCTGCATTTTGCCACCAGAGAAGGGAGTGAGAAGATGTAAGGAGCTGTGCAGGTACCAAGGCCAATGAAGGGAGGGGAGGAGGCGCCCCAGGTGCCGGAGAGAAAGATTCCCCTGCAGCCCGTGGTGAAACCCATGGTGGAGCGGGTGTCCTCCTGCAGCCCATGGAAAAGGCTGAGACCCCACCTGCAGCCTGTGGAGAGGCTCCACACTGGAGCAGGTGGAGACATACAGGAGATGCTGTGACCCACGTTGGAGCAAGCCCCTGCCAGCAGTTGTAGCCCATGGAGAGAGACAGAGACACAGAGATGAGCAAGGGAGAGATCTGGGCCAGAGCAGGTTTGCTGGGGAGGGGTCTTGTGACCCCGTGGAGGACTGGGACTGAGAGACATCATGATTTATGACTGCCCACCATAGGAGTGACCCACGCTGGGGCAGCTGGTGAAGAGCTGAAGCCCTGTGGGAAAGGACTCATGTTGGAGAAGTTCAGGAAGGACTGTGTCCTGTGGTTGGGACCCCAGGGTACAGCAGGGGGAGGATGTGTGGAATGAATGCTCCCCTGACCAAGAAGGAAACCAACTTGCAAGGAAGCCCCCATTTTCCCAGTCCCTGCCCCTCCCTGTGCTAGTAGGGGTCGTGGGGGGAAGAAGGGAGTAAAATCATGACTGAAGTGAAGTCTGCTAAGAAAGGGGGCAGAGGGTGGGTTAGGGGCTTTGAGATCTGGTCACGCTTCTCATTATCCGACTCTAGTGTCACTCTGTGTGTGTACTGTAATAAGTTAGAGTTTCTTTCTTTATTACATATTGAGTCTGTTTTGCCCATGACATTGATTGTGGAATGATGTCTCCCTGCCCTTCTCTCAACTCCTAAACATCTCAATATGTATCTTCTTCCCTGTCCAAGTGAAAAGGGGAGTGATAGACTGACTTTGGTGGGCGTCTGGCCTCCAGCCAGGCCTAAACCACCACAATAACAGACAGGAAATAATTAGGATTCACTTGTTTTAATCTAAAATATAAAACCGCCACTGCTTCCTCTTGCAAATTTATTAAGAATATTCTGTGAGTCTAAATGATCTGCACATCCTATAACCTCATGCAAGTGGCTCTCTTTTCTTACAAACGTGATAAAAACAAATGCACACCTGCAGCATCAGGGCCTTCAGGTTTCGTTCATACTCCTCTGCACAGTGCATCAGCGGTGCTTTTAGGCATGGCATTAGGAAAAGAAACTCTACACCCTAAATTTCACATCCTAGAGTCAAATCAATCACAACTGTGCAGGCTCCAAAATGACAAGGTTTTTATTTCAAATTAGGGCATGACACACTTCGAATACAACCCTTTTTTACTGCAGCAGATGTCAGCTAGTAGCAGTGTTGAATTTACATTTCAGAGGGGCCTTTTCTATCACTTGCTTGGCAGAAGTCCTTGCTGTTATTAGGGTGATGGGCTACTTTGGGCTTTTACCTCTCCTAAATGTACATGTCGCCAGACAGTGTTCGTCAGGTCAGAGATTTCCCCCAACCACCCTTTCTTTCCTCTAGCCCTACACAGACTTTTTTCAGCACCTCCTGGTGCTTTGAATCAGAAAAAAAACCCTCCAGAATTCTACCCCCACCTCACACACACACACACACACACACACACACACTCCCTCAGATACCACCCCAAAAAAGCAGTGAATCCCCAGGCAGCCTTTTCTGCAGAGGCTTTGGTGCAATTTCTGACCAGATGGGACAGTGCTCAGCAGGCAGCTGCTGGTCCCCATGCTTTCAGGGCTGCAGGCATCAGGTGTCAGCCCCTGTCAGTCACACCACGCTTTTCCCCACTTCCTGCCACTTCAAACGGGGCCATTGCGTGTTTGACAAGCAACATCAAACGCAGCAGGTGAGTTTCCCCAAGCCACTCACTTTGATAACCTCCTCTGCGTGCTGTCTGGCTCTGCATCCCCAGTGAACACTCCTTTTCGCTGGCATGCAAAAACAAATTTAACTTCACCTTTGGAGTCTAAATATTCCTACCACCTTTTTTTTCCCCTTTTTTCTTTTTTTCTTTTTTTTAAACCTCAAAGGGTCAAGCCCAAAAGGAAATTAAGATAACAGTAACAATTGTTTCCTGCTGCTGCTCAGGGGGTGAGATCCAAGGATCTGAGTGCTCCCACAGAAATCAGTGCAGGCACTAGAACTGGGAAATGCAGTGGGAACAGCTCCAGGTTTGTCGTTAATGGGCTGGTCTATATCCACTTGCTTTCCTCATGTAACATAACTGACTACTAGAGAAAAAAGTTGTGCAGGAAGAGGCTGGAGGAAGATGCCAGGTGATTTCAAAGCAATTGCAACAGCATGTGTGCTTGATTCAGGTGCTTTCTTGGAGCTACACAAGCACTCACAGCAATCTGACCCTCTGCATCCTGCAGGAAGCCAGAAAGCTTTGCTCAGGAGGTCAAACAGGAATGGCAACGTGCCCAGATGGTGTGTTTATAGAAGCCCTGGAGAGCTGTTGACCTAGTGCACATGACTCCAAAAGCTGCCCTGCTGATCATCATGCTTCCTTCACGGTGGAAACAGTGCAGTAGAACAGGCTCATAAAAACAGAGATAGTGCCTGCAGTCTGTACACAAATGGTATTTTCCCTACGTATCTTTGCGCCTCTCTGTGCAATATGAGCTAGGGAGCTGCTTTGTCAGGGGGGTTGGACCTGATGATCTCTCGAGGTCCCTTCCAACCCCTACAATTCTGTGATTCTGTGATTCTGTGATTCTGTCATCTTGTCATTGGCTGGATGAGCCACAGAGCTAACAAGGTCAGAGGCTGGTCTTCATTCAGGGCCACAACGGGAATGCCCTGACCCGATCAGGTTTATGTCCCTTGTGATTTGGCACAACTAAAGAGGATGGTACTGTCACTGCTGCATGAGGAATTTTCTGATATTCCTGACCCCATGGCCAGGCCAGTGACAAATACACCATCTTGCTGAGTGACAGCCACCAGACCACAGCTGCACACACCATGCCATGAGCAGGGAAGCAGCCAGCAATGCCTGAGCTGATGCAACAGCACATAAGGTTGGTACAGTGTGGCACTCGGCACTAATCTCATCCCAGCCTGGCAAAGCTGCCTCACCCACATCCACATTTCTGACTGACATGAAGTGCTTCCATCTTGACTGAGTTAAAGATCTGAGATGGTGTATCACCCACCATGCAGGTAATAACCACAATCCTTTCAGAAATACCTGATGTCACTTCAATTACAAACTGATCAGAAGGAAGAAATGCTTTTCCATCATCAGAATTATTAAAATCAGGTCCTCATTTAGATGCCTGCACAGACAAGTGTAATATAACCCTGGTAGTTCATTACAGATAAATCTTATGGGTGGCAAAGACCACTTAAAGGAAAATCAAGGCAAGGGCAAAGCAGTGGGACGTTTCCATATGATCCCTAGGAGCTGTTACTTTTCTCTTTCCTAACACTTCTATAAAAGCCTCAGGAGTCTCCTTAAAAGCCTCATGAGCCTGGGTCTTATCCTACATTTCAGTGAGAACACTGCATGTGTGCAACTCATTTTATACAGGGAAAAGACACAGAACAAGCATGAAATCATGCAATATGAGCTAGGGAGCCTGCTTTGGCAGGGGGGTTGGACCCGATGATCTCTCGAGGTCCCTTCCAACCCCTACAGTTCTATGATTCTGTGATTCTGTGATCACCAGTGAAACATATCTAGGTAATAGATTATGCACTGTAATGGGTATCTTAATGAGAGATCTGTGTGATTTGAATCATACACCTGATTAATCTCATAAAGTCAAGTATTTCATAACATGCTAAGGGCAAAAATATACCATGGGTTCGTTTATTTTGCTAATTAAAGGTAGCAGCACAGTTCCCAAATCAAGCACCAGCATAAACCAGCCATGTTTTTCACAAGGCAGTGAACAGCTCCCCACAGAAGCCACCAGTGGTGCTAATTTAAGTACAGCAGCACTAGAAAAATGCAGCCCCATCACAGGGAGCCTTTGGGGATGAAGGGGCTTTGCAAATCCCCAGGCTAGAGGAGAGGGCCATCCCAGCTGGCAGCCACCCAGCAGCAAGGCTGGGTGAGCGAAATTCCCTCTCGCTCCTGTCCTGTGGTGGTGCCTTAGCACACTGATTCAGGGGTAATGCTTCGGACCGTGGCAGACAAGGAGGACAACTGCTTCTCTCAGCTGAAATCAAGTCAAGGTAACTGTAGTGGTCGTGGCAACCATCTGGTCATATCTCCCTGTCCCCTGTTTCTCTGGAAGTCTCAAATTAAGGAGGTTGTGCAAATGATAAAAAACTGGCTTGCTACCTTTCTGGGTTATATATGTTATAATTTAGAGGCCAAATGCAAATGCTTAGAGGAAGCACAAGTTAATGAAAATTCAAATGCCTGCATGTTACATGTTGCCATCTCTCTCCCTACACTTGCTCCACCTGAGTAGCAATATATTTTTTAAATTCACAGCAGCTCAAAAACTGACCTTGGACTCCCATAGCACCTGGTCTCCCACATCCTCTTGTAATTCCCTAACCACCATGCACCAAAGATATCAGGATCTCTCTTTCACCCCGATCATTTAAGAGGAATCATCACCTGCATTTTTTTCAATTGCTTTCAACAAGTAAAATATGATGCATAGAAAATCTGTTTTTTCTACATGCAGTTGAGAACCAACAATACCTACTCATCCATTGCTTTACTGTGAGGGAAAAAACTAATTATTCCTTCTACATTTGAGTCAGGGACTAAAAATTCCTTAAGCATTATAGAGTGATGGGGCCAAGGATGCTCCCAGCGCCATGCCACCAATTCATCAGGCCCTTCCAGGGGAAAATGTGTGTGTTAAGTCAGACTTAGATACCATAGCAATGGTGCCTGAGCTTCTTTTTATCTTCATTTTGCCCCTCATCCATTTCTTCCCTTCTTTTCTAATATGCTGATCATAGTGGAGCACCCTGCAAATGGCTAGGCAGCTTTTAACACCCCTTTGGCACAAGGAAGATGCAGTCACCCCTCTGTCTGGCAAAGCGGGGATGCTCCTAAGAACACAGACATTGCTTCCTAGGGACAGAAGACCTGGAAACACTGGAAACATTCTTTACTTTGATACCCACATATATCTTTTAAAAAAAAAATCCTTTAAGATGCCATTTTCACATCAATAACACGTAAAATTTTCCTGAGTTAAAAACCCAAGGTGATTAGTTAGCTACCTGCTTTTGTCCAGCTGTCCCATTTTCACCTCTTTCAAAAGAAAATATGAAGTGCCTGGTTGTAATACCACAACTAGTTGTGAGAAGAAGAAAACAATTGTGAAATTGTTAATTTTGGATGTGTGTGTCATGGGTTTGCCCCAGCCAGCAGCCAAGAACCACACAGCCACTCACTTGCTCCCCAACCCCGACAGGATGGAGGGGATAATTGGAAGAGTATCAGTGAGAAAACTCGTGAGTTGAGATAAAGACAGTTTAATAGGTAAAGCAAAGGCTGCACATGCAAGCAAAGCGAAAGAAGGCCTTGGCTCTGTGAAAGCTGCTCAGCAGTAATGAAAACGTGTATATATAATTGTTCCCAGCACAAATCCAAAGCAAAGTCCCATAGTAGCTACTATGAAGAAAATTTATCTCAGCTGAAACCCAGACAGTGTGCTAAGGAAATAATTTCTCAGTTGTGTCTCTGCAACACTTGCATGCTAGCTGATGAAGCAGAAAAGCATCAGTTTTGTAACAACAGCGCCCATTGATAGTGGTTGCACAAAAGGAAAATGCTCTGTGTATTCCTGGCTTTTCTAACAGGTGGCTGAGAAGCAATGCCATTAGCATGGTGGAATATTAGCAGCATTTGAAACTGGAACAAATGGCTTGATTAGCAAAGGGTAGTCACTTCAGACTTCTTTGTGTTCTTCGCTGAAATTAGAGATTTTGATCTCTTGGAAAGCCAAGCACACTGCTGGAAATTAAATGGTCCTTGTAATTCTATACCCAAACCTTAAACACCAACTCACTCCTGCTGTCAACACAGATTGTTTTGCCACAAGATAAGAGGGAGCAGGTATGCTTGAGGATGGGTTATAGACTGTGGACATTCTTCCACAAAGCCTGTGCCCCTGCCTTCTCATAAACTTGAAATGAGAAGTTCAGCAGGTTAAATTGGCTGAACTAATCCACTTACCCAGCTATAGAGGGGGTGAAATATTTTATGCATTATTTGTATATGAAGGCATGACAGATGACATGAGCTAACTCTTGTAAAATTCCGTAATTCCATGCAACTAACAGACAAAAGTATCCATTTCCCCCTATTTGTTATACTGTACTGTTTTTCTCCTTCTTCCAAAGCACAATGAACCCTCACTCTGCAGTGTCGATCACCTTCTTTATAAAAGCCAATGTGCTATTGTACCTAATAATTTTCATAATGAGCATAAAATTCAATAGGGCAGGATGACCGTTTCCTTCAGGATTCTTTTAATCCTCAATTGACATCAACAATCCCATTTCTAGGAGACAAATCTAGACTAAAAGAAGGACTCATTCTCAGCTCTTTCTGTCTGTGTACTCCCACTGGAATGAAGGGAACACAGATTTTATGTGACAGAGTGACATGAAGGTCTGAGGGAAGGTAAAGGTTCCCATCAGCATGCACACCTAATGCAACAAAGCATGCTGCATTAATTATTAATTGGGCGTTAATCTACTGCATTTTCTGTGGAACACAGGACCACCGAGGTGTGGCAGCAAGGCTTGCTTAGCAGTTATCATCTTAAATGCATTCCTACTTCATTTTTCATTCTGCAGTTTTTACATTTTCCTTGTAGACACACACAAATAAGCCAATGTTATGTAGCATCACTATACAACAGCATGCCTCATGCATTGTCATCCTGGCAATGGGCCCCAATAAACTAGAGTCTAGAGGCAGGTGGGATATACTACCCCAGTCAGATACATCACATACTGGGAGGAAAATAGTTGTGAGTATCACATTTATCACACTACATTTATGAAGTTCTCATTCTGTCAGTTTTTCTTTAGTCATGATTAAAATGTAGGAAGCCTTAGTGAGGAATGATGCAGGCTGTAGAAGAGAAACCCACGTAAGATCTCACAGAGGTTTCTCAGAACCGCTTCAAAGGAAACCTTTCATTTGACATTACTGTTCGTGCAATGTATCTGGGCAGTGATAGATCACTGGGCAAGGTACCTTGCAGATTTTTTTGGTTATAACCAATTTAAGTTAAGAATGTTTTGGCTATCCTCATGAAGTTTCTCATGATTCTGTACATTCATTAACTTGCAGCATAAAACACTGCTGGCAGCTGTCTTCTCCCATCATTCTGCCCAAAACGACTGTTGGATTTTGTGACATTCAGATTTGATACAACTGGTCTGAGGAGAACAAAAGTTATTTTAGAAGTAATTATGGGTTGTAAGGACTTCCATTACTCCATTCCTACTAGCATGATACAGGCACTCTGAAAGGGCGTCCTCCTCATGCAGTTGGCCTTAAAAGGATACATCCTTTCCTCTACTGCTAAGAAACACACGCTGCAAATTTGCGTTGTCATAGAAGAAAAAAAGGGACAATAAAAAGAATAACTAGATTTCAAAGTTTGAAAATTTCACAGATAAAGTGATGCATTCATCTGTATTTTAAAGTATTTCATTATAAGTATTTTGCTGAAAGTACTTTGTTGGTTTTGAAAGTATTTAACAGCTTTTAAATGGCAAAATTAACTTCACCCATGGTGAGTCCACATTGATTATGTGCTTGCCTTAACAGAGCCTCTGAGTGTAAGCATGTGCATGTGCCTTGAGTTTGCATTAGTGCATAAAATAATGAGGTACAGACATTGTCTAAGTTCAAGTACATATGCAGTAAACTTCTAAATTCTCATGTCTTTGTGTACACAGGTATGTGTGAAGTCCCTTTCAAACTCCAGAAAGCACCTTACACACAGTCTGGGTGGGATACTGTTGCATACATGGTTACTTTTTTTTTTTTTTTTTTTTTTTTTCAGATTTTTGGGCGTGTCTGGGACATTCGACTAGAGCTAACAGATGGTGCAAGACCTCTGTGCCCTTCTGGCCCTGAGGGAAGCTTCATTAGCACCTCAGAAAGCACAGGATGCCTGCATGGAGGGGAAGAAATCCCAACCCCTGTGTGTCCACCCATCAAAATCCAGATCACTTGCAACTGGATTCTCCCTTTTGACCTCTGATGATCTTTTGACCACTGAGCCAGAGCTGAAGGACAGACTGCTGGCACTCCACATCGTGGCCCATGGGCTTGGAAAGTAGCCATTCCTGAGCTGGACAGCTTTCCAGTCACACTGTATTTACACGGAAGTTAGTCCTGGAAGCCTGAATTATGTAAACAAGCTTTTCTAATGAACCCTCTCTTTCTTCCAGAGCAAAACCTCTAGATAAGCTCTTAACTTTGCCTGTTACACAACTCAAACTCAAATCCATTAAATTTCTCCAGTTACGAACATTTCTGATCAAACTATGAAGATGAATAGGTTTAAACCCCTGGGAGTACCAAAGAATCGGTGAACCTGCTCCCACTGCCTGCCAGCAAGATAATACCTCCCTCCTCTCTGTACACTAAGAGGCCAGCCAAGACTGTAGGATGCCATTTATTGCATGCAGAGATCAAGGAATAAATGGAAAGAGGACACTTTATGTAAGCATAGCAAAGCTCCAAGGCATAATTTCTTGAATTGGTTAGGAAAGATGGTAGATTTTAAGAGCCACCTTCTTTCTTATTCAAGTATGTCTGTACAATGTGGCGTGAAAGTATATTTAGCACTCTTAAAACAGAATGACAGTATGTGAACCATATGTCTTATCATAGAGATTGATGAATATCTTCCACTGCCAAGAAATTACTGAGCATTTCCAGAGAAACCCTGTTACTATTGTCATTATTTTAGCATTAACAAGTGTATCCCCTAGAACTGGAGCAGAATATTGCTGTACTACAAACACAAAAATAGACCTGTGTTCATTCAGGAGTGCAACATAACAAGTATGCATGCTTGGATCCCACCTGCTGTTGGGGAGCAGGCATATGCAGGAGCAAAGCCAGGGTCCTGCCTGATGCACCCTGAACTCCCTTTTAACACTGGATACAGAGCAAGTAAAAGCAAGCACTGAGGTTCCCATGTTTTTGCAGACAGTTAGCCTGCCATGATTCCCATAACCACCTTCAAAGCCATGTACCTTGCCACAATAAATAATCAGTAATACCTCATACAGTAAGCCTCCTGAAAGAGCCTCTAACCCAGAGGAACTGAGTACTGAATTAAGACCAGAAACTGGGTGAAATGAGGATGGTGGTGGTACGTAACATCAAGAGCGGGTGCATCAGGCACCTTGGAGGACATTCACCGTTGGGCCACACCATGCAACACCGAAAGTGTCATAAGGAGAAGGTGACCCTCAGCCATCGCAGATCCTTGGAGCACTCTGGCTCCAAGAAGTTACCTGCATTTTGCCCTTAGGCATCTGAACAGGCATTTCTAGCTTTGCCCAGGCTGGGCACATCAAACTCCTCAGAGCACAAAGGAGCCAGATTAATGTCACTCATTTCACTCACAAGTTAGTAGGGCTAGAAAGGCATCCAGTTGGACTGTAAGGTAACGGGAGCGTGGTGTCCATTACAGCATGTCATGCTAGTCCATGAACTGCAAAATGTATTTTATCTTACTGTCACAGGCCTCGTGTGTGCGTGCATGAAGGAGGACGCAGGCGAAAGGCAAAAAGTAGCTTTACAATAACATAATAAAACCATCTTCATATCCCCTTCCCAGACTCACTCTCAGCTATCAAATTTCCTGCCATCAGGCTGTGACTGCCTTGCGAACTGCAATTTCATACAAGTCTTGCATCACTGTGTGGCAGGGCATACTTTTTTGGTGTACTCTGCTGTGGTTAATCACTGCATCGGAAATACAGTTTTTCCTCTTCTGCCACCTGCAGGGAGGTGTTACAGAGATCCATCTTTTATGCACACAGCTCTCATTAGAAATCTGATGAAACATGAGCAGAGAAAATGTTGCTCTCTGATTGAGTCATTTGCATTGGATGTAATAGTTATTTATTCACATGTTTTATTAGAACAAGCAAGTCATGAATTCCATGGCAATGTTACAGGACCTGAGAAAAAGATGACTAATATTGCAGTTTAGATTCAGAACCTCTTTGTGTAAGGCCACTATGGATTCAACTATGTTAAATTATCAAAAGCTGGCAAAAGCACATGAAAATTTCACTTCGCTGCACTGCCAGGACCTCGCTACTGATTTGGTGGGAACTCACACAGAGAGCAGGCAGAGTGCTTTTCCAGCGTCACGCTCATTTAAATTCACAAAGAGTGAATGGGCTACATCTAGCTGATATACACACCTGACAACATCTACTCTGGAGCTATACTGGATTTCTAGTGCAGTTGAGAGGCCAGCAACACTGCTCCAGTGTAACTCTACCTATAGCTGAACCTACAGCCCGGGGCTCTCTGCCAACAAATAGGATCTAATGTCCTTCCCCGGAAGCCCCTTTCAGCTAGAAGCACAGACCCCAGACAAACCTTTCCTGTGCCTCAATGACATTTGATCGGGAATGTAGCTTTAAGAAACAACTACCTTTTTTAATAGCACTTGTTTCACAAAAAAAAAAAAAAAATTGCCCAGAAACAGTAACCAGGTACAGCTCAGCTAGCTGTTTTGAAACTACCTTAACATCACCACAGAGCAGCAATGTGCAGAGACCTGGCAAGAGCACAAGTCTCTAAATTGCTCTTTGTTTAGGTCTCAAAGAGCTTTTTAATCATATGAAGTTTCTCAATGAAAACCAAACACAGAAGAATACATAAAGGACATGCTATCATAAAATAACACTTTTTTTCCCCCCAGCACCATTGTAATATCTCTCTCACAGTGATGTTACATGTACATTATCTGGTTTCTATGGTGCTTACTAGATGCAGAAGCCATACAGGACAGGAACATATTAATTGGACAGTAAAATGCTTCTTGTTAGAATTTTCTGAACACCGAGCTCGTGTGTACCACAGCACAGCAGCTCTGTCAAACAGCAGCCATACTAGCATGTGTAATGCTCCCTACACTCAACGTGACAAGTGAAAGATACCTTCCCTGACCTCGCTATCCCACAGAAGTTTGAAATTATTTATTATGTCATAACATAAACAGATCTAATGACAGCCTGGTCTCCCCCTGGTTTTATACTATCCCCATGAAGTCCTTAGAGAACCAGCATCTCAGACCATGCCACAAGCCCAGGGACATGTCTGACAAGTGGAGGAGGAGGGCTCCTGGGGACATGCGGGCCCAGTGCTGCAGGGTGGGGAGGCACTGCAGGCACTTTCAAGCTGCTGGGATCACCATAAGCAGCAGCACCCACACACAGGCTGCCTCTCCTGCCAGCCACATCTCTTGGAGACAGTTTTGTTGTGGTTGCACCAGTGTAAATAGGGAACCATTCTAACAAATGCTGTGTGTTTAGTGCTCAGTCAACCTCTTAATTTTTTACATTAATATTACCTGAGGGGGTAAGGAAGATTTGGCAGTAGGAGAGAGTTGTGTGAAATAATTTTCTGCACTGATGCATTGCACCAGACTAAGGTGAGCTTGCTACTTTTCCCATAGGAAAGTGAGAAAAGTCGAGATATATGCCTGTATTTTAGCCACTCTTGTTTGCAGCACAGCATGTTAGTTTAAAGTGCTGATCTAACAGGGTTGTGCAGCTGCATTACCTTTGAAGCTTGAAACAGCTGCCCACCCTACCTGACACCCCTGCAGAGGAGCTGGTGAATGCTACTGGAAGGATGAGAAGTGGTGATGCTTTAAAAGGTCATTGCTAGAACTGCTCAGGCTACTTTGCCTTAGAGGCTGCAGAGACATCTGAAAACTAGTCCACTGCATTTAAATGCCTAATTTGAGGCCATATAGTTTGAAAACTTGCACCTCAAATAATATTTTGTTTGATTAACCACCACAGAACCACACAGAAGAAAATCTGTTTGCATAACTTTATTCACAACTGTTCAACTATAGCCAGTCAGAGACAGGCAAGATCACTCTGATATGTAAATAGATTAAATATACTGTGATCTAATTAGAGAGACTCAAGAAATATATGGCACGAAATACACTGCATAACATTTTCCCAGTTAAGCAGCTGAGCTGTTTATCAGGATGTCAGTTTGATATCTCTAAGTCAATTTTTCCACTTCCCAGGGACGGGAATCTGTTTGGGTTAGTGCTCAGACACTGATTAATTTAGAGTTAAATGTGCTAACTTGCTTTGCTAAGGACTCTGCCTTTGAATAAGGACTGAGAAAGAGCCAGCTTTGCTAGAAAGTATCCCTGGAGAAGAGCTAAAAGGTGGATAAAGAGGAAGGATCCTGCCCCAGCAGGTGCCAGAGCTGGGACATTGCCAGGGGGGCCTGAGGGCAACAAAACCGGGCACTAACTAGGGGAAAGATAAAGGTGGCAGAGGGGAGATAGTGACCACCCACCCAATTCAAGGACTGTGCACATGACACCCCACACACACCTTCAAGGAGCATGCCTGCTAATTTGAATATGCTGGACCAATAGTAGATGATGCAGTAATTACTAACCAATTAGTTAGGTGGGTTTTTCTAATCAAACCCTGTAACAAGATCAACAGGTTGTAAATTCTGTGTAGCTCTGTGGAGTTAGCACCTTGCAACATCTCTGGGCAGACATGGAATACATCAAATACCTCTGCTCTGTATGTTTATTGGCTACTGCACACTGGGTAATGACATCACTTTTGGGACAAGTTAAGGTGGTCTTCCATCTTCTCCATATATGTGCTCACTCCACACTGGAAACTACAATTGAAATCCCAGAAGAAATAAATAAGTAAATAATAGTGGAAAGTCTGAAAGCAAAGTAAATCCCAGCTATACGAGAAACTTTGAGTAATTTGGTCAATGGACTGATTACTTTTTTTCCTTTCTTTTCAGGTTTTTTGTTGTCCTCCCTTCTTCAGGTTTGCACTTTTTGCCCTGGTACAAACAACTCTCTGCCACGTAATTCCCATGATTATGTCAGTACTAAATCATTCTGCCCATGAACTCCTGAGGCTGCTGTTTAGTGACTCACTGTAATAGCATTCCTCAAAGTAATTTAACTTCCTCATATCAAACCTGCTAAGAATTTTTGGAAAGGTGAATGACAAGACATCCTCTCCATTAATCAAGCTTCACAGTATTTACTACCCTCATAGGAGGAGTTTTATTGGTATTCTAATGGGTGAAAAGAGTGTAAAGTGAGTATCAAAGATCAGCAATGGTCACTTGTATGGCAGCAAGAAGCAACCACTGAAATAGAATCCCAAAACAAGCTTCCTGACTGTTATCATTACTTTTAAAGACCTGTGCAACAACCTTGCACTGCCACTGAAAAGCCTTTGTGCCACACAGCAGTGCAAAGACTGTCCTTAGCCCTGCATGCTTCAACTAGATTTTTATGGGTATTGGATACCCAACTTTGCATGATTTCAGTGGAACCTGCAGACTTCCAGAGGACTTATATTTTTAAACGTCTTTAAAGACCTAGGCCTCTTGAACTAATTGAGAGAAAGTGAGATCTGGAGTTGAGGAAAGTAAATACTGCAATTATTTTTTCAAATAAAGAAACCATGCACAGACACTAAAGGTGAGATGTTCAAAAGTGCTCAGCACTGATTTAAACATTCCACTTATTGACGCCAAAAGGACCATTTTGTTTCAGTGGCCTTCAAATTAGATTAGCGTGGGGAATTTTTTAAAAGCCAGTTACATTTTTGTGAAATAGTCTGTAGCAGAAATATTAACTGAACCTAGAGCTCAGAGGAGTTGGAAAGATCAGTGGGCTGATAAAGACCTTTTACAAAGGTTTGTCACGATTTTTTTCTTTTGGATGTTTTCAATCTATCCCCAAAGCTTTGCTATTTATTTTCTGAATTTAAAGTGTACTAACTTCAGTGGTGAAAGCACAAGTATCTTGAAGTGGCTTATGCAATAATAACAAGGTTGCCTGACACCCTGAAAATTTCCTGGGAATTTTGCAATCAGCGTTTCATTTTGAATCTTCATAGTGTTGAATGGCCCCACAAAACTGTACATTTTTAATAGGAATATTCTTTGTGTGGGATACACTTTGCAGGTCACTGCATGAAAAAGTCCCAAGTATGAATGACAGGAGATCAGTGCATAAGAGAGGTGCTGTCAGTCATCACGGTGGGATGAACAGAAAACAGGTATTTGTTAACGTCTGTCTCGTTTCACATCCTGTGAGGCAACTCTGCAACTCTTCTTGTGCTGGAGACACAGTAAAGCCCATTAATTGTATTCCACTACAAATACCTTGGCGTTTTATCAAGTGGAAACCATTTTTCATATAAATCCATCTTCTGCAGGAAAATTCATGATTGTTATTCAGCTTCTTCATGTCCTGTGTTAATGACAGAAAACCAGACTGTACACATTGCAGTTGTTGCCTGTTGACTATAAGCAATAGCTTATCCAATCAGAACATCATTGCAATATTAATATTTGTGGCTCTGCAGGGATAGTATGTCTCATTATGTAATTTAATTCAAATGCAGCACCTGTTTTAAACACAGCTAGAATTATGTAAATATCATTGCCTCTGTTATGTAATTGTGTGTGATTTAATTTCTATGCACAAACAACCAACAGTGGAGATGATGATTTCATTTCCATGGACACCTTTTTTGCATTATAGTGGCCTACAGTCTTCTTTCAACATTTTCATGATTCAACTTAACATTCTTAGTGTTATTCACCCTGAGACTTTCCCGTATAATCATTAACATTATGTGAGAAATCAAACCAAACTTGTTACAGTGTCCTCCCTTGGACTTTTGGATCTGATTTTCCTCCAGTCAGATAAAACCTGGACTCTCTTAAAATCCATCTACACAAGATATCTAGGAGTTAAACAGTCCAGAAGCAAAAAAACTCAGAAAAGAATCACTGTGTACTTCCATTACGGACAGATTGAACTTGGTTTGAAAATCTGGATAACAATGAACATACAAATAGTGTGAGGATCAGCAATATCATCAAGAAGCACCAGGATCGTATTTTAATAATGCATCCCTGGTAAGATTGGGAAGCTAAGAGAGAGGACACAAAATTACCATCACCTCTGGAATGAAAGGTCCTGAAGACATGTGAAGACTGGGGTATTGGGTCAGCTGTTTGCACTTTCCTCACAGCTAAACAGGCTACTTTCTACCAGCTAGATTTCCACCTCATCCCATAGCCCAACCCTGACCTTCCTGTGGTGAAATTGCATTTGTTCTGTACAGTGACAGACCTGATCACAACCTTGCTTAGGTCCTCCCTCCCCTCAAGGTCTGACACTGCATGCCAGAGCAGCACAGGGTGGCTCACCACCCTGCTGCGTGTCAGGCTGATGTTGAGCCATGTGTCAGCTGTCACTGAGGGCCACGCTGGGCAGAGCACTCAAACCTGCAGCTGAAGAGTATGGACTGATTTGAGTCAACACTGCTCTTGGCTTAGACTTTCTAGGGCATTTCTGCTTATCTAGGTCTCCTCTGGGATGCTTTGCAGTGGCTGTAAAGTCAAGAACAATTTTTCTGAAGCTCTCTGTTCAAAATGTTCAGAATAATGAGCAATGATATCACAGTCCATCAGAGCATTTTTTACAGCATGATGCCAGGACTTGCCATGATAAGTCTATACCATCCATCTGGAGGGATCCTACAGCAAACTATCCCACCAGGAAAGATTAAGAGCAGAACCAGAAACTCTGAATCAAACAAAGAGCAAGTCAAACTAACATTGCAGAAACCTGGGATGAGATAGATTGCCTTGGCACAATACCACAAGTTTTATTTAGCTACCAAAGTCCCCACAGGAAAGCACTGTAGTTAGTATCACATGGGCATGAGCCAGTTTGCAGTGTTAACCCTAAGGGACACAGGGAACTTTCTAATGCAGAGAACAAATCTGGTACTCATATAGCCAAACTGGCTGTTCCCACTTCTTTGGCTCCAGGCCTCACTCAATTGTACATTCTGAGTTTGATAAAATCATTTATTACCAACTAATGTAAAACTACACAACATTTATATGTAGGCAGGGTCCTATGCAGTAGCCTGAAGTTACTTCCCATGACTGCTGAAGAAATAATGTGATATGCAGTGACCTGGGGAGCCTGTAGGAAGAGTGGGTCTTCACTCAAAGCTTGGATACACCTCTCACTGGTCCCCGGGTGAAGAGATAGCTGCACCACACATCTTAAGAAAGCATTCACACAGAGATTCAAGGAGCTTTTTTAAGGGGCATGAGTGTCCACTCTTCACCTTTAAGGCACCCAGCATTCAAAAGCCTCTATTGAGAAGCTTAGTGGAAGTGTACAACATCTGTCCTCCAGACCTCTAACTTCAATACCTGTATCAGCAGTTAGAACTCTTCTAGAGATGCAACGGAGAAGAGCTGCTTCCCAGCCTAACAGGGTAGCAGTACTGAGGTCAGAATTTTATGTAGCAGAATATCCTCTTCCCACTTATGGTCATTATTTTATTAAGGGTGGCCATGAGTACCAGTGAACAGAGATATGCCCAGCACAGACCTAGCACATCCTACCACAGACCCTCGTGGTGCTCCATTCCTGTTCCTGCTCCAACATGAAAGCTGACCACCATCACCCTGTCTATCTTTCAGCTTATTATTTATCTCTGCTTTCCCTTGTACATCTAAACTGTTTATCTAGTGTACTTAAAAGCCTTTGATGAAGGAACCTTGCCAAAAGCCTTTCAGAAATTCAGGTAGTCTGCATCAAATGGTCTCTCATAGCTAACATGTTTTGGCAGACCGCTTCAAAGAACAAATAAGTTAGTGAGGTAGGACTTCCCTTTACACAAACTATTTTTAACTCTTTCCAAGCATATCATATTTATCTGTGTGCTCACTATTTCCTTTTTTTCTTGCCATTTCTATCATTTTTCCTACTCTAGACATTACTCTCGGATGCCCATGGCTCCCCAGGACTGCAGCTGGCATGTGTTTTAAAGTCTATGTCATATTTACCACCTATCAAAGAAGTGTAAAGCAATGGGTTACACACCAATGTTAATCATTCAGACATTTCACCCCTGAATTCCTCTAAAACTCTTAAATTAATACCATCTGCTTCTAGGGCTGTGTTACTGTTCATTTACTGCTCTATAACTTTTTAAGTCAATTCAATATTGTGCTGAACTTCTGATGAGTCCTCACAAAGGAAAGCTCCAAGATGGGAATCTCCCTGGCTCATTCTACTCTGAAAAGACCTTATTTTTTTGTTCTGCAACAGCTTTATCTTGTCTGAGTGATCCTTTGATACTTATATCATCTATTGGCCCTACAAACTCTCTGGCAGGCTTCCTGTTCTTGACACACTTGAAGATTTATTACTTCTGTTAGCTGTTCCTCAAACTCTTTTTTGGACAGTGAAGTTATATTTATACATTTAATCTGCCAGGGTTTATGATCCTTTTCATTTTCTTCAATTGGATAGCATTTCAGCCTTTTGAAGGATTACCTTTAACATGGGGTAAGTTTTTTAAGTTGTCTTCCTTTCCTCCTCAGTCCTTTCATAGCAGGTGGTGACCTTGGCTCTCTGTATTCAGTAGGGGTCTGCAGGAAGCCCCCATGCATTCTGAAAAAAATTTACATTTAAAAAGCTCAGGTGCTTTGGAAACCCTACTAACATATGGATTTAACCTAACATCTAACTTTGAATTTGCAATGCCTAAGGTTTGACAGCATCAGCTTTCTCTTAAAGTAAGGCAGAAGAACCAACCAAAACCTTTAAGAGAACAACTATAACAAACTGTGACAGGATTTATGATCAAAAGACTTGGATGATCTTAACAAGGTATTTACTAATACTGTATTTGAATGAAGGGAAAAATTAATTAATTAATTAATGGTAGAGGGGTAGAATGCACCCATAACAACAAACACTTGAGGATCAGCCCCCAGAAATGCTAGGTATGCTTCATGAATTAGGTTTGTTCATCTTCTACAGTCTTCTCTTTAAGGCACAAAGCAGACAGAGTCCATTTTCCTCTGCTACAGATGCTGTCTGATGTGGACAAGCCAAGAATCCAGCAACTTAAATGCAATTCTTGGAAGAGTAAGGTTTGATTCCCTGCAATTAAAATTAGTGAGTTAGCTTGCAGGATGAAATACTACAATATGGTAGCTAGGATTGCATTATGCTTCAAACTTTCAACAGCAGATTCATTCAAGAACAGTCATAATCTTTGAATTTCTTGTCTTTGAAGATGCTGATCAATGGGACTTTTTTTTCTAGTGAACATCTTTGAGATTTTATTAATACAGGTCATTGAAAAGTTTACTATCCTACTAACTACAGAGGAGGGAAATTCCTCCTAGCTGTACATCTGCAAATATACAGTACCCTCAAGGCAGCTTCCAAAAGACCAGGCCTCCTTTTATTTTTCATAGCAAAGTATCTTTTTATTCCAGTGATCTATGAAACCAAGAAATCCTATTTTCTTGTCCTTGAACACTGAGGAAGAACAAGTCAAACTTCATGACCATGGCAAAATGCCAGCTAACGTCTCAGGGCCCTACAGACTATGAAGCAAAGGGCTGCAATAAGAATCTTCCCAGAAAATACATTCTCAGCTAATCTGTAAAAAGGACAAGTGCTTCATCTCTTTGACATTCTTCTAATACTTTAAAGAGCCATGCACACTTCTTAATGCAGCTGCTTTCTTTTATAGGCATCTCTTACGTTTGCCTGGAGGAACACTAATCTGACACAGCAGCAAGCTGCTGATGGGCGTCTGCCATCAGTAAGCACAGCTAATATAACCCTGGAGCAAGGTGCCAACACTCCAGTTCTGAATGCCATAGGGCAGGTGGGGGATCACAAGGAGTGCTGCCATATTTTAGCATAGTTCAGCGGAAAAAAGATCTACATGACTGAGCCCAGTGTTTGTAAAAACCAGGGATTCACTCCTTAGAGTCATTCAGGCTCTGCAGATGTCACCCATGCTTTAATGCAGCATGCACTGTTGATTTTGTTTGACACCTGCAACATGTTGCACTGTTTCAGTTAAAAGTTACTGGCTCGCAGTCCTGCAAACAACTGTGGCATGAGGACAGTTGCAAAGGGACCAAAGCAACCCTCATCCTTTAACAGACCAAAAGTCGCACAGCAGGATGAAGGACTTGCCAAAGTGCTGGGCAAGTGGCAATGTCTGCAGCCCTGATCCGTCCCAGCTGCACTCTGGGCAGCAGTTTCTACCTAAGGAAGGAGTCGGCTTTAAATAAAACTGCAGAGGAGGGTAGGATAGGAAGACCAGCCAAGCAGGACAAGATACTTGCAGAGATCAGCAAGTGCAGAAATCCCCTAACCTCACTTCCCCTACTCCTTCATACGGGAGGCACTGAAGCAGTGTCACCCTGAAACCTGGTTCCCTTCTGAGGGCTGGGGGGTGGCAGGCAGAGGTCCTGGGAAAGCCAAGGACTGTCTAAATGCCTCTGTTACATTACTGTGCCCTGAAGACCACAACCTGCTCTCCCAGCAGGTCACTTTAATTTGCCTCAGGGTTGAAGCTCCAGTGAGGGCATGTGAGGACTCAAAGGAGCTGGAGTGTAACTGGCCCCTCTCTGCTCCCATACTCCTCAGCTTTGTGACTTCTGAGAGGGTGAAGTACCAGGGACACAGATCACAGGGATGACTCTTCTGCCTGGGGCCATCATTTCACAAATGAAACCGATTCACTCTGTTAAAAAAAAAAAAAAAAAAAAAAAAGAAAAATCTCTGATTTACAAAAAAACCAACCACTTCACAGAAACGGGGAATGTGCAGATCCATGTAACCCATACAGCATAAAAGAAAGAACACACAGAAACCCTGACCAGTCTGCAAATGCTATTTTTAAGAAATTATGTTTGCAAGGAATAACTTGGTTCCAACAGCACACAGCAGTTCACAGTTTGGGAGTGGGAACGTGGTCCTAGCTTGATCAAAGCTTCTGCGCTTTCGCCAGGACTTTCCCTTTGAAAAGAGACTTTATAAGTAACTTTATGTGCTAAGAAGAATATCTTAAGTATTAATGAAAGTCAGATAGATTTCCAGCGTGCACAAAAATGCAAGTGCACATAAGCAGGCACTGGGCAGTACAGTAAACAAATCAACATGGCACCACAGGTATTCCTGGGGAGCTTTAGGAGGTTTTGTATGCTTGCTCCAGCTTTCTTCCCAAAACATGCACATTTATGTAGGACAATTAACTAAATAAATCCCAGAATTTGCAGCTCACTTGACCCCTATGCCCAAATGAACTTCCTCAGACTGCAATTTTATGGTCAGTTTAACATCACGACAACGCTTTCCAGAACTTAAGTAGTTTAATTGTATTTATTTTAAGGAAATTAGGTGAAAACTAAACAGTGTTTTCAACTGGTAGCATAGCCTGGAATTTCCACATTTAAGACAATCTGCCAGTGATGCACCTGAGTTAACTTCCTGTTGCCTTTGATCTTCTTTATTTCTCACACAAGCCTCTTCTTAGTTACAAGAAAGCTAGTTAGAAAAGATTCTAGAGTCTCTTTTATCATAGACCAGAAAAAGAAAGTTAAAAGCAAAGGACTGTGTTTTCTAAACCACCTGCAAGCTCATGAAAAAGCCTCAGACTTAAAAGAAAAAACTTACAGAGGTGCTTAACCAAAACAGGCTGAGTATCTATTGAAAAACCACAAGAAAAATTCCCCTCTTATGTGGGAAGATTACTCAGAAGGGCTAAATATTAGTGCAGTTTTGTGGGTTTTATTACAAATATCAAAAAGGAGCTTGCTACATTAAAAAAATATAAATGAAGGTGACTCAGTGAGAGGCAAAAGTTTGCAGGATGTTATTCATTTGTGAAACTTGATCACATTTTTATTTTTTAACTAGAATTTTACTATGCATGCAAGCATTTCACAAGAAAAACAGTATCACAATTTTTTCATATCAGAAGTGGTTTTGACATCAAAGATCTCCCAAATTACGTATTAATTTGCACAGAAAAAGTAGCCCACCAACACCTCTTATTCAAAACCTTAAATCACAGCTGTTAAGTTCTAATCACAGATGCAAATTACTTGTGCTATCAAAAATCTTTTGGCTTGACCCACTTGGAAAGGCTGCATTCAAAAACAGGAGCAGTATTCCCAGAAATACACAACTGACCCTTGCAGCCAAAACTTGTGTGTTTTCATGGATCCTGGATAAGCAGAGTAAATCACAGCCAGCTTGCTAGGCACTGGGTGTTACCTGTTTGGGCATGTAACAGAATCAATAGGTAGAGAGAGGAGAATGCAAGGGTTTGGTTTTGTTTCATCCCACAAGAGTGTTTAACAAAAAGCACATCGGAGATAAAGGTTACCCTGTACAGAGGGCATGACAGTGATGTATTCTGTCGGCGATGCTTGGATAACCTGTGCAGACACCGCTAAGCTTTCATGCTGTCTGCTGCATCCCACTCCCCTAAAAATAACGCCATTTTCTCCAGGTTGAAAGTCCAGCCTTCTGTAGGGTTTTTAATCGGTCCCACAACAAAAGAAATTAGCTACATATTTCCCGCTGGTTTTAACACTGATGCAGTTCTTCTGACAGAGACCAAGACACGAGCCATTGTTCGAGCAGGCACTTGGCTTTTTGCAATGCCACATCAATTAGATCTGCCGCTCACATCCCCCAAGCTCCAGCTTCCCAGCTGGTTCTCTTTTGTCTCATATGAGCATCAAGCTCCTTCTTTGATATTTGCAGTTACACCCTCCCTCTCATCTTTGTAAACTCGCCAGTTCTTTGAGTGATTTTTCCAGGATGAGAAGGAAATAGACATACTGTGGTGGTTTTTCAACACACATTGCCCAATAGATGGGCTTTCAGCAAGGGCACTCCACCCCTACCCCACAAACACTGGCAATCTAAGTACACAGAGGGTCCTGAAATTAATACTTAGATGAAACTAAACTGACAACTAAGAGGACAACCTTGGGAAATACTTAGCTTACTTCATACGGTTCTTGGGTAGTTTGATTCCAATCTGGTCTGGTTTTTGACATCTCAGGAATTTCTTTTACTTATGTGCTTATTTAAAAACTGTTAGGTAAGAAGATAATCAGGCCAAAGATGTTAACAAAGAAGGGGGGGGGGGGGATTACAAGGAAGCAAATAGAAAAATTTTTAAGGAAGTAAGAAAGCTAAGTGCAATTTTATTTTATTTTTTTCCTGAAAAACGCTCTCAGGTCTGAAGCTCCTATACAGTTTTATGAACAAAAGTGTCATCTAACTTTGTCACCTTTGAGACAATTTGTCTGATTGCACTACTACACATCTGTGCAACATCAGTGAAAAGTTAGCTGAAGTGGGGTAGCTAATTCAGTTCTCAGCAGAGCAAAAGAATTTTAGGCAACTCCACTGCAAAACAACATCACCTGCTGAAGACTTACAGACTAAAAGCTGGCAAAATGACACTGTCTTCTGCTATTGCTTGCCACCAGGCTTGGAGCAAGCCCCAGCTGCAGGGGAAGGAAGCTGCTGCTGTGTGCTAGGTCCTGCCCTTCTTGCGGAATATTTCATACAAGATTTACAGGTGCTGTCTCATGGTCCTGGAAAAAGACCCGGACAGTCTTGAAAATACAAACCCCAGCATCTGCATTGCTTATCCCAGGGAGGATGCTGGGGTGCCAGGGTGAACAGGTGCTGTCCAAGAGATGCTGCTTCCAGCAGGTCCTTCCTTCCCAGGGACAGACCTGCGTCTTCAGAGGATTTGCTGTGACCCGAGGACACTGGCAGCCAGGCTCTGCTTATGGTCCCAGCTTCTTTCCATTACTCAACCATTTCTAAGGGAGCAGGAGGGATGCTGTAGCACACTAACTTCAAATAATTTTGGCTTTTAATATGCCTTTACTCTACCAGTGAAGGTCAGCATACAACCCAGCTTTAAGGGCTATTTTTCTTCACCTTAACCCAAATACCATCTAACAGTGTGTAGATGGAAGGGGAGGCAATGTTAGTATCCTGGATGCTTGCAGTGATATACCTCAGGCCTTTCCTTGATCTGCCAAATTTAAGACATAGCAGGACTGGAAGGTGGCACATGGACCACAACCTAGCAGCTGAACAAACTCTGCAGCCATAAACTATGAAAACACACAAAGAGAAAGGTCAGGAGGAAGTGCCTCCTCATCATGGCCAAGTGACAAGTTCTCACTCCCAGTGCGAGCACGGCCTATATGAGCTGAACTGGCGAGACAGTTAAAGAAAAGCAGCTGGGGAGAAAGAGAGGATGTGGTTACTGCTTGGGAGACTTAGAATTAAAAAAGGCCTTTTTTCCCCCTTTCCCACTCTCTCCTCAACCTTTTTTCAATGTTTCCTTCAAAGCCTTTTTAGTCTATAAAATCTATCCTCTAAGTGGGTCTTGTGCACTGCCACATCTTCTGTCAGGAATAGCTACACCTTAAACTTACCTTTTCGTTTCCAGTTTTTATCCCAGCTGATCAGCCAATGCTTTTTCTTTTTCCCCATTTATTTACCACGTATCCTGTTTGGATATCCTTTATGATCACAGCACCTGGAGCAGAGGTTTTCAGGGCCTCTCCCTTAACCACTCCTGGAGTGGCTGCAAATAGCTCTAAATCCACACACTGAAAGAAAATACTCCCCGTCACCATCTTCCCTCTTCTTCTTCTCACAGGTCAGTGCACTAGTCCTTCGACCACTATTCTCTGTCCCCATGTTTTGTGGGAACACCAGTAAGACAAAAACTCAGCCTCATGGTTTCTCTGCCCTCTGCATGGAGCACCCCAGCACTGGGACACCAGCCTACACATGGCAATGCTTAAAATGGAGGGAAAGGAACCAGGCCTTTGGGTGGACAGAGGCGCTGGACTGCGGCATAGCCAAAACACAGAGCACTGATGTGCCATCATGAGCCAGACCCTCAAGGGTGGTAAGGTGGAGTGTGAAGGGGATTTCCTTGAATAACCTGCTGCACTGCAGAAAATAAAAAAAAAAAAAAGAGACATGGGAAAATATTACCAAGAAAAATGCCAGAGAAGGATTCTGAAAAGTCATTAGTAGGTTATTACAGTTTCATCCAAAAAGCTTTTAGTGAGCTATGAATAAATACCCTCTGGAATAACAGACTAATACATTTAGCGTATTTTTAAAAGCCTTCGAACAGTTTTACTCAGAATGTAGCTGTCAACAAACAAATGAAAGCATGTTTGTTTTAAGGAAAAAAAGAAAACACAACATACCGCTCTGGTTATTTGGAACATGACACCCTCAGTGAGCTCTCTGCTTGCGTCTGTCCTTGACTGTACGATTCTGATGGCCAGGGAAGGTGCATGGTACTATATCTGGATTCCCAGAACAGATAGACAGGTTGACTCTCCATCTGCACTAGATGACCTCAAAAGCTAAATGGTAAGTGGGTACACCCTGAGTCACTGTTTGAATGATATGTTTGTCAGTGCTTCACCAGAACATAGTGAACAGTGGAGCGATGCCCACATTAGGAAGGGCACTATTTGACAGGGGACATGCAGGTCTATGAAAATTAAGCAAGGCAGATGGGGGAGCGAAGAGGGGGAGCAGAATCACAGTCATCTGCAGCCCCTATACCAGTGATACCTGCATGACAGCTGTTGAAGACCAGAGTTTTGTGTTGGGGCTGGCAACAATACACATGAAAGAAAAAATTCTTTTAAAATTGTCTGAAGAATGAAGACGATAAATAACATGAAAAAGCAAAACAGAATTAAACAAAGATAGAAAAGCAATAGTCTAGGTCAAATAAATCCTTTTATGAAAAAAAAAAGACTGTAATAAACCAGCAAGTTGGAAGGTACCCTCTTTCAGTCCACATGGGAGAAGGTTCGCATTCCCTTCCTTACTAAGAAGGAATCTGCACAGACTATTGTTTCTAGCAGAGTTTGTTTGTAACTTCTCTAACTTGAAAAGATTCAGTATTTCTATAGGTAGGAAAATTCAGATAACTGACAAAATAGAAAAAACAATCACCCACTGTGGAAAGTCTATAAGCACATTAAGTAAATTGTTCTAACAGTGGTGTGTGAATTTTTAGATCAAGTTCTGTCAAAACTTACTAATGTTTTACTCCATTTCTAAGCACAGTAAAGCACTATCACAAACAGTAAGTAACCAATTAATAATGATGGAGGCATTCTTATATGAATAATATGTTCCTGGAACAAAGTATTAAGGAAAAACAAGGTTTTACACATACATTAAAGTTTACATGAGATTAAAAAATCATTAGATGTTAAATATACACCTCTAATTATAATACTATTTATATACTGAGGAACAAACAGCTGACAACTGCAAGAGCTTTGCAACTCAAACTATTGCTTGTGTTTACAACTTTATGACGGTAAATTCAGCTCAGGGTACCTTTTTTCCTCTGTCATTTATACATATAGCTATGATATTGCCAAAAGCAATTTGACTTAAATAGCTCAACATCCAAAAAGCTAGCTGGCACAAACATGCATCTCACAGAAAACCCCTTCCTTTTTCACAGGTATTTTGTTTACTTGTTTTCAATAGGAAGCAAAAAGGCTGTTTATTTTTTGAAGTTGTAGTGGAATACATAAAGCAATCTTCTTTTTTCACAGTCTCTCAAACAAAATGCAAATATTGTAAATTGAATTCAAACCATGAACATACCAGTCATTGCTGTGTTGCTCTTAATGTCACTCCCGTTATTACACCAGTTATACACTTGGTAATGGACAGGGCACAGATAAAACCTATCCAAACCAAAGGACAGTACTGTTTAGTTCTTCAGCATTTGCATGTATTTATCCCTGTACAATCAGTTTCTACAAGGCAGAGGGTTTTCACCAGTACTCACATTTCATTTGGAAACTGACAGGAGTATAATACATGCATAGGTCCTCAACCCCTGCTAAGCAAGAGGAAACCCATAAGACGTTTCACCCACGGTAAACAGTTTGATTAGCATGTTCAGAAAAGGACACAGAAAGATGGGTCTTCAGCAACATTAATTAAAGCAGATAGAGTGACTATATCCACATGGCGTAATGTGCCGGTCAGAGACTGTTGTCAACAAATTGGCAGGAAAGACCACCAGTTCTCCCAGATTCAGGGGGCCAGGTAGCACATAGGTAGCACATTCATGGGAAATGGTAGTGATGCAATTAAAACTCCCTGACATGGCCTGCTTTATTCCCACAGCTGTGCACCACCATGGTCTGACAGGCCAAGGTCTCCCCAGGCCCCGGTGCTGCACACAGGGCCTTGGGGCTGCGTCTCCCCAGGGCATCTCCTGCCTCTGCCAAAAGTCTGCTGTGTCCCACTAGACCCCGTGGCAATCGCTGTGGTGACTCAAAAGGTAACAAACATTCATCTAATCCTGCTGTTTATGTGTAAAGTTTACTTTGGATTTTATGAGGAAGTAAAGTTGCTTTTCCTTAATCTCACTGACTAATTAGAGAGCTGTGGTACATGCATTCCTGCTGAGGAATCTGCTACAGGAGGAAGTGTCAGACCTCCTGACTCACTCTGCCAGCTTACTTAGCTTCCCCGTCCATCAGGAAAGGGCAAAAGGCAGCAGCCCCAGCTACTCGAGTAAACTGAGCATGTGAATGACCATTCTTTGGCACAGACAGCAGCTGGCACAGGGCAGCCTGCATCCCTATTGCTTAACCTCCTTTCTTTCCAGAAGAGGATGTCTGGATGCAAACTGCATGTTGGATGTGGGCCCTGGCCCATGCTAACTTCCAAATAAGTTCCTGGCACGCATCTAGGAGAGCACTAGCTGGCAGAGGCCAAAACTGCAAGTGGGACTGTTTAAACAATTTAAGAGGATAGATAGTCAGGATCCAGTGCCCAGGAACATTCCTTACACTGTACAGCTTACAAATATAGACAGGGCCAGCGAGCATAGCTATGCACTGCCCTCACCCCCATGAGACCATGGTCTGGCAGCCAGGGAAAGGACTAGCTGGAGCATCAGGCCATGCTCTGCAAGGCACAGGGGACTGCAGCTGAATCATGCTTCAAGTCTGATTCACTGACGATCTTAATTACACACAATTTATTTTAAACTGCCTCCCTCAGAAGATAAAAACTGGGTTTTTTTCCCCTAATACAGGAACAAGGAGGACAGTACAAACACAGATGTCTTCCTGTTCAGCTTGGATGGGAAGTAGCAACATATCAGCATTGACTTCAGTCCCACCAGGACATAAACTAGACTATGTATAGAATACTATGCAGGTACTTCTGGAAGAGACCTAAAATCTAACTGTGGTGGTTTGACCCTGGCTGGAGGCCAGACACCCACCAAGGTCACTCTATCACTCCCCTTTCAGATGGATAGGGGAGAAAATATATATTGAAAGGCTTAGGAGTTGAGATAAGGACAGGGAGACATCATTCTGTAAAGGTTCAACTTCTCACTCCCTCCTCTGGTGGCAAAAAGTGACTGCTTGCGAGTTTTTTTCTCCTAAATGTGATTCACAGAGGTCCTGTGAGCACTTGGCCTTGGTCAGTGGCAGGTCCGGCCTTGAGCCCAGATGGTGTTTACTCTGTGGGGCCTACAGAGAGCTTCTAGCTGCTTCTTGCAGAAACCATCCCTGCAGCCCCCTCTCCTCCACCAGAACCCAGCCAAGCAAAACCATAACAGTAACATACAAAAAGTACAAGTAGCTTGATGAATCAGTGTAAAAAGAAGAAAACTAAAATTGAAAACATGATCATTATACATTATTTATTGTGTATGATAAAGAACACTAGAAACCACACAGTAACAGTGCCAAGAACTGTAAGCATCAAAACACCAGCCGTTTCCCAAAAAGCAGGAAATAAACTAAAACTGGGAGACTTTTAATAGTATAATATATATAGCAAGTATTTATATTAAAATATAAAGATATGGGGATTTTGAAAGAAATGTTGTTGTTGTTGTTATTGTTGTTGTTTGTGTTTTTTATTTTGAAGCTTTTTTATTTTGAAGCTTCCTTTCTCCTCACCCCATTTCAAGATCTCAGAGCAACAAAACAGTACAAGGAAGCCAACAGCTTCAGAGGGCTGCATGCAAGGAGAGGATTCTCATCCCCTGTCCTGTCTGAGATGCCCCAGCAAGGACCACCATGTCCCTCAGCTCTTTCTGCAGGCTAGGGTGGAGAAGGTCCCTCAGAGCCCAAGCCAGCTTGCAGCTATCCTCCTTCAAAGCAGCAGAGCCCCCAGGTATGAAACCTATTTGGTAGTGACATATTAGAACAGAAATAGTCCTTAGGAAGAGATTCTATTTCGCTCTGTCCTGTAGAAAGACTTTTAACCAACGTCTGGTAAGAAAAAATACCATATATTGAATTCTACGTCAGGGTTCAGACAAAAAATGAGGCAGAAGGAAGCTACTTGGAAGGTATTTCAGAAAAAAGGCAGGAGCACAAAGCCACCCACTTCCTACAGTAAGGTTCATTACCATGTTTGCTATTTCTACCCAGTGGGCAGCAGGATTCAGCTGATGGTTAAAAGCAAAAGGATTACATTTTGGATGTTACAAAAAATAACTTTCAGCTCTAACCCCACCCAGAGCAAAAAACAGGTGTCTGTATTACCGAAAAAGAAAACAGATGTGAACAGGTACCTTCAAGCAGAAGCAAACTGAGAATCTCAAATGCAATATAATCTCCAAGGGGAAGATTTTAAACAAGCCTCAAGTATCTGGCTAGCTAAAATAACACAACAGAAAATCTGTCCATCATTTTTCATTTTTCTGGAAAGTCCTCGTAAACTGTGTCTGAATCGTATTAGACTTGCTGCCCCCTTCCTGGCAGTGTTCAAGGCCAGGTTGGATAGGGCTTTGAGCAACCTGGTCTAGTGGAGGGTGTCCCTGCTCAGGCAGGGGGGCTGGAATTAGATGGGCTTTGAGGACCCTTCCAACCCAAATCAATCTGTGATTCTATGCTGTCCCTGATCCCAGGCTGAGGGATCTGGTCCCCCAGGTATTTTCTGAAAAGACCACACTTTTCATATTCAAGGCAGGTGTCAGACATAGTTTTCTATGCCTATATTGAAAAATGACAGATAAACAGTTTTTCTTTCATCCATGACATAATCTTGCAGTAAGCATTGCATTACCCGTTCTGTGGTGAATACACAGCACAGAACTACTTCCCAGCCCAGATTTATGTATGCTGTACAGGAAAAGAAATATTTTTCTAAATTCTGAAACATAAAACTATACAGCAGGTGGGACAAATGAACACAGTTCAGTTGTCTTTTAGCCAGTTAAGCATAATTAATTGCCTTTATCTGACAGCTGGATCCAGCAAAACTGGTAGAAATCTGACAGCTGCTGGAGCTAGGGTCTGACTGGCTTCACTGGGATATGGGCTGACCTACTCCTTCACACAGATAGCAGGTGAGGGAAACAAAAGCCAGGTCCTCATGGTGCATCAAAACCTTTGCCAGTGCCATCATGTCAGTAAAGGGAGTGATTTGTGATGATGACTTTGTAATAGGAAAGGACCTGATTTGTTAGATGCTGCCAGAAAAGTCCTTGACCACTGTAGGGTTTTTTCCCTATTTGAGCTACATGCCTTTAAACATAAACTCAATAAAAGGGATATACAGATATAGCTATCTAGGCAAGCCTTTTCAATATAACCCATAAGAAAATAAAGCAAGCCATACTTCCAGCAACTCTAGGAATTGCAATCCAGATTTCTTCAATAAATGTAAGTCAACATCAGTCCAGTGACTTCCATGCCACTGTGGTTTATACTCTGGAAATTACATATTCCAGATCAGAAGACAAAAGGTCAAGGAGGACTTGTATAGGGCCAAAGGGAACACTTCACTGAAGTAGGCATTTATACCCTGAAAATCTTTGCTTGGTATAGCAAAAAAATTAAGTGTCTTTACAGTTTGAGGAGCAAGGCATTTTCTGCCAAGATTTAAGACTTGGTTCTTTGTGTCATGAGAAGAATGTCATTCTTCTTCTCTCTTTTGACTTAAAAGAAATGCCAGTCAGCTCAGAGATGCTCATGTTAGCAGGGAAACTCTGACAAAATGGACCTGAAACACAGTGTATGACAGGGACACACTCATTCCTGGTCCCAGCCCTTGTGCTAGAAAAGAAACTTCCCTAACACACAGACACCATCTCTGCTTGGCCTTCCCCACTGGGAGAGGTGGTTAGCAGAGGTCAAATGCGCACAGAGCTAGATCTGACACTGCTTCTGTCACCTTGGGCAAGTCACTTCACCATTGGCTTCTTCTGCTGCAGGATTACTGACTGCCAGGATGAGAGGGTTTACTAAGCAGGGCTTGTAAAACTTCAAGGCAGTTAAGGGAAACGAGTTTAAACTGAGATAAGCCTGTAGGAAAGCCCCTAGGAAAGAAATGATTGCAGGAAACAGCATTCTCCAAATTGTGTGGTGGCAGCAGGTTTTGCTTCTTGGTGCCAAGGAGAAGGTACAAAGTACTCTGGCTTTTCCCAGCATGTTGGAAGCACAGAAGGTTAGGATGGGCTTTGGGAATGGCATGAACTGTGTGCTGCTTCCCCAGGGCAGGGCATGCAGGGTGGGATGGAACCCCAAGCTGCTCACTGTGTTGGACAGGGGTCCAGCACACCACCCACTGCAGGAGTACCCACAGGAGGGAGCAGTGTGTGCTCCCTGTCCTACTGCCAGCCACACCACCAGATTCTCTCGCTTTGAAGGTAAAGAGCTCACAGTACCCCTCCCACACAGAAAGATGTCATCTCAACATGTCCCCCTGCAGACCCCCAGAACTTCCCACCAGGTACTTTACACGGCCTGGACGGTTTGTGTCTGTCAAATGTCACCATGAGAGAGAGGGAAAGTGAGCTAAGATACAGCACAAACCAGCATTTGAAAATGCTGTCAGCCTTATATAAGATCAGTATTTTAACTGATGAGAAAAGCACTATCCAGTTACCTTATTTTTAAATAAATAAAACTTTAAAATAACTATCCAGGTTTGGTTTTGGGTTTTTTACTGCAAATATCCACAACTCATTTATCTGCAAAATACGCATCCACAAACCCTGCTCTAAATATAGACAGGAGTACCATCAAGTGTTTAAACACTTCCTCTGCAAGTGCAAATGTGTGTTAATGAATGACAAAGGCACTGCACATCCCAAAAGAAGACTGGCTTCATAGTAGGCAGAGCTTCACCAGTTATGTTTTGAAAATGCCATTAGAGTGATCACTACAACCTAGTGGGTCACCCAGTCAAAGTATTCCTTGAGCTACCTTCTACCAGGGTCCATAATAAGTGAATACACAAAAATTCCAGAGAATCAGTGTTATGTAAGTTTTAATTTCTCAAACCAGAAAAAAAGGTGCTGGGTATTCTGCAGAAGAACAAACTTTGCCTTGTCTATTTATACAGTGCAGCACGTTATATTGAAAAGAAACCTGTCTGAGAAAAATAAGTGCAGATACTGATTAGTTATTTCAAACATGATGACTATGTGTGTGATGAAGACAATTGAAAAAATAACAGTGTACTGAAACTATTTGTGTGTTTGGTTCTGTAATCTCTGAGTTTTACTGGGTAGTTTAGTCATGTTTTGCTCATTTGTACGTAAAAAATAATGTGGTCTTTCTGTCCTTCAGACAAGATCTCTGGGTTTGGAACATTTTTATTTGAATGTGCAAGAAAAAGTGCTGTTTGATTTGTTTAACTGTTGTACCCTCTGCCCAGTCATTCCCCTGTGACTAGATTGTGATTGTTCTGAGTGATTGTCTAACCTTCACTGCAGTGTTTGTGTTTGGAATAGCAAAAAATACAAGACAAAAATGGAATAGACAAGTTATTTACTTAACATTATGTTTGTCTTAAATTTTTGGGGTTGTTTGAAAACAATTTACTTGAGCTCAAACTCACATGTCATACAAACAGAAACCATGGATCTATAATACATCTTTTAGAGTCTGCAGAAGTTTTCTATAGAAAATAATGTCCAGTGTGGATTTTCAGTCTCTGTTCCCCAAAGACCATTTTTGAAGGTTTTGCCTCTGTATCGGAGATCAGATGCTCCACCAGTTTTGGATGGGACTGTGGCACATCCCTGATTTGTATGGAGCAAGTCTGGGTGTTGGTGTTTGTAGAAAAAAACCCAACCCACAAAATCTGTTTCCAATGAGTAATGATTCGGTGAAATGCCATGCTGAATAGATTGATGTAGATGTAGCTTGAGACAATTAATATAACTTTAATTTGTGTATTTTAAGAATAGATTAGTTTGGGATTTTAGTAGCACATGGCTGTAACCATGTGGGCTGTTTGGTGAGAGCGGCTACAAAGCTGAGCCATAACAGTGCAACAGCCTTGAAACTAAAGAAAGTGAAGACAGGGGACTCATAAATGATGAGATCAATGACCAATTAAGAGACAGAGTATATCTTGTTTTCAGCAAAAAGGGGTTCCTAACTAGTTTGTTTAGGAATGTGGTTTTGAGCACAGGAATGTGTTTTGGAAACTATGGAGAAAACTGTAAAGACCGTGTGCTGAGAGAGAGGAAGATGTCCAGCCCCCATCCCTGAAGACCAGCAGAAGACCCCCTGAGTGGCACTAAGCATGCTCTATCTGTGAGGGGTTAATGTAAATGACATCCTCGAAATAATTTGCATAACCCTGCCTTTTCTTAGAAATTATAATGAATATATATAGTTAATCTGTATAAATATGAGAAATGTGGCTTTAATGGGCACAGACATTTGGAGGAGCGATCCCCTGTGTGCCCAGCGCTGCAATAAAGGATACCTGCTTCATAGCCACCAAGGCTGGTGAGTTTTGATTCCGGCTTTGTGAGGCATCAGTAATATCCACAGACCAGGCAATGTCCCGTGCTACAGTTTTTAAAACTGCTGGTGAGCAAGACAACCCCCGACTGTCTGCCTGGAGCTACAGACCCGTTTGGTCCTGCTCACTAGGGATGATGTAAGAAGGCCACTTCTGGAAACCTTACTCCTCTCTTCTCTCATTCTCCAGAGCACTCGTGTAGTAAAGCACAACTCTGAATGCCTGTGTCCTTCCTCATGGTTTATTCACGCAAACCACTGAATCCAGGGCAAAGAGTGCCTTCCTAACAGCTGTGGGCACACAAGAAAAAACAACTGATTTTTACGGAAGGGAAGGGAGGGGAAGGGAAGGGAAGGGAAGGGAAGGGAAGGGAAGGGAAGGGAAGGGAAGGGAAGGGAAGGGAAGGGAAGGGAAGGGAAGGGAAGGGAAGGGAAGGGAAGGGAAGGGAAGGGAAGGGAAGGGAAGGGAAGGAATAGGAGAAAGGGGAAAGAAGGGAAGGGAATCCTCTGGCCAAACGCACTTTACAAATCAGTGAACACAAAACACAGCTTTCTACCTATCTTCATAAATTGTGCCCAGTGTGGAAACCAGCAGTTTCCATCACATTTCACTGCAGTAGCAGTGCTGAGTTTACACCACCCCTCAGCCCAGGCAAGTAACCCCGGAAAGACTTAATGTGCTTTTTCCCTTTCACATTCAGTTAACACTAATAAACATAGCACAACTCTCGTTTTCACAAAGGGACTCTCCCCAGACCACAGAAAGGGCAAACAGAAACACACAGACACTACAGAGATGAGCACAGTGTGACAAGTCCCCCAGCAGGATACTGTTCCTCTCTGTGAAATGGTAAAACCAGCCTATCACCAAAAGCAGCTACCTCAAACTCTCTAGTCTTCTGCTGTTATCTCTCATCAGGTTTCTAGCAACACCACTTCCTGCTCTGGTTCCTTCATTTTGTGCATTTCTTTCTGTGTGGGAAACCAGCACTTACGCAAGGGCAAAGTTTACAGACAGGGAAACTTAAGTCCTTTTTCCTTTGAAGAGGCACCCCACAGAGAGGTGGTACTTCAGGTGCAGACAGTGTGCCAGGTTCCCTCACCCTACAGTCCAGCCTCAGCACAGCTTTTATCCCCAGTCTCTTTGCTGGTGGCCCTATCCCATCGCTTGTCATGAACAGCAAGTACAGAGAGAGCCAACTAAGGGTACAATGCTGATTCACTCCAGCTCAGAACAGGCTTCTCCCTCTGTTTGTGCTACAAGAAATCCCAAGATGCCTATAGGTATGTTTTTCAGGCTGGTTACAGACATTGAAAGTCTGACTAGCCAGTGAAAGAGCTGAGAAAAGTCTCAGCAGCAGAGCTAATCAAGGGCGGCATGGAAAAAGCCATTGGCAGGGCCAGGCAAGCACAGTGCTTGGCAAAGGCAGAAACAGAAATCGCTTGTGCCTTTGTCCGTGCGAGGGGGGATGCACAACGGCCTTTGGAGTGAATTCCACACAGGCCTCCTACAGTAAGAGCCTTCCAAAATCTGTGAAGACATATCGCTGTAGTAGCCGGTGATGGAAGTCCTGTCCAGCAGGCAAGTCCTGGGTAGAGCACCTTCACACTGATGCCTCCAGGAAGGGATGGGCTGTCACCTGCAACCCTGTTCTCTGCTGTTTCCTGTCCTTGCAGTGGGTTCAGCCTCCTCTGTCCCCTGCTCCAGAACTGATACCTGTAAAGTCGAATTTTCTACAGGAATCTGTTTGGGTTAGTGCTCAGACACTGATTAATTTAGAGTTAAATGTGCTAACTTGCTTTGCTAAGGACTCTGCCTTTGAATAAGGACTGAGAAAGAGCCAGCTTTGCTAGAAAGTGTCCCTGGAGAGGAGCTGAAAGGCTGATAGAGAGGAAGGATCCTGCCCCAGCAGGTGCCAGAGCTGGGGCATTGCCAGGGGGGCCTGAGGGCAACAAAACCGGGCACTAACTAGGGGAAAGGTAAAGGTGGCAGAGGGGAGATAGTGACCACCCACCCAATTCAAGGACTGTGCACATGACACCCCACACACACCTTCAAGGAGCATGCCTGCTAATTTGAATATGCTCAACCAATAGTAGATGCTGGGGTAATTAGTAGCCAATTAGTGTCAGTTGAGGTGGGTTTTTCTAATCAAACCCTGTAACAAGATCAATAGGTTGTAAATTCTGTGTAGCTCTGTGGAATTAGCACCTTGCAACATCTCTGGGCAGACATGGAATACATCAAATACCTCTGCTCTGTATGTTTATTGGCTACTGCACACTGGGTAATGACACCACTTTTGGAACAACAGAACTATCTCCCACACTGACCTTTACCACATCTTCAACTGCAAAGCAAAGGACAAGAACAGACAATCATTCCCCTTCATCATGGGTTTAATCACAGAATCACTATGTTGGAAAAGACCTTTGAGATCACTGAGTCCAACCATAAGATCATAGAATCACAGAATCACCTGGGTTGGAAGAGACCCTGACTAGTTCACCTCTAGGTCATGTCCTTAAGGACTTCATCTACATGGCTTTTACATACCTCCAGGGACGGTGACTCCCCCACTTCCCCGGGCAGCCTGTCCCAATGCTTGACAACCCTTTCAGTAATGAAATCTAACCTAAATCTCCCCTGGTGCAATTTTAAGCCATTTCCTTTCATCCTATTGCTTGTCACCCAAGAGAAGAGACCAAATCAAATAAGGTCTCCCCTCAGCCCCCTCTTCTGAAGACTAAAAAGCCCCAGGTCCTCAGCCATTCCTCACAGGACTTCTGCTCCAGACCCTTCATCAGCTTTGCCGCCCTCCTGTATGGGCGTGTGGTGGGGGACAGTGCTCTTTGATCAATGCTTCTTCTTTGTGTCTCTTTCTTGCACTAAAACTCAAACGCAGCACAAAACTCAAGCATGACCCAGAGGAGGAGCTGAGCACGTTTGCTTTCACAACACAGTTCACTTCTGCACCAGTTTGCTCACCAGCAAGTAAACTATTTCCAGACAGACCACTCGAGGGGAGGGAACAGACCTGGCCAAGCTGTCTCTTGTCAGGAGTTACAGGATGAACTGTATCATGCACCTCTTATTTTCTCATTAGTGTTATTTATCATTTCTAATGAGTACATCAAGTTAACAGCTGATTATTTTTTTTTCCTTACCCTTACATGAGACATTAAATTGTTCCCTTCCTTCTTTCCTTTAATGGTTGGAAACCTTTGCCCTTCACATCAGGGTTTGTAATACTCTATAGTGAAATCTCTGTTAAAGTTGCCATAATTTTGGCCTTCAAAAATATAATTTAAACATCACCAGGTTCTCTCACAGTGTGGCTGGTGGGCATAAATTAACAGGAGCCCACAGCAACCACAAGCAATCACAGGTACTTCTTTTCTTCAGCACATGAAAGAAACAATTTATTAAGCAAGGCACCCTGTTCCAGGCCCTGCAGATCTTATCCAAAGCCAAACACTCCCACCCCTGTACACCACAAGTTGGTTTTGCAAGCAGATGCAGATCCTTGGAACAAGTAAGCAACAAGAACAACAACAAAAAATATGTCTGTGGAGAAATACTTCATTGAAAGTTTTTAACTTCTCTTTTGCAGGGGCCCTGGCTGTCAGCAGCACACTGCTGCTCTTCACATCAGCTTCCCCACTACCTACCCAGGAAAACAGAGATCATAGCAAAGCATCCCAAGGTCCATGGCCCTGCAACTGAAATGCCTCCCAGGGAGTCCCTGTAACCTGCACCAGGAACACACAAATGCTCTGCACACAAGCAAGCTTCTGGTGGTCTTGGAGCCTTGCTCTAAAAGAACAGCCCACAGATTTTGGGTTTAATATGCATAAAAATTAAGCTATACAGGAATATATTGCATGCAATTTAAATTCTCTCAGGTGAAGAAAAATCACAAAGGATCTTTTATTTCTTTTTTTTCCCCTCTGGTGACTACTGAGCACTGCTTTCCTATTTCCTAAAAGGCAAGTAGAAATGGGGTCCAAATAACTAAGAAAGACCAGCCTGTGCACATTCAGCTCCAAGAGAAAAACTTAATGCAAAGGAAATGAAAACTCCAATGGAACCAGCAGGCGCTGGAACCCAGCGATGCTTCTGCTGGTTCTCCTCACTCTTCAGCAACACGGATGAACCAAGAGAAAAGAGCATACACTCGCTCAAAAATAAAATTATGTTTAAAGAAAATTGAGGCTTTGTGAGGATGCTGAATGGCTAACATGCTTTGTCCCCATGCTTCTTTACAGCTGTGTGAAATACCAAATATGGAAAAATGGCATTTACATGTGAGAGAATCACACGCACAAACAATAGGTTATGTCAGGATTTAGACTGGGCATTGAGAAGAGCAGGAAAGTGTGATTAAAATACTGCTCCCACAGTACTCCAGAAGCCCACCCTGGTAACTTGCAGAGAGGTTCACCTCGAGCTCTGCCAGCAAAACACGCTGCCTCTGACCCAACTCCACAAGACTGGAGATACAGAAACTATCCCCCAGTCAGTATCTAGCAGTGGGATCATGAGCACTGCTAGTGATACAACAGCAATTTCACTTGTGATCACAGAATTACCTAGGTCTTAATTTGCACTGTTATGCAGCAAAACACATTTCAGCAGGTCTCTCGACATTTAACCTGTCAGCATCAAAGTCAAAACCTGAATGGAAAAGTGGAGTGCAAACATAAAACCAGGCAGATTTTATTTATAAACAAACACCTGAGTGATATCAAATATTATAATCCAACAACTGCAGTAGAACAGTACTTGAAATCAATTATGTAATAATTTGCAGTATCTGTGACACACTTGTGACTAAATCTGGAAAAGAGCCATGGAATTGCTTCCCAGGCAGCCCCTAACAATATCTTCTTATCAAATTATCAAGGCATTTGAAAAGAGTGGATAAAGGCCAATTACGCCATGGCCCACCTCCAACGGAAGGTAGTACAGGTACCACTGTACATAGCCTATAAAACAAAGTGAAAGGGTGTTGTATGGAAAAATATGTGTGTGGAGAAGAGAATAAAAAGCTTTAATGCAGCACACTACTTTGAGCCTGACCTGTATCAGAAATTTTTGCAATAGTAATAATACACACTTGCAACACATATCCATGTACTGAAAGAGTTACTAAAACAAAAAATTAACAAACCAAAGGGAAAAAAAAAAGCCCCACCAGGTTTAATATCTCTTCTGCTTACACCACTGCTATGGATTTTGGAATGTTTTTGCAGAAGAGAACTGGTCATGACGACTTTGTTGGTCAAAACAAAGGCACACGTGAATTTTGCTCCCATGTATCTGCACATTCCTAAGGCCTTCAGTAAGCTGATTCACTGGAAAAACACTGGTGATGACTTTCTAATAGACAACATACTCTACTCTGGAATCTAGGCTTTCACTTAAATAAAGCTACTTCTCCAGTCTTTGGGCTTTACAGATAGCTTTAAGGGAAGAAGAGGGTGCAAATCAATAGTGCAGTTACGGCCAGGTCAGTAAACAACCTGTAAAAACAACCTGAGACATGTGTGCTCCTATGATTCATTTAAGTGAACTCTTACCCCACACCATTAGCAGGTGTTCAAAGGAAGGAAATGGGAGCCCTACTACTGATATTTTTCAGTTTTCTCTGAAATGCAGAATTTAAAACCTCATGCAAGGATACACCTGATAGCTTTTGACATCTCCTGAAATATATCTGTGTACGTACCATTTGTTACAAATTCAATCTCAGTTCTACCACACAGCGCCTTTCTTTTCTCGTGGGTGATGACTGGAGTGTCCACAGGATAATGAAGTCCATTATTCTACACCAAAAGCCTGCTACTCTACCACTGCAGGAGAAAAAAAGGTGTCCTAAAGAAACATTAATTAACCTTTTCAAATTATCACTCAGATGGCCTCCTAGGAATTTTTATTGGTTTTGCTCTGAGTTATTGTTAACCCTCCCACGGAGGTAGATTTTAAGGTAAGCCTGAACCTTGAACAAAGCAGCTCAAAATGACCTTTAGCACATCTGGAATACTTTGCATCACTGAACTGAGCGCCCTTTAATACTGAAGACAATATTCCAATGTTGTCTAGTGTGGATAAAAGCTTAGTCTTCAGTCTTCCTCTTATTAAAGTAATTACATAAGAAACTATGTCAAAATCAGTTCTTTGATGGGCATTTCTTAGCACTGAACATTCAGTTCACTCTTAAATGTTTCATCTAGCCAGTTTGCATAACAGTAGAAGTTTATTCATGTTATTCTAAGTCTATAGTGACTTTGTAAAATATTGGCTATAATCAAGCATAACTATGCATGCAGTATTTGTTTATTTTTACAGCTTTATTATAGGGAAACAAGGAAAATTAAGACATACGAACTTTGAAAAAGGTAGGAAGCTGTTGATGGAAAATAGTATTTCACCCAAGTGTTCTGGAGAAAATTACAGTACCTTTTAGAATTTGACCACAGGGACCTTTATTTATTATTAAATCGCTAGTGTTTCCAGCTGTAACTAATAGTCCTTCAGGGTAAACCTAGATGATGAATGTTAGCTGTTGGAGGTCTGACTCAAACTGGCATTTTGCTTAAAAAATGTTCTTCATGTACTAACATTTGGGAGCACAAAGCAGAGGAGTCTACCTGCTTTATTAATGTCCTCCTCAGCTTGTTCCAGCACGGGTGAACTGGTAAAATGAGGATGTGACCAAGACGGCGCCATTCCTTGACAACCATGCTCTCCTTCTTGAGGCTAATTCATGATTAATATACCAGCTAACAGAGGGCTGTGCCAGATGCTCAAGTCACCCTGTTGCCTCAGAGCACATGACAGCTGGCAAAGCAATATATGGAGACTAAACAGTTTGTCCTCATATGCTTTGACAAAACTGTACTATTGCATTAACTCATGAACAGCCACAAGCTGTGCAGAAAACTTCAGTGTTTCTGCTGCCAGTGAAGCTGCTTTCAGCACCTCTGAACACAGGCTGCTACCTTCTCCCACACACAACTCTCCCCTCCTGGTTTTATTTTCACAGGGCCTGAAGACTTGAGTGGAGGATGCCTTCTGCAGAGGGTGCCTCGAGGTTGTCACACTGCCCTGCTGGTGTGAAGCAGATCTCTCTCTGAAAGATAAACAGGGGACCACACCACCCTACCACTCAAATTAATTCCTTGACAGAATTGCAAACCAAAAAAAAAAAGAGAAAGAAAATACTTGCACTCTAATATACAGAAGGCAAGAGAGAGGATGGGAGGAGGGGATCTCTGTCTGGCCATGACCACGGCCCCAGCCCCTCTATCCCCAGTGCATCATACCTACACTGTACATTCAAACTCCTCATGCCATGGAAGCAAGTGTGGAGTGATTTGGGATGGACAGAAAGATGGCCAGGGGTTTCTTGCCTCCACTCATCACCAGGCAAACAGCCATCCTCTGGCAGGGAAAACCCCTTGGGCACCAGCTCCCCACAGCAGTGGGGCAGCCCCAACTGGGAGGGGAGACGCCAAGGTCATAGCAAATGCTTTCAGTGTGGGATTAGGAAAGTTTTGCTGTAATCTTTCATCAGTGTGGTGATGACTCTAACCTGACTCACCCTTCCTTTCCAAACCTCTCTCTAATGTCTTCCCTGAGGGGTCTGGCCACTGCTCTAACCCTAGTAGGTAAATGCAAGGACCTCCCCACTGCTCTGCTGATAAGCCTGTCACCCAGACCCTTCTTCTTCCCCATCTCCATCATGGACCTCTCTGGCCACTCTGATGCCCACATCCCCTATGCTTTCCTCTGTGGAAGAAGACAGATGATGCAGTCATTTTCCCTACCTACTGCCTAACAGCATGACACCCTTCTATCGTATGCAACTCCTTTTATCCACCCATGACCTCCACCTTTCTGCTATTAAAGCTCAAAGGTTGTGTTTTTCCCTGCAGACTGTGAATAGGTCTGTCCCTTCTACATCTCCCGCTGTGATGCCCCTTGTGAGGGCAGTACTGGCCACCACCCTTACAATGGTTTTAAGTTCACTGCAGAAATGGGAAGTATCGGGAATAGCAAATGGATCAGTGAAAAGAGAGAAATTTCTACATTGTCCAAATTAGACATGGAAATGTCTCCTGTTTGTGCATGCCCACAGCTACTCCAAGGGTACTCTGTGCATTTACTTTATGACCAATGTCTCTACCCTTGCCTTGACAGGACATAAGCCAACATCCCACACTACTTCTTCCTCTTACAGACTGTTTCCTCAAGCCTCTCTTAAGTTTTCTAGTTAGTTCACTATAGCTAAGCACAAAGTGTTTGGGAACAATATCCTTACACATGATACAAGCTGCTTTAAAATCCAGACCAACTCTGTAGTTCTCTGACTTACAGGTCTGAGCATCTTCCCAGAAGAAAATGCAACCCAGACCACCATTGCTTTTTGGGTCCTGCTGCCCCCACTCGCAGCACCTGCAAAAAAGGAGACATAAACTGCCTGTGCCCACCCCATGGCGCAGATGTGCCCCTCACTGTGCTCTTCAGCCCCCATCCCAGGGCTCAGCCCTAGTCCATCAGAAGCTACTTGGCTTCTCCAGCTTTCCCTGAAACAGGTCCTCCTCTTCAGGGGTCCAATAGGGTGGCTAAAAACTCCTCTCTTGTCTACCCGGGTCGAGATTTAGTCAATAAGTGTCTCTAAATCGGAGCACATCCAAGAACCCACCCAATTCCCTGAGGGCAGGCGTTGCACCCCTGCAGGGATGACTCACCCACATTGACACCTCAAGAGAGGAGCTCCAGCCACAGGGTTTTTTGGTCCCAGCATGAACCTTCACCTAGTTTCAATTCTGTCTCCTGAAAGTGACTAAGAAAAACTCTACACCAACAGATCTTCCCCCACCCACCCTGGAAAATGGCACTCCCTGAGAAAAGTGTTAATGCTAATCTGGAAATACCAGGAGATCCTGGTGAGAATTGGCGTTACTCATATTCAAAGAGTAAAAAGTAGCATATCTTCAAATTGTAGAAAATAATTGGCAACAGAAACATCAACATGCTGACCCCCAGCAATGGGTCAGGCTTGCACCCACAACCTAGTGAGAGCCCAAGCTGCAATTTCGGATGCTCACGATTTATTGTGATATCATTAGTATCCTGAGTAACAGAGAAAGTTCTGCAATGTCAGAAGCTGCTGTTCAAGAAGCCCAGCTTTGAGTGTCTCTGCTGGACTAGACAGGATGCGGCGTGCTACAGAAGCAGCTAGTGCAACCCATCATAGAAAGCACCACCCAACAGCCTGCAAACCTACACCGCTGCAAGGCCTGAGGCTCTGCAGAGCCACCTTGCACAACCAGACAGGGCTATTGCCAAGCAGGACTTTCAAGTTAATGGAAAAGTACATGGAACAGCTGAGGGAGGGACACACTGAGCAAGAAATGCTGGTAGAGCTCTGGAGAAAAGAGGGAATCCCCAGACTCATGCAGTCAGTCATTCTTAAAAGAAAGATTGCTAACACTGAAGTGAAGTTGGCTAAGTGGTCTGTAGTGGTAATTAATGATAAATCATTGCTCATGTTGGTTTACAGCATAATGTATTTATGTGGTTGCACTCAGATAATGTCTCAGCTCCTGACGTCCCCCAAGCAGTTCACCAAGTTTATGCGTGTGATCTCCCTTCCACACCACCACTGCTTCTGTGATTCCCCTCCCCCGAGATGTATACAGGCATCATGACAGCGCCTCAGGGTATGCACCCCCACAACAGCCTCTGTTACCCTTCCTTCCTGCTACCTCTAGCTGGGACTGCCACGACAGGCCCGGGACAGCAGGGCGGCCCTTGTGAACTGTAATTCTCATTCAGCTAAACCCAGCGGCAGGCTGAAGCGTTCCTGCACAGCAGAGGTATAAGCCTGCACACGCTGCAGGCAAAGGGTGTTTGTAAGAGATCTCCTGAATCGAAGCGGCACAGCACCCCAGGGCAAGCAGCAGTAGAGCAGGGCTCTTGTGAGCAGCAGCAGCAGGCCATAACCACACCACCTTCCTCCTTCCTTCCTCTGCTCAGCTGCAGGCACCTCCTCACTAAATGCATACACATTCTGCCTGCGTGCATACGCATGTCAACAGCACAATAGCACTGGGAACAAAAAAGCTAGCATTTAGAGTCCAACTGCACCAGGAAGACATGTGAGAGTAGGGAAGGGACAAAACTGTTGCAGACACAGAAAATGTAAAATGCAGCTGACACTCTCAGTCACAGGGGCCCTCTGCAGATGGCAGGATGATTAGCGGCAGGCCCAAACTGCCCAGGACAGTGTCTTCTGCACTTTATCCATCTTCTTTTTTCCTCTCCTTCACTTCCCCCTCAATTCATGCAGCAATGTACAGTTTCTGTCAGTTTTGCTCCTTCCTTCCTTCCTTCCTTCCTCCCAAATCAATTGTCATTAAAAAGCATTGGAAATTACCCTGGGGTGGGGGTGATGGCAAATCAGGACATGCACATGTATTTATTACTACATGCATTCACAGAAAATGAAGTTAGAAAATCCTTGGCAAGCCCTCAGCCTGACAGCACCCAGGCAAGGGTTTGTCCCTTCCCATGGGAAGTCCCTTGCCCCCTTGCCAAGCACTCAGGCTTACTCAAGGAGTCAGGTTCAACATGGGACAGAAATCAGGATTTGCCAGTAGCTGTACACGGAGCTAACTCCATTACCAGCCCCAGCACACACAGGCCTCTCTTTCTTCAGACACAAGAGGAAGGATCCTGGTGCTCTTCAGAGGACACAGAGAACATGTGCCACACCAACTCCCTTTATTCAGCATGAGAGTGATGAAAACTATTTCTTTGGTGCTTCCCAGATCATTCCACCCACATTTGAGCGTTGTGGATTACCCAGTTGCTTTCTTTATCACAACTGTAATTCCTTTTTTCCTATCTCATCTTAAACTCCCTTATTCAAAACCCTAGCAGTGCAACCCAGTGATGTGTCTCACATACATCTCTGGATATATGCAAATTCAATGTAAATTTTAGGCGCAAAAATTCCCTAGAGATTCTGGTAAACACACCTGAGGGAAAACTTCTTGAGTCGATCAGAATTCTGTCACCAAAGACTATCAGTTTTGCAAATCACTTTCATTGAGCCACCACAGTACATTGATATAATGCAGTAGGCCCAGGGTACAGTATGTCACTAAATAAACAGGGACAGGAGATTAGGCATTACTAGAAAAATTAATCTGTTATGGCAAGAAACTGAAATGTGGCTCATTTTAGGCTGAAACAGAGAGAGACACCCAGCTCTGAATGTGTGCCATCACATACATTAGTGATACTCTTAAAGCCGAGATATATTGTATTTTTCAATATTAAGTCTCAAATGGTAATTGAAACCACCTTCTATTATACAATAAGCATCTTATTTACGGGGATTGCCACGGATAAGGCTTTTCACAAGCTGCATTCTCTCACATATCTTTGTGTGGGAGAATCTCACTTTGATGATTTTGAGTTTCTAGGGCTCTCTTTAATACTTTTGCTTTCACTATCTCCAGGATCAGCCATGTGGGCTGATCATTTCCCATTACAGTCTGGGTGTTCCTCTTACACTGGCAACATTTTCAGTTCACCCCGTTGTCAGGGGCATTCCCAAGGTGCTTCTAACTTCATGCTGCAAACCATGCTACCAGGGCCATCCCCAGCCAGTGGCTCAGCCTAAGTATGTGAAGGGAGGTCCGACACTAGGATAACTAACAAGAAATCTATTTTCTTAGTCCAGCTGAGTTTCTCCCAGGCAGAGAGCATGAGTTTCCTCCTGTCTACAGTGTCTCCAGGGCTCAAAAATAATTCATGCCTGCAACTACCCAAAGCAGTTACCTCTCATGGTTGAAAATGTGAGGAAAGTCAAGACTTTTGCATGCTTTCGGTTCTTTGATAAAAGCATGTCACAAATGACACCCAGAAAATAGCTGACAACATAAACATTTGCTGTACTTTGGAAAAAAAGAAATAAAGCAGTCCAGGGCCTGCGTGGTTTATGATCCAGAAGTAAAAAACTTAGTTCTTTAGACCTGCATATTGAATACAGTGGGTTTTTTCCATGTTCATAAAGTAACTGGGTTTTATTTCGGGGAAACTCGCACAAAGCTTAATGCATGCCTCACCCAGAATGATTTATCACTTCCATGCACAGTAGCTGTGCATATATTGTAACTGGCATTTGGGTTTCATAGGCTGAGTGTCATTCGCTGGTTTTTCTCTCTGAGGGGTTTTTCTCCTTCTTTCCTTATCCATGATGGAGCAGAGGTGTGTAGTTCTACCAGGTGGCAAGTCCAAGCACACACTACACATCTGGTGATGCTTATGGCAGTTACAGCAGTTAGTTAGCTGGTTTCCACTGAAGCTGAGTCAGCGGAGCTCCTCAGGAGTCGGTGGCGAGGGATCCCTGTCGGCGGCTGTTCAGACCACAGGGCACCGCGCCGCGCAGCCACGGCGCTTGGCTACGCCGGCAGTGTGCTGCAACAGGGCGGCAGCGCCCTGGCCGGTGGCTGCAGGACCAGGGCTGCCCCGTGTCAGCCCTCACCCCATGCCCTCTGCTGCCCTGGGGGTACCCAGAGCTGGTAGGCGGCATCATGTCCTCAGGGGTGGTTGCTCCAGCCCCAGACCAAACTCGGGCTTCTGGGAGTTTAAGGAAAGGAGCTACCAGTGTTAAAGTGCACAGTACCAGCTGACATCAAGTAACACGCGTCTTCTCGGCATCCAGTGAGCTCAGCATGAAGGGAAGTGTGTTCACCTGCTCCCAGGGTCCCCACTCACCATCTGTTCCCTCCCCACAGAAGGACAGTCTGATGCCATTCATCATGCATGGCCATGCATGTGTAAGTAACATTGCAGAGAAGAAATCTTGCCACCTACCCTTCTGCACTCTTTCCTGTTTCCCATGCTGGACAATGTAACACCAGGCTAGATTTACTGTAAGATTGGGACTTTCTGTTCTGCACAGACCGCTTCGAACATCCACTGCTCTCCTGTCATGAGGACAAGTCCTGCTGTACAAAACATGGCATCCCAAACATGCACAAATCCATCTGGAGAACAAAATAATTTTCACTGCCAATAACACACATGTTGCAACTTGCATTCCTACCATACTCCTTTCTGTCTTTCCTGTTATCCTCCAGCCGGAAAGAACAAGGGTAGCCTGCAAGGATCTTCATAGATGTGGCCATCAGAACTACCCACACAGTACCAAGGGAAGTCCACATAATGATGCACACTATCACATTCTGTGACAGGCAGTAACACGCAGAAGCCAGGGAAGACCACCCATGAAGGAATTCTCACTGCCTTGGCAGCCACAACTGAAGGATATAGTGTTTATGGCCCTAGCCCTAACAAACGCTCAGACCAAGGCTGCAAACTTTTGCAGGCATGAATAATGTGAGTCAGTGGGACTCCCCTGAAAGCTCCGCACATGAGCATGCAATTGTTTTCTCACAGGTCTCCACAGCTTGGAGCTAGAATGTAGGTGAGGAGCAATACCCTTTGGGTTAAGCTTGCCCAAATCAGCAAAGCAAACAAATCTATTGCTGTCCAACCCTGCGAGCTGTGCCTCCCAGAAGACCAGCCCCAGAGGTCGAGCAGATTGAGCCAGCTGATATTCACCTGCTGCCCAAGTGAGACAGAAAGAGGCAGAGGGAAAACAAATGGGAGCCCATCACTGCTGAACTGATGTTATCTGCAGGCAGCTGTGCCTTTTGTGCTAGGAGCACACAGTGACACAATTTGCAAATGTCACTGATGAATTGCTGCTGTCTCTGCAGCGCATTGTAAAGGTCTGCTCTTAATTATCAGGACTTTGGCTTTTTGTAGCAGCTACGCAGTAATGTCATCTAGCAATGAGTAAACCTAGTCCACAGGAAAATTAACTTCACATAGCACAAAGCCTTGACTACCTTTTTCACATACTGAAAATGGCATATGGAGGAAAAAATGTATAGTGATTGCAGTTTTCACCTCTGACTCCTTAAATCTGGAGCTGATATGCATGGAGTGTATGAGTAGCATTAAAGATCGAAAAACAAAAGTTAAGGACTCAACAGTACACTTGAAGATATCAGAACAGAGGTTCTGCTGCAGATCATCATAGGATGATGGTGAGCCCTGGGAATAAAGCAAAGAAGTGATCTGGGACTTAACGACTCATATTTCAGAGTTAAGCAGCTGAACACACTTCTGGAGACGATCCAGGAAACCTAGCTGCACAATGTGTATATCACTTCCAGTTCCCAACTTGAAAACTCTCGTCTTGGGCATTGTTCTCCTAAAGAGAACACTTAACAAACAGTCATTCTAAAGCATTAATATATTAGTCTCCGTTTGCTCATCTTCCTTCCCTGCTGAATATGGGATGCTGGTACCAAGCACATAACTTGGTGGGTTGTTTACAGATAGCCAGTAAGAACAGCGATCCCCCTCATTCCTTTCTTTCTTCAAAAACAAATTGTTCCGAAGCTTTTGGCTTTGGGCTTGCATTTCACGTCCCTCCAAGTTGTACAAAGGGAACAGTTTCAAGTTGTTCAGTTGAATGATACTGTGCCATAAAATCCCTTAAGTGAGCAGTGAAAAGATGTTGCCTTATGGACCTGTATCACCACTTAACTATTCCTGGTTAGAGACAGTTTTATTACCACTTTTTCCCCCCTCTAAATACCAAGAGTAGAGACTTCATAAATGCCAGGAATGCTTGTTATTCTACATGCTATTCTCAGCAAATTGTTCAAATTAATTTTTGGTGGGTTTTTTGCAGTGGCCAAATCAAGCTGATGTGGCTTGACAGGAAGTGCCAGACAGGAGTTGTTCAGATCAGAACAAGCTGCCCTGTGAACTGAATTTTGCACATTCACCACTAAAATCAGATCGTTTTCACAAAGCACCATACCCTCAGTCCTTTCTGCAGTTTGCAGTACTTTTGCAGGTCATTTTGCTCTCCCTAATGCTCTGCAGAAGACAAGCTGCTACTTCAAGCTTTTGAGAAGCTGCCCGTCTGTACTTTGAACGGGCTAGCAGCACGGGCGTGCTGTGTAAACACGAAGGGGAGCACAGTACAGCCCCAGCCCTTGCTGGATAGACAAGACACTGCGAGAGCTAGTGAGCTCACTCTTCTCTAGGTTAACATCATGAAGATTAACCTCATAATTTCTTGAACTATTGAAACCTCCTTTTTTGTTGTTGTTGCTTGAAACTATCGATTATGCCCCCTTCTTCCCTCTGACAGCAATATGGAATATTTGTGATTCCTGCTATCTATCAAGGATTAATTTGACACCTGTGACATATGCCCAAGAGTGACTCAAGTTTTACTCCACAGTGACTATGGCCCAGACTGTCATTTTACACCTGTTTTACACTGGATTGTTTCCACTGGCATCACTGGTGTCTCACCAGCTGTAATTTCTTGGCCAAATAGAAGCCTGTGCTCTGTAACTATCAAAGGGTATTCTTGCATCTCCAGTTCAAACAAGATCAAAATGTATATCCTTACATTAGCAGTTTTTCCCAGTGCATCATTTTTTCACCCTTTCCACATTTTTTCTGTGCTCTATATTACATTTTTCAGACATGATACCATGTTGTTTTATCATCCAAACTTCTGTCCTTGTTTTCTGGGGAGAAGAGCGTAACACTCAGCTAGGATACGGTCCCTCTGATGTTTTAGTACCAATCCAACATTTTAACTTTGGACAAGTTCAAAATAATTCAGAAAAAAATGGCATAATCCTAGTGAAAATAAGTGTACATGTTTTTACTGAGTCAAATCTTTTCATATACTGAATCTTTCACAGAAAAATGGAAAAAGTGTAAAGTCCAACTACAGCAGCTTGAATGTATACTGTAAATAAAGCTAATGCTTCTGTTTAATAAGTAAAAAGGTGCCAGTAACCCCATGAAACAAAAAGGCATTTTAATCTTGATATATAGGATTTTTCAACATGATACACAATACAGGGTTCTTACCCCTATGACAGTACTTTCTCTACATTCCAGGCAGGGCTGGAATCCTGTTCTCAATAGTAACTGCAAAAATCTCTGTCTTGAATGTGTCACACTACATCACACTGATGAAAATCCAACGTCCATTATTAAAAAGGGGATCAGTATGATCCAACCAGTTCAAACCAGGCTGCATCTCACCCCGTGTCCTCTTCCCCAAAGAGGTCAGAAAAAGATTGTTGGGGCAGGGTGGGCTGTGCAGGGGGCCAAACCCTCTGCTGTGCATAGCACAAGCTAAAGCTGAGGAGCTCTCCCTGTCAGCAACCCACCTGCATGCACAGGCCACACACTGGAATCCCACCCCAGTTCAGATGCTCTTTCATACTCAAAGCACTGCAGACTTCTTCAAGTAAATTTTAACCTCAGCTACTTGAAGTTGTGTCCATGACTAAAGGGGGATCATCAGCCACTACAAGCTTTTTCCTACTGCTTTGGCCAAATTGCAAAGCCATCTTTAGAGTATAAAGCACTCACAAATTCCCTGACATTTTTGTCCTTTTGTGATTTGGCCCACATTCTTCAAATTCCTCTCCCTTGTACTCAGCAAGGTCTGCATCAGATGCTTCCTTCTTTGACCATAATCATGATCAGTCATAATTATGATCCATTACATGAAGTTTACCATGGGTGAGAGCCAGATTCTGCACTTGGGAAGGGGAAACCCTGGCTGCACATACAGACTGGGGGATCAGATGCTGGAGGCCGCCATGCCGAGAGCGGTTTGGGGGGTCTTGGTAAACAGCAAGTTAAACATGAGCCAGCAATGTGCCCAGGCAGCCAGGAGGGCCAACCATATCCTGGGGTGCATCAAGCACATCATGGCCAGCCAGTCCAGGGAGGTGACTGTCCCACTCTACACTGTGCTGGTGCAGCCTCACCTTGGGTACTGTGTGCAGTTTTGGGTGCCACAGTACCAGAGGGACACAAAACTACTGAAGAGTGTCCAGAGGAGGGCAATGAGGATGAAGGGTCTGGAGGGGAAGTCTTACCAGGAGAGGCTGAAGTCTGTTCAGCCTGGAGAAAAGGAGGCTGAGGGGAGACCTCATCACGATCTGTGGCTTCCTGACGAGGGGGAGCGAAGGGGCAGGTGCCGATCTCCTCTCTTTGGGGACCAGTGATAGAACTTGAGGGAAAAACATGAAGCTGTGACAGGGGAGGCTTAGGTTGGATATTAAGCAGAGGTTCTTTACTGACAGGGTGTTTGGGCCCTGGAACAGGCTCCCCAGGTAAGTGGCCACAACACCGAGCTTGACAGAAGCGCCTGAATGATGCACTCAGTCCCATGCTCTGACTTGTCTGGACCTGTGTGGAGCCAGGAGTTGGACTTGATGATCCTTATGGGTCCCTTCCAACTCAGTAGATTCTATGATTTTGTGATTCAGCCACCTAACAGTTTTGCCACTGAACTGTGCAAACCCTGTTGACTGCTGAAGAAAGCTTGAGTGTCACTGAAGAGATTTACCTTAGAAGAAGACCTGCACCTCAGTGCCCAAAAATTCTCTAAACATATTCAGAGATTTCAAGCACCATCCTGCCCAAAAGCAGCACAGAGGAGAGTGATGGTAAACCTCACTGTATGGGTATCCACCAGTTTTTATGGACTACCTGTGACCTTCTGGAAAAGGACTAAATTCATCTTTATTTGTCATTTATTAATGTTAATATCTAACACAGAGTGTCTTTATCTTGACATTGGGTCAAGACATGTCTCTTCCTAGAGAGGTGATGCGCTAAGAGGTTTTTTCTAAGCGAACTCATCTCCACTCCCTGTGTGACTCCCCTTCCCTCCCCCTCCCCCCTCCTTTTCCCCATTTCTTCCAGAGACAGACATATTAATAAAATCTTTGAGTGACCCTCCCTGGTGGGGGATTTTCACAAGCAGTATCTGGGGCAGTGATTTCATCAGGAGGCAGATCACCAGCACGCTCAGCACGGCTCTGCTGACTTCTGATGTGACTGATCCTGTCATTTCTCAAGCAGGTGCAACTCACCAATTTCAAACAAACTGCTCCAACTGTACCAACAAACTGGGTCTCAGCTCGAAGCCCAGCAGCCTGGCAGAGCGCCACAGCAGGCACATACGTACGCGCATGCATACGTGGATGCTTTTTCTGCAGCTCTTTTTGCGGAGAATAGCTGTTGCATAAACTTTTAATAGCAGTGCGGGGATTTACTTCCCCCTCTGGTCTGCGGCACGCTTTTCTCCTGTTCTCTGATGTACTTTGACTAATCATTTCTTAGAGCTCTAGGTGCAGACCTTTAAAAACACTAGGAGCTCTCAGTCGCCCTTTTCAATTGCAAACGATTCATTTTTGGTGAAGTGTGGCCTCCCTATTCTTCTGCAAGCCGTTGTGTTTGTGAAAGGACCGTCTCAAATTTCTTGTGCGGGAGCAGCTGTTGCTGTACCGAGGCAGCCTTTTCAGAGCCCCGTCGCTGCCTCTTTTCACTTCTCCTCCTCCTCCTCTCCTTCCTCCCCTCCTTTTGTCTTCCCGAAAGCAAGAGCCCCTCTGACCCCTTCGCCTCCCTCCAGCCTCCCTCCTTTGTCGGCCGCTGCAGACAAGTTCCACCCTAAATCAAGCATTGTCTCCGTCTCCAGAAGCCAGCACGTGCCCACATCCCCCTAATCTTTTAATTTCCCCCCAGGAAAAGGCAGCTGTTAGCGATACACGCAACGCACAGCTGTCAGCTGGGGCCTGCCGCCTGCCCACACAAAACAATGGGGGAGGCAGCCAGGCCGAGGAGAAGTAATATCCACATATACGTGTCTTTGGCAACAGTTGGCAGCACGTGCTCTGAAATGCGGCATTCTCGGGAGAACCCCCCTGCCTCCCCGCGCCCCCCTCCACTGCAGCTCCCCACACGTATGAGCTTGAACTTTGGCTGATTTCAGAACAAAACGCCCGGCTTCAAAGGGCAGGACTCCCTGGATAGCTGCATTATACCTTCGCCTTTGAAACAACCCCCCGCGAAATTACCGGCTCTGAAGGGGACTGGCCTCCAGTAGCCCGGCGCGTGGGCCGCTCGTTCCCCTCGTTTACACACCAGTCGCTCCAGAGTTTTGTCCTGGAGGGAGAGCGGCGTAAACAATCTGGAATAGGAGAAAAGACCTATACATCACCGCTTTACCTTTTCCCCGGAGTGAGGAGGGGGGGCGGGGGGGGCAGCTTTTTAAAGGAAAGCCGGGGCAGACACGCGGAAGTGCAGCTAGGCTGGTGATCCCTTTACTTTCATGTACAAGGGACAATCACTTGACGTCAAGAGGAAGAAAAAGTTGGGTATTTAGGACCACGAAAATGCACGGCGTAGTTGCGTCTGCACAAATAGATGCACGTTTGCATGCCAGATTTGTACCTGCAGCGATGGCAGGCATGCACACAAAGAAGTTGCACAGTGCCACAGTTACTTGCCAGTGCAGTTGCTGAAAGTGAGCTTGCAAACGCAGTAACTACAGACCCCAATTAGTCATGTAAATGTGCTTGCCTCTTCTGGGATACCACGGAGCCTGTAACTTTACCAAAAAAAGTCCTACCTCTTTGCACCACATCAGCGCCTGCCAGAACACAGAGGGATTTTCTAAGGAAGTTCACTTTGCAAAACCATGTCTTGTGGTGAGGACATGTAAAAACTGTTGCCTTTTCCCATGTGGATTGTTTTAAAGTATGCATGTACACCTCTCACCAGCCTCCCATCTAATCATTAAATGGGAATTTGATTGATTTCTATAGGCAGTGGTTCCCAAGGACTAAGCATTTAGAAATGCCTCATCTGTTGCTTTTGCAGAGGTCTGTTGCATAGCTTCCTAAGCGATGGAACAAACAGGCCTCCCCCCCCAAAACCTTTCATCACCATAACCTCTTTGCAGCCAAGTGGACAATTCTGGGTTTACTTTGCCACTCTCAGTCATTTTACACGATAAGGAACAACTCCTTTGTTACTGGTCTGTATTCCCCGGGTTGCTCTGTACACGTGTTCTTACTTGCTTTATATCACCTGGCCTGTAATTTAAAGGACGTAAAAGGTACGCTATGCTAAGTGGACCATATGGCATATGGCACACCTGCCCCATGCCCAGCACCTGCTGAGCATGCTGTGGGTGTCCGGCTGCTCGACACAGTGCTCCTGGCCAGAGGGTGAAAACATTTCCATGCATTTGCATGCTGGACGGAGGCCACGTGCCGGGGCTGTGAGCGGATCTGCCACCGCAGCATGTCAGTGCTTTCAAGATTAGCAAATCTGTAGAAAGCAATGGGTTTAACCAACAAAAGAGATGACACATCGCAGAGACCTAGATGCATACAGACACCTCAGGGATCCCAGTAACCCTGTAGCGATGAACCAGGATCTTCAATAAGTGGTAGTTTGCTTTGGGTGGAGAACATCAGCGTTCACGACTTGGATGCTGATGGGAGTTCTCCTGAAGGACTCAGAGAAGTCACAAAAGGATATGTTTTGCAACCAGTTAGGCAAATAGAAATGCCACCCTGCCTGACCCCCTTGAAGAGCCACCAAGGACGCAGGTGGGAAGCAAAATGCAGTCAAAAACAGGTGTCTCCAAACAAAAATAGCAGGCCGCAAGTAGAAATAAAATAGATAAAACTTCTAACACTTATAAAGATTCAGCAAGCACGTGCCTCAAGAGTGGCCAGCCAGGCCTGCTCTTTCCTTGCTAGTCCTACTGGCCTGCAACTCACTCTCCCCATGTGCAAATTGGTCCTGGAAGCCTACATATTTGGAGCAAAGTTCTGTCAGATTTATGGAGGGGCAACAGCTTGCCAAAGCACTAAGAGATGCTATGATGGGGTGATTTGTTATTCCTCCTGGTAGCAGCAGCAGCCTCTGTTGAAGCAGTGCGGGTATCCAGCAGGTATCCAGTGCAGGAGGTATCTGGCCCATGTGGGAGCTATGGCCTCTAGCAAACTGGATAAACACAAAAAAATGGAGCAGCCAAAAGGATTTGTCTCTCTTACACTGCTCAGGGAGGAAAGTTTACCAGGCATGTGATTGGCAAAGGGATGCTGGGGACAGACAGAGTGGCAGGGCCCTGGCGGTGTCCCAGGCAGTGGCTGGCAGGCTGTTGGTTTTGCACCAAGGACAGAGCTGGGCCTGCTGCAGGGTTAACACTAGCTGCAATGCCACCACCACTGGCGGGGATATGGCAGGGTTTCTCTTTCTCAGACATTCTCCAACAGACTTTGGAATTGTCCAGTTCAGAAGATTTCCATTTGCTGATGAGCTGCCTTGCAATAGTATGCCTCGATTAACCTATCTGGACTAAACTGGGCAGTGATCATTCTGTCCTCCTGTTGGAATGTTACCCAGCAAAACACAGGCCCAGCAAAACTCTTCTTTCCCTTGTAGCTGTGTCTCCTGTTACTGGAAAGAATAATTCCCTGGCTGGAAGGAGGTTTTTGGGCTGGTATTGCCTTTATCTTCATTGCTAGAAGTATCCTACCACTGCCTAGGCCTGGGAACACCCGTGACTCTGTAACAGGGGTATGTTTTTCCTGAAGCACCTGCAAACCCACCCACCAAGAGCACCAGAGCCAAGCTGCAGCCCCACCGGACCAGCTGCTCCTGCGGCACCGCTGAGGCTGGCCGTCCCGGGGCTCTCTTTGTGCCGTGGAAGAGATTCCCTTCCCACAGCTTTTAGGTGGCCCTTCAGGCCGGAGGGAGGGGGGAAAGCAGGGCACCTCCAACCGCGAAGCCGCCGGCATCCCGCCATGCGCAGGGCTGCGATACATGCGGTCTCCCCTGCCCGGTGCGGGGGCCGCGCCGAGCGAGCCCAGCCGGGAGGTCCTTCTCCTGCCTTGCTGCTCCGTATGGTAAATCTGTGGTGAATTGAGCTATCAGCGAGTGCCCCAGGCCCCAGTCTCGCCTCAAACTACCCCGGTCCCATCTGTCACCTTATCTGGGGCATCTTTGCCGCATGATTGGCGCAGGGCTTGAAAAGGCAGCACAAGACGGGCCATGTGGCAACCCTGGTGACGGGGAGGGGGCGGCGGGGGAGCGGGATGAAATATTGTGACAGGACACTTCAAGCCCCAGCTAATCACAGCTGCTGAGGGCTGAAGAGTGCTATACATCCCCTCGTATCAGGCAGCGCATTCCTGGCAACATTATTAATTCAGTGGGGTCCCTTTAATTTGAAGCAGAGATTAAGACTTTCCCCGGTTGGCCTCTCTGCGGCTGTAAAGGCAACAGGCAGGGCTATTGTAAGGCCATTAGGGAAGAACAATAGGACGCTGAAAGGGGGATGCGGGTGAATAGGGGAACGAAAGCTGGCTTGTGCCAGAGGCCGGCTCGGCTCATTACGGGAGCAGCAGATGGAGCGTGGCCTGGTTGCTGGGCAGAGTCGGGGCTGGCAGCTGGCGGCGGCTCCCCGGCACCGCACCGCATCCCTACCGCACCGCACCCCCACCACATCCCCACCGCACCCACACCGCAGCCTGCGCCCTGCCCGGGAAACTACAGGTGGATGAAGTATGCAAGCCCCTGCCAGCAAAAGCAGGAAAAAAAAGGGAGCTTCCCTTTCCCACCTCCTACCTCGTACCCACAGTGACACTTTTCTCAGGCACCCCTGAACTCTGCCGAGCAGAAATGCCAAGGGCATCAGGGCTGTGTGGAGAGCACACACCTATTCGTGGTCACACCCACCCATACAGGCATCACATTCTCTGCAGGGATGAATGACTGCAGAGATGGTTGTGCAAGAGATGATGTTTTGGAGTCAAATTGTTAGACATAATTAGCACCCCACTTATTGATCTGAGCCTCACTGTATTTTTAAAAGTGCATGGCTTTACCAGCTTAAGAGGAAATTCCCTATCTTCCACTAACCAAGGTTCTTCTCCTATATATGCTTGAACTCAAACACGTCATGACTGAAAGGAGTGGCGACAACACAGGCAAAAGTCCAACCTTGCAGTCTACCAGGTGCGGTGGCACAGGTCATCCCCCAGCAAACCAATCTCTGCAGCTCCAAACAGGCCTGGCCACCGACCAGCCTCAGCCCCCTCTCCTCCTGGGGAGCAGCAGGGCAGTGGCCACAAGATTCCTCACCATAAGGCAGCACACTAGAGACCATCACTGAGCAGATTTTATTTTGGGGTTTTTTTGTGTGGCTTTTGGGGGTTTGGTGTTTTGGGGATTTTTCTGTAAAGTATTTTTCTTCTTCCAGTTTTGCTGGGCAGAGTCGGGGCTGCCAGCTGGCATCGGCTCCCCGGCACTGCACAGCATCCCCACCTCATCCTCACCTCACCTCTTTGAGCTTGTGAATTATTGGTTCTGGCGGTCCAGGCTGCTGGTTGGGGCACTGACAGCTGTCAGGAGAGGTTCGTGCTGTTCCCTCCAGCACCAGATGTTACACAGGGACAGCTGGATGGAGAAACCTGTTTGAATTTAGCAGCCACACCCCCTGACACTCTGGGGAAGGTGAGCCAGAAGATGTTCTTGAACATCTCAACAGAAGCCATAATTATTTTTTAGGCAGGTGTCTTTGTGTGGCCGGTTCTCAAAGTCATTTCCAGTGCTTTTATGTAGGTCTATGTTGTTCCCTCTTTGGAAGGGAAACTCCCATGACCTGAAGTGAGCTTGTGGCTGATCAACTTGGCATGATCCCAAGTGTGTGCAGGACACCCAAACCAGGCACTCTGCCTTTAACAAGCTGACATCCTCTTGTCTTTATGATTTATGTTCCCTTCCAGTCCATGGTCATGCATGTAATTGCTGATCAAACAGCAACTGCAATATCTTCCATGGAAAAATAATTTTAGGAAACTATGGAGGGTATTTTTAGTTACTGATCTGGAAACAAGGGGAAGGAGCCAGCACCCTGTGATCAGGTCAGTTTGTGCAGACCATCATCAGGCACTCTTTGGACCACTCACTCTCCACAAAATTCTATTTGGAAGCAGTAGAGTTATTAAAGGTGACAGCTGAGATACAGTGTGCAGAAAAAGGTCTCAATATTCAAAGCAGCACTGCTTAGGCCTTCTTCAAACAGCTTCTCCTTTTCTGCACCGTAGCACTTGCACCTTATTTTCTCCCATCTTACTTGATTTTTTATTCTTGCTATTTAAAATTATTGCAGTATAGGCTATTAAATTTATTGAGGGTGTAATTCTACTTCCCACACAAAGAATGCATTGGAATTGATTGTGAAAATTAATTTGAATATTTTTAATTATTACAAAGCCTTTTACTTTTGCCACTGCTGAGCTACTGTTTTTATTTTAATTCCCTTTGGGTCTGATGAAGATCAGTCCACTCCTCCAGTGCAGGGTGCTCACCCCCAAGTAGCTGCAGTGGCACAGCAGGTAGTGAGCGGCTGGAGCGTGGTACAAGGAGGCTGGTGGCAAAAGCAGTGAGGGTAGGGCCTGAAGTCTGCTTACCCAGGTGTTGCCGTTGAAGAGACCACAGCTGAAGGAGGCTCACTGGCAGGTCAACACGACCACCACCTGGAGTCTGAACTCACACAGCAGCCATGACACACACCTCTGCATCAGACACATTTGTACAGACACAGGGAAGGTCAGCTCTAACCTTCCACTTACAGTTATTCCTCACCTACAGGAGCAGACTGTGGAGAAAGGCTTGATGCTCAGACATAAAATGCTGAGAACTGGGAGACCAGGTCATGTATGCAGTTGTTGATAGCCATGTCCCTCTTCCAAAGGAAAGACAAAAGAGATCCTTTCCAGTTATCTAGGCGGAAGCAACTGATCATTCAGCTCCTCCTGAGGTAGCATGGTAATTTTAGAAAGTGGAAATACATGCAAACAGGTGAATTTACTTCCAGAATCAGGTGCAGGGTGGGTAAGTATAGCAAAGCTTTCATACTTGCTGAGATCAGTGGCATTCACCTGTCCGAGTGGTTTTGAAATGTGCTGCTTGCCATTTGCAGAGCTTGTCTAAAATTTGAGAGGAAAAACTGTAAGATCAGTAAGAAACCTTGCTCTGCAACCAGCTAATGCTGCAGACACAGGGACTGCAATTCTCTGTATGAAACACAAAGTTTGCGCAAGTAAGGATCTAGCTGACAGAGGGAGTTAAACCTGCTCCAGAAAGCCAGGTAATTTAACAAGTAGACAATCAGAAATTGTCACACTCTTTTCACAGGATAACTTCTGACTGCACGTTTGCAGTAATCCACTCAATTGGTTTCAAGTGCTTTTGAGAGACAGGTCTCTGAAGGTCTTCCCTTCTCTCTGTTGTGAAATTGAGGTGTTTATTGCTGCCCACAGTAAGTTGGAGAACCGAACCATCACTGCCAGGAGCTGCAGGATCCTTAGACTGGCCATTTAGTTACAGCCTTGTACCCACATTCCCCCATCTTATCATTTCATGTCAACATTAATTCCCTGAATAGTGTGATTGGAAGGCCCGAAGGGCAAACACTTTGATTGCCAGTGGAAACTGGGGGGAAATGGTGAAAAAATAACCGCCTGGCTCTGACACCGTGTTCCCGGTGTGGGGCTTGCTGTCCTTCACTGCGGGTGAGTTCATGACTCCCATGAGAGCAGCTTTGCTCTCTGACCCCGCAGCAGATTCCCAAATGCCAGCAAACACAAGAGGCAGGGCAAAGTCAAAGCACACGTGGGCGGTGTCAATACAGAGCCCTTCTCCAAGGAGGACACACGGGCCGGAGGGTAACGCTGCCCTTTCACAGAGGAAATTTTATCCTGTGAGACCTGGCAGGGGCACTGTCTGCCAGGGGTGCAATACTGCGGCTGTGCAGGTATGCTGTACACCACATCTGTGGAGAACAAGGGGCAAAAATCCTGATGGCGTAGGAAGTTATACTTCACAGGTCTGCAGTTTCTCTTTAAAAACACAGAATAAGGTCAAGGACCACACGCACATGTGTTTGTGCACAGAGGCATGCAGCATACCTTGAAAACCCTGAGAAGTATTTGAAGTCACACCCTGAAAAGCTTCTATCAAGTTTTCATGGTTTGATTCACAGAAGTTCTGCAGAGAATTGCCCACCAAAGTAGCCACGGTCCTATGTGCCAATTAAGTGTTCCTAGAGACAAATCACTGTTTGCAGCTTTCATTTGTACATGATTTGTGCTTCTAGCTCCGGGAGCATTGGCTGCAAATGAAGGCACACCTTTCACATGTGCTCTTGTTTATGGGACTTCGTGTTCATTTTTGAAAATACAGTCCTAGGTCACTGCACTAAAGGAGATCAGCCACTGCACATGGCTTCAAAATCTGTTTTGTCAAAAAGGTTACCTTGACCCACTGTGGTCATTAATAAGGCAACAGGATCAACATAAGCGTCAGTCCAGTAGTGTTTTTTTATGAGGCTATTCACAGGGTAAATAAGGTCCACTTCATTTCTACCAGAAATACAACCTCACTATGCAAAAATCTCATTTGAGACGGTTGTTGCCATGTTCTTGTTTTTCAGCCCCTCTGAGTAAGATAAAATAAAGGGGGAGATATATAGAGATAGATAGATAGATAGATAGATAGATAGATAGATAGAAAGATAGATAGATAGACAGATAGATAGATAGATAGATAGATAAATAGATAGATAGATAGACAGACAGATAATGACCACTGTTTCCAAATAACAAGTAGCATCCTAGCCACTTCTTGGAGCAAAAGTCACATGTACCCTCAACCCATTTCCAGGCTAAGTTGAGTACCCATTTACAAGAAAAGAAGTTCCTATAAATGCACAGAGTTTGCGGAATCAAGCCATTTTCATGTCCTTAGACATTTTTCTGCAGGACAATCGGTGGCTCTCAACAGGAAGTACCATGCATTTATTCCTCTGTAGTTGAGAACAGAGTCTGGACTGTAATCCTGGTGCAAGCAGGACATTTTCAAAAAGATGTCTGCATGTTGCATTTGAAAAGAATCGCTGCATGCATGCTTGCACCTTTTCACAACACGTGCAAATACCTGCAGGCGACCTTAAAATAACCTCAGGCCTGTAGGCATGCATGTGTGTGCAGACAGAACCCTCTTGTGCACCTGCACTCCTGTGGACACCACAACGCAGGTAGTGAAGATTCCTTGCAAAGTGGATTTTAAACAGGCAAAAGGTTTATGCTGGTAGGGGCCTAGCAGAAGCAGATTGATCACCTATTTGGATTTGTTAGGGAACAGTGGCTAAACTCTCAGGTTACAATTCTTTTATTTTTCTATTAGAGTGTATTTGGTAAATTCCAGGGCTACACCAGTATGCTCAAGTGTAAGAGATGTTTGCCTGCACTGAGCTCCTTGATAATGGTTCTGCTTTTTGCTTCCCCCCAGCAGGGTGAGACAGGAGGACTGGGGGTGTCTCCCATTCCCAGCCACCTGGTTTGATAAGCCTTGGGTGGGTACGAGAACCACGGGCAAACAACTGCAGTTCAGTGCAGAGTTACCACTCAGTAAAGACAGAACTGCAAGAGGGTGTTACAGTCCCTGTGCGGGGGGGTTAGCTGCCAAATTCCTATTTGCAAACAGCTCCGCAGCACATGGCAGTCACTCAACTTACCCAGTGGCTTCAGCACCTACTGCACAATACCAGGGTGATAGACTGAGGCGGCTTCAAAGCAGAGAGCAAATACTCGGGGGGGGGGGAGGAATGTCCATTGTAAGAGGCAGTTGGGCTTTCGCAATGTATTTTGTGTCTGATAAGTCAGCACTAGAAGCAATTATTGGGAAGTGAGTAATGACGGCACAGCACCCCAAGCTGCAGAGTTTCTGTGGCCAATGACTTCTGTAATTGCAGAGGGTTGTTTTGCAGAGAGCACGTTACAAAACAAATGCAAGCTTCCTTGGGTGCCTGCAGAAAGGGAAACCAAGATTTATTTTCTTCCTCTCATGATCATCAGCAGGCACTGCTTTTACAGGGATCTCGAGTAAAGGGACAAGCAACAGTGCAAATTGTGCAATTTTCACAGTACTCCTTCTGTCATTCCCCTCAGCTGCCCCAAACCCCTTTTGCTCTAAAGAGAAAGCAACAACACAGGACAGTTTGTACATAAACAGGGCTGTGCAACGTTAGATGAGCAAAAGCCGAGATGAATTTCATGCCGAGATGAATTTCATAACTAGATGCCGTCCTAGTCATCAGTGAGTGTGGAGGTGGGAAGCTGCTTTCTCTCTGCAAGTGCCACCGCTGCTGGGAGTTTATTTATAAGCACTTTTTACCAGGGAGTAAGAAGCAGCTCCTGGAAAGAACTGTTACTGTCCTCTAGCTATCAGGATACCGTCCTAACTTAGCTTCCCCCACCTTGCCCCAGCCCCCACCACCAGCATAAGACACTCCTCCCTTGGCCACAGCATTTTCCTGGAGGGGTTTTTGGCACTGACCCGCTGAGAGCCTGTTTAAGACTTCACCAGAGTAAAAAGGAATGGTGTAGCTCTCTGCAGGCCAACAGGTATATTCGGGTCCAAACCCTTTCCAAATTAGTGGAGACCAGTAACTGTAAATGTAATTTCTCAGGGCTCTCTACATATGCTGAATGCACTCGATATGATTAAGTGATAAACAACAATGTTGGAGAGTTTGCATTTGGTCTGCTGTAGCAATAACATGATGTCCTGCCAGCAGCAGCACTGAATGCAATGCTGGGAGAGCAGGAAGCTAGTGGGAACAAAACAAAACAAAAAAAAAACCAAAAAAAAAATTGCAAGTCTTGTCCTTTACGCTTTGCTGATGGAGAAAAATAAATAAAAAGCATAACCTTTCACAGGGGGCTTATTCTGGGATCGCTCTGAAGGACTTGGCCATGCACACGGCAGTAAAAGAGGAGAGAGAACAGGAGTGCTGCACAGAAAATAGTCCCTCAGCAAAATGGGCACCAGGACCTTATCTTTTCCTTACTAATCCAACCACATAGCACTGATATCATAATCCCTTCCCTTTTTTTCTGTCTTAATCCCTTCCCCACCTCCAATCTATAATAAAAGTATATCAGCCAAAAGGAAGGGAAACTGGATTTGGCCGGAAGAGCCCACTAGCATTAATGTGCAGGCCATGATTTCCTAGAAGGTGTAGCATCTTTCCCCTCTATAAACTTGTTTCTGCTTTATGTCAGTAAAAGCGAGAGTGGAAGCAAGCATGACAAGTCAGTGCTGAGCCTGAGCTTTTCTATTTTTAAGTGATTGCTTCGAAGTGACCAACTGGTTTGTGGCTGATTCTCTGCACCCAGATGTCAAGGACAAGTGAAAGAAGTTGCTACATGGCTTGCAGGAGGCCATGGAACTGTAGGAAGAGGAGGGTGGAGGGTTGGAGGGAGGTGGGCAGCACGCAGCAGGAGAGAAGCAGCATTGCTGGTCTGCCGGCGTGCAAAGCACTTCTCAGTGGTATTTCTGTGGGCAGGTAGCTCCTCTAGCAGCCTCACAGGGCACACAGGGGGTCTAGGGACAGGAAAGATGCCAGCTTCAGTGCCACACTTCCCTGCAGGTCAGCTGTGCAATGCCTGAATCAGTTATTTTTTACGCTGTGGCAGGAGAAAAGGTTCTCCCTGGGGTCAGACCGAAGCAGTGGTGCTGTTTCTCAGCAGGGCTCTCAAGATGTTGGGAAATCTGCCCTGTGAATCTGCACAGTCATGCGCTCCCTGCATTTGGGTAAACATTGTTCTTTTCTTACTTGGGTTAGCTCTGCTCACCACATCCACTTTTTAAGCTGGCTGCTTATACTGTAAACTAACCCAAAGATGTTTAAAAAACCCCCAACTTTGAGGCCCCTTATTCAGTAGCCTGGTAGTTACTTTCTCCTTCCCCATTCCCATATGAATCAATGACAATGTCATGTAAGGAACTAATACAGAACTTTTAATTTTCCTTTTTGTCTTTCTCCTTTGACCTTCTTTACTTCTCTGCTTATGCATAACGCATATGTTACTGAAGCATCCAGCCATCTCCCCCTCTCAAAATCGCCACAGTAGCTCTCCTTCCCTTTTCTGACAGCAGCTGCACACTAGCACTGCCGGCGTAGCACGTACCCCTCTTTCTGTGTGGTGAACCAGTTTGAATATGCACATGCTATCACCACCTCTCCAGCTTGCAGGGGGGTTGGGAATAGGCCATCAAGGCTTGCAGTGGCGACCAGGGCATACAGTGATGTTACCTTGCAACCTGGCAGCTGGATACTCTGTCACCATGCTGTGTGGGCTGCCATTCACTGTCATTCAAAGTGAGTTAGACATCAGGGACACCCTCACCTCCTGATACAGCCCCAGATTTGCACACCACAAGTGGTTTTACAAGCTGAGAGAAGTCCGGCACTCAGAGGTGGCAGCCAAGCAGGAACAGTCAGTGAGGCTGTGGCACCCGAAGTGTCGCAAAATTTATGCTCTTCTGTATAAAGAAATACCAGTCTGGCCAAGGGAGTCTTTCTTGGTCCAGAGAGCGGGTGATCTGGCTTGCTTTTCTGTCATTTACAAACACTCTTTAAGCACACAAAATCTAAGTTATAACAATGACCTGTTCCTCAGCAACAACCAAAAATGCCTGAAGAGAAAACTCCTGCCAGCAAAAGTCAGCACATTGCTATTTACCAGACTTATCAAAGGACAAGTTGTACACATAACAAATGCTACACTGCCTCCATAAATAGTCAGGTAACAGCTGTGGAGACCACAGGAATGGTTGCATGGTGGAAAAATCAGGCTTTGTCCCAAGCCTTGAGGAGGAAAGCTTGCTAATGCTTTTCACGTGTACCCAAGGAGTTCATGTATGGATGAGAGAAGTGCAGCCTCTGTGTGCATAGGAATGTGGCAAAGACCATGTTAGAAATCTTTATGCTAGGTTAGAAATCTTTATGCTAGGTTGTTTGTAATGGCAGATATTTGTGGTAATTGAAGGTGTGAGTAGGTGACAGGGTGTACATTGGTATTTTGCCCTTAGTCTAATTATTTGGGTTATACGTACAGGTTAAAGGAAGAATTGCACCTCCAAACAGCAGAAAATGAGGTGGAGTCTAAGATCAATGACCCTTGTTACCTACCCAGCAAGTATCATCACTCAGTCTGCACCAGGAAAAGAGACACCATGCTCCAGTGCAGTACCTGAAGGGGGGCTACAGCAAAGAGGCAGAGGGACTGTTGGGAAGGGAAAGTACTGACAAGACAAGGGGTAGTGGCAGTAGACTAAAAGAGGGTAGATTTATAACTGATTTAAGGAAGAAATTCTTCCCTGTGAGGGCAGTGGAAGACTGACACAAGCTGCCCAGAGAAGCTGTGGCTGCCCCCTCCTTAGCAGCGTTCAAGGCCAAGCTGGATGGGGCTTTGGGCAACCTGGTCTAGTGGAGGGTGTCCCTAGCCATGGCAGCGGTTTGGATCTGTATGACCTTTAAGGTCCCTTTCCAACCCAAAAAAGTCTGTGATGCTGTCATTCTGTGACATTCTCTTTGCCTCCCTTTGCTTTCTCCTCCAACTGCTGATACCTGCTTTCACATTGCTTGAAGATTGCATGACATTGCCAGGCTTGGTTCATTAAAGGAGCCACACCAAAGTTCAGTGTCCTTCTGCAACACTTGTAAGCCAGAAATCCTGCAAATAAAATCCAGGAAGCAGGCATGGTTTTTACATAAAACCTTGCTTCCCCTGGGCATGTGCACAGATTTTTCAGCTTCTACCTCTTCTATCACGTTTTTGGCTTGCTGTGATTTCTAGGGAGAATCAGCAGTTGCCCCAAAACACAATAAGGCAAACCTAATGGCAATGTGGTCCTTGCAATGCCATGGCCTCTTCAGGGTTCACAGACTCCTGCAGAAACAGAAACTCATGTCCCCATCCTGTACAGATCTATCACACCTCAGTAACTCACACACCAGCTTCTGTTGGGTTGGTATTTCACTAAAACACTAATGAAAACTATATGTCATCCACAGAATGATGATGCCTGTGCAGAGAGGAAACTGTGTGGTAGCTACAGGCTCTACAGAGTAAAAGAGTATGCACAAGGAAAGAAGGCATGAGGGGATATCACTCACTCAAAAAAGAAGTGTGATGTATTTTGTGTCCGTGATTTTAGTTTTTAAATACATGTTATTTGTAGCCTAACTACAGACCTGAACACTCCTTGTTCACCTAAGTGGTCATCACTTGTCTCCAGACAACTTGGGGGACTTAAAATAACTGACAAAGAAAATTTTAGAGTTCAGTGATGGCGTGGATCTCAGGTGATACTAGATATTAAAAGAGTTATACAGATGCTTTCTTTAGACATTACAACTATTTAAGTTAGCTTTTACTGCCTTCCACTTCAGAATATAAAATCATGAAAGTAAGAACTATAGTTTCAGGAGGGAGGAAGGAAATAAAGCAAATAAATTTCACCCAGTCTGAATAATCAGACAATTGTGAGTCATATGCAGCTAAAACCTCTTCACTTCAGACTTGTACAAGCTTCATCACTACAGAGCAAAATCACAAGTTCTGCTGGACTGTATTTATGCTGTTCCACAAAAGTATGGTAACAGTGGAACTCAGTTCCATATGTTCAGGCTTCCTTCACAGTGAAATCTTTCTGGGGAAATCCCTTTGTGTAACAGTGAACTTTACCAAATAGGGTGTGTGCTCTTCCTTGAGTATCTCAGGTTAAATCAGCCTAACTTCCATGTAAGTTAGATAAAGTTGTACACTAATTGAAGGCATTGCCAGATGCTGGTAACTGAGATATGAGAGGAAAGAAGGATCTGTTAGTTTCAACCAAAGCCAGGTAATGAGGAGATGAATGCAAGTTGCTGTGTATTATGTGGCTGACCTGCAAAGAGCTTGTTTTGCCTCAAGCTAGGTGAAGCAAAAAATTGAGAATATCTTAGTCAATGGCTAAAAAGAAGCAGCGGTCCCCTCTTACCCCATAGATGATGGTCCCAACACAGAACAGAAAAAGTTAGGCCACTTGTGACACGTATGCAATGAAGAGCTGAATTGCTCTGCAGAAGCATGGTTCTCTTTTTCCAGCAGCTAAAGAGTAGCCCAGGTAAGGCACTCTTTGCTGGGTATGTCGAGAGAGGTGGAGGGTGTCAGGCTCTGGTGGCTCATAATGAGCCAAACAGACCTTGCAGTAAGGCCAGAGTGCAAAACGTTGAACAATCCAGCCATTGTTTTGGCACCAAGGAGACCAGAATGGGGATGCTGATAGCAGAGCAGTGAAGCTGGTCACAACAGCTCATGTCAGAAGCTGGGCAATGGCTCCCAGCAGTACCCACACCACCCCCCCAGCAAGGGGTGAATTCCCTCCTCTTTACATTTTGTTTCTCAAGGTCATGCCAGCAGACCACTTGGCCAAAAGGGAGATTTTCAGAATCTCTGCATTTTTGAGGTGCATCTTAGCAAAATATGCGTTCAGAGTTTGTAAAGATAACCACTTACAGTGGAAAGCAAATTGTAAGTTACACCAGCTCCCTGGACAGGGAGTAATGCTGGCAAAACCGGGCCACACTGCTTGTACTCTTGCAAGAGATCAGGAAACTAAGTACTGCTTTCTATGAAATACAGAGCATGACACAGCTTTCACCTTGAGCATTTGACAAAGACAGGCTTTGACCTTCAAGTAGGCGAGCACACATTTCACCTCTCTCACTTTGAGCAAGGGGACCCAGTGGTGTTTGTGACTTGCCAGGTGTAGGCATGTTGTACTACGATGGGTTTTAACATCCTAATCCAGCAAATAACTTCCCTGTGCATGAAGACATGGTGAAACCAGTGACACCTCTCATACTGCCAGAGCTGAACAAAATCCCCAAAACCACAAAACAAATGAAAACAAAAAACCAAAAAAAGAGCCTTTGCTGCATGCCAGGGACGGATAAAGTGCTGTGTATGTTAACTGCATGTAGCTGCTGATGGATTTTTTGCTGTGCTGATTGAACTCACTTAACCAAAGTTTGGGTATCTTCACTTAACACATTTCTCAGCTGTGCAGACTGACCTGTTGATCTGTGTTTTCTGCCAGCAAGTGGCTGTAATAATGTCAGTCTTTCACTACAATGCCTTTCTAAATCCTTTTAATAATCATTGGATCAAATGGATAACCGAAAGTACACAGTGTGTGGAGACCGTTGATTTGTAACCAGCATTATGTTGTGATCCTGAAACACTGTGTACCTTAGCTACTGAGGCTTTGAATGTGTAGCAAACAGAGCATGCATAGAGGAGCTGTAGGCAAGAGAAGCTGGGACTGGACAGAAGAGACTGAGGCAGCCTCTAGAAGAACAGGCCATAATATGCTGAACGGCGTATTCACTGGGGGCATGGGAGGCACAAGTCCATGCTGCTTTTGTGAATAATTTCTAGCCATCCATTTCTGTGGTCTCATTAGAAATGCCCCGAGTGGGGATGGTGCATATGTGTTGGGTCAGAATATGTCTCGTGCTTGACCAAAAAGAGACAGTTTTTTGGTGTTTCATTTCTGCAAGGAAAGTAAAATGCAATTACGCTTTGGGTCCGTCTTTAATTTCCCTGGCAATTTAATAACCAAACAAAAAAAATCAAGTATTCAGGCACACCTTCTCCTATAAAACTATTGGTTTCCAGTAAACAGATAAATGATAAAAATAACTGCTCTAAGAAAATTCACTATCTGCATAGATGACATTATGTTCCCATAAACTATATGATTCTTTCCTTGTTTATGTTCCTTCTGAATATGTGGAATTTGGATGCTTGCTGTTCCCATCAACATAAAGTCTCAAGTCCAGGATGATGCCTCAGAAAGGATTCCGGTGATGCCTTGGAAAGGATAATGAAAAGGGGGGAATGATTCAATGAAATGTAATAACGCTGAATACATTGATGTAGATGTAGCTTAAGAGACAATTAATACAACTTTAATATAAGAATTTTCATGGGTTTAAGAAGAGATTAGTTTTGGATTTTAGTAGAACATGGCTGTGACTGTGTGGGCTGCTCGGTGAGAGCGGCTACAAAGCTGAGCCATAACAGTGCAACAGCCTTGAAACTAAAGAAAGTGAAGACAGGGGACTCATAAATAATGAGACCAATGACCAATTAAGAGACAGAGTATATCTTGTTTTCAGCGAAAAGCTGTTCCTAACTAGTTTGTGAAGGAATGTTTTTGAGTTCAGGTAACCATGGAGAAGAAACGTAAAGAGCATGTGCTGAGAGCAAGAAAGACGTTCAGCCTTCATCCCTGAAGACCACCAGAAGACCCCCTGAGTGTCACTGAGCATGCTCTATCTGGGAGGAATTAATATAAATGACTTCTTAGAAATAATTTGCATAACCCTGCCTTTTCTCAGAAATTATAATGAATATATATAGTTAATCTGTATAAATATGAGAAATGTGGATTTAATGGGCGCATGCATTCGGAGGAGCGATCCCCTGTGTGCCCAGCGCTGCAATAAAGGATACCTGCTTCATAGGCACCAAGGCTGGTGAGTTTTTAGTCCAGTTTTCCAAGACATCAGTTATTTCATTGAATCAAGGAAGTGAACAGTTAAGTTTCTGCAGTCTGAGCTGCCGTGTATATACCATATTGACTGATGAAGCATCTCAATTGATCATTGTGCTCATTCTTCATACTATAATGAAAATAAGACCTATTGTCTCCCCTTTTGTCTTTTTTTTCCCCTTGTTGTCTTTACTTTTATCTAAACCTGATTTCTAAAGATCACCTTTACCTCCTCTGGGCCAAGCTGACCCTCCGCAAAGGCATCACTGAGTGGGGACTGATAGGCACACAGTTGTTTCTACTCCCTGCTACACTCAGAGACAAAATGCAGGAGAGGAAGCCTGGGAAATTAACCCGCTCTTAGCTCCAGTGAGGTTCCTGTCCCTGGGACTTGTTTTTGTGAGTCACTCAAATGGATGCTGAAGGCTCCAGGTCCATGTTGCCTTCAGCAGCTGTTTGGCACGGGAGGGATGCCTGGAAGAGAAGCTGACTGTAGGTATGACTCATTGCCTGCTAGAGTCACTGTGAGCTTTTCCAAGTCGACTTTAATGGGGATTATACTTGAAGACACTTGCCCAGACAGTATATCCCCAGTAAGCCACCACAAGTGAATCTAGATGGGTGCACAGGCTCCAAAACTAGCTGATGCTCAAATTTCTATTGACGCTGAGGTCTAAAATCCACAGACAGACAGCCTGCCATTACCAGGCTCCCTGCAGCACCCCACCGAACGTCCTCAAGGCAAGGGCCTTCCCCGGGGGCTTTTTTCGGTGTCACCTGCAGCCACTGCTATGCTGGTAGTATGGGGACAGCAGGGCTGTGTCCTCTGCACAGGCAGCCAGGCGAGCAGCTGCTTTGCTGCCCCTCGCATCTGCATGCAGCCAGGCTGGAGGGTAGAAAGTTTAGCCTTCACCCCCTCCTCCAGCAGTGTGCTCCAGCCCCTCTGTTGGGGTTGTAAAGAGCTGCAAAGAGGTCAGATGAATCATGCTCTGTGGGTTACAAGTAAAGGTACTAATTAATGCTTGGGATATGTATAAGATCTTAAATTTAGCAGAAGGCACACTTACAGTAGAGCTACTCCCACTGCAAACAGACTCTAAAGAGAAGAAATAGGGTGTTTCTCAGTGAAGTCCTTGGTGGACATCCTGCTGGCCTAATCCTCAAGCTATTTTAGTAGAACCATGTAGCAGTGTCCTTTGCACAAAGCAGAAGCCTTGCCCTTGCATGTGCTGGGAAGGGCAGTACTGAGCCTTCTGGCCGGGTACAGAGTGGCTTTCTTTGCTCCTGGAGGACTGGGGCAGCACAAGAAGCCTAAGGAGCAAAACAGAAATAGACAAATTACTCTGAAACTTGCCTGGAACCCCCTTGGACGCAGCTGTGTGCCCTGACAGCCTCCCCATCCCATCTACCTCACAGGAACCTGTGATCTTCTGCAAATAAGGCCCTATTCCCATTGCACTGGGCCTTGTTTGCCTTGTTTTCTGTCCTCAATTGGCACAAAGCCTTCACAGCAACTTTCCAAAACCTCCTGTAAAGATATTATTAGAAGCAAGGAGACTTGGAGCTCTTAAAGGAGTGTACAACACCAGGCTGAGCCAAGTCAGAGTGTCCTGGGGTGGCTGGCACCAACTGAGGACCCTGGGCAAGTCTCAGTGTGAGGGGCAATGGTGTGGGCACCCAGCCCTCTTGATGGAGCTGACACTGGCCCTACAAGGCTGACCCCAGCTCGGCTCCATGCCACCCACAGGCTCCGGGCCATCAAACACACCTCTGTGCTTGAGTCCCCAGGCCAAGTGTCCCCAGCACTGCCAGCTGCTACATGCTGCATCCAAAAACGGTCTGCACCAGTGTCCTGTTGAGCAGTGCTTTACAGCTTCTAGCCTGGATGCAGGGTACACAGGGTGACACATCCCCCTGAATACATTTCAAAGGGGAAGGAGAATTTGGGACTTTTTAAAAAAAAAAAAGTTTGCTTTCAGTCTGCACAGTAAGATGATCTCAGTGAAATACAGGCACCAAATGTGTTTTTCCTGGAAATCCCAGCTTACACTCTGGGTTCTGGTAAAGGCTTTTTGAAATGTAAGTTTTTTGAAATGTAAGTTTTTTGAAATATAAGCTATGGCACGTGTTTTTGGCTACAAGGCCAAGGAAATCACAAAGCAAGATAAAATTGAGAGAAAATACAGTAACCTTCATGAAAGCAAATATGAGAGGGAAAGGAAGAAAGTTTGTGTCCTGACACTTCTGATACACAAGCAGAAAATGGTTGGAAAATATTTACTATGCATCTGTGGCTGAAATGCCCTCTTGGCACCAATGTCTGCAAACCTGTATGTGTGCTTTACTGTTCAGACATTCAGCCATCACGTCTCAGGCACCCATCTGAAGGGAAAGTTCCTTAGGAAGAGCAGCCAGGGCTGAAATAACAACATCAAGGAGGAGAAACTGGCAGCTCTCCATAAAGCTTGCTTCAGTTTACCACTTGCTGCAGGACGCCAGCCCGATGACTGATTGCGGGAATGCTGAGGACGCGAGGTCCAAACGGGGCTGCCACCAACTCCCTGGCCCAGGGACCGGACAAATAACCCAGCTACCAGTCCGGCTTTGCTCTAATACGTATTTATGCTCAGCTCTGGGCATGGGAGTCAGCTAAATAATTGCAGACCTTGTTTATGCATTGTTCTGTTCATGTGACTGCCTGGATCCAGCCCTTTTATTGCTGAAAGTAAAGAAAGCACTCCGCTCTCACTGCAGCGTCTGCCGCTGAGGTGCATGCCTGCCCATGCAAGAGGCTGCACTGCTGCTGCTGCTGCTGCTGCTGCTGCTGCTGCTGCTGCTGCTGCATGCAGAGGGGCCTTGGCAGGACTGGTTCTAGGGAAGCTTCCCTGGGGCGATGGGGCCAGTCACTCTCCCCAGCAGCTCGCACGCTTGGAGAAGTCAGCTGGCATGTGGAAACATGCTCCTACTTGTCCCACAGACAATCCCAGCAGGAAGCAGGAAAAAGGAGGGAGCCTCCCCCAGAGTATCGCTTTCCACATCCCACACTTTTTCACCTCTGACCCAAAGATGGGTCAGCGCTGACACAACAAGAAGACAGAAAAGCCTGTTCAGTGTTACGCCAGAAATCCTTCCTTTGGCTTCCACTTCTGCATGCTTACAACACCCAGAGGATCAGCTTCATGCCTGTGCATCACTCTAATGACAATTAAATAATTTATTTAAAGAGTTTAAGCAGAAGGGAAGCAGTGAATAAACTTCTACTGGCCACCTGAACATCTTTCCTTTAAGAAACAGTCCTTTATATTCCTGCAAGCCTCACAGCCTCAGCACTACAATAGTACTGATACTCCTGCATAGGCTCAAGCTGCATGAAGTAGGATGCAGAGAGCCTAGCCCAGAACTGCAAAGAAATCGGTTTTCTGATGCTCCTGCCAGAAGGGATTTTCTGACATGCCTGCCAGCATGCAAGTGCTGTCATGTCATACTTCTGTGTGTGCCACTGTCGCTCTTAGGATTAGGAGCAGGGAGAGGAAAAAGACTCTAAACAGTGCTGGAGAACTGGGAATCAAAGCTGTGGAGTTTCCAGTATGACATGCTGCTCTAGAAACCTGAAATACTTTTTGATAACAGGGGAATAGGGGCATATTTGGACACATGGGAGTGAGGGATCATGTGAGGATAGAACCTGAACTCCCACAGTAAGCTTGAAAACAAGCAGCAGACAAACCCGTAGACAAGCAGCAGTGGTGAGCAAAATGCAGTAGCCTGTCACAGAGGCAAAACATTAAATCCATGATTTTGCTGTGGTTTTGCTCTCCTCAGCAGATACGTTCTTCACCAAGCTGTGCAGGTTGCGTTGTACTGTCAGTAGAGCATGCTGTAAGTTCAGCAGCTTGGCCTGCTCATGAATTGGACTTACCTTCTTGCAACACCTTAGTAATTCAGAAGTATTTTGGTAAAGGGTGACCAAGCCTTAGCCCTTCATTGGCTCACGGATTATTTATATCAACCATTTACTATAGCAACTACTCATCTCAAATGTGTGGAATGTCTTGTTTTCCATGGTTACATGATTGGTAATTTTTAAAGAGGAGGAACACAGCCATAGAGAATAACACAGCACCTGTCCAAGGAACCACAGACTCAGGGAAAGCACTGCAGGACACACATCTGTCTGCTTAACATTTGAGAGCTACAGATATATTTGTGACCTGTACCAAAATACCTAAAGACAAATAATGTGTCTGCACGTTTATTCACAGAAGTATTTAGAAATAATTTTTCATGATTTGGCCAGTTCTACCACAGCTGGGTATGTCTGGCTGCTGGAAGAGTGAACAATCTGAGCTAGTTTGTCATGAATTACCTGTAAATAAGATCAGTACAAATGGGTATAGTGTTCTAATGAGCCAAAGTAAAGACAGAGGAAAATAGCCAGCCTCTTTTCAGTTGCCTGTGGGGGCAGGACAAGGGGCAATGGGTTCAAGTTGGAGCACAGGATGTTCCACAAAAGCATGTGGAAGAACTTTTACACAGTGAGGGTGACAGAGCCCTGGGACAGGCTGCCCAGGGGGGTGGTGGAGTCTCCTTCTCTGGAGATATTCAAGACTCGTCTGCATGCCTCTCTGTGCAATATGAGCTAGGGAGCTGCTTTGGCAGGGGGTTGGACCCGATGATCTCTGGAGATCCCTTCCAACCCCTACAGTTCTGTGAATCTGTGAATCTCTGAAAAACTGTTGTAATGGACCAGCATGGTTCAAGAAGGCAATGAGTGCTTTCCTCTAGAGCAGCTTTTTGAGTGCATCTTGGGAACACCCAGTCTATAGCATGTAACATGCACATCACCATACTGTCTGTGACAGAGAGCATCCACGAAAATGTAGGGGAAAAAAATAGAAAAAATTAGAAAATTTAGAAGCATTTAGGAGGAAGGCCTTGTGCAACAGGGGAAAGAGAAAAAGAAAGGTGGAGTTGGGGCATTGCCAAATCTCTGTGTCTGCATTTGCAGGGGCTCTGCCAAGTAAAGTGGGTCCTGGAGCCAGGAGCATTGTAGGAGCTGGCATCAGGGGACAATGGCAAGGTAGAGGGGAGAAAGCCCTGACCAAAACAGTGTTAAGCGAGTATACATCTCATACGAGGCAAACATGTCTTTAATCAGGCAGGAATGCTGAGGGCACGAACGACTTCTCACATGCGGTCCCACGAACTGGCTGCAGGGGGAGGCAGGAGCGGGGTGGAGCCCTCTCTGCACATCTGCAGCCCAGGCGCTTCACGCTCCTCACCAGAAACACTCTCCAGTCAGCCCAGCGAGTGGGAGAGAGCAGCCCATGCCAGGAGCAGCCTATCCTTCACGGGTACACCCCCGAAATAATTTTTCAAACTCTTGCCCAGCTACTTCTATCAGCAGGCTCACCTTAACATTACTTAGGGACACCAAGGGCTGATTTGTGTTTCTCTGGACTTAAATATGTCCACACAAGCCAGCTGGCAACCAAGATGTGAAAGGGCGAATTAACTCATGGTGCACCTATGAGTAGGTGACCTAATGATGCTTTCTTCCTCCATCCATTCTAAGTGGCAATCAGGCAGCTTAGTCTCCCTTGAAGAGAACAACATAAGCATGGCTTGAGAGTACCTGCAGAATAGGAAGGAATCACAGGATAATTTAGGTTGGAAAGCATGGCCAGAAGCCATCCAGTCCACCTTCCCACTCAAAACATGGCTGGGTAACTCCAAAGAGACTAGGACTGTTTTCTATCAAACTGGAGCTCCTCCAGGGATGGGGTGCCCAGTCTGCCCCAGTGTTCAATCCCCTCTAGGAAAAAAACATTTTTGTTTATATCTTGTTCTAATTTCCCTTGCTGAAATTTCCAACAGTTTGCCTGTCATCCTCCTGCTGTCCACAGCCCAGTAGAGCTTGGCTCCCATCTTTACTACAGCCACCCCTTATGGAGTTAACAATTGCCCCAGACCCCTCAACACCTGGACTTCCTCCAGATTGTTGGTACCTTTCTTGTGCCAGGTGCAGGACTCCAGCTGCAGACTCACTGGTGCTGAGGTGAGAGGAAAAAAGTCGGTTCCCTTAAAACAGGCCAGGGCACATTTTGCTTGCTGGCTGGCATGCTCAACATGCTGGCCACCAGGACCCTCACCACATTTTCTTCACTGCTTTGGCCAAGAAGCCCCTTGCCCAAACTGTTGCATGGTGTTATTCAGTCCTATTTACATTCATTGCCATCATCCTGTCAGCTCCAGCTTGAGGAGGGGACCCTGAGCTGGCAGCACAGACGACTCCTCAGCAGTCCACCCTCAGACTCAGTCAGAATGTGTCCCACACATTGCCAGGACTAGGACAAATGACACAGTCCTTGGATGGTGGAAATCAGACCAGCTACATTAACCCATTGGCTCCATATGTCACTTCAAGATGGAGTAACTGTGGAGCAGCCCCTCCTTCGAAGGCAAAGGAGAGGGAAATTTGTGCATAATAAAGTTACTTTTTTCACTTACAAGAAATGCTTTATGGAGTCTTTTCCTAAACGTGGCAGGGGGTTTCCCAAGTGAACGTTTTCTCATCCATTTCTGGTAAGGTCTCAAAGCTTGCAACTTTCATTGTTAGTGGTTTTATTATTTATGCATTTTTTACTAGTAAGCAATTCCTAGAAAATATTTGTTGTCAGTTTTATAAATCGACTTCATACTCTCTGAGGATTTTCACTACACATAGAATTAAAATCTTCCTCTAAAATTTTCCCTAGTGAAGTGCAAATTAATTGTTCACGATTCTTTCCTTCGAGGCACAGCATCCCAAGAGCAGAAGTGGTTTTCTGTTGGCTGATTTCCTTCAGTGTTGCACAGTTAGTTTTATCATCACTCATTTTTTAGCAATTAGTTTCTCTTTAGCTGTGCCCACATGATAGCAACTATTTTTTTTTTTTTTTGCAAAGAATTTTTTTAAGACATATTATAGATACTGCAGACCTGCAATGTTAGAGACAGGCATTCTGGATCTAAATTTGGCTTTCTTTCTGAAGTGCAGTGAACCCATAAAAACCATTACTTTCTAACTACACTCAATAGCTTCCCCCCCCACCAAACTATTTTAAAACCTTAAGTAGTCATGCACCTCAGTGTGTCAAAAGACAGAATATGAAGAAGCTATTTTCCTCATTTCTCCTTTCCTCAGATGAAATATTGAATCAAGCCCATCCTTAAAACAGCTGCATACCCACCACTCCCTTCTGTAAGGCAAATCTTTCAATTCTTTTTCATGGAGGGTAGTAACTGGAGGGTATAAGGATCTTCAAGCGTGCTTTTCCTCTGAAATGCTGTCTCCAGTTTAACTGATGCAAGACTTCAAACCCAGAGATGAAAAAATTGCAGTGAGCTCCAGACCTTGACCTGCAGGCAACATTCACAAAGCAGCCAGTTTTGCAAGAAAGGTTACCTTGCTGTAGGCTTCAGCTTAGCCAGAAGACAACAAGGCCAGTGGTTTTGGCCCAAAGAACTCTGTTTCTGCAGAAAATGTTGTGGTGACCCAGAGGTCTGTTGGAAGTGCTCAGAAAGCCAGAGTCAAGCTGGATGCAGAAGCTGTCTTCATGGCATCCACACTCTTTGGCCAAGCCACAGACTAGTTTCATTCACTATAGTTCTCTTCCAAGGCACTATAGAAAGATACCATATCCAGTCCTTCCTAAGGAAAAAACATAAAACAAAACCCCACAAAACCCCACAAAAAACCCAAAGCAGAAGCATCCTTAGAAAAACATAAGGATGGAATTAAAATTATCTACATTTTACTAAGTCTTGTCAGGACATTGCTCCCTTGCCAGGTCCTGTAAAACCTTTGGAGAACAAAGTCATTTCTGTGTGGGTAAAATATCCTTCTGTACACAGCTAATAAGTTACACAAGGGCCAGATTCTTTTCAAGGGACAAATAATAACAATGAACCTTTCCAGGGACAAATAATAACAATGAGCCTTTCCAGCATGCCCCGATTTAAAGAGATCTAAACAACAAGCAGCATCACCTTGTAGCCGAGTGGCTCAGCCCAGCTGTCAGTCTCTGCTGGCAGCCTTTGGCATCCATTGCAGCCTGTGCTCACCCTCAGCCCTTGCACTGCATACAGCACACAGGGCAGGTCTACATGAGACTTTTCTTTCATGCAGAGTAAATAGTCCCTCTGTTTATAGAAGAACAGCTTCCCAAATTCAGTTGGGTTGATTTAGTAGTAGTGGCTCTTGCCGGGGCCGCATCTGTTAAAGAGCTTGCAATACCTTTGAAGAAAACTGAACTCCAATCACATACACAATGGCTATGTTTAAGTTCTACATCTCTTCCCTGTTTCATTTTTAATTCTGGCTGCATTACTGCCATGCCAGCAAACATGCCTTTGTCTCTTTCAGTCTGCATGACTGTGTGTGTGGGTGAGTGTGCATAGCTGGAGCGACAGCCCGCATGCCTACACGATAGATACACTTGTTGGCTAATCACCCTTGCTGAGGAGAGAGAGAGAGAGAGAGAGAGAGAGAGGACAGCGGCTGAGGTAACTGTGCAGGAATGCTGAGTACCCAGCACTGGTGCCATCCTGAGTTTCAGTCCCTGGTGCATACTCAAAAAAAATGTAAGAGAGCACAGTGCAATCATCATTAAGGTAGAAAGGGCAGGCTGTGCATCTTCAAAGAGCAGCATTCCTTCTCCAACTAAAAGGTGTGTGCAGGCCGAGCCGTAGAATCAGAAACCCTCTTTCCTCTTTCACATGCTGTGTAGAAAAAGCTGCAGTTGCCAATGAAGGTGGATTTTTTTTTGTTCTGCTTTGTTTTTTGAAGTGATCTGCACACAGTGCTTCCATAAGGGGATCTAATATTCCAGCATTAAAGCCTAGGTGTTGCCTCTAATTGAAAGTCTTAGCAAAAGTAAACACAGAAAAAGTTTCCAGGAAGAGTAGAGGCTAAGTGAAGCTGAAGACACCTAAACCACAAGGCAACATACTGTGAGAGTTTTTTTTTTTTATCCTACCCAATAAATAGAGATATATCTTGGTTACACCATGCCCACACCTTGCAAAAGGGTATCCGTCTGAAGGTTGCAGTTCTCATTGTCATACAAGTAGCAGGGGAAGACAAGGACAGGATAAATCTCACAGGACTCCAAAGCATCCATGCAGCCTCCCAAGGGGAATGGTTGCAAGATGCCAAATTTAGCTTTCATCTCATCCCATTGAATTGGACAGAACTACCACTGAGGTAGCTTTGCCCAATGTTTACAGCTTCCTACTCAAGTCAAGCATCGTGTCATTCCTTTTTCGGCAGCAGCACACTCTCTGCAAATTACCTAAGTACTTTGCAACACTGCTTTCAGTGGCTGCTCACTCTTTCTGAGTTTTCAGTCCATTAACAATATCCTGCTATATAAATACATCCATAAACAGGAGTCCTATGACACCTTCAGCTTCTGCAGAATCTATTATTTCTCCAGAGTCATTGCATGTTCCTGACAGTGAGCAGTACCATGTGCAGAGGGAAGGTCCTGGATTTCTGCTTCTCTCAGGGGGATGAAAAAGTCAGTTGTTTCAATGTTCAGACCTCTTCTACTTATGCCTGAAAAATAATGATCAAGAAATGAAATCTCCCTGGAGAAAAGGCAAAACCATGTCTGTTTGGGAGAATTTGCAACAGCAAAATACTTGCAGAAAGGGCCAACTTGGAGTTAACTCTTGTGCAGTTTCATCCTCATGTCACTGCAAGCCACATAGCAATGACTAATATGACTAGTGCTTGTGTACTTTTGGCCCCATGTGTGCTGGGGCCAAAAATAACCTTGCTTCTGTTGTATGATTTGGGTTGGAGAAAAAAATCCTTTCAGGTTTACTCAGCTTTATTTGACGTAATTTTGCTGTCTCCAGCTTGGGACTCCGGAACACTCAGGGTTCCCCACTCACTTACCAAGACCTGGGCTGCACAAAATAATACTGTCTTGGCCAAACACCTAACGATGAAAGCAAGCATTTCTTGGGAAATAATGGAGATGGCACTTTACTGCAGGCAACCCTTAATTTTGGTTTCAGACGACAGTTGTCTTCCCGCATGTTTGCTTGGGTCCATAGGTTCAGTTTAATAGTCAGGAAACAAGTTGCAGTCTTTGCCTTTAAAGTCTCCCCTGACCTCTGTCATGCCACTATCAGAAGTCCTAATGATTGTCTGCACGCAACCATGCTGAGACAGTTCACAAGGTAAAGTAGGCTGAGATCCAGCCTGGTGGGCCACCTTGCCAAAGCAACTTTTAGGTATTGTGAAACCCACATCTCTGGGGCTCTTCAGCCCATGGAAGCTAGAACAAGTCTCTTCACGATTAAATTAACTGACACTGAAAGCACCTGGACTGGCATATCACTGTGTTGAACATAAAGGAGAGCATGGGGAAGCACTTTCACAGGAAGGGAAGAAATGCTGCCCCCTCAAGAACCAGTATCTCTTATTTTTGTTCAGTTTTCAAATTGCAGGGAATGTATACATCTTCTCCAAACATGCTTACATCCTGGTCACAGAGCACAGTTTTTAAGAGACCTCTTCCTGTGCAATCACACTGTAAGGTTTAGTGGTGGACTTGGAAGTCTAAGGGTAACAGTTGGACTCAGTGAACTTAAGGATCTTTTCCAACCTAAATGATTCCATGATTCTATAAATAAGCTCTTCCTGACCCACACACAGAACTTCACTTTCAGCGTCTGTGAAGAGTTCCTGGTTATAATTTCTACTTTTAGGGAAGATGGAAGTTAATTTGTCCCTTACCCTGTATTTTATGACACAGCAAAGTGTCCTTGCATTAATCAGATACCACTGAACCTTATTACCCATCTTTGGCAGTTACAAGGCTTGCCTTTTTTGACTTCATATGCTTGCCTTTTTTGACTTCAGTGGCAATAACAGCATTATATAATTATCAAAGTACAGCTATCAAATGCCTACATTGGACTGCAATAGTTTGTTGCTGTTTTGGTTTGGTTTGGTTTATTTCATGAGTGAGCAGTATAGCTCTCCCCAAGTTCCTGAATATGACTAAATCAGAATAAAAGGCTTTCATTCCAGACACAATTAAGTGATGGCTTGCATTTCCCTCATGGAACAGGCATGCTCATAGGCATGATCACAGGACCCTTCCCTTTAAAAGCAAACGGAGTATGTAGCTTCCCCTTGCAGTTTTCTAATGAAGAGGGGAACTGTGGAAGCAGACTGCAGGGAGCTGAACAACCCCCTTGTCAGACATCTTTATACGTTTCACCTCTAAGCATCTTTTTCTGTCCTTCTGGGGGTACAGTCCTTCTTCAGGGGCCTTTTAGTTATGCTTTTGGCCTGCCTGTGCATTTGCCAGGTACATACTGCCAGTACCTGAATTACAAGCATTCAGCCCCTAAGTGCTGTATGTTGAAAATGTATATTGTTGCTATGGTGCTAGGCACAGAAAGGCCCAGGACTGCAAGTTTCTTAACAGTGTCCCTATGTGCTTGCCCTTTTCTGATACTCTTCTCTAGGTACCTGTTCTTGGCTGCTGAAAGAATAAAAGGTATTAAGGCTCGATGGACCATTCTTCCAAACCTGTATGGCTATGTATTTTGCTGAAATCTGTCCAAAAATCAAGGTACATTGCTCACTGTTCACATATGTGAACACTGAAAGACATCTTTTTGAATTACAGTGCATTGCTACAACATTATCTGCTAGGAAGAAAGCAGTGATAAATGAAATCACAAAAGTTGGCAGTGACAGAGATTTATTATACTACATAATCCATCCAGTCAATATACAGTGTACCCTATGGCTTTTTTTTTGTGATTTTTCCAATTTACTTTTAAAAATTCTTGTAAAGGACCACAGCAGAGTCCAGCAGTGGTACATCTAACTTAAGAAAAAAAAAATTTTAGAAAAAAAATAAATATAAAGAACTTTTAAAAAGAAAAATGTACCCCAAACAACTGCAAGTAACTGGAAGGACAATGCATCTTTAGGAACAGGTCACATCTCAGAAATAATGCTATCAAAAAAGAGGTTTTATTCACTTTCTTTTAATATTAATTTTTTATTTACTTTTTTATTCGCTTATATTTCACTTTTCATTAGGTTGTTTGGGTTTGGTGGGTTGGTTTTTTTTTTGTAGTAACAGCTTAGGCAATAATAACAGCATCAATGAAGGGCTTCAGATAATGAAATCCTGTGTTCTTCAGCATTACTTGTGTTTTCCAAATGGATGGAGCCAGTCTCTGGTACTTGAAAGCAGAAAGTTGGTAAGGAGACACTCTGCAAAAAGGAGAAGGGCTGGCATTAGCACACTTTTAACAGGGATGCTTATTACAGGCAATTAGGCTACATAATTGCCCTAGGAGAGGAAATCATCTGCTGCTAAGAAACAAAGAAACCTTAGTTTCTAGTAGCAGCCCCTACCAGCTGATGTGCTGTTGCTCTGAAAGGCTTTATATAAGTGTATTTGGTAATCTCAATTGTGGGCCATATTCAATTTTCATTTCAGTAAACTAGATGCATGTGGCAGATTAGAATATTACTGCGAAAGCTGAATCAGGTGGCTGCTTTCTTCTGCACTTACTGGAAAAAGACGTTTTACCTCCAGCTTGTGGAAAGAACTGCAGCTTATTAAGCTTTCCCATCATCTTCTGATTTTCCCTGTAGCTTCAGGCAGTGGTGGGGAACCTGTCCATGTTATGCTTTCAGCAGGTAAGTGTTTCAGTGTAGATAGATCAAGTGATGGGGAGCTCTGTGAGGCTGGGGCAGGGAGGAAGCCCCTTCCTCTGAGACAAGAGAGTGGGTGGGCTGGGTAGCTGAGCCACCTTGGGATCCCTGGAGCTGAAACACCCCTGCAGCCACTGCACCTTGGACATCTCAGAGAGAAAGAGCCCATGACGTGTTTGCTACCTTGTCCTGCTTTTATTTGAACCCTTGTCAAAAAGGCACCGCCCTTGTCCCTGCAGAAACCGAAAGAGGGTAAAGCAACCTTAGAGAGAGACCCCTGGGACACCTGGAGCAGCGCACTCCTGCATGGGGACGCTGCAGGAGACATCTGCAGCAGCTGCAGGCTCTGCAGAGGCAGCAATACAGGATGTGGGCCTAAGGGGGAGAAATGCAGGTTTGGGAGGTGGGAAACCAGTTCTTGCAAAATGTCCTCAACCAGCCAAGACCTGAGTGGTAATGTCAGCACTTCTGGGAGCAGAGCGTGCTCCAGCGTCTTCTGCACAGGGTCCTCCGGGATCTGGTCTGCATGAGTTTATTATCATAATTAAGACTGCAATTTGTGTTAAATAACACACCACAGCAAGTTGTTAGTAATTCAGGTGAAGGTAAGGCGAGGCCAGTCAAATGTTTACTTTGTAAACAAAGCATCATATTAGCCTTTAGCTCCATGCGGATGATCACCTGTAACTTACGTGATGCAGCGGGGCTGTTGCAATGTCCACCAGCTCCAGAGCACGGTTCCCTCTGGATGTGTATCTTCACAGCTGATAGTGCATGTTACCTGACACTGTCTGCAGCTGAAGCATTTAGAAATCCTTTCTCCAAAGAGGATTTTCTGGAGTCTGTAATAAGTTATGAGCATAAGTAGAAGGCATCAGTCAGGGCACTGAGTTACTCTGATATATCCAGTCACCAACTTTTACAGGTCTTGCAGGGCTTGGTTATTTTCAAGAGCTCTAGTCCTTCAGCCAACTGGTTCAAAAACTCAGCATGGAGCACGGTATGAAGGGGTTCAGTGCCACAATCATAGGTATAGGACATGTCCTCCTGCCACCAAACTCCAGTGTGACCATTTCCACACCTGATGCCTTCCACTCAGCCCTACGTTTCCATTTGTTCTCCTTCGAAGGGCAGTTTCTAATGCTTCCACTACTTAGCTTCACCATCAAACCAGGTACAGAGTAGCATGCATTTAATACTGGTTAGATATGGAATAATTAGGATGTTAAAACTATATTGGACTATCGCTTTGCAAAGCGCCAGACTGCATGGCCTTTGGCTGCCTTGCAAGACAAGCACTTGCACTCCTCACTCCCTTCTTGCCTGAATAAATTCAGTGCGACCTCATCAGCTCCTGCACATCAGATGCCAAGTCATGAGCCCTCGATACCAGTGAACCGACAATTATTGAGAAGCATAGCATGAGACAAATAGTGCTTTAAAAACACAGCCTAGACCCCATGGGAGAAGCAGGGGTAGAGGACATAAAAGAGTTCATAAACCCTTCACACACTTTTCCAAGTGTTTTCCACTAAGTGACCTGCCCTCTGGGAAGTGTGTAACACAACCAGACCTTCATAGCACAGTATCAAGTTTGTTTCTTGGGCTGGGTTTTTTTCTATTAAAAAAAGGCAAGCTTGCAGAAAGTGGCAAGCCAGGAATTCCATCCTACAGCAGTGTTCCAGTGGTAATTCATCTTCTGACAAAAGATGGAGCAGAGCACAGAGACACAAAATACAACAACCCCGTTTATAGTGTCAATCATTCTGCATCTCCTTCCTGCGTATATATGCAGTGATGCTTAAGGGTGAAACACTCTTTTGTGTACACACCATGAGGACACGTGTGCTCTGTTTAGGTAAATGCACTGTGTCTCTTCTAGAAATATGTCTGAATTATTTTACGAGTAAAACTATCATGATTCATTACTAGCATTATTTATCTGTTTACTTAGGTTAGCCACCCAGCTCCCATAGTGCTTCTCAGGAGTTATCTCTACATTAGGATTATTTTTTTTTTTACTTATTGCATTTATCTCACAAAGAAGACCTTGTAAAATTTGAAGCATAGGGTTAAAAACATTACATCCTTCCCTATTAAACAAAATTTTCACATATGCTATGGGCCATCCAGAATTGCTATGCACCTGAAACCTGTTTGAGACACTACAAAAGCAAACAGCATTTTTGAAAATTTATTGAGATCAACAAAGCAGATTAAGGGCCTGGAACATCTCCCCTATGAGGAAAGGCTGAGTGAGCTGGGGCTGTTCAGCCTGGAGAAAAGAAGACTGAGGGGGGACCTAATTAATGTTTATAAATATCTTAAGTATGGGATGCAGGGGGAATTGGCCAACCCCTTTTCAGTCATCTGTGGAGATAGGACAAGGGGCAATGGCTGTAAACTGGAGCACAGGAAGTTCCACACCAACATGAGGAAGAACTTTTACACAGTGAGGGTGACAGAGCCCTGGGACAGGCTGCCCAGGGAGGTGGTGGAGTCTCCTTCTCTGGAGATATTCAAGACTCGTCTGGATGCCTATCTGTGCAATATGAGCTGGGGAGCTGCTTTGGCAGGGGGGTTGGACCCGATGATCTCTCGACGTCCCTTCCAACCCCTACAATTCTGTGATTCTGTGATTCTGGATTGGAAAATGCCTCTTCCCAGAGAGCCACGCAGTCTTTCTTTGCTTGAAATTAGACTTGCTACACAGGTGTTTAAGGAGACCTGGAATAATTTTTGTCATCATGCTTAGTAGGCAGAGAGCATGCTTCTATCACCCACAGCCCCGAAACACCGCCAAGCACCTGGTCTCAAACTTGTGCGATTCAGTCTGACTTGGCAAGGCTGAGCCTGGCATCGGTGGAGATGAGCAGCTCCCACTGCAGAGAGGACAGGTTGTGCACACATACCCTGTATCTCATTCCTTTGCAGCACCCCAGGGGGGAGGGGTAGCATCGGGGTGAGGCATTCAGTACAAATCAAGCAGCGCTTGTTACCACTTTCTTCTTCAGCAGGTTTTGTGAAGGTCTTTATAGTGCTACACAAACAGAGCAGTATGTAAAACTGAGAACATCTGGGTTAATGAAGGATACAACGGATACTTTGGAAAAATTGAAGTGCTTTACCATCCTTCTGTTTTTAACTGCATCCAACTAGGTTGTACTTCATTGCTCACTTCCAACAAACGTGCCCTCAACAGCATGAAACCTCCTGTAACGACAGCACGCATTTTTTTCTGCATTAACTCTCACATGCAAAAACCAGCCTAGAGTAATGGGTTTGCTTTTACCCTAAGCAAACATGCACAGAAAAGCTGTGCAACAGCAATAGACATTGGCACTGGTGTAAGATTTCAGTCTCCTGCTCAGTAGTTATCATCTCCCACGATGCAAGAAGATGCATCACCTGGCACTTATCTATGTTTAAAAGATGTTTTGTGACATCCTATCAATTTAATTCAGTGATTCAGATTTCGATGGAATATTTTGTCTTGGGGCACAGTCCCATTCATCCTTACATCATCTGAAAATCATCTGCAAGTATTGCCTACCGTTGTACCCATGAAGAAGGTCCAGCTGCACAACATGGGGCAGCTGAAAAGGACAGGTTCCACCTTGGGCTTTGGTCAGCACAGGACTATAACAGTGCCCTGGCTGTTCTACGGCATGGCATGGTAGTGGGGCAGGATCATCATGCATGGCCCATGGAGCCACCTGCTCCTCAGGCACAAAGGCAAAGGGCCAGGCAAAGCTGTCCCGACGCTGCCAGTTGGGTAGTGCTGCTCTATTACCAAAAAAAAAACCAACAACCAAACCAACAACAACTCTTTGGCAGCCACTTCTAGAAATAGTCCCATTCATCGTTCTTGCCTCAGAAACAATTAAGTTCAGCAAGCTGCTGCCAAAGCAGATTTTTAACCCTGTTAATTCAAGAGCATGCAATTGTTTAAAACAAATTGGTATGTGCATTACACTAAAATCTCTTCTTTTGTGAAAAGTAGGGCAACGTATTTCTCTTCTTTTATTGCCAAGACTCGCCTATTTATTCTTAATCAGCAAATAATTGTGCAGTATGTACCTCAAGTGTGGTCCCATGAACTGAATGCCCAATAGCAGCTGGAAAACATTAGCCGGTCCCTTAGAGTATGTCTTCTGGCTTGGTTTCTTCCAAGAGAAATCCTGTTTGCATGTTCCAGCTCTGTTCTGCCATGTGAACCAAAGCAGGTCAGCAGGCAAAGATCCACGGATTCATTCCAGCCCCTTAACCGATCTGCGTTAAACACTCGGGCAGCTGTGCCCTGCGCTGCGTGCGCTTACGCAGAAGGGTAAAGCCCGAAGGCTGGTGTGTGAGGTTATGGCTACACAGCCGACTAAGCTGCTTAGCTGGAAAGTTCTGACTCTGGGCTCCCCACGAAGCATATTGGCTATCTCAACCTATCTAGTATTGAGGTGCCTTGTTTCTGGAAGCCAGATTTGAAACTTCCAGCCTCAGTTACTTGTTCAGGTATTTAAACAGAAATTACTACCATCGCTTCCAACTGGCTTCGACAGTACATGAAAGCTAGGCTGCTATAGCTTAAGTGTCCTGAAACAGGGACTAGGAAGCAAACCTTAGATTCACTGTTCTGAAAATTCTTAACTTCATGTTGTGGTGGGACATTAAAAATCGCTTCTGATACTGAAATTCATCGTGGGTATTCTTTGGTAAAGTTCACCACTTTTCTGTGCAATGTATTGTAGCACATGGGACTTTCTACAGCGAGTTGTAACAGCTCTTCTTGAAAAAAGGTGGGTTTTTCCTCATCAGTAGTGCATGCAGGAAACATTAAATCAGTCAGTAAATCTCTTGTTATATCTCTAAATCTATCTCTCCATCACTGGGGAAAAAAAAAAAAAAAAAGGTGGCACAGACTAGTTTTGAATCAGCAGTGTGAACTCATACTAACATTTCAAAGTCATGATTTCAAAGTAAAGTGAGCTCTATGGAGAGGATCAGGCACACAGAAGAAAATAATTTTCTGTTCTTACCATGCATAAAAATCAGAAAATAAGCATGGCAAAATAATCATATGCCAGTGCAGCAATTTTATAGCCACTACAGCTGAGATCTGATTATACTTTTAAAAATACCAATATCTTGATATTATATACATACAGTCCATTATTCTGAATGCTGTGGATAAGCATATCTTACTGCAGGACAATGAAGAATAATAATAGGAGTGTTGACTCATTCAGTATGAAATAATTGCACATGAAGCATTAACTCAGCTTTTCCAATATCCTATCATTGCATGTTCAGACTTCGCAAGGTGAGCGAATCATACCTGCCATGATGAAATGGATAAGGAATGAGTAGGAATGAGATGCAGGTTTCATAAAAAGCTGTAGAAAGCCTGGCTCTGTTGAGGCTGGCTCTGTCGTACTGTCTGTACAGCTCCATCTCGCCACCGAGCTCGGTTGCTGCCACTGCTGCTCCACAGTCAATGAGGTCCTGTGGATGCACAGTCAGGAGCACTGCTGTCCACACCGTGCATCCCCACAAGGGACACAATATTCACACATCCTTCCCCACACATCTCTTTTGCTCACAGATGTGATGACATTTCCTTCCTCTACTAATACACTGTCTGTGTACTCGTCATGGTTTAACTTGAACATACACTGCTCGTTCCTTCTGATGGTAGGGGGATCTGACAGCTGGAGTTAATAGATTTGTTGACAGGTGCCAGGTCTCCCTTATGTGTCAGACAGTGATGCTATGGCATGTTTCTGCCACTTTGGCAAGGTTATCTCCTTGCAGAACATACAGCAATTCCAACAACCTCCACCTAGGACTAAAACCCCACCAGTTTGCAGAACTCATAAGGCTTCAGAGAGGGCACGTCAGTGCTCCTTCCCTGAGCATCCAGTGCTATAAATGCTGCTTGAGCCGATTGTCAAGCTTGTGCATTGTTCTGTGCAGCAGTTTTTCTGCCTCTTTCTCATATACTTTTTATTATCTTCCTTTTTTGTATTTCCCACACAACAGGAAAGAGAAAGCATTATTTACAACAACCATGTCCTGTGTGCCAGTGCACCTGTGTATGCCCTGATAAGATGATAAGGCAGTTAACACAGCATATACTAAAGGCACCTAAAGAGAAGATCATCATCTATAACCACAAGAGAAAGAAAAGTGATGCACAGAAGTGTAACAGGAAGAAAACGGCATTAAGAGAAACAAACAGCATATAAGGGGAAGTTCCTGTCAGGCAGCACCATTAGATGGTGGAATAGATACCCAGGCACAGAAACGTAACCCAAAAAATTTTAAATGAAACTTTATATGTCACTTCATTAACAAAACTACTTGGAAGAGTAGGCAATGGAACACAAATGCCTATGATTATAATAATTAAATACACAGTTTGCATCACCTAGTAGCACACAAGCGAAGGGCCTGCTGGAGAGCAGACCTTCCGAAGCAGAGCCTGAGGCATCACCACTCTGTGTCTCCCACTCCGTGTCGTGCACCTCCTGCTGTGTCACTAGGCTGGCTCAAGGTCTGGAGAACCACCCTGATTATCAACTATTCACCTCAATCTCCTTCCCAGAGCCCCTGACGAGGCCCACCATGACACAAAGTAAGCCACCCTGTGAAGACCACGTAACACAGCTGGGATATAGCACTGTGGCAGAGCCCCCAGCACTCCTTGGTTCCTGCAAACCTGTAGTGCCCCTGTCCTTGGCACTTCTGTTTCCTGGGAAGGTCAGGTACCCAGGGCACACTGCTCACAGACACAAGGGATTACTGTCCCATCCTTCCAGCTCCCCCAGATACCTGACAAAACACCCAAGATATCTGGTCAGCCAGCAAACACCTCCCAACCAGCTGTCCCCATCACAGCTAGTAATACCAAAGTCTGCTGTCTATCTTTAACAACTGTAGAGTTGCTCCTTGCAGTTATATATCTGAGCACCTAAAAATGAAGCCTACTTGTATCAGTAGATACCAGCTGCTGAATTTTTGCTACATTAAGTAGCGTTGATCATTACAGATATTTGCAGCAGCACATAACTTGCAAGTTACAGCTGCCTTTGGTTGAAAAGCTGTATTAATAACATTTGCAGGCTAACTCACAGATTAATACTACTTGTGTTACATCGTATCTGCATTGAGCCAGGAGGGATTTCAGGAGAATTGTATGGGTCACTAAAATAAGACATTGTGTACCCCTCATGAGGCACAGCTTAGAGCTTCACAATGCTTCTGGGGAGGAGAACGCCAGCAGCCCCTCTTCTAAGAGGCTAGAGGCAACATCCTCACAAGGGTATTTGCATGCTGCCTAATTCATTTCACTGTGTGGCTGTTTCTTCCATAAGAGCTGGAAAATTGAACTTCCTATCAAGTACAACTACCTTTGCCTACTGTCTCAGGCGACAAAGGACTGGTCGCACCCCTGTGCTATGATTTAATTGTATATGTAATTGCATACATGCTTGAGAACTTCCTTCCAACTTCTCAGGCTTTTGTTTAAACTGGTCAAGGCTGTATAAAGTGCTGCTTACACTTTACATTGAAAGTTGGTTTCAGGACAGTTCACTTTAATCTGGTTTTGGCTCTAAGCACCAATTAGGCCCCAAGCAAAGAACAAAATTATGTTTCTCAGCTGTAAAGCCACTGAAGAAACCTGCACTTGCTAAGGGAAAAGCATAAAAATGTGTAATAAAGCATGCAGACTCACTATCGTTTGTGCAGCAAGGCTAGTGCCTTAAAGGCAGTTTCTGCTATCACAGCTGCCAAAGCTGTTTGTTCTCTTAGGTCTGCCGTGTGACTTTTCTCAAAATCCTAGAGCAGGCACCAGCTGAGTGCAGGGTAAGTAGAAAAACAGGCTGCACAGCAACACGGGTATCCTGAGAGCAAGACGGCGTGCTCACAGAGGCCCGAGGCCCCCATGGCTTTTGCTTTAGACTTGACTCTAGTTGTGTGGCTTTCCCACAAATGCCCACAACAGAGCGCTACAGGCGTTCTGTGCAAGGGGGCATATTCCAGGAACGCTGGAGCTGCATTTGAACTTCCCTTATCAGGAACAATGAAACCAAGAACAAGCAGCTTCCCAGAAAGCACAACTGTTCAAGATACTCTGTGTAGAAATGACCACTTTTCAGCAAGTGCTACTGTCAATCAGCACAAGCCAGTCTAGAGGAAATGTAACTGCAATGACTGAGTATTTTTAGTGCCTTTAGAGGAAGTGAGTAGTTTAGTTTTCTTGTTCTGTGAAGGAGGAATCTTTTCTATGCCATTTTTATGTCAAGTCCCAGAGGACACATATAGACCATGCAGAGAAACAGGGGGATATTTTCCCCTTCAACATAAGGCCAGATCAGCCCACCCATATTAACTTTCCATGACAGGACCTCTAAAAAAAGGCCACACCATCCTTAAATTGTTTTGGACTTAATTTGGAGTTGTCATGCCATTAGGTTTTGCAAAATTGGCTTCTGGAGTGACAGCTTCTATTGTTACAGCATATGGCAATCAGAGAGCAGCTTGTGGCAGATGTGATGTTTATTCACTATTAGCTAGTTTTAGATTTAACAATGTCATTCTAATCAAAGCAAATGTTAGACGCATTTGACATCTAAGGAGTTTTGTCACCCATCCACCCCCCAATCACATTTAAGCTGCTGCTGTCAAGGGGGAACACTGCAGCTCTGAATGAGTCTTAGTAAGTCATATTTAAGACCTAATGATGCAATTTACTAGAGGTCTCTATTCCAAAAATCCATGTTCCTAACATGTATTGTGTTCCTTCAGTAGACTACAAAGACCATCTTTTACAATAAGTGAGCTCATTAAGCATGCAGCTCCTCAGTCTTGCAAGCTGTTGCGATAAGCAGCTGTTGCAAGAGGGTGAAAGGTTGAATTATCAACTGGGACAGCACAGCTCTTCATTGAGCTAGCCTGCAGAGAAAGTATTTGGGCAATAGCTCCATTACAGTGGAATATACCTTTGACTATATAGCACACAAGCAAAACATCAGTGGCATTTCAGGGACATACTTCCCCACCCAGTAAGCAAGACACTCCCAGATATTAATTGTCAAAAATTTATTAAGAAAGCTTCAATAGCAGCAAATATTCCAATAAAAATTATTGCATTATTAAACCAGTTCTGCAGAGTGACCCAGGAGGCCTGTTGAGATCTATCCCCTTTAGAGTATCTGTATTTGTCTTAGTAAAGAGTCCCTAGTAGTCCATCAAATACTGAAACTCTTCTGTGTTTTGCAGAAAGCAACAACAGTTCCTAGTTTCCTTGAGTTACTCTGTCCAGTCCTTCTGGAAAGTTTTGGCCCGCTTCCCCCAACTGTCTCTCTGCCTTCTGAAACAGCTCCACTTGACCAGGAAACTGGCAATACTTCTTTCAGTTCCATGGTATGCCAGCCTCTCCACGGTTGCAGTCTGGTGAGGCAAGCTGTTCTTTCTCCTCAGCAAGAGCCCACTGCATGCCAGTCTGAGTGACTTTAATCCAGTCTCTTGACCAGGCTAATCCATGGAATCAGCAGCTTGTTGCACACTTCGGTGAACCCACACCATGTCGAGAATGTAACAAAGGTTTCGTTTCAGCCTCCCCAAAGCACTGGATTACCATCACTCAGGCAGGGTGATGGTCGGCACCCAGTCATTGACATTCCGGCTCTCTTCACAAAACGAGTTCAGCGTTTCAAGGGCCGGGTCCTTCCAGCCATCTTCATTTGGGTTCTGCCAGAAAGAAAAGAGTTGCACACCATGAGTACTGCCTGCCAACTTAAGTCATCACCACTTACAGAAGCACACGCTTCAGCAGCAAGGCATTGTCAGGCGGTTTATCCTGACACAAAGCAGGAAGCGGAGACGTCACCCTTGTGGGCAACGGAGGGAACCCACGGTTACGAGAAGTGCAGCCTACTACTACTACTCAGCTGACTCGTACGGCGTGTGCCAACCCCCTCCCTTTGCCCAGAAGAGGATCTGACCGCCGGCTGAGGACGGGGCCGCCCCAAAAGACTCTAATCATCCCGTGCACGGGGCGGCAGCGCAAGCACCGTCCCGCCGGGCAGCGCACCGAGTGCCGCTCGCCCGCAGGGCACCCACCGTGATGAGGATGCAGTGGAGGTCCCGCGGCTCCCCGGACTCCTCGCTGGGCCCCACGATAGCAGCCAGCTTGGCCACATCGTTCACCCGCACAATGTCAATGTCATTCTCGCAGCAGAAGGCCTGGATCAGGGTGAAGTGGATCTGCAGAGCGATGTCCCCCTCGTCCTCCTCGTCGGCGGCCAGCACGCAGAAAGCAACGTTGTCGGGATCGCTGCAAGAGGGGAGCGGCGCATTGAGCCTCGCGGCCCAGCCCGTAGCCCCCGCGCCCCGCCGGGCGGCACCCCGGCTCCCGTACGCCGTACTTACACATTCATCAGCTTGGCTGACTCGTAGACGCCGGCGGTGAGGCAGCCGCGGCGCTGCGCCGACACCAGCAGCTTGCGGAGAGCCGTGCCGGCGCCCTGCATCCTGCGGGGCGGGAGAAGGCAGAGTCAGCGCGGCGTCGCAACCGTCCCCAGCGGCCAGATCCGGCTCCCCTCGCCCGCCACCGCAGCCCCCAGCCCGCCCGCCCCAGCAGCCGCCTGAACGTACCAGTCGTGGCCCGCAGGCAGAGGCTCCTGTCCGTGGATCTCCTCCAGAGTCATATCAGCGCGTCCCCACAGCGCGGCGGCGGCGGCTCCCAGAGCTCCTTACCACACGCTGACCGAGCGTTCTGAGGCGGCCGCTCGCCGGCCGCCCTATTTATAGCCCCTGCGGCTGCGGCGCCGGCAGCTGGCAGCGCTTCCTGGCTTCCCATTGGTCGGCAGAGGAGAAAGGGGGGGCTTTATTATGCTAATTGCCGCGCGCCGGCGAGGAAAGGGGGGGGGGGGGGGGGGGGGAGGAGCGGGCGGCTCGTGCCCGGGGGCCACGTGGGGAGGGAGCGGGGCGGAGCGGGGCGCAGGCACACGCCGCCCCGCCCCGCCGCAGGCCGCGCCGCTGCCGGGTGGGCTGCTCCCCGTCCCCGTGGGGTTAGCCAGAGCAAAGTACCGGGATGAATTCTGTCCCGGGCCCGGGAGTGGCAATGCGACCAGCTCAGGAAAAACACTAATACAGAGAAAAACGGCCCTACCGATACGGCTTCAGCAAATGCAGATGCCGAGTCCTGCTCCCTTGCAGCCGTATGGGATGGGGGGCAGCTCGGAGAAGAGGAGCCTGGGACCACGGTGGGCAGCGAGCTGGGCATGGCCAGCAGTGATCCTGGCTGCAAGGAAAGCCCACTGTGTCCTGGGCTGTATGAACAGGGGCATGGCCAGCCAGTCGAAGGAGGTGATAATCCTCCTCTGCTCAGCACTCCTGGGACAACATCTATGTATTTTGCTTGGGTTTGGCACCCCAGTAGAGAAAACACATCAATAAACTGGAATGAGTTCAGGTGGAGGCACCGAGGCATCCAAGGCTGCAGCACCATCCTGCCCTGCAGGCTGAGGGACCAGGGCTGGTTTAGCCTGGAGTAGGCACAGTTTGGGGCACACCAAACAGCAACACCCACAAAAACCATGGGGCTGTCATCAAAAAAACAGGGCCAGGGTCTACATAGCATTGCTGAGTGGGGAGACAAGAGACAACGGGCATGAGTTGAATCAAGAGCCTCAGATGGGACATGAGAAAAATCCTTTTCCCCCTGAGGACAGTCAAGCAGTGGAGCAGGGCTGCCCAGGGAGGCTGTGCAGGCTCTGTCCTTGCCGTGCTGCAAGCTCGAGTGGGCAAAGCCCTCAGAGACCTGGTGCAAGCTCCCTGGTGACCCTGTTGCAAGCAGGAGACTCCCTGAGGTCCCTCATGGGCTGTATTGTCCTATGATCCTATCATTTCTTTACTTTCTTTTTCCAGAAAATAGGGATTTTGTTTTTCAGCTGAGCTTTATCAGATCTAATTTGGATAGTAACGTTCAAGTGCATCCTTTAAAACTAATTCAGTGTGAAATGTATCTGATTGCTGAACTCAGATCTGAACCCCTTTTGCCAGCAAAACAAGCAACGGTAAAACAAATTTTCCGACTGGGAGTGAGTATGGTCTAAATATTAAAGCACCATCACTTCCCAAGTCCTTTCAGTCTCTGACTTCTCAGCTTAGGCTCCTCGTTAGTACTTGTCCACCGAGTAACAACCACTTCAGACGGGCGCCGAGTTCATTCCACAGAGGTTGTGGAGGGCCACCTTGAGGTAGACCAGCGTCTGCTGCAAACCTGCGCCAGAGACCGAGACCGGCAGGTTGCAAAGAGGCAGCTCTGTGACCTGTCACCCTTGGCTGCTCCCTCTCCTGCGGCCCCTGCGTTCCCACCCGGACCGCGGGGATGTCCGTTGCGGTACTTCAGGGCAGTCCTTGGTCAGGCACGGCTCGCCTGTCACTCCGTGTATTTTATATACGCTGTCTGCTCAGTAGCATCAGCCTCCAAGCACCACGATTTCCAGAAGCACCCCAAGACAAGCCACTTCAGTGCTTTGCTGTGTTTCTGCTGCCAGCAGTTTCTAGTTAGTGCCACAGGCATTATTTCAGGTGACAGCACTGGACCCTGCAGTCATCTCTTAGCGAGCTTCCATTTTAAACTGATGACAGCATCGGAGTCTGCCCGATACATCCGACCTCTCTGAGAACATTCTCGGGTGGTATCTACAGAGCTCTCAGGAGTGGGGAGACAACTCTTTGCTGTAACCACCGACTCTCAAGCCTAATACTCCTTTTCACCCTACTAATGTGCAGAGGTAGTCTCGACTCGTGAACCCACGCCAGCGACCAGGCACGCTGAATTCGCTTGAGAAGGGCATAAATTCTTAGTTTGTTTTCTTTTAAAAATATGTGAGAATTTTTCAGAAAGTTACCTCCCCATCTGTTTCCATGAAATGGCAACTGTCTGCACTTGTTTGAATGGGTGTAGCATACAGAGAATGCACCATTCATTCTCAAAAGGTAAAAATCAGCCATGCAACTGCCACTTTGGGGTTTTTTTAATCTAAATTTATAAATGGGGAAGAATGCAGAAGTATAGCATGGTAAATGGCAGCTTTAGGTTCTCCCATGAAGTTGGGTTAGACTCAACTAAATGGTACATCTCTTAGAAGTACTAAGGGCCTATTTTTTTCTGATGTAGTGTAGTCTCAGTGCACAATGAAAGAGGTGGAAAATCCAGGACTGACTCAGAGCTTTGAAAGATGCTGATATTAACTTATGACATCGATGAGCTTCCCATTACAGTGAAAACTAAAGTTATTTAAAATGGATCAAAATTAGTAGGCCAAAGTAACTCACAGTGGGTAACACTGCATCTGCAGTAGTATAACTTACTTAAGTATCTAAATAATAAAGTAAGGTATGGAACCGTATTAACACATTAATCTTTTCACATGGAAACTCCCAGTTTTGACCTAATGACACAGCACCCTGGAGTTCAGTCTCCTTGTTATCACACTTTTCAGTTTGCCCCATTATTATTTGGTCTGCACAGATGGTGCTGAAGGCCAGAAAGCATTACCAGACACCTGATCCAGCTTATTTCAAACCACAGTGTCAACACCAGGCCTCCGATGCAGAAAAGGAGGTGCAGGAAGGAGAGCAGTGCCTGCCTTAGGTTCTGTCCCGGTTTTAATGGCATCAGCACCACAGACACAATACCTTTGAAGTCCAATAAGCAAACTGAATTTAAGTGGAGGTCGGAGTTCATGGCTTGCTTTCCTGGTCTTTTCCTCTTATGTTTTTAATACAGTCATGAAGGAAGGAGGGAAGGGAGGAAGGGAGGAAGGGAGGAAGGGAGGAAGGGAGGAAGGGAGGAAGGGAGGAAGGAAGGAAGGAAGGAAGGAAGGAAGGAAGGAAGGAAGGAAGGAAGGAAGGAAGGAAGGAAGGAAGGAAGGAAGGAAGGAAGGAAGGAAGGAAGGAAGGAAGGAAGGAAGGAAGGAAAAAAAGGAAAAGGAAAAAGGCATCCTTTGTGGTTTTTTTCAGCACTCCTGTCTGTCACACACCAGAGTAAGGGAGCTTGCTTAATCTTTTACTTGAAAGTAGAAGTTACACCATCCATCGCTACAGGACACTTGAGCACACTTAGGCATATTAAAGTGTCCTCAATATGCTTATGTGACAAACACTGAAGAAGAAAATTCTCTTCTGTAATTACAGCCCAGTATGATCTATGCATCTGATGGAAAACTGATGGGCACCAGACCTCCGGCAGAGTGCTCGAAGCCATCCTGTAGATCGAGGTGGGAACATCGCATCACAACAGCACTCCGACATGAGTAACCGGGGTTTACTGCTATGTTGGGCAACGATCATGTAATGCCGGTGCCTGCTTTCCACAGCAAGGGAAGGATCCCCTGCGGCCTCTCGCTCTGTGCTTCCCGGGGCCTCAAGCACACGGCCAGACGCCTCAGCTAACGTGGCGCTGCGCTCGCGGTGACGCTGCGACCTCTGGTGGGCACCGCGAATAGTGCTGCTGCGGGCAGCAGGCCGCAAGCAGCCCGCCGGCAGACGGCACCCATGTTCTGCCCCTGTTTCCAGGCCCTTCGTGGGCTTTGTGAACATTTCGGGGGGAAGGGGTGTTAAAAATCCCCACGCTAGTGTTTCCTACGTGAAGAAATCCGCTAAAATAGCAGGGGAATCAAAATGCATTCAGTCGCGGCAAAGGCATGTTACCTATCAGAACGTAACCGGTAAAACTGGAGATCGGTTACTCCCCAGTATAGCTGGTAATAAACATGACTTTGTCATTTTTGTGAGGAAAATAATGATGTATCTCCAACTGAGAGGTAGCAGCAGACACTGTTTGGCCTAAGTGAGAGGAGACTCCAGGCTTCTCCATCAGCAGAGTCACGCAAGCAGAGGTAACAGCCAGCCCTTACTTTCCCCCAGCCTGCTAGCTGCTTTCCCGGCTCATGCTGCATCCCCGGTCTTCCTATCAGAAAGACCTTTTTTTAATCAAGATATACCAGTCTTTTCCGTTTAGATCAAGTATCCCTGACCTCAACCCCTTTCAAATCTGTCAGAACTTCTCAGCCCCTTCCAGTCCTCTGCCTTTGCAGCCCTGTGTTCTTCACCCAGCAAGCTTCCTTCTCCAGATACAGCATCGCATGCAATAAAAATCAAACAAAAAAACTTCCTATAAAACCTAGAAGTTTTAGGAGGCAGACCGGTTGTCCTCTACAAATCCTCTGGCTCTGATCAAGCTGGGTTTGTGTTTCCACCAGACCAACAGGTCACACAGTCTTTGTTATCTCCTCCACCTGAACCTGACACAGATGCTGCTTATCCCCATGCCCACTAAACCACAGTTCATTCTGTTCATACACTTTCTTCCATGGCACTTTTGCTGCAGACTTGCTACCTGCCAAGACCAAATATCCATGATCTGTAGGCAGCAGGGGCATTAAACTTACTGAGAATGCAGTGTAGTAAGAGTTTTGCTGCATCTTCTTTTTCTAAAAAATTAAACCTGTGTATTACAAGTGTCAGTTGAAAATGGTACTGTGGAAATAGATGTAATATCCTTCTGAATTAAGTGTCTTACTTCTTTGTTTAAAAAATTGAGTATTTCCACAAATATAGCTGATGTGCTATAGGACTGTCAACACTTAATTAGCTGATTATTGCACAACATGCAGACAAGCATAGAGTTCTCATTTCTGTTATCTTTTCAGAAGAAAACAGGAAAAAAGGGCCCTAAAAATGTCTAAAAAGGACAAAAGCACCCCTTCCATTTATTTTGGTTATTTTAAGTGTGCAGACAATGGCACATGGCATTCAGGGCTGGACTAGATGATATTTAAAGGTCTCCTCCAACTCAAAACATTCTGTGATTAAGTAGCCTAATGAGTTTGTTTGTTAAGCATCGCTGAATTTACACTAGTGGTGCATTTTCCCTTCTGCAGATCCCATTCTTAAAATAAAGCAAGAAACCAGAAATGTTGTTCTAATAATAGATTAATATTTATCTCCTGTTTTAAGAAAAGAAAAAAAAAAAGGATTGCTTTAGAAGTTTTTAAAAGATTGCTATCTTTAGTCAACTCTTTATACAGGTGGGAGTTTGAAAGAGGTCATTTTGAAAACACATAATTGGAGCTGGTGAGAGCTCTCATCAAGGAAGAGCCAAAGGGAGGGGGAGAAACACTGCATGTAGTAACTTATACTCTGCCTTGCTTTGCTTCAATAGGTGGCAGCCCCTACCTGGTAATGTAAATGGATATGGATATCTACAACACCCTGTAATTTAGCATCAGCTAAAAGCATCAGCCAACTGAGTATTTGGGATGAAGGCACAACTGGCCATCCTTGAGACTGGTTGTTTGAAAAGGATCCTTTATCCCCTCTCACCTCGAAAGGCAGCAGGTTTGCTTTCAGCAGCACGTTTAAACGTAAGTATTCAGCAAATTCAAGCACTTTTTCCTTGTCACAAGTGATTTATTTACACAGCTGCTTAGACTCCTGTACTAGGCATTTATCTAGCCATGTGATGCTGCAATGAAAGATTGTCACTTTTAATATCTTCAACATAACATTGCATATGTGTTTTTCATATTTTAAACAAGAAATGCATCTCCTGCCCATCTCTATGCACCAAGACTGACCAACAGAGTTACAGGGAGAAAAGGTTTTTCTTTCTATGCTTGTCTGCAACATGACAATACTGTATACCAAATTATGCTTCTGAGACTCATCCTAGGGTGCATCACCAAAAGAAACCCATCCCCACCCAACCCAAATAAACCTGCATTTCTGTATTTAGACTGCAGTGAGCTGCAAGTGTGTAAAGAATATGTGTCCAGGATAGTCATCTCCCTCCTCTCTCCAGTCCCATGCCAAAATCTGCATAACTTACATCCTACTGGAAGCTGTGAAGGGCAGTCAGAAGCAGCTGATGGGGGCGTAGCTGATAACATGTCAGGGAACCTTCTGCTATACCCCAGCTCAGGGGTCCCTCAGAAACACTGTGAGGCATGGTGATGTTTTCCATTTTGTTGTTGTTTTAGAAGGTTTTGTTTTGGTTTTATTTTAATTAAGAACTGCTGAAAGCCAGGTTTTCTTGGCAATGCTTGCTTAGTTTCAGACCAGAATCTGATCAGGGCAAATTTTTCAGGATCCTCTCCTGGGACTTCTGTGCATCTGTAGGTCCAGCAACTGAAACCTTATTGTGCATTCACCACAGCACTGACTGGCTGCTGTGCGACTGGAAATCCTAGACACATTCACAGCCCATATGCAGCACGGCTGCCTAACACCCAGCTCAGTAAATCCTGTGTTTTCAGGCCAAATTGGACAGATTGTGCATGCATGTTCAATTGAACTCTGTGTGCCAGCAAGTCTGCAGTGTCAGATTTACTATCCTTGAGCACACACCGTTGTCCAGGAATGCTTGGAAACCTCACTTAGGAGTGTGACTTCAGACAGACATTCAAGGTTAGAAAATTACGTAAATGACGCTAAAAATTATACTTGATAATAATTCAAGCCAGAAGAACAGGGGTAAATCTGAGCAATACCTCACCATTGCAGACCTCTGGCTGCTGCCAGTAATAGTCTCAAGTGAGGCTTGGTTACAAATAAAACTAAGAATTTCTTGTGATATAGCTGGGTTTCATCCCCACTCACCTTAGTTGCTTCATCTGTTTTTTCTGCCATATCTATTATTGTGCTGTACAGAGGCCACTCTCCTCCAGCAGAATAAAACTACTGAAAAACAGTCTTGTTTTGCTAGCTCTCCAGTTCAACCAGATGACATTAAAGACTGCTTTGAAAGACTATGTTGGCTTTCCTAGTGCCAATGGCTCCATACAATGCCAAAGGGAATTTCTGAACAGCTGAACATAAACTTGATCAGCATAACATTAAAGAATCTGATTTTTATTTTGTTCTGTACTGAACTTTCTTAGACATTCCAACAAAAGCTAAAAATCAAACGTTTAAGAAGATCACTGAACAGCTGCTTGTGTTTTATAATGAAAGAACAGAGCCTTTCCTCAGCCCAGATGTTGCCAGAATTATTCATTTCACTGGGTAATTCCTCAGCATGAAGAAATATAATTCACAAAGGCGGCAGATGTGTTGCCCTATGTCAAGTGCTTCTCGTATCTCAGCAGAAGACTGTCTAATGAAACTTTTATTGCAGAGATGTACCTAGCTGAGTGAAGTAATCTGATCCTGCATTACTTCTCTGTCATAGGTATAAGAGAACAGAGAATGAAACAACATGAGAGTGAAAGCTCAGAGGGTCACCCGGGACCTTACCTGGGCAACTCTCTGAGTTTTCCTGTGCATTTTCCTGCCTTTAAAAAAATTCTGTGAGACTGGCTCATACCTAAAGAGGTTAGATGTGAGATCTGATGGCAATGGGGTTACTCTCCCTTGACGTAAAACAAACTGAAAGAATCACAAAATCCTTTACTGACCTCAGACACTTGCTGAGACACCTCTGCAGCCAGTATTTCCCTGATCACAAGCAACACCAAATCAGAACATTTGTATCATCCCATCTTGATGACAGTAAAAAAAGAATCATCTTAAAGCTACAAAGTGGACACATTTTATCTTTCCTTTTCACCCACATGGGACAAACAGATATCTTTTCTTTAGATATAAAGAAGCATATTAATTCATCCACTATATAATGGTATCTAGAAATTCAATTTTCCTCTCTAAAGTCTTGTTAATCAGATGCTCCAAACGCCATGGTGAGAAGTGAGCCATGAATGACCCCAATAAAGTGAAATCCAGTTGCACTCTTTGATGCATAAGGTTACAAAAAGCAAGTGATGACAGCTGATAAATGTGCAGAAATATAACCTAACATTTAGATGCAGTTCAGTGCTCTGCAGGAGGCCAGTGGGAGCTATCGATTATGAAATTACTGCAGCAGAACTGTTACTACTGGCTATTGCATTTTAGTAATGAAGAGTTTTAGTCAGTTCATCTCGAAATTCACTGAGATAGTTTGAACTAATTTCATTAAAACATGTACATGCCAACTGGCCAAGCTGTCATTGTTTCTCTGTTGCTTTTTACTTTCTACCTTTTCTGTGTTTCTATCTGTAATTCCTTGTCATTTTCTCATGTAGCACTCTGCAGTATTCCAGTACCTGAAAGAGCCTACAGAAAAGCTGGAGAAGGATTATCAGGGAGTGTAGTGACAGGAGAAGGTATAATGTGTTTAAACTGGAAGAAGGGAGATTTAGATTAGATATAAAGATGAAATTCTTCCCTATGAGGGCAGTGAGGCCCTGGCACAGGCTGCCCAGAGAAGCTGTGGCTGCCCCCCTCCCTGGCAGTGTTCAAGACCAGGTTGGATGGGGCTTTGAGCAACCTGGTCTAGTGGAGAGTGCCCCTGTCCAAGGCAGGGGATTGCAACTGGATGGGCTTTGAAGTCCCTTCCAACCCAAACCAGTCTGTGACTCTGATACTATGACATACCTCAGTCACCCAGTATAAGATTTTGAACAAAACACATAAATCATGTTTCCCTCTACATCTGGAGGAAGGGGGCGCAGGGAGGGGAGATGGACATAGGTAAGTGTACATAAGAAGGGGGGTGGCAGGTAGCCTTCCTTTAAACACGTGCTGTGATCAGTTACTATCTGGGTGCATAAGTATGACACCGTTTTCAGAATATGTGGATACCTAAAACATCTCTGACTCCAATCAGTTTGTGTATGACCCTGAGTATGACAGAGGGACAGCAGAGCAGCACAGGTAGATGCTCTTACTGATGATTAAAAAATCCGTATCCACGCCAATAACATCACCAGTATCAGCTATGATCTATGCCTGGCCCCCAACACCTGCTCAGAGGATCATGTATGTTGTGTTTAATGAATAAGTCTTAAGTGAAAGATGCAGTGGTCCTCCATGTGGGACCATAATGTAGTTTTCCACTGGTCACAGGTACCTTCCTGAAGCAACAGGCAGCAGAGTCTTTGAGCAGGAGTCTCTTAAGCCAAACATATATTGGAGTTTGGTGGGGAGTGGGGCTGGTTACTGCCTTCTGGTACTGGCTGAACAGAGAGGGTGTAGAGTACTTTCCATGCCAACACAGCATGTAGTTTGAACCAAATATATGCACAGGAAGAGCTTCTGGCAGCCCTTTTTTGCCTTGCTGAATAAAGTAGGGTAGTAGCTCTATGGTCAGCCCTGCTTTGCTCAGGCAGGACAGCTACTTTTGGTGCTGAGTCCAGTTTTAGAGCTGCAGGCTGTGCTCTCAAGGATTAGTTAGAGGAGGCAGATTTGGCTGAGCTGTGGAGAAGCAGCACTGAAAGTCTGAAATTGCTCTAGATATTCGGGAAGGAAGGAACTCAGTTTTGGGAATGTCTCTAGCAAAAGCTGAGGTACACACACACACACACACACAGAGACAGAGGCTGGAGGAATTTGGCCTTAAACATGCCCTTCGATTTGCACCCACCCAGTTCCTATCCTTGTGAGTCTTCCCGTAGTTGTGTACCCAAGGCTGTGTGAAACATCTTTACCCTGGGAAGGCAGATGTTCTTCAAAGTCCCAGACGAGTTTATTGAACAGTGACTGCTCTCCGCATGACTCCACATTTGATAATTTATTTTAGGTCAGAGTATCTCATTTCCCAGCGTGCAGCTCTGCCTCTGTAATTTGTGTAATATCGATAAGAAAGGCCATTAGCAAACTCCTTTGGCTTATGCCAACATTTCTGAGAAAAAGATAAGGATGCTAAAGTGATCTTTCATGAGTTATCTTGCACAGTGACTCCATCCTCTCTATTTAGGGGTGAGGAATGAGTGAAATTACCAGCAGACACACACTGATCCAGTTTCTTGTTTATTATTCTTCAGCATGCTCTGTTAAAAAGAAGAAACAAAGAACTACCCACCACTACAAGAAAAGCCAGAAACAAAACCCAACCAACCAACCCAACAAAAGTTATAATTTAGGGTAGCATTCTCACACTAGTCCCCTAAAAGAAAATAGTTCAGATACTTGTCACTGTATGCAAGAGCTTGAAGTTTTGGTATGAATATTCAGCCGTAGCTGCAAAGGACTTGTGTGAAATGGACCTCCAGTCATTAAACTGGGCTTTTCTTCAAATCCTGACTGCCCCTCAAGGTCCCACACTCCACAATTTTTTTATATATCCACCATTCAGGACACTGGCTGAAAGTTTCAAAACCGAAAAGTGGCGTAAGGTTTTTTAGAGATGTGATTCCCCTTGGGTCTGGTTTGTGTGGATACCACGGGAGGAAAATACCACCAGTTACTCAACGTAACTCTGCTTCTATTCAGTGTTTAGTATGCACATGTTTGGAGATGTGGCCCGCTCCCAGCTGGTTAAGGAAGACTGGAGATGTTGGTACCAACACTCAGATAACAGTAAGAAGACTGTACTTGCAACAGAGATCTTCCTCCACTGCATGGTGCTGTGCAGCAAGCAGTCATGTAGAATACAAAAGCAACTGTAAAACATCTCCCCTGAAAATGACAGTTACTGAGGGAGGGAAGTCCAGAAAATACACATGCAACTTGACATATGCTAGCATGGATTAGAGAGGATGTTGGCCACGAAATGTTGTACTGTGGTTCGAAAGGGGGAACTGGCTACAGAAGTTGGTTATCTCTGTTCTTCAGAAGAAGGAAGATTTGTTTGCTATCTGGGCATCAGGTTGCCTATTTCTGTCAAACACAGTACCTAACCCTGGGCAAAATAGTAAATCTCTCTGGGCCTGGCCTAGTCCCACATGTACAAAACAGGATTAGCAGAATGGCTGAATCTCAGCTTGTTTTCTGTCATTTAAATCTCTGCAGTTCTTGGATTCACGCTAGTGAAGGGAAGCTTTTTTTTTGGTTGGTTTGTTTTTCAAATTAAAGCTTTTTAACTCACAGCTTGAAAGTAAAGCCAGAAGTGAATGAACTATAGAGACTGACACTAAAATCTAAAAAGATAAAAAAACACTACAATAAAATAATCTGCTAATTAGAAATTAAGTTTAAACCAAATTTCATTATGTTTTTTGTGAGCCTGACTCATGGATATATTTATTGCTTTATCACTTGAGGTTGAAAGAGCTTGCAATAATGTTGCCTTCTTAAAAGTCTTTCTTGGCCTTGTCTAGGTAATTTGTCATACCTTTGGGCAGAGACAAGTCACTTACAATAAAACCACAGTTTCCTTTGTACCGTGATGCCCTGCTGTTAACCAGTGCCTTCAGGTGCAACCATAATGTGAATGATAATAATGTAGAACTTAAAACCAAGGGAGTCAAATAAAAGGATATTTTTCTTTTTCAGTAACAAGTTTATAATGTAATGATGGCTTCCAAGTTCAGAGTAAATCCCAGCTCAGCTGTTCAGCTTCTACATAAAAAAGATGCAGTTACTCCATGAAATTAAGTTTTCCTCTGGAAAAAAATATCTAAAAAAAACCTAAATATGCCCTCACACTCTGTTTATTTATTTTTACTGTAGCCTTAACTAAACGTTATTCACTTTTCAGGTAGATTTGAGGGTTTGGTTTTGGCTTTATTTTCTTGCATTGGGCCTTGAAAATCAAGTTATATCTTCTTTCTTTTTCAGGTATTATCAATAAGGAGAAGCAATCAGGCTTCTTGGTTGATCTTCTGCAGCTCTATTGTTAATGGAAAAACATTGAACCCTCAAGGCAACCTCTGTAACCTCAGAAGTTAAATCCAATTAGGATCACTGAAGACCACCATCAACAGTGACTGATCTTTTCTGCCGAATCACAGCATCATGGTGTGGTTGAGGTTGGACAGGACCTGTGGAGGTCACCTGGTCTGACATCCCTGCTCAAGCCCCTCGCACAGGACTATGTCTAGATGGCTTTGATGATCTCCAGGGATGGAGACTCCAGCAGCTCTCTGGGCAACCTGTGCCAGTGACCCATCACCCTCACAGTAAACAAGTGTTTCCTGATGGAACCTCACGTTTCATTTTGTGCCTGTTCCTGCTTCTGTCACTGGGCACCACTGGAAAGAGCCTGGATCCATTGTCATTGCTCCCTGCCTCCAGGTTTTTGCATACATTGTGTTGCAGTTTTGTGTGGCTGGGTTCTGGTGGAGAAGGGGGGGCTGCAGGGGTGGCTGCTGCAAGGAGCAGCCAGAAGGTCCCCGCAGGCCCCAGAGAGAAAACACCAGCCAGCTCAAGGCCAGAGTTGCTGCTGACCAAGGCCGAGCCCATCAGTGATGGTCACAGTGCCTCTGGGAATCACAGTTACGAGAAAAAAAAATGCAAATGGATGCTTTTTGCCACCAGAGAAGGGAGTGAGAAGATGTAAGAAACTCTGCAGACACCAAGGCTAGGGAAGAAGGAGAGGGTGGTGAGGCACCCCAGGTGCCAGAGAGAGGGATGCCCCTGCAACCCATGGAGAAACCCATGGTGGAGCGGGTGTCCCCCTGCAGCCCATGGAAAAGGCTGAGACCCCACCTGCAGCCTGTGGAGAGGCTCCACACTGGAGCAGGTGGAGACATACAGGAGATGATGTGACCTGCAGTGGAGCAAGCCCCTGCCAGCACTTGCAGCCTATGGAGAAAGACAGAGACACAGAGATGGGAGAGACCCACACCAGAGCAGGTTTGCTGGGGAGGGAGGCTTGTGACTCCATGGAGGACATTGCTGGAGTAGTCAGGGCCTGAGACACGAGAGACATTCTATGATTCTATGACTCACCCCATAGCAGTGACCCACACTGGGGCAGCTGGTGAAGAGCTGAAGCCCTGTGAGAAAAGACTCACATTGGAGAAATTCATGGAGGACTGTCTCCTGTGGGTGGGACCTCACGGTGCAGCAGGGGAAGGGTGTATGGAGTGAATGTCCCCCTGGCCAAGAAGGAAAACATCTTGTGAGGTCTGAAGCCCCCGTTACCCCATTCCCTGCCCCTCCCTGTGCCACAATGGCTGGGGAAGAAGGGAGCAAAATCATGACTAAAGTGAAGCCTGATAAGAAGGGAGGGGTGAGGGGAAGGTGCTTTGAGATCTGGTTGCACTTTTCATTATCCGACTCTGGTGTCACTGGGTGTGTAGTGTAATAAATTAGAATTTTCTTTCCTGTATTCTGTGTTGAGCCTATTTTGCCCGTGATGCTGGTTGTGGAATGATCTCTCCCTGTCCTTATCTCAACTCCTAAGCCTCTCAATATCTATTTTCTCCCCTGTCCAGCTGAAAAGGGGAGTGATAGACTGACTTTGGTGGGCATCTGGTCTCCAGCCAGGGCCAAACCACCACACATTGATAAGGTATGCCCTGAGCTTTTCTTCTCCAGGCTGAATAGTTCCAGCTTCCTCATATGTTTTACCAAAAGGGATGAGCTATCTTTCAAAACAGCTGAACATGTCCAATTTTTTTCTAGCTGTGGCAAAGTCTAAGTACCAGAGCCCAACAGCTATGCCCTGCTTTATCTGCATAACATCAGCTTCAACTTTACACAATTACATTCTCAGCTGGGCTTGTTCAGTCTGGAGAAGAGAAGGCTGCAGGGGGACCTCATTGCAGCCTTCCAGTACATGAAGGGAGCTTATAAGCAGGAGGGGATTCAACTTGTTAAAAGGGTAGACAATGACAGGACAAGGGGCAATGGATTAAAGCTAAAGGAAGGAAGGTTTAGATTAGATATTAGGGGGAAGTTTTTTACAGAAAGGGTGGTGAGGTGCTGGAACAGGCTGCCCAGAGAGGTAGTGGATGCCCCGTCCCTGGAAGTGTTCAAGGCCAGGTTGGATGGGGCCCTGGGCAACCTAGTGTAGATCCAGGCCTGAGGTTGGTGGCCCTGCCTGTGGCAGGGGGGTTGGAGCTCTGTGATCCTTGGGGTCCCTTCCAACTCATACCATTCTATGATTCTATGATTCTATGATTCTCTTCTACAAGTGAGGAAAATTTTGTTGACTAACAGCATCAAAATACACTAAAAAACCCCCCAGGTTTGGTAAAACGGAGTACACATCTGTCCTTGTCAATACTGGCAACTGTCAGCATTGTCATTTTCGACAGCCGTAGTCCCTGCACTCCCTCTCACTCCCCCACGAGTTAAGAAAAAAGAGGCGATCCTGCTCCCGCAGTCATCGCTCTGTGCCCCTTGGGATAGGTCACGGGAGTGACTTCAGCAGCGTGCTCACAAGGTGTCACCCACGGATTGCGCTCCGGCAGGCTCGCCTTCTGAAGGGACTTTTGGAAACGTGTGGTAATCCTTCCATTACTGCTGGGTTTTGTCTTACAGCCACGGCTGGGCAGGTCACCTGTGTCTCACAGCAACACAAGACTGAACACATACACATTGGTCATCGCTACGCTGAGCACAAAGAAGACGTTTCCATCATCAGCACTTTCTGGAATTAAAGATGAATTGCATACCTTTCTCTTTTTTTCCCTGTTTATTTAGCATCCGCATACAGAGTGGTCAAAATAGGGTAGATTTTCCATACCTGAGCCTAGTACAATGCTTTCACCTGTAAAGCCCCGGAGTTCCAGAGAGCAACGCCTTTGCTGAGGGCACCTCTGGCAATCACCTGTAGAAAGCATTTCTTTTAAAAGCTGAAAGTAGCCAGGAGTTCGGAAACATAAAGGGAACAGTGACTTGGAATGAAACTGCTATGGCAGCAAATCGGGCACCAGATGACATCACCCTCTTTATATAGTAGCCTACTGTCACAATTTAGAATTGAATGTAGTTAGTATTCCAGTACCCCCAGCCCTGTGTATATTGCACTGAGGTGTATTTAAAGCTGTCACTACTTTAGGGGATGCTGCTTCTCTTCGTAGGTTAGGTTGTATGTTAAAGTAACCTGAAAGTCCTGCTGCAACCCGACTGTTTGCAAATGCATCAGCCTCAGCATGGGTTAAATTCCTGCAGACTCGAGACCTAAATGGTCGTTCCATCACACCGGTTTGCAGTGTGTTTAGCAGTGTCTTGACAATTTTCTACACATATCTAACAGACAGAAAGAGGTTAATGGCATCCCGTTTGCAGTCAGACAGTCTCAGATCCTTGAAATTAGATGTTATCATTGCATTTGTGCTTGTAAAATGTCTGGGGGATCCTATGATTTCATTCATTTGCAAACCCACAAGTCTGGTTAAAATTATACTAGAGTAAATGCTGAATAAATATTTGTCGTTTTACACAACAGTTAGATGATGGTGATGATAATAATAATAATAATTACCAAAGTTGAAGGTTTTACACGCTGCTTTTTTCCCAGCATCAAAACCCAGAAAAGAACATCTGCAACACTTGAAATGAGAGAAAAAAAGAGTTAAGTTTCACTCTGCATGGCTTGTGCACCCTCCCCCTTGCAATGCACACACTCCCTTGGGTCTCCCTCTTCCTTCCGCCTCTGCTCGCACCAGTTCCCCCCCCTTCTCACCCCTCCTCCCCCAGCACAGTCAGACACCAGCCTCTTCCAGATGTCACTGCGGTATTACTTGAGTCACTCCGCTCCCTAGAGAAACACCGCAATACTCTTCCCCCTGATTTCCTTGGTACACTCACCACCTGCACGTCCCTTCTCCTGCCCACACTGCTGGCTGACACAGTGTAAACGCTCTGCCTGCAAGAGACAGACCTTACATCAGCATTTAAGAAACTGAGAATGAAGTTTGTGGACTGGGGGGAAAAAACAAACAAAAAAAAAAACCCAAAGGAGAAAAAAAAAATCATTTGGTGTGAATAATGTGACAAATTGGGTTCTGCTTTTTTCATTCAGGGCTCTCAGGGGCAAAACAGAAACAAAATATTAGTCTCTCTTTTTGCAGAATTGAGACCTTTTGTCAGTATAGCCACATCTGCATGACAGAACATGTCCTGGCTCCTGTAACTTATTCAATGGACAGTATATCCCAGAGTTACACAGAATCACAGAATCACAAGGTTGGAAAAGACCTTTGAAGATCATCAAGTCCAACCATTCAAGTCCACAAACTGCTCTGCTGACTGTGTGCATGTCTCATAGAACATCTCTGGCATATGGTGTAGGACCAAAAGGTAATGCCATTAATGCACTAACATACCTCAAAATTTCACACCATCAATTCCCAAAGAAATCTCCAGAAGGAGACAGAACACCACCATTGGTTCTTCAGATGAAGTTTGCTGCTGTGTCAAAAGCTGCAGTGCTTTTTTTGCACTGTATTTCTAGTGCCAAAGAAACAAACCTTGCAATAACTTGTAGGATTTTCAAGTCACGGTGCTTGTGACCTGTAAAAGCCCCTCCACTGCTGAGCTGCAAGAGGGAGCTGCTTTGCCTCCGTTCCTCCTGACACTGTCCTAGTCAGTGCTGGCCATTGGGAAGATGCTGGAGGAGAAGAACGGTGCTGGCTGTGCCCTGCTCTGCGTCCAGGTGTCACAGGGGCCCACCAAGCACGCACTGCAGTCCCCCACTGACAAGAGCCAATTCTTCATTCATACATCTGCAGTTGGGTGCTACAAAATGGACACTGCATGCACACAGACTGGCTTTGCCTTTCTGGGGAGGGGCGGCCCGTTAGATGGGAGTGTATGATATCCCGAGTTTATTCTAGGCAACATGAGGCTGTGAGTCTGGTCCCTTGTGCCACTTACCAAGGAGCTGCGCTCACAGCCTACAACGTAACAGTCTCAAGGAACACTTCAGTTCATCTTCTTATAATGAATTTGGATAATTTTGTTAAATGAGACAGCTCAAGGACATACAGTGAACCTGAAAATACTTTGCAAGACTCTGACTTAACCATTTTGTAGCCGGCTCAAGACAAGGAGAGCATGCACATGACAAAGACAGCTTCTGAGGAAGACAAAACCAAACCTGCAGCCTTGAAATGAGTGTTAATCCTTTTATGGTGTAGCAAAGGGCAAATAAAAAGCTGTTCTTTGTCAGAGGCATAACAGTCAGCGTTGCTTAGCTTTGATTTTTAATTTGCTGTTGCTTTTGAGTCTGTGGTAGGAATAGCATCATGGGAATAAACAAATTACTCTCCTAACCCAATTTAAAAGAGTTTGCAACGATTCACACAGTCTAGAGAGTAATATTTAACATATATGAGCAGCTACATAGTTCTAAAAGTGCATGAGATACACACTTACATACGGAGCAGTGGGAAGCAGGACCCAATTGCACTTGTTTTCTGCTTAATGCATGAGACCAGGTAGGTTTGTATATACAAATGTCATGCCTTCTGTCTCTGAGGAACATATGGTATCCTAAGCAGAGCATGGGGCAGAGAGCCTATAGACAATTAGGCTTGTTTACAGAGCTCCCCTGCTCTTTTAGGAACTACAGTGCACCGTTACACCAAGTGCTGAAGCCAGCTGCACATTTGACTTGTGACAATTTTAGGTTTCCTTTCAGAGGAAGACGCTGCTGAAGGGCACCATGCATACAGTAGATCCTTCTCAAGTTTGGCTGCAAAATGCTCCCAATGGACAGCAGTTCCCCCCAGTGCTTTTTGCACTCCCTGGTTACTCACTTCTTAATTCACTCAGTAGGGGGCTGCAGTCGTGCTGTATAATGCTGATTATTATTGGGTTTTAATCATCATGCAGTGGAGGCTAAGACCCTTCACTCTGCCAGTTGCATCCTGTATCAGGCACTCCATCCCCTTCCGTGATAGATGTCAGGATCCAGAGCATTTAGTGCCCCACTCATCCCATTTACTCTTTTAAAAGATTGGCTTTTTTCCAACACTTTTCAATTTCTCCAGTGCTCCATTTTTTATTTTCATTGTGTCGACACTAATGGTTCAGAGAGCTTTTTGACCAATTCCTGGAAGTTATCCAATCCTGCAGGGTATTAAATGTTTAAGTTTAATATCTGCCATTTAATATCCTCCCTAGTCACTTGCTAATGGAATAGAAGGTAATCATCACCATATTCTTACACCTTTCACACATCCATCAAAGACTAAAATGCCTCCTCCACAGAGAAGCGTTTCAGATCCCTGTCTCTGTTGGTGGCCCTCCCCATCACAGCTGGGTGCCCAAGGCAGCAGGAAGGAAGGGCTGAGGTCATATCAAACTGCCACCTTCAAGTCCCATAGGAGAGCAGCCCTTAGGCTCCAAACTGACTTTTCCCACTTTTTCCTGTGCTACATCCTGCACCCCCTTATGTTGCCACAGGGCCTCCCTGTTATCCAAGGAGGGATGCACGCATCCCCCCAGTGCAGCTGCAAGGAAAGCAGCCCTGCTTTTGCCATTACCACCAGGGAGCAAGCCAGTGCCCTCGCATACACTCTCCCTTGGCTGGTATTTTCCCCATTACCTTGCCATCTCTCCCAGAGGCCCACTCATGGATCCAGTAAGCACTGAATTAAAAGGAAGGTGCTGCCCCTGCCCCAAGGAAAAGCAGCAGACCCCAGACGGGTCTGACCAAACAGCCTCACTGACATGGTCCCCAGCAGCTAAGAAGAGTGGCCCCAAGGAACTCATCAAGTCTCACTGCGCTGCAGGTCAAAAGTGGCCCGAGGACAGCAAGGGACTGCACCAGAAAGCAGGAGGTCAAAATCACATGGCACATGGGTAGCAGCGTCTGTGACCACACAGTCTGAAGCTGCATCTGACACTTCTTCCTCCTTCCTGAACGTGTGTGGTTTCTGCTTCCCCCACAACGCCAATTCCGCAAAACACCATTTTTATAAAAAAGATGAACTTGGACCAGACATGGGCGGAAAAAAGCCATGTCCTCAAACGGCCCTGGGTCTCTGCCACCAAGGCGTAGACACACCTTGAGAAACAGTGCTGGAAACAAGGGGATTTGTAGCTGAAGCTGGTTCCCCAAAGCTACAAAGATTCAAAGCGTGACCAGAGAAGGGCAACCAGGCTGGTGAAGGGGCTGGAGGGCAAATCCTATGAGGAGCAGCTGAGGGAGGTGGGGCTGTTTAGCCTGGAGAAGAGGAGGCTGAGGGGAGACCTTATCACCACCTACAACTACCTGAAGGGAGGTTATAGAGAGATGGGTGATGGTCTCTTCAGCCAGGTGACAGGTGATAGGACAAGGGGGAATGGCATGAAGCTGTGCCAGGGCAGGTTTAGATTGGATGTTAGGAAAAAATTTTTACTGAAAGTGTTGTGAGGGCCTGGAACAGGCTGCCCAGGGAGGGGGTTGAGCCACCTTCCCTGGATGTGTTCAAAAAAAGGGTAGATGATGTACTTAGGGATATGGTTTAGTTTAGGATATGAATGGTTGGACTTGATGATCTTAAAGGTCTTTTCCAACCTTGTGATTCTCTGATTCTGTGTGATTCTGATTCTCTGAAGCTATAAAGAAATGTCATTGCTGTCAGACAATAAGAAATAATTCTCTTTAACTCTGAATAGTGGTTTTCATCAGTGGATCTCAATGGCCTTTACAAAGGAGATAAGCATTATCTTTATTCCTATTTCACAGCAAGACAAACTACAGTACAGAGAGGCTGAGAGGAGCATTTAGCCAGTGATGGAGATTATAATCTGATTTCCAGTCAGACGTTCTGGCCACTAACCTACCTGCAGAAGTAACACTTACTTACGGAAACTTGTTTCCTGGTTAACAGGTCACAACCACAAAAATGGGCAACGAACAAAGGAAATCACTACTTTTTAATTTTATCTTTCTTACTGCAGTTAATTTTTTTCTTTCTCTCTGTGCAAAGGTCTAAGAGATCTGAGACTATGTAATGCAGTGGATTTAAACAACCATCAAAGACCCCCACAGAGACCTACAGATTTTCCAGTAGTGTCTGACTATCTATGTAATTCCCCTTACTCGTGAAAGAGAGATAAGCTTTTACTGTTAGTTACACCAACTCAAGCCTGCTGACACACATTTTCAAAGCTGTTTATAGTGGAAAAATCCTAGGTTTGGTTCTGATAGTGAGACAGAGACATGACAGCATATTGCTAACACACAATATGAGGAGCTGATGGTGGCAAAATGCATTCACTTCCTCAGAGCAGCTTGAATATTGCACGTTGTCCTTCTGGTACAAGAGCTGGTTAGGAAATGGTGCTTGCTGCTGACACTCCCGAAGGCAAGACATCCATTGGCATGGCTATTCTCACTCTCACAAAGCAGATGGAGTACTCCAGCTCTGTGTGCTACATATTGCTGCAGTCCCTGGGGGTCGTAGTGGTGACCACAACCAACCTTCCAGGCTTGAATCTGCCGGTGGATTGAGCAGAAATCAGTCTTCCCATTCCTAATACACAGATTAAGGGAATCTTACATTTCTACACCGAGGTCAGACTTCACTAGAAAACCCGAAATGAAGCAACAGAGGAAATAAAAGTTTCCTCCAAATGTCTGAGACATTCAAGCAAGACAGAGAAGTACAAACTCTTAAGGCAAGGAACACGTAGCTTTGAGGGCAAATTTTCTCTTTCATACTTTGACGCAAATTGAAGATGATATTCTTGGTATCAGGTCATGCTTTAGTGGTATAACTAGGAGCAAACTTAGTGGACTACTAAGAATTTTACATCAAACTCTATAAACACATTTTTTGGTTGAAACTGTCTGAATGGGCCACGATCCTTCCCCTGTGGCTGGCACACACAGCCCTGGATTCCAGCAGAGCTGTACTGCTGGAAATACACCTAATCTGCATGCTCTACAATTACTAATCCTGTGTAAACCAGAAAACCAGCAGCTACAGAAAACTGAGAGTTTTCCCAAGTGCACTGCAATTCAGGTTTGTTTACCGAGTGGCTGTAACTGTAGGAATCATTTCATGTTTTATTTAATAATTTACATAACAAATGAAATCGTTCTCTGTAAACCATACATTTGCAGAGATGAGGCTGTGGGCTAGATTCAGAGTTTCAGCAGAGACATGTAAAAAACTTGAGTGCTGCAGTGATTTTAGAATATTTAATCCTTGGAAAAGGATCAATAGATTTACGTGTTGTCCCCCAGCTGCCGATACAATGGTCTGGAAGTCCTTGGTGCCTCCACTGGCAATGTAAAACACCTGCATCACAGAGCCACAAAAAGCAAGCACTGACCACCAAAAAACATATGAGATGTCATCCCACTCCACAGGCTAAATCTGGGTCAAGGTTGCCAGAATCCACCATCCCAAATCCTGTTCTGAAAGGAAGCCTCTTTGCACAATACTGAAATTATTTACAGTACAGAAAGCAATGAGAGACCTAAGACTAGGAATAAAACCTGGGAGGCTGAAAACCTGAGCTTTAGATCCTGCCCCAGAGGATGTTCCCATGTATGGCACAAGAGATGTTAGGCACAAGACCAGCATATGAGCTGCCTGGTTCCCTCAACGGTAGGCTAATGTTATGCCCCCCTCTTGAATTCCCTCCCTATTCTTCTTCTCATTTAGATACTGATGTCAAAGGACTTTTGGTACAGAACGTAACTTTTTCATCCCAGTCAGACTCAATTCATTGCAAGAACCGAAACTGGGGCAAAGAGAGGGGGAAAACACTGATTGCAGAGAGACTACAGCCCTGCGGCTGACCTGGAACTGCAGCCTGCTCTTGACTCTGAAGCTGAAGATTGTTCTTTGGGACTGTACAGCTGCTCCCGTGCAGACAGCAGGGATGCCACGCAGAGCCAGGTAGCTCTGTCTGCTGAGACACCCCATGAAACGCCTGTGATGTCAGCTGAATGCAGAACTGCAGCTGGAGAAGCTAAATTTACAGAAGCAGAGCATTCAGTAATTGCAAATAATACAGGATTAGCTACATATGTTTGCTTCAGAACATGAAAAGGACACGGTCTGGAGGCAAGAAGGAGAGGATAAATCAGATTTCACAAACAGGCCTTGCATTTTACAAAGCAGGGAGCAGCTCAGTCATGGGACTTGCCACACTTAATGAGTAGGGAAAATGAGAGAGACCTGTTCTGTAGGGCTTTGTACAGCAGCACTCTCAAATAATTACCTAGTACACCTAGGAGCCAGAAAGATGTGTTTTAACTTGTACTTTGGCCTCTCTCATGTATTTTGTCTCGACAAGCTCTCTTGCTTTACTGTCTTGGAGCCAAATCAATGTGTGGTGCAAGCAGGTTCAATTCCAGATCAGCCATTGCAGCGATGGATTTGGCATCCAGCACTTGGAATTGCTCCTTGCTCAGGCCTGCTCTTGCACAGCCCTGAGCACTGGCTTCTCAGTGATTGTAATGCAAGTTGAAAATCCTCAGCCTTTTTTTAGGACTGGACTTGAACTAATTAAGATGATCTTGAAACCACCAACCCAACCTGATGAGTAGGTTTCCTCCTCCTGATTTCAGGGTTGGATATTAACCTTTTGCTGACAGTCAGATTACTGACTCTGTTAGTAAGGCCTTCCACAACCCTAGGTACACAAACAAACCAGTTATGCATATGGAAGACATAATTAAAAGTTGTCACGGCTGTTATAAAACTGAAAAACTTTGCATTTTAGACATAAATTAAGTATATAATAATATGTTTTGTTATAGGAAAGGTGATCAAAAAGGTTTTATTATAGAAAAGGGTTCCTGTAATAACACAATACTGGGTGCAATCAACTTCTGGCAGTGGTTGTGTCCATCCGCTAGTCCAAAATGTTTGCAATGTGTGGAGATGCTTGCAGAACAAAACGTTCCTGTAAGAGAGTAGTCATGGCAAGCTGTCTGTCCCAAGCATATTATGACCTCATTTCGGCCAACTGCATGGAAGTGGCAGCACAATAACGTACCTGCAATAGAAACCAGCATGCTTACAGTATGTTAAGTACATTTAGAGCTCATATGGATAACTGCTGTCCTGAGAGGAGGTCTGACACCTCACACCAAGCCAGGAAACAAGCAGGTATACTGCTAAGCACTTAGCTCAGGTGGAAAGAAAATCTGATGGATCGCAAAAAATATCACGTGTGCTATTTTGTACTGCATAACTTTTGTGATTTTCGTGCAATCGTTTGGTGATGGGAACATAAACAAATAGTTAGCTGGCCAATGCTTTTCTTCTTATGTGTCCAACAAGTCTACAAGTTACTGGGGATAAATGGTACACTGATGCAAGCTTCAATTGATGCCAACAGGACACCACTATAGGTACCAACAGTAACAGGGCGGTGGGAAAAAGTGACTGGGTTCTTTTTTTATCCATATCAGGGAACTGGGTAAATTAAAGTGAGATTCACTGCACGTTAATATACCACTAACCAAAACTAAACCAAAAAACCCCTTCAAAACAGACAGGAAAGAGGGCTACTTTGCATTACTCTCACAGTAGTAAAAGCTTGGAATGCTGCTTAAAAGAAGCAGCGGGGAATTTCTGGGGAGCGTACAACTGGCATGATGCCTCCGTGCTACCCGCCCCTCTGGACTTTCTTCTGCTAGAGGGCACATTATAATAGGGGAAGAGATGAGAGGAGTTATTTCCAGATTCCCAGCTCCCCTGCATTGCATTACAGGCAGACAGCTTCTGTGAGAAACAGGTATTTCGAAGCATTGAAAGGAAGTGGCTGTATGTGTGTGTGTGACATTTCAAGACACCCCTCTGGGTTATTCCTAAACTGGAGAGCCCTACTGAAATTGGGATCTGCTGCAAACAGGGATCTGCTGTGTTAGGAAGAGCTCCAGGTGGTAAGCATGGAAGTGGCTCTGCAGACTTACCTGCACTTACAGTCCAGAGCTGCCACCGTGCAGCTAAAGCTCACCCCAGTGCCCACTGCTCACTTGCCATATTGCTCATGGGTTTAAATGTAAAAAAGCACAAGAGGGACAGAAAGAGCAGGGGGTTTTCTACCCTGCAGATGAGAGCCCAGCCACCCCAGAGGCGTAAAACAGATGCTAAGCATGTCCAGACAGCTGAGGCCCCAGCAAGGGGAGAAGGCACGGCGCTGAAAGCGCCAGGGCCCGAACAGCAGTACAGGCAGGCAGGCAGGCCTTACACACGGTGCCTGCATCCCAGGCTGGCCACAGACCGTTCTCCCAGGCCCCTGCTGCCTGACCAGCTGTAAGATGCTGAGCCAGATACTGAGCCACAACCCGCCAGCACTGCCCTTCAGCCTGGCCACATCATGCCCTGCAAGAGCAGGCGTGCCACGCCAGCCTGCTGACCAAAGGAAGCCCCACCAACATGGGCCGTACAGCAGCACAGCACCAGGGGAAAAATCACTGCCACACCGCCCTCCTACCTCAGCTACAGCTGGCAGGAGAACACCCGGTCATGGAAACGAGCCGCCCTGCACCAGCTTCAGCACAGGCACTCCCAGCCTGGAGGGACAGCCAGGACAGAGCAAGCTGGAAAAACCACAATGGAAAAGCTGTCTGAAGGTTGTGCGAGTCCTGTGCCCTTGGTACGCTCTCCCTGCAGGGCAAACAGCAGGTTTGCTGTGATGTTTAACCCAGCTGTAGGCACCATGTAGGTCTTTCAAAGTCAACATGACAGTCCGTTTCTTAAATATGGATGTTGACATGTGGGACAAACATTGCATGTGAACAAAATCACACCCTTTCCCTGGCAGCTAAATACCCGAACGTGTACTGTGCTCATATATAAATATGTATGTTTCTGTATGCCTAATAAACCTGTGGAAAACAGGTTGAAATGCATGAGACTTTAATTCTTTTTTTTGCATTATAAACCTTTTAAGACTGATAATTCAGCACGGAAAAGCTTGCTTTCTCACTTCATCAGTTACGCAATGAGGACATAGCTGGCAGGTTGACTCCCAGCTCTGAATCCCACTTGTTGCTAGCAGACCTTGTTATTAACCACTGTTATCAACACAGATAACCACAGGAGGGATAGCATGAGCTAGGATTGCCTCCTCATGTAACTCTGTCTCCTCTGGGATGCTCTGGAGCCAGGTGCATGTTCCCTTTGGAAAACCAACCACTCGTGACAGAGTGGGGGGGTGTGATGATGATAGATACTCGTCACTGTAATTTGCAGCTTCAAGTAAGGCAGATCTGTATCAGTCCTAGCTAAAATAGAGACACATGTTTTATCCTGACAGATACCCCTTTGGCTGCGCCAGTGGTCTTTGAAGTCACTAGAAAAGCTGGGGACCAGCTGGAGCTCCTGGTCTGGCCCCTTTGATCTCAGTGGCTCTGTCACATGATAAGACTGTACATGATTTGTTCCTCCCAAATTTTCAACACCTTCAGTGGCCACTTGTATGAAGGCACACCATGTGACCTCCCCCAAACCTCCTCCCTTTGGTTGCTCCTTGGAGCCCGGCAGCACTGGGGGCATCTCAGCAGTGGGGATGCAGCTCTGCATCATCCTTGCAAGAACCAGGACAAACACTGTCCTTCATGGAGGAAAATTCACCTTTATGGTGGCAAGGTCTGTCACCCTCCTCGATGCTCTCTAGGAAGTGATGTGGCAGACATCCACTGCAGGTGCTTTACAAAGTACTTTTACGCTCACGGTACTCACACTCACCTTCAGAGACTGCCCTCTGCCACCAGCAGTCTTTTCAGCTAGTGCTTCTGTTTTCTGCAGCCATTTTCCATTCCTGGGGTCTTGACGGCTTTGCTGGGGGACAGCAGCAGGGAGATGGGGAGGAAGAGGGAGAGGGTGCAGTGAACAGTGGTTTCTGGAAGGAAGGGTCTGCGCAAAGAGACGTCCGAGGGCAGGCTGCCCTGACAGGGCGCTGAACAAAAGTGTCTGCAGCCCTCTCTGGCCCCCTTAGCTGCTCCACCAGGATCCCTGTGCCTGCCCCCTCCCTCCAGTTCCGGTCCCTCATCCAAAGCAGGACAGGTCCCACTGGATAAACATCACTGTCAAGTGATTTTTCTGAGGCTGTGCCCCCTTGCCGGAGGCCACGGCCCCTTTTACGGTGATTATGCAGTGTTGCAGCAAAGGCTGCTGAACTTTTCACCTCCTTGGTCACTCATTTTTACAAATCATGGCAAGGGTGCACTTCTGCATATTGCACAACCAGGGATCTGACCAAGGGCCTCGCTTCCAGCATCAGGGAAAACACAAAGAGAAATCAATATTCTGAAGGTTAAAACAGGCCTGAAAGGCAGACACTCACCAGACACAATGCAGCACTATTCGCTACAAGAAAGCTTGTATCGGGGTTTAGGATCTGGCCCGAAAACAATTCAAATCATAGAACTGCAGCGACGAGATGGGAAAGAATGATTAGATCATCCCCTGGGTCCCTCGGGGCAGGGCCACCAGGCTATACTGAGTGCTTTGTGCTGCGGTCAGTAAGGCTGTAGCTGGTTCAGGCTCTGCTAAGGCTTTCCTCTTGTTTTTCTAGTTCTTCTGTTCTTTGACAAATGTATTTTGAGTGAATAATTTATGCTTGGGATATTTAAAGAACCAAAACCTAAATCCTCTATTTACTGAATTCAAGCAGATCTAGCCTAGAAGGAAACAGCTGCAATGCCTCATTTCACATTGCCTCTTCTCTGCTGACCAGCCCAGGACCTTCACCCCGTCCCTGGGAGATCATCCTCTCCAGGCGAAGCAGTGATTGGAAGAGTAGCCAAAATCGTTCATAAATGACGGTGATAAAAATGGTTTGCTTGATGCTTTAGGGGTCCAGCTGTGCCACAATGTGTTTCGGTTCCTTGCATGTTTTACAACAAAGATGAAAGACATGCCATATCCTCGCAAAAAGATCAGAACTCTTCTTGGTAAATTCACATTATCAATTCCTGCAGCTCAAGCCTTGCCTCTCTTTTGAGCATGGACTCCAAATTATGCTGTCTGATGCCATCTGGTGAATCCACAGGGGATGAGTAAACAATACCAAACTGATTTCCCTGCCTACCAAAGGAACTTGGCTTGCATTCACATTCCCGTGGAGGTAAATCATTATTATTCTGATTGCTAGCTCGGATTCCACTAAGAGCAGAAGGAAAGGAAGGGAAGTGATAAAGGAACCTCCTTTTGCAGTATGGATGCAGTGGAGATCACAAAGACAAGGTGCAATAATAAAAGCGACATGATAGGGGCTGCTCTTTTGATGTGCCGGTGAATCATAAGCCTTGATTTAAGCAAATAGGTCTGCATCTGCTCGGCAGATAAGCAAAGAGAGAGAAGTGTGGGTGAAAAATCTACTGATTATTAGTAAGGGTAGGCAGCCTAAGGTACATTTTGTTCTCAGTTAAGTTGTCGCATAGTAAAGAACACATAAAACAAACCAAACTTGAAAATTAGGTGCAGTAGATGTAGAAATTTATGGAAGTAGGGAGGAGGGGTATCTAACACCTACTATACATTCATATTATTTCCTTTTGTAATTAGATCGCTCCGAACAGATTTTTTTTTTTCTACCAAAATCATGCAATGATTTTATAGGGAGAGAGTTTGGGCCCTGAAGAGACCTAACAGTGCATAAAGACTGTCATGTCCACAGGCATCCCACCATCCAGCTGCGGAGAGTGTTCAGAAGGTAGCCCAGACCCTGAGTATTGGGCCACAGTCATGCAAGAGGTAATGGAGCCAGAAGGACAAACAGAAATGCGTTCTTTATGCCGTGCACACTTTCAGGTGGGGTCACGTCTGATTTGTATTTGCTCTGTGGTTAAAGCCATTAGTGCAGTGCTGAGGGGTGAGGTTCTCCCCCAGCGCCTGCTGCAGGCTTCCTGAGCAGCCTGGCACGCCACTTGGTTCGAGCAGCTCATTCCCCGTCCAAACCAATTCCGTCTCCCTGACAGACCCAGCGATACTGGCAAATCAGAGCAGCTCCAGCATGTCCCACGCCTGACCAGCTGCATCTCCCCGGCAAGGTCAGCATAGCCTGGACAGGCCAGAAACTTGCATGAGCCAGAAGGGCTCTGCACACGTAACGGACCCTATGGAGGGTACAGCCCAACAGTTGCACACCACCAGCCTCGTGCTCTCAGCGTGTGCAAGAGCACTTCTTCAGGATGGCTGCCCAAAGTAGCAGGTGACAGATTGCTGCTTAGCACAGTGGTCTGTCGTCAGAAGGAGAAGGGTTGTCAGGCATGTCCTACTTAGGGGATGAAAAATGCACTATCTACAGACACAGACACGGTATGAGTCATTAGGACAGATGTAGAAGGAAACAAAAATAATGTTCCTTAAACTTACTGCCATACTGGCGAGGGGGGAACAATGCCCTTGTGCCCTTGTACGGACCATAATAAGCATCTGCAGAACTACTTTGGGGAGAAAGATCAACTGGCATCATCCTGCTGGCAAACTCCAGGTGGGAGTGCAGGGCTAGCCTCCAGGAAGGACCAAAAAAGTGGATGTGCTAAGTCACCCAGGCGGCAAATGCTCGGGAAAGAAAAAGCACCTCTCATCTTCCCTCCAGCACTCACCTGCATCTCAGGCGGCGGAGAGGGAAGGGGTGAAGACCGACCAGGTGTCTGGGCTCCCACCTCTGAGGGGAGTAGAGGAGAGGGACCGACAACGGGCTTCCATCCTCCCGCCACCCCTTGGGGAGCTGCTTCCCGCAGAGATTTGGCAGCCTGTCCGAGCAGGTCCTGCGAAGGGAGCGGGGAGGGGGTTTTTTCTGTTTCGCTCTGGGTTTTTGTTTGTTTTTAAACACCGACAGTATATTCCCGGTGATTATGCTCGTGTTTGCACTCATTAGCAGCAGTGAACACCGTACCCTCGCCGTGATGCGGCGGATTCGTAACTCGCCAGCACGGCACAAACTTCCTCAGCCGCAGGGCGTTTGGTTTGCGCAACTCGGTTAGGAAATCTCCCCGGATTTTCCCAGGTTTTGTACACATCCCGTTCACTTCACTGGCTCCTGCGCTGGCGGCTCTACTCCCCGGCCCTCAGAGGCGGCGGGGAGACAAAAGGCACCCCTCGGAGCCAGCAGGCTCCCAGCTCCGCCCCAGCCGACGCGCGGCTCCGCCCCGGGCCGGGCTCACCTCCAGGAAAAGTCCGCTCCTGGCTTTTTTTAAGGATCATCAAGCGGTTAAGGATGTAACTAACAATTGCTTTTTGGTGTTGGCTTTGTTTTTCTTTCTTCGCCTTATCGTTATAATGGCTTCTCCAATTAGCAGAATACCCGTGTTAGCTAGGCTCGATTAACTTTAGGCTCCGGACATCACCGCGACCAAGCATAACTACCCTTGGTCATGCTTGTGGATTCCCTGCTGATTATCTAATGGGTCGTATTTTGCATTTTAATTTTAGTTAAACCATTTAACTGAGTCGATACGTTTCCTAACGCGTTGCTTCCGCACCCTCCCTCCCCTGCCTGACCTTTCCATCGTTCAGCCTTTCGTTAAATTCTTCCGAAAAGAGGGTAAGCGAAGTCCCCGCTTCTGCCAAGGCTGTATCGACAGGTCGGTCGGTCTGTCTGTCTGCATAACAAAGGCGGGCGGGCAGCGGGCTACCATGTAAAAATAAATTACGGGAAGGCAAAGCTCAAATACAGAAATGCCCCCTTCCTCCCCGCCCCGCGCTGTCCCCCGCCTGACACCCCCCTGCCCGCTCCGCTGCAGCCCCGCGGGCGCCGGCGGGCGGGGGGACACGGCGGGCCGGGGGTCGACAGCCGCGGGAAAGACGGCGTCAAGGAAAAGAGGGGAGCTTTGCCCGACCTCCGCGGACCGCTGACAAGGGGAGAAACCCCTCCTCCACTGCAGCGTGCTCTGGGAGCCCGGGCCATACCCGAAGATTTGGGTAGCCTGGAACCTGATTTCCAATGCGAGAATGCGGCGCAGAACATGCATAACCATTAACCTGAAGCGCCGGCAAATTGCCTTTTCACATGCAGGCAGGCGAGCTTTCGCACGGCTCCATGTACATGCCAATGCCCTCTTAAAGGGCGGGGGGAGTCACTGTTATCTCCTCTCCTATTCTCTTTTATACCTGAAAGTTAAGCTCTGATGGCACAAGCCATCACCGCAGAAGGTTTCTGGCCACCGGATTTGCTCATATCATTGTTTTCTTGCCTAAAAGGCTTCATTAAAATTCAGATTTTCGGCTTTACCTGATTATTCGAGCAGAAACCAGCAGGATGTCTAACAAGAGTCGGGCGGGTAGTAATCCGTGTCACCACCAGGTAACACATCTGTGTTTCCACGCTGCCTTATTGGAAAGTGGCCAAGACCAGAACCAGCAGCATCAAAATTCAAAAAATAATAAATGTACCAAAAGATATTTTGTGGGGAAGGATAAAAAAAAACCAAAAAAACCCCCCCAAACCAAAAACCAATCCCACAACCACTCGGAAGCTCCAACGTTCAGACAATGCAGAATCTCACAGAAGCAATTCTGAGGGGCTTTCCGGGCAATTCACACCCTGGAAGTGCCACAAGTCTCATTGGTCCCTGCAGGTTACCCCTTGCAGAGATTACGTTCTTGGAGGGAAAAAGGAAATCTTCCTACCCTTCTCCATAGACTACACATACATATGCATGGCAGCCAGACTAACAACCGCACCACTGGCGGTTGATAAACATCTGTCTTGGAGATATTTATCATTTTGGCCAAAAAGGAACCACCTTTCACAAATGAAAGGGCACTGCCCCAGGCCGACAGAGCATCTCTGTGGAAATTCAGAGTTTCTCTGTTAAACCGTTGTTCCAAAAAGAAAACCCCTAAACCAAAATGTTAGACTTTTTAAGTGGTAGGAAAAACCTACTTTTTTTTTTTTTTCTTTGCCACATCCTTCCTTCATGAAAACCGCAAGGCCATGGCCAGTAGTTTCTGCATACTGCTGTGCCTCCTTCTGTAACAACCTAAGCTCCAGCTAAAAAACACTTTCGTCCTCCATAACGACACTAGAACCCTTAAACGTCATAAATTACAAACAAACAGAAAAAGAATAATCAGATTAATTCGTAAGAAACACAGTTGTGGACCCCCTCTGCAAGGGTTAATGTGTTTTTTGGTGCTTACCACTTCCTAGCAATTTGCATAGCTAGCTCCCTGGGGACTGAGCAGTCAGTCTGGGAGTTGCTGTGTATGCCTGCAGCACACATGTAGGATGGAAGCCTGGCATGGTATAAAATAAATGAAGATGGAGAAATGCAGAATGCTTATTTTTAAGAGAGAACTTTATCCCTTTTGAGCAGGAAGGATCAAGGATGTGTATAATTAAACCAAGAGAGCAAATATTTTAGACTCCACTGTAAGAGGCTAGCAATAAACAGATTAATATTAGGCCAATTCTGGCTTAAGCAGTAACTGTACACATATGCATGCTGAGGACAGTTAAATGATACCAAAATACTTTGTGCGGGGATAAGCCATACTTAGCATTTGGTGGTGCTGTGTAAACAGCAATATAACTGCTTTCCATAAAACCTGATCACACACCATTTCCCCTCGGTTCATCATCCTCCTGGGTCATACCAACAAGTTCTCAAAGGAGCAGCACATATAGCAGCAGATATTGATTTCTGAGATCAGTCTGCATCTTACATACTACAACTTGCCACTTGAGAAAGGAAAATGTTTCTGGAGACTGGCGACACACCAGCTTCCTGGGAAAGGAGCTTCATAAGGCATTTACTGCTGCCAGCACCAATCCAACTTACACGGCTGTAACGCATGGGAAACTCCTCTGCATTACTAATGAGTAACAACTTCTGAAAGATGGGAAATTAGTTTGATAAGAAGCCACCCAAGCCCTTGCAGAGCAGGATGAAGGCACCCAGGAATCCATAAACAGGACGGCTGAGTTGGCAGGGTGAAGCAGGAGGGCTGTCAGAGGGACACAGTCAGCTCCTCAGGGAGCAGATTTCCTGAGCCCTGAATGCCACAGCATCAGCCAGGCACCGATTTCACACCCAGCTTCACTTTCTGGACTTCTCCGTATGGCCCTGCTCACATCCCTGCAGCAGCAGCAGGTCTGGCAAGAGCCAGGAGGAAGGTACTGACAGCTTCAGACCTCCCTAATTAACTTCTTAGTCATCACAGCCCTTGATCTTTCTAGTACAGCCTGCCTTCCTTGTACTAATCCATGAAATCAGGGGAAGTGCTGACAAAAGTGTAATTACTTGGGCTGTCATTTAATGATACAGAGCATTTGGTGGCAATGGTGCCCAAAGGTGTTCTATCCCCCCTGCCTGCCCACCACTTGCTGCTCTGGGTGGGTAGATCACTCCAGCAGCCTTGCTGCAAGCTGTCTGAGGAAATGTCCTGGCTTCAAAAAGTCCCAAACCTGCAAAAAGGTAGACACCACACCCAGGAGAGAGCATAATGCACAGGAAAGCCTGGTAACGTGAAGAGCTGATTTCAGGGGGGGACACAGCAGCAGAGTGGCCTCAAGCTTGGATCATCATCAAATGGTCCATAGCTGTACACACATGAACGTTCAAGGAGGCTCCAGCTCCTGACTGTATTTTGTGTGCCAGGAGATAGCCAGCTTGGCTAGCAATAAGGCAGCTACCCTGCGTGATAATATTTCCATTAGGGAAGATGCGTTTGCATCTGGCTTCATCAAGTGCCAGGGTGCTTGTGATAGCTTCATGCTTAAAAGTCTGCCACTGCTCCTTCCTTTTTATTCTGCACTCTCAAGTCTGATTGGCATTTTTGTCCATGAGGTTAGAGCCAAACTTAATTGTTCTTTCCTTCTAATACCATTAAAGCTTTAGCATTCCAGCTTTGTGGGATACTTTATTTAATGAAAAAGGAAAATGAGTGCGTTGATTTTGACAGACACTAGCAGGAGGCAAGAGCTGGTATTACTAAGCTTTGAGAACAGTTGCTTTCAGGAAAATTATTCTGCAAATGGAGGCTGAGGGCAGTGACCACGGTGAACTGAATGGCGACACATAATTTCATTACACTGACGGGGCTAAGCTGCCTAAGCTCCTTGCTACCTCCAGCAACGCGGTGCTGCAGCAGAGGCATGTGAACGGCTGTGAGGATTGCTCCAATTTTCTCGAGTGCCATAAAAAAGGCAGCCAGTTGGTCACTAGCTGTTCACCCCACAGTCTGAAGCAGATCACGTGCTACTGAGGTCCTGGCAATACACCGGCTCATGCTTCGGGCAGCACGGCCATCGGACTAGCTCTCACAGCATCGCCACGCATGCAGGAAAACTGTTTGATCCCCATGTATTTGGTTGTGTGACTGGCAGTCTTTGTGGCAGGGTAGGGGGAAAATTAACAATCAAACTGTGGTTTCCTTGCCTTATTTTACTGTATGCAACCCTTTTTTGTTTACAGGGCTATATATGCACCCATATGGCACTTTTTGCCCTTTCTAGATCTTTGAAAGTGAGAGTGTAAGAGGAATAGCAACCTTGCACGATGGGTACGTATATGTCTGCGTGCGTTTAGATGCAACTGTCGTGTCTGTGAATTGTGCTGGACAGATAATCACAAAAACTTGACAACCTCTCCTTCAAAGCAGCTCAGTGAGAAGCGATGACACGCACTCTGAATACCGGCCGGACAAGCTTCCCACGCAGTGAAACACAGTAGCGCATTCTAAGCCAGGGGGGAGAGAGCTGCATCCTGCCATCCTCAGTCTGACTTCAAGTAAGATTACCTGTGCTGTGCTCCGGGAAAAACCCAACCATGCTGCTTATCATTTGCGCTAGCTGCAGGAAACTCCAGCTGAAATTCGCTGACCTGTGCGATACAAAGGGTGAGACTGAGTGATCAATCATCTTTAATCCTTAACATCTACGAGCAGAAAGAGGGAAGTGAGCAGCTCCCTGCAATGTGAATTGTTCTGTAATCTATGGTAAAGCCCTCGTACATAAGGCTCTGTGCTTCCTACACTGCCTGCTAAAATCTTGCATTTATAATGGGTGTCGGTACTGGGTGTAACTAAACCAGCATGGAGAGTGGTTTAACAACATGTATAGACAAGACCAAGCAATGCAAATTACAGTTCCTCCAACTCTTTTTGTGCTGTTCTTAGAAGAGGGAGGAGTGATATACAATAAAGGGTGAAAAATCATGTCGGTTTTCCCCTTCTCTAGCTTTTACTTCTCATTAATTAATTCATACTGTGAATTAGTGCTGGTTGGTGGATACATTTACATGTTTTGTGAGAGTGAGAGCATGTCCTACCTCCATTCAGATTACGAAACAAGCACAACAAACATGCCTATTGACCCAGTGTCTGTATCATGATCGGTCCTTCAAGAAATCTGGAGTCATAAAGGTCAAGTGGAGTCTGAGGACAGGAGTAAGATGGAAGTATAGAGGCCCATACATTGCACAAGGACTCAGGGAACAGGAGGTGTGGATGGGCTCTTTTGACTCTCCTGTCAATCTACAACTCCATACGCTGGTGACAGTGATGTATCTACACTTTTTTTAAAATCAAGGAATCTACCTGAGCTCAATCATATTCAAATTATCATTAATCAGCACTCCGAGACTACCTTTAAGTCTTCATGCGCTGCTTGCTGTCAGTCAGTCACCAGGGCTGGCTGCAGAACACAGGAAAAACTTACTGTGTGATTTCTTGATTTTATTTCCTTGGTCTGAAACATCAAAAGGATTGTTAACTACATGGACATAGAGCCTATTCTGCTTTCTCAGGATTTTAATACGAGTTTTTATATTGCTATTTGTCTTTTTCCCTTTGTAGGTTTCTACCTAGCCATTAGAAGACCAATCCCTGCTGAAATCCCTGCTGCACCTGTTTGATGCAAAGCAGATGGAAACTAGCCAGGAACTATCCATGAAGTGCAGAAGAGGACAAAGGAGGAATTGGGAAAATTAAGGAAAAAATCGTGAACCTTTTAAATAATAGTGTTGTTACGTTGCCATTTCCTTCTGTGTGAAACCTCATAGAAGAAAGGCTGTCCTTGCTAGGATTTTAATAGATCTTGCTGAAAGCAGAGGGGCCACCCAAGAGGAACAGGTGGTCCTCCACATCTGGAATTTTTGCCAGAGACTTTGTTCCTCAATATCAGGTCAGGATTTTGCTCAGCTCACTTTGGTGCAGAGCTGGGCTGTGAGCATGCTGCTGATGTCTCTGGAAAAGGGGAGATGGGCTGTGATGCCCTGAAACTCTGAGGAAAGGGTAGAGGGGTGACGACATGGGGAGTAGAGGGGTCTCCCTCACCCCTGCAAGGCTCAGCACAGCAGGGACAAGTTGTCTTGCAACACCTCCTGATCAAATTTGGTTGAGCCCTGGAGAGCTGGGAGCAGATGAGATTATCCTACAGAAACTGTTGGACGATATGGCGAAGAGGAAGGTCTTTCCCTTCTGAAGAGACCAGCAGGTGCTTTTGCAAGGCCCAGAAAGGGGCCCTGTGTGATACTGCTATTATTTGCCTTCATTTCACTGAAAACAAAATTGTGTAAGTCTCGAACTGGGACACAAGGAGAGACCATGATGCCCCCAGCCAGGACATGGCATTAGTAGGCTTAAAATCCCTCAGAACAGCAGTTCGTTATGCCATAATGTTTTAATATTTTAATTTTTTAAAATGTGTTAGATAATTAGACCTCATGAAACTTTAATGATACATGGTACAAGTGTGTATTGTGCCACAAGTCCACTGCACTGAGGTTGGAGATAATGTAGCTTCTCATCTTGGTCTACTATATCAGGCCCTACTAATGGTAAGTTGGAAGATCTGCCACTAAACTTTTCTTTGGAAGATCTATCATTTAACATTTGTGAAAATATCTGTTATTCTTGAAAAAGGAATAGCAAGCAACTTTGCATTTGGGCTTGGCTTGCTTTCTTCTTTGCTTCACACAGAGAAACATGAGCAGCTCTTTAGATGCTGTTTGTTTTTTGGTCGTTTCATACTATCCAATAATTTGATACTATCAGACTTCCTGGGCTGTTGCACATAAAATGATGACCCAAGTGACTAACTCACAAAGAAAAAAGGTTGGGCTATGGACCAGTAAGGGAGCACCAGCCAGAGAGCCCAGCGCTGCACGTGTCTTGCCTCAAAACGATCAGATTTTGTGTGGAAAGAAGGCAGGAGGATCTGTACCAAGTGTGACTGTAACTGGAAGGGACCCGGTATGATACTGATCCCTAATATCCATTCAGACCGTCTTTGACTGAGCTATTTGTTCAGCTGCAACGTCAAAGGAAAAGTGGGCACGGAAAGCAATAAATACCATTTTCTTATCCTTTGTTGTAGGGTCATGTAGGTTTTTTTCCAATAAAGGAGCGTGCACAATAGACAGACCAAATGCACAATGCAAGCAGACTACCAGTGGCTCTAAAAAGCATTGATTTAAAATGCCTGCCCCTAGGCACATCACGCAACAAATCCCAGAAGGTGGAAACTCCGGGCCTGCCCTCACACAGAAGCCAGATATAATGAACAGAAAGAACGGGCCTTGAAAGCTACTTCAAAACCCTAGGAGGTCTGGGAGTGGGTTTTCTTTATTGCTCATAACTACAGAATATTCATTGTCTTTCTTGCAAAAAAGTATTTTAAATGTGAGAAACATACAAATCACAGGCCCAGCTGAGCCATATTTTTATAATATTTTTCTCTGATCTTTCTTTTTACCTTTTTTTTTTTTTTTTACTTTTTCTTGGCTATTTCTTAGTTTAGATGCTTGTGTTCTAGTAGAATTTTCTTTCTCTACCTATTTTAATTCCTAAAGCCAAAACAAACAACAGTTACTATCAGCTGATAATGCCCTTCATGATTCCCTTGTTGACCTTTTTGCTTAGGCTTTTTCTTATCTCTGTTACCCAAACTAATTAGAAATTTAAAGCATTAAATCAAATAAAAAGGAAGAGAAAATACTATGTCACTCCACCTTCTGGGTTAGTCCTCAGGTAGCTAAAGCTAAGAGCACCAAATTGAGTTTAAAAGAGTCAGGGTGCATCAGCAGCCAATCTTAAGGCAGTGGTTACACTTCTGTCCAGCAAGTAAGCCCAGAGGTGCAGAACAGCTCTGCCTTGCTCCTTCCCGCTCGCTCCTTCATGATGCTTTGGCAGGTATTGGGACAGGTCGCTCCAGAAGGCAACCTGCTTTTTCAGCCAAGGAGGTTTTCAGCCATATCTGGATGTTCCCCTATCGTAGAGCCACCCAGGTGCTAGCGCCAGCCCACAAGAGGTGTAGGAAGAAAGCTGCAGAGGGAAGAGAGGACCAGCTGTTTGGGTAACAGACCACTTCAGTGTCCAATCAAAGTGATGGAGAATGTTGAGCCATCATAGAATCATAGAATGTCATGGGTTGGAAGGAACCCTAAGGATCATAGAGCTCCAGTCCTACTGCCACAGGCAGGGCCACCAACCGCAGGCCTGGATCTACACAAGGTTGCCCAGGGCCCCATCCAACCTGGCCTTGAACACTTCCGGAGATGGGGCATCCACCACCTCTCTGGGCAGCCTGTTCCAGCACCTCACCACTCTTTCTGTAAAAAACTTCCCCCTAATATCTAATCTAAATCTTCCTTCCTTTAGCTTCAATCCATTCCCCCTTGTCCTGCCATTATCTACCCTTTTAGAGAAGTTGATTCCCCTCCTGTTTCTATGCTCCCTTCAGGTACTGGAAGGCTGCAATGAGGTCCCCCCGCAGCCTTTTCTTCTCCAGGCTGAACAAGCCCAGCTCCCTCAGCCTCTCTTCGTAGGGCAGGTGCTCCAGCCCTCTAATCATCTTTGTGGCCCTCCTCTGAACCCTCTCCAACAGTTCCACATCCTTCTTGTATTGGGGGCCCCAGATCTGGACACAGGACTCCAGATGGGGCCTCACGAGGGCAGAGTAGAGAGGGACAATCACCTCCCTGTCCCTGCTGGCCACCCCTCTTCTAATGGAGCCCAGGATACCATTGGCCTTGTGAGATGCAAGAGCACACTGCTGGCTCATGTTAAGTTTCTCATCCACCAGAATCCTCAAGTCCTTCTCAGCAGGGCTGCTCTCAAGAAGCTTTTCTCCCAGTCTGTATCTATGTCCGGCCCAAGTGCAACACCTGACACTTGGCAGTGTTGAACCTCATTAGGTTCACCCGGGCCCACCTTTCCAGCCCGAAAGAACTAGATTTTACCTAACAGCTTTGCCAGCCTCAGCACAGGTATATTCATTACCACAGCCCAGAAGATGGATGGCAACATGCTAAATCACCATACCCTGCACCTCCAGTGTAACGTGCCATGTAGTTGTGTCACATTCATAAAATCACGACCTGTAAGTGTGAGTGACCAACAGACTTTTACTTACATTATCTGCTATCTATCACGTTGTATTATCCAGAAGACTAATAAGAATTTTGGGCACCTTCTATCTTGCCCTCGACATGTCTCCTTGATTTTTAAAGTGTTACCAACTCAAACCCAAAAATACAATATAGAAATTGATCCCAGAAGAATGGTTAATCAAATTGCTTTGTCTGAGGATTTTGTTTAGCATAAATTAACAAAAATTAAACATTTCAAAATAATAAAACCTTCAGGATAAAAACATTTTTGCTAATGATGTCTTGATAATTTTAAGCACAAAATAAATATTTAAACACAATAACTGAAATTGTTTCCTGCTTTGATCTTAAACAACGGAGAATTTCCAGGACTATAGAAAAAAAATCCCCACTTGCTCTACAATAAATCTGTTGCTTCCTCTTATTTCAACACTTTTTCTTTTTTTTTTAACTTTGGGTGTAATTTCTCTGTATGGTGTGGCAGTGATGCAGAAATATGAATAAGGGACCTCTAAGGGGAGGTGATGTTTTAGACAGCTAAAATACATTGTTTGTGGATAGCCAGGCCACTCAGCACACATGAAATGCAATAACTGTAAAGTTTTCCATTTGTTGTCTTTTGAGGGGGACAGAGGCATACAGATGTGGATTTTAATACTGTGCACTTGAACTCGCTTACACTGTTCTGCAAGGCATAGAAAAGCTATAAAATGTTCCAAATTTCTGCATGCTTAAAGTGATCTTTTCTGTCTTTGTAGGTTTCTTTTAAAAGACTGTCCTTGGTTCCTTCCACCCTACCTTTTATTTGCCTTTCTGTTACTCTCTGGAACAGAGAGACGTGTCCCCAGGGGGGTTTTGTTAGCTGCGAATTGTTCATATCAGTTTCGAAAATCCCATCCTTTCCTGTACTGTGTGTCCTTTTATTTAATTTATAATAGTGAGGCAACTGGATCCTTTGCTTTTGTTCTCCATATGAAATAACAGAAACCTAATACGAGCAACCAGTGGAAAGGAAAACCTTACTATAGGGCAGGAAAGAAATGCCCCTGTAACATCACACTGGGGAATCATGACCTGGTTTAGCTTCGGCAAAGGGGCGTTTTTTAGGGTAACTTAGTTAAAGCAGCAAGTTACATCAGGTTTTTGCATTCTTTCAGAGTGAGAAGGACAAAGGGATGCCTGCAGAAAAAAACCCCAAACAAACCCAAAAAAGCCCCAAAAAGCAACAAGCCCACTGGAAAAAAGAAGTCTGTTTTCAAGGAGAAAAGAGGGGTCTGCTTTCAGTTTTTATTCACGGTGTATTTCCATTGCTGACTTCTCATCTTTTGAGTTCATGGTTATCAGAATGTTGACAGGAATGAATTGGCTTCTGCATTAGCTGAGGCTGGTGCCCAATACAAGAACAGCAGCAACTGCAAGATCCATTTTTAAAGTTATGATTCTTTTCTTATCAAGGCCCAAACTTGGAGTCTACAGGTTTTAGCCGGGTAATCCAGATGAAGTTGGAGGCATCAGTGTAAATCAAATAATCTCACTGGTCTTGTGATCCTCTTTGCCTAAACTGGCATGTGTGAAAAGAAACTGGATTAAGATGCTGGGCTGAATGATAAAAAGGCAAACTCTTTACTCACTACAAAAAGGAGACAGGTCTGTGGCTATTAACATTTACAGTCAAGTTTGTCACAAGACAAATCCCTTATAATTCAATTTCTTAATTTGTATGTGTGAAGTGTGGTATGAAGTCTCTAGCCTATAAAAACAGTTGTGGAAAATATAAAAAGGTCATAAGGCATTCTAATAGTACAGGCAATGAAAATATACAGTTCCTGTAGGAAGAGTGCAAGCTTAGTATCAAGTTTATAAATGTCTCAATCCATTACTGTCAAACCCTACATTTGCTTTTGCTGTTTAAACAACAGAACACCTTTGTTACACCACATCAGTAGTTTGGTATTGGTGTGAGTGAAAAAAAAAGGTAATCAGAAATAATCCCTGTGATTGGTGATGACTCCATTAAAAAATTTCCATTAACTTTGATCTTTTTTGGAACGTAATTGCACTTTCAAAAGAGATGAAAAACAATATATTGAGATTTAGTTTCTTCATTATTTTTCATGTACTACATTATTAATGTTGCCTCATTGACCTTGTCCCTTGAGGCAGGCACTGCTGACACCTTTTTTATTATTTCTCTCATTAATAAACATGTTTTGCCTCCTCCACTAGCCCGTGCACTTCTTCCACTCTGTAGAATGGATAAAGTGTCTTTTATCATTCGTTTATCATTCACTCACTGTTGGTCTTTCCATGCCAGCTTCCTGTGAGGAGACCACTTGGGTATTTAGATTCTTCACTCGGTACCCACGCATGTAACTCAGCAGTCTGAGTAAGAATTACAGGCTTCAAGTTTGGACGCTGCTAAGTGAAAACCATTAACACAAAATCTTTGAATTGCTGCTGTTTTGTCTAGTAGGAAGACGTGTCAGCAGTGTAAAACATGAAAGCTTACACAGAACCAGGATGAGTGAAATTCCCATTTTTGCCCTCCTTCCCTGTATTCACCCTGTTCCTCATTCCTCTAGCAAACTTTTTTAACAGGCCTTTCAGTGAGATTTAATGAAGGCTGGTTGGCAAATAACTCTTTCATCCATTGGTTAGACACTAAACTACAGTGTAGCTCCACTAATTCCAGAGTAGGAAGTATAAAGAGAAGGAAAATACTCTCTGTGGCCTTTACAGTGTTCTTGGCCACTCAGGAGGTGCACTAAAAGAAGAGACTCTCCTTTCCTGTGCCATCCAGCCATGGATGCACTTCCTCTGCACCGTATCATCTAAATGCAGATCTTTGTGTAGCACCTACTTACTTCCCTCTCCTTCTGTCTTAGACATACAGACACATGGTAAATACAGGGACGGTTTTAAAGTCTTGGAGTGTATCTTTTATATAATTGCCATGTCTATCCATAATGATATAGGAAGGGTTCAGACCAAAAAAACTCCACCCCACAGGGTTAGGAGATAATGCCCCTTGACTATTGTAATTTAGTTCCATTGACTCTGTAATTGCAAAAGTGAAGGCAATGCATTTTCTCTGCCTGATGGGGAAGATACAGAAGTAAAAGGTCAAGGTTTTATCTGTCTGTGGTTCTGCCACTGACAGTGTATAATCTTGCATAAATCACTTTAAGCTGTTGTGTATCATATTCCTAGCTAGGATAGAGAGTTAATGGTCTTCTCCTACTCTGCAAATAATTTTGAGGTCTGTGCCAATTTTAGTAGTTCAATAATGTTAATCAACATTAATTTACTGGATGGTGCTTTAAAATGCCTTTTGTGTGCTTATTTTTCTATATTAAGGTTTCCAAGACTGGTTTTATTGTCAGGACTGTGAAGTGCATTTAAAGTCTGTACTTTTATCATGCTATTTTCCCAGGATTGTTAGTTGAAAAGAGTTGTGGGTTTTTTGCTTTGTTTTGGTTTGGGTTTTTTTTCAGGAATGTGTGTTGTTTTCCTCTAGCACTGACTGCTATCCACGACAAATTACCTGAGAATTCACACCATCACAGCAATGTAGCAGTAAAACAGGATCGCTTGGTACTCCTGACTTCGTTTAGAATTGTTCACATAAGCACATTCACTCTACCCAACTGTTTATTTTTTCATTTTCTCATCCATTCATTCTCTCACGTACTCTGCTACTGACCTATTCACTGCATTATATATTGGTCTGCAAACCTCCGGGCACGTTCACTGCCCTTTTCACCGACTTACTAAATACCTACCACCTGTTCACTCACTCACTCTTGGACTGATCTGCCCTCAGCCTCAGCCCTGGCTGCTGGGCCAGCTTTGGTCTCCCTCTCATTCCCTTCTCTCCTCTGGTATCTTCCTCCCTGCAGCTTATTTCTTCCCGAGTTTAATTAAGGACTTCAGGTTTAAGAGCACAGCCAGTTGTTAGAATTTTCTTTAACTTTTTCTTTCTTAATTGCTTTTTCTTTTTCTTTTTTTTTCCCCCTGGCACAGATCTGATAAAGCTTGCCTAGGCTTAAAATACCCATGTGTACATTCACCCTTCAACATGATTTCTGAACTGGTATATTATGACTGAGGCAATCTTTACATGCTATTACTTCACAGCATGCATTATGTGTACTCTTGAAGCTTATACCTCATTATGCTTATAATGGAGGTTTTTAAAAGTATGCTTCCTGCGTATCATTGGAATGCCCATTATGGAGCTGCTGTGGACATGTATTAATAGTTGTGCATTAACATGATCTCACTGCCACAGCATGTAGTATTTGAAAGATGATCATAATTTTTAGCAAAACAAATTCAGTTATAATTACTGCGAGGACGAGTGCATTTAGCCCCACACCACAAGAGCACATACAATCCAGGCTAATGTCACAGAGGAAAACCTCTCAGATTTGTGTCCCTCACATCTCAGACACCATTATTTTCCAGATCCTGTGGAAGATGTTGCTTTTAATGTGAGCTGATAGGGATTTTCAGTGGTGTGCGTTATGTTACTTGCCTTATGTTCCCAACACTATTACTACTAGGGCATTTCCTTTTTCTCAACAAATCCTTGTTGGCAACACATTTTACTTAAAAGAAGATCATGAATGCAACAGAGAATCTGGTATTTGATAAGGTCCAAATATCAGTTCCTTGTTTTACCTCTGACCTTTCAGCCTGTGACACTCCACAGGCTTTATTGAGACTGGAGATTGAAAACTACGCTATACAAATGAACAACATAATTCTCAAAGGTCACGAAATCTAGGCTGGATAGAGACAGCAGAAGTAAGGGAAATGTTGTCTTGGTGCTAGCATGTGCTCCGGTTCCTTTGCACTGCTCTGGGTTTTTGGAAGGCTCCCTGGGGAAACCTGACAAAACCTCCTGTGATTCTTCCTGCTCTGTGCCGAAGAACTGCCCTGGCCTAGAATTTGTACAGTGCAAATGAGATTATGAAAGCACCTTTGTTTCTTCCCTTGGAAGATCATTTCATAGCTGTATCCCTCAGGAGATGCTTAAAGTCTTGTCTATGCTAGGAAGCTTTTTGCTGGTGTTATAAATTGAGACCACAATGGATCATAATCCAATTAAAATTTTATTAATTATAGCAAGTAGAATATGAGCAAATACAGCGCTGGACGGCAGGGGAATCTGCGTTCCGCCAACTGCCGTCCTGAGCAGTTCAAACAGTTCCTTTATACACATCTTTACTTCCGTGTTCAATGAAGTAGTGGAGATACTCTGCGCATGCTTCAGTTGTTGCTGGGGGGTCGTTTTCTGCCTCTTGGTGGTCTTTGAGGCCAAAGTAAGAAGTCTTCCTCCTTTATCCCATAGTTGACCCCTCACTCATATGTCCTTATATGGGGTTGTTTGTCCTGTTTCTGTCGGTTCCTGGACATCTGGCACAAGCGGTATCTGGTTTAGTTTGTGTAAGCAATTGCGGTTATATCTTTTGTTGCTTAGCCTTTACATTGAGCTTAACATAAATCTTAATAAACAATACCCTAGTCCATAGTTTCTCACAATCCCCCCTTTTTCTCTTTTTACTATTATTGTTTATTAATCATCTTCACTAACAGATTCATTTCTTGCAGTGACAACAAGCAATTTTGCTATTTCAAAGCGTTCTTTAATAAATTGCAAAACATAGCGTAATATACAAGGCCCAAATATAAGGCCTAAAATTATCATGAATAATGGTCCTGCTAAGGTAGATATCAGAGTTGTTAACCAAGGTGAGGCATTGAACCAATTTTCATACCATGATTTATTTGCTTCTCTTTCCCTTTTCCGTTGGTCCAGTCTTCTTCGAAGTTCAGCCATCGCGTCTTGCACTACACCAGTGTGATCAGCAAATGAACAACATTCTTCCTTGAGGGCCACACAAAGTCCTCCTTCCTTTAAAAATAACAAATCTAGTCCCCTCCTATTTCGTAATACTACTTCTGATAGGGATTTTACTGAGGTAGCCAGATTCTGAATTGATCGCTCAATTTTGGCTAAATCTTCATCTACTGCTAGTTGTAAATTCTGCAGTTCTTGACCTTTTATGAGAGAGGCTATACCTGTGCCTGCCCCAACTCCGCCAGCTATCAGCAGTGTAGCTAGGGTTACCACTGTAATTGGCTCTCGTTTTTGTCTATTCAGGTCTCCTTCAAAGTGGCGTATCACCTCCTCAGAGGTGTGATAGATCAGCCGAGGAACAATAATCACCTGCACACAAAACTGAGATTGATCAAACACTTTTAGGGATAGGCAAGGCGTTACTCCAATGTCTGAACAAACCCATTTAGCTCCCGGTGTCGGGATAGCCCATTTGTCACTTTGACTTTTGTGTTTCTCTATAATGGTGTTAGTGATTGTTTGGTAGCACAAAGGCTGATACTTTTCGGGCACTGTACCTATACATTTTCCTTGACCTGTTACTAATTGAATAGTAATTCCTTGCGTATGGTTCCTCTGGTCATCCCATGGACATTCTCGTGGGTTTGAACCATTAGACCATTGAATCTTACCTGGTTTTCCAATTGCCTCAAAATATGGTGGTCTAACATTATAACATAACCAGCATTCTTCAGTTAAATTTGGTTTGCTTTCATTAAGGGCACGATAAGAGGCTTGCATTAGATTCCATAAGGGGTCTTTGGATTCTGACAACTCTAGATCCCTGGATAAGGAGAATTCAGTTACAGTGTCATTAGTTGTTTCCGAAAGGGAGTCTGGAGAAGGGGTTACGACAATTATGGGGACAACCTTTTTTTTAGAGGAAGTGGGGGGATTCAGGACCAGATTTGGTCCTACTGGTAAAGGGTCATGAGGCATTCTTTCTTTGACAATTCGAAAAATGCTTCCTCTGTCCGCCCCCGGTTCCCAAAATCTAACTCCCCAAGTCCTGCCGGTTAACCAAGTGTTATCGTCTGGGTTTTTAATTTTGATTTCTATACGCTCACAGTTACAGGACATAACTGTTCCGTCATGCCCGTGCCTAGGTTTTCCACATCCCGGCGGACCCCAAGTGACACTTATAAAGTCATCACCGGGACTTGGTGTCCAATCAGAGGCTATGGTTTCACATCCCCAATATCCACAAAAGAAATGTCCTGGATAATTACAATAGCTCCTTCCGGGGTTTGAGGCTGGACACATATAAAAGGCCTTACATTTGGCTTGTGCCTTTCCCCAGGCCATACAGTGGTTTACATCACCTGTACAACCTCCAGCACTTATGGGTATTAAGGACCACAAATGGAGTGTAAAATTCCAATTACTCCCAGGGCCCGTCCAGTTTTGTATAAGTATTGATTCCTGAAGGTTATAAATTTTCCAAATCATTGGTTCATGGGGATTCCCATCTGCTCGGGTTGTCATTAATAACAACAGTAGAGGTATGCCAGAAAAAAGGGTGCTCATAATTTTAGTCAATTTTATAATACTTTTACCAGTCTTGGGGAAGTTCAGCCGCAACTGCTTGCGAATCCCACTGTTCTGGTTCCTTTCTCCACAGTTTGTTCCTCTTCTGCCTCGCCCGTCGACTCGGGTGCTTCGAGCCACGGGGTGTACCATCTTCTCGGCAGCAAGAGGGTTCTTCAGGAGAATGTCTGTTTCAGGTTTTCTGCCTTTTTATGTAGGCCTCCCACTTTACAGCCTTAACTAGTGGGGCGAAGCAAGATACGGTTAGTACTTCCCTTCTGCACTTTATAACCAAAATTTCAGCTACAAAGGGGACTGGTTCGTTGGAGTGGTAACAACAATATTGAGGGTTTATTCCTTTGGCAAAAATCTCCCACCACTCATGGGATTCTCGAATAATTTCTTGTTTAGACTCTAATTGTTTTAATTTCCACTTAGTGAGAGTTCTTTGAATTTTCCAACACTGGGTGCAAACTCCTATTGGAGGGTATCCATATTCACAGTGTGTCCACCATTTATCCTGACATACCTTACACCTAAAACAAACAAATGGATAACAATTACAGTTTAAATTATTACACCTAATTCGTATATCTAGAGTGCTTATATTATTGACATCAACATATTTTCTATATTCAATATTGTGTGGTTGCATAAGTTTAGCAATTTCCTTCAACACACTTTGTACGCTTCCATATATAATTGATAAAAAAGGAAATAATTATAGCAAATATAAACAGCAATACACACTTTATACCAAAAGGTAATATGGCAAAATAATCAAATAAAGTCTCTATCATTACGTTATCTTTTCAGGGTTATCTTGGTGTCACCTGGAGTACTGATTACTTTCCAGTGGGGTCTCGTCACTGGGCCTTTAATGCGACTGGCATGAGTCCATCCATGCTCAGCAGTCCGGACAGCTGTTTCTGTTGTAAGCAAAACAAGATAAGGTCCCTCCCAATTGGGTTTTAGGGTTTCTTCTTTCCAAGTTTTAACCAATATCCAGTCCCCAGGTTTAATATTGTGAATTTTTAAGTCCAACGGGGGTCGTTGCACAATCAGTCCATGTTCCCAAAGCTTGTTACGATGTTCTGCTAATTGTGAAACATATTCATTAATCACACGATCTCGAATTAAAACATTTGTTTGTGGACTTTCAATTCTATAGGACATTCCATACACCATTTCAAACGCTGATATTCCTACATCTGCTCGGGGCCGGGTTCTGAGAATTAACAGTGCCATGGGTAGGCACTTAATCCATGATAATTTGGTTTCTATCATTAATTTAGTCAAAATAGTTTTGATTTCTCCATTCATCCTTTCAACTTTTCCTGAACTTTGTGGATGCCATGGTGTATGGTATTCCCACTTAGTACCCAAGCTTTCTGTTAGATCTCTAACAATTTTTGACACAAAGTGTGTTCCTCTGTCCGAGTTGATTACCTCAGGTACTCCATATCGAGGTATAATGTGTTCAAGTAACACTTTAGTAACTTGGTTAGCAGTTGCCCTAGAGGTAGGAAAAGCCTCAACATAATGTGTTAAATGATCCACCATTACTAATAAACATTTGTAACGCCCTACCCTAGGTAGTTCAGTAAAATCCACTTGTATGTGTGAGAAAGGTCTGTATGCTGGGGAACGTCCTCCAAGAGGTTTTTGTCTCATGCTGCTTTGATTAACCTTTTGACAGGTCTCGCAGGCTGCCGTGACTGTCTTTGCTATGTTATATATGCCTATGCAGGCAAACTGTTGATTGAAATGATCAACTAACGACTGGGTTCCCCAGTGTGTTTTACTGTGTATTTTTGAAAATATTTCAAGTGCTATGCCCTTCGGCAAGACTTCTCTCCCATCTGGCAATATGTACTTACCATCCTGTTCCTTAGCTCCCATTTGTTCTAGTTTTTCCTTTTCTACAGACTCAAAACTCAAATTTTTACTAACAGGTACTTGTTGCATAGTCAAAATCGTACTATAATTGCCTGCCACTTGTTTTGCTTCTGTATCAGCTGCATTATTTCCCCTAACTTGATAACTTGTACCTCGCTGGTGTCCCTTTATATGTACAACTGCTATTTTATTCGGCATTTTCAATGCTCCCAAAACTCGCCGAATTAATTCTGGGTGTATCAGTTCTTTTCCCTGTGAGTTAACAAATCCTCTTTTCTCCCATATTTTTCCAAAGGTATGTACCACTCCGAACGCATAGCGTGAGTCTGTATATATAGTTCCATCCTTTCCCTTCAGTGACACTAATGCTTTCCACAATGCATACAGCTCACAGGCTTGAGCCGACCAGCTGGCACTCAGGGGGCCCAATTCTATTGTCTTAAATTCTCCTTTTTCCAACTTAACGATGGCATATCCGGACAATCGTTTACCTTCCACTATTCGAGATGACCCATCTATGAAAAATATTTCTCCATGTTGTAATTCCTCTTCTTCTAGATCTGGTCGAATTCGTGTTTGTTGTTCAATCGTTTGAAGACAATCATGTACTAACTCAGTACTTTCCCCTGGGTATAGAAATTCTGGAGGGTTAACCGCTCCGACAGTCCTTAGGGACAGTTTTGGAGATTCTATGAGTATTCCCTCATACTTTAGTAGTCGGCTATCTGTAAGCCATTTTTCTGCTTTTTGTTGAAGCACCCCCCTTATGTTATGAGGCGCATATAGGACAACTTCTCCATTAAAGGTAATACGATTCGTTTCTTCAAGTAATAAGGCAGCAGCAACAATGATTTGTAAACAACTTGGCCAACCCCTGCTCACAGGATCCAACAGCTTTGATAGGTATGCCACCGGTTTCTTTTGTCCGGCCCATTCCTGAGTTAATACTCCGAATGCCGTTCCTTCATGTATGTTAACGAATAAATGGAATGGCCGTTTTAAATCTGGGAGGCTCAAAACCGGTGCCTGACTTAGCTCCCTTTTAAGACTGGCAAACTGCTCTTGATCCTGAGGGGTCCACTTGGGTATTTTGTCTTTTGACAGTTGTTCATATAAAAATTTAACTTTAAAGCTGTAGTTCTCTATCCATTGCCTACAATACCCAAATAGCCCTAATGCCTGCCGAATTTGCCTCTTAGTGACAGGCATAGGTAATTCCAGAATTCCTTTAATGCGCTCTGGATCCAATATCTTCTTGCCGTTAAACAAATAATGCCCCAAATATTTCACTTTTTCCTCCAAAAATTGTAACTTTTCTTGTGATACCCGTAGTCCCTTTTGTGCAAGAAAGTTTAGGAGTCGAATGCTTTCTTTTCTTACATCCTCCTTATTATTCCCTGCTATGAGCAGATCATCTACATACTGTAACAGCACGTTTCCCGTTTGTACCTGGTATTCTTTTAAGAGCTCTTCCAGGGCCTGTCCAAACAGATTAGGGGACTCAGTGAATCCTTGGGGGAGCACGGTCCATCTCAATTGCTGTCTACGGCCTGTCTCTATGTCTTCCCACTCAAAGGCAAAATAATCACGGCATTCTTCTGCCAGTGGACAGGCCCAAAAGGCATCCTTTAAATCAGCCACACTGTACCAGGAGTTATGGGGTCCTAGCTTGCTTAGCAGTGTGTATGGATTTGCTACTACAGGGAACCGGGTGATAGTTCTTTTGTTTATTTCCCTTAAATCATGTACAAGCCGATATTTCCCATTTCGCTTCCTTACAGGCAAAATGGGGGTGTTAAAGGGTGACATACAAGGCTCTAAGATTCCTTGTGCTAACAATCGATCAATTTCTGTTTTTAATCCTCTTCGTCCTTCTAGGGATATGGGATATTGCCTTACCCTCACAGGTATGTGGGGTTCGGAAATTTGAATTTTAATCGGTGGGATTTCCAGTTTACTTATTGTGTCCGGAGAGTACCAGACATCGGGGTTAATTTGTTTTTGATCATCCACGGTCAAAGGATAAGCAGACACCGTTAGCTCTTGATTTTTTACTTTAATTTCTAATTGCAATTCAACAATTAAATCCCGTCCTAACAGATTAAATTCTGCTTCAGGGACGAGCAAGAGTTCACCCATTCCAAATTTATTTTCAGTTTCGAATACCACATTTTTGATTTTGCTTACTTTAAAGGGTTCTCCTTTTGCCCCAATTACTTGTACTTTTTCAGGGGAAACTTTACATCCCTCTGGTATTTGCCTAATAGTCGATTTCTCAGCCCCAGTGTCTACTAAAAAGGTGAACTCTTGTTTATGGGGACCTATTTTTAATTTTATCAAGGGCTCCTGATGACTCCGGTCCCCTAAAATATAGAGCCCCTGACTTTCCTATTCTGTTTTTAATATTTCCTCATCCCTAATCTTTTCTCTGCAATTCTTCTTTATATGTCCCTTCTTTCCACAATAAAAACAACATCCTTGCTCCTTTTTTATCACGGTGTTTTTTTGATTCATTGGGTTTTCCCTGAGGGTTTCCCCTGACTGCAGCCACCATAATTTTGAATTGTCTCATTACTTTCTTCTAGCATTCTTACTTGTCTCTTGCTACTTTCTTCTTCTCGCCTAACATACACTTTCTGTGCTTCTCTTAATAATTCATCCAACCCCTTATCCTGCCAATCTTCTAATTTCTCAAGTTTTCGTCTTATGTCGTCCCAAGATTTTGCCACAAAGTGGGTTTTTAATACTGCTTGTCCAAAGGGACTATCAGGATCGGCTCCTGAATATAATTGGAGAGCTTTTCTTAATCTCTCCAACCATTCGGTGGGACTCTCATCTTTCTTCTGTCTTTCGTTAAAAGCCTTGCTAATATTTTGACCACGGGGGACTGATTCTCTAATTCCTTGAATAACTATACTCCTTAAATCTTGCATATGATTTCTATGAAGTGGGTCCTGGTTGTCCCAGTTTGGTCTCTGAAGTGGCCATTTAGTATCTGCCTGAGGTCCCTGGGCATGTTGCGCATCCCACAATCTCATTCCTGCCCTTCTAATCATATCTCTTTCCTCGGTGGTAAATAATTGGCTCAAAATAGATTGCATTTCATCCCAAGTATAAAGGTTTGGCCCTAAAAACTGGTCTAATCGCTCTGCCACTCCAAGTGGGTCCTCAATTAGATTACCCATCTCTGTTCTCTTAAAATCCCTTACATTGTTGGAACTCAAAGGGACAGAAGACATATCCTATTGCAGGCTGGGGTCCTCCCATAGGTGTTTCCCTCAGAGGGTACACATGGACTGTTCCTGACTGTTCCCCTGTCTCACTCCTAGTTACTCGTCGCAAAGGAGGAAATTCCGGTCCTGCCTCTGGTGGAGGGGTGGGCGCTCTAGGTATTACTGGCGGAGGTGGAGGGACATATGGAGGGGGAGTAAGGAGAGTCTCTTCCTCCTCCTCTTTCCCTCCTTTTTCTCTATTGTCCTTCTTTAATGGAAAAAGTTTTGATTGAGGCTTTTCTAACCAGATTTCAGCATACTGACTCTCCTGTGGCTTTTGGGGACTCTTGTTACTCATCCAGAAGTTTAGTTGTTGTCTTACCCATTCTTCCTCTGATCCAATATACATTTTTAGAGATTTTCTTCCCTCCCCATATCTTAGTACAATATTCTATCATTTTGTTTTTACTTTTTCCTGTTGACCCGGGAAAATTTTTCCAGTTATCTAAGATATATGCTAGAGAGGTATTCTTAGGTATGGATGATCTGAGGGTATAGAGTCACGATTGTATATGTAGTGTAGTTATACAAGAGCAGCTCTTGCAAGTTAGCTAGGTAATCATGTAAGAACGGCTTGTGAAGGAGCAGGGGAGTTTTTCTTTCCATAGCAAAGGGATTACTCGTGAAAGCCTTGTACTATCTCGAGGAGAAGAGAAAGAGCAAGAACTCGAGGATGGAATGATATCCATCCTAAATACGTCAGTTGTCTCTTTGTTAAAGAAAACAGGAGGCTGACAAAGGACATGATTAGAGGAAAACAGATAGTTAACAAGGCCATGAATTAGCTCAGAATGATAAGAACACTGCAAGCTTGCAAGACCAGCACATTCCAGGCGAAAGGTGATAAGTACATCGTGAGGAGGCCTTGGGGCTTTCCTCCCAAGGACCACCGAAGACCCATTGCCCACAATTTTTGGAAGAAACTGCGCAATCACAAAGGACTGATAAGCTGATTAGCATAAGAAGCTAGAGTAGGCGGGTTTAGGTAATGAACATGTATATGCGTCAATTGAATATTCATTGTTTCATTGTATAAATATGGCACGGTTTTGCTACTTCGGGTATGCACGTTTGTGGTGGAGCGATCGCCCGTGCATCTGCGCGCATTAACCATACCTACTTTACAACTTTGGAGTTATAGAGTCTATTTCCGTACGTCATGGAGGATACAGATACTCCCCCCATGGGTGTCGAAGGATGGGTGTCGAAGGCTTGCTTTCCTTCGCCCCCATCTTCTGGAATATCCACAACCACACTCTCACACGCTCCCCTTGGTCCTGGCCCAGTCCCTCGCGGGAGATGGGAACCGCAGTACTGAAGGATCCGCACTCGCTTGGTTCAGTCTGTCGAACCTCTCATTCGTTATATTCCAGGATATCCAACCCCGCCCGAACGGCAAACCCGCGAACAAATTCGCAATATACTTACGCGTCCTGCGTCTTCGTCCGGACTCCCGTGCACAGAATTTTATGGGATTTTACCGGTTCCTCGTTTGCTCATTATTCTAGAATTTAGGTTCGTCGGTAAGGTTGAGGTAGGCTGTCGGTCGCGGGGCCGCGGATTGCCGCGGGGCGCCTCCCCGGAGGACAGAAGCCCACCGTTCCTTATCCGAGTCACAGCACCAGGAATTGTTATAAATTGAGACCACAATGGATCATAATCCAATTAAAATTTTATTAATTATAGCAAGTAGAATATGAGCAAATACAGCGCTGGACGGCAGGGGAATCTGCGTTCCGCCAACTGCCGTCCTGAGCAGTTCAAACAGTTCCTTTTTACACATCTTTACTTCCGTGTTCAATGAAGTAGTGGAGATACTCTGCGCATGCTTCAGTTGTTGCTGGGGGTCGTTTTCTGCCTCTTGGTGGTCTTTGAGGCCGAAGTAAGAAGTCTTCCTCCTTTATCCCATAGTTGACCCCTCACTCATATGTCCTTATATGGGGTTGTTTGTCCTGTTTCTGTCGGTTCCTAGACATCTGGCGGTTATCTTGCACAAGCGGTATCTGGTTTAGTTTGTGTAAGCAATTGCGGTTATATCTTTTGTTGCTTAGCCTTTACATTGAGCTTAACATAAATCTTAATAAACAATACCCTAGTCCATAGTTTCTCACACTGGTATATTAATGCCAGCAGCCAGTCCCAGAGGAAACACAGCTTATTCTTCTGCTGGTATAAATTAAAGCAATTCCCCGAATAAAATACGGTAAGGATTTTTTATCCTGCAACTATATTTGCACTAGGGATTTTCGGGCACGGATTCAGCGTTTGATCCTTTCTCAAGCTCCTGGCAGACGCAGGTACATCAGCAGCAGCGCTTCTCCCCACTCCCACCCGAGCCCGGCCCCGCAGCTCCCCCCTCCCCGCTGCTGTTGCCTCCCGGCGCTGGGCGCGGGGACTCGGATCCACTGTCTGATGCTGACGGCGTGACGGACGCTGGTGGCCCGACGCTAAACCAGCCTAAGTTAAAGTAGCGTTTTTAAAACGTAATGAGGGGAAGTGGATTTCCACCGCAAGCCCTTTCTATGCCAAGCTGCTCCTCTTTTCATATTACCAGCTACCTACGCGGGCCTATGCATTAAGGTACAGCGGCAATTCCAGTAACGTTTGCTTTCAGTATAAATCATTCATATTTCCATGGTGCCAGGAGGCTACATCCCGGCTGCGATCTGCGCTGCGGTCCGCGGTGAGCGGATCCATCCGTCCCGAGAGGACACGGCGCGGGAGACCGGGGGAGAGACACGAACAGCCCTGGGTGCGAGGAGGCTGTAGTATCGCGGGGGCACCGCATCTGCTTTCGGCATTTGGGTGCCTCAAAACCTTTTCAAGCCACGCAGCCCTAAGTCGTTCGGGAGGAGCCGATTTGCCGGTGCTGTTAATGGGGGTGTCACCCAGTGGGCGTAATCGGACTGTTGCTCTCCCCCGGCCGGACCCTGCAGGGATGCTGCTCTTAACGGGGGCGGGGAGGAGCAGCCCCCCTCGTCCCCAGCCGAGCTCCGCCAGAGCGGGGGCAACCACCCCGGAAAGCTGGAAACGAGCCCGCCCTCTGTCTCCCCCTTCGCGCCCCCCCCTTCCCGGCGCTGCAGCCCAGCTCCGGGCGGGCAGCGCGGCCCTGCACGCCCGCCCCCCGCCGGCCCTCAGCCGCCATACTGCGGGGCAACCCAAACTTGTTACACACAGGCAACAACTCCTCCTCCCGCCACCGCCCTGCCCCCGCCGGCGCGGGGAGGAGGGGGCTCGCCGGCCCAGCGTGCCGAGGGGAAGGCAGCGAGGCGGGCGGGGCCCAGGCGAAGCGAGCGCCGGCAGACCCCCGCAGGTAGGAGCGCCCAGTGGGGCGCCGGGGGAGGAGAAGGAGGCGGTGGCGGCAGCAGGGGGAGGAGAAGGAGGAGGAGGCGGTGGCAGCAGCACTGGCGGTGGAGGCGGAGGTAGAGGCAGAGCAGCGGGCGCCGCACGGGAGAGCGTCTGGCAGTGCCGCCTCCCGCCGAGGTGGGTGCGGGGGCTGCCGGGGCCGGGGGGCTGCGCCGCGGCGGGGGGCGGGCGGTAGTCGCGCACCTGCGGAGCGGGGCCCCCCGCCCGGCGGGGCCCAGTCCGCCTGCGGGCTCTGGGGAGGGGGCGCGGGCGGCAGCGGCGGCGAGGTGGGAGCCGGCGCGGGCAGCCCCCGCCGGCGGCGTGTCTGGAGCGGAGCGGGGAGGAGGAGCCTCCCGCAGCAAATGAGCGAGGGCTGGCAGGTTTATAAATGTGCTTTTTCTCCCACCGAGCCCCGCTGACCCCGGCGGCCACTCTCTTCGTCCCCGGCCCGCGCTCCCCGGTGCGTCTTGGGGCGGCGGGCCGGCGGCTGGGCCCCCGCCGCCGGTCCTGCTTGCACCTGCTGTGGCGGCGGGGCCGGGTGGCGGCGGGGGGCGCTTCCCGGAGACGATGAGTACGGGTGCGAGGCGTTCCCCCCAGCCGGGAGGTGGCCCAGTCGTTTCCAGGTGCCCCCCCAGGTTGCCACTGACGTGCCTGCGCACTTAGGGAAGGCTGCTGGCTGTCTGCTGGGGGCCGCGGTCCCCTGCTCGGCGGGTGGCAGGACGCCGTACTGGGTGCCTGCTGCTGGGAAACCGGCTGCTTATGTTTTAAAGAGCTGTTACACGCTGTGTAATTTTTCGGCTGTCAGGAGAGCTTAAATCGGGCCCGCACAGAGGGGCTGAGTTTGTAAGGGATGGGGAAAGTGACACGAGTTTCCCGTCTGTTCCTACCTGCCCTCCAGCTAATTGTAAGGGGTTGCCTTCTTCCCTGCTGCCTCCTGGAGGTGTGGGCTGCTCGGCGGTGGTTTCTGCACGTACGGAACCGCGCAGCATCGGTGTTGAAGGGAGAAGGGGTGAGTGGATGGGTGCAGTGCCTAACTTTATTGTTGCAGCTCGCTTCTATTATGCGACTGCCACGAGCAGGGAGGGGAACAGGAGCTTGTTCCTGCCCCGGTGTGGGAGGGAACATGATGGATCTGCAGGCTGAAGGGCTGTTCCAGTGCTGCTCTCAGATTCCGTGAAAATGTGAAACGCTATGTTTAAGTCTTAGGATACCCAAGTATCTAACAGACTCCTTAAATCGGTGTAGTTGTGAGGTGCTCTCTCTTTTTTTTTTTCCCCAAACTAAAATTCCTTCAGGCTGTTGACTGTTTTATGACCGTCAGGCTCCGAAATAGCTACTGATCTCATGCTCCCTTCTGGATACCTACACGGAGGTTTTGTTAGGAGACCTGTTTAATGACTTCTTTTATTAGAAAGAGTGTGAGCTTTGGCAGTTATGCAAGTGCACCTAAAGCAAGCCCAGCTGCCTGTGCGGCTGGCGCATGCGGAGGCCGTGAGGGAGCCGGAGTATCGTTTACAGTCTGGGTTAGGAAGGGGCATTGTGAGGAGAACCAAGTAGCTGGCGCAGGGCGAAGCCCTGTGCTTACCACGTTCCCCGCTGCGTGGGGAGGGGTACGAGTACGGTGGGGTGTCAGATGAGCAGGCTGTGGATGGGCACTCCTTATGCTTCCAGGTAGCAGAGATGAGGTGCGGGCAGCTCCGCTTCATTGAAGGCGTTTGCACGAGTGGCACGGGAATAGGTTTCTACGTGCTTGCTCACCAAGGGAGAATAAAAGAAAGGTTTGAAAACGTGGAGCTGTATTGACAGATTAAGTCTGACTCTACTGGGATTTGTTGGCCTACAGAGCAAATAATTTGCCCCCCACCCCCAAAAAGCAATTATACTGTGTACATTTTGTAGCAGTCACGGTTTGCAACAGAGCCTCTTGACAAAAGCTGCTTGCACTCCTCCATACTAAAGCAGGTCTTATAGCTGCTGTTTTGTTGTTGATCTTCTTCTGAGGGGGGGTGTGTGTTTTGAGTTTTTGGGGGTTATTTTAAGAAACAAAGAGCACTGTAGCTGGTGGGGAGGGCAGTAGCTCCTTCCACAGCAAGTGAAGTATTTGATGTCAGTGTTTCATGTTAGTGGATTTATTCAAAGCTGTAAGACTGATTCATAGAATTTTCAGGGCATGTAAGTATGGGTGTACACGCCTAGAGACTTCGCTTAATGCGCTGTCTTGCCTTCTCTTTGTTGTTGGTATTATGATTCAGTCCTCTGTCCTCCCCCAGTATAAACAGCTATTACATTAAACACTTGATAACCTTTTGTTAACCTGCCTGCATGGATACAGCTGTGCCCTGCCAAAAAAACCCCAAAACCCAGTGGCTCTTATACCACTTTGAGGTCCTGCAAGAGAAAGAGATGGACTGGTTGCCCTGGTGCTTCCCTTGTGTTGTGGTTTTACGTGGCGGGGCTCTGGTAGAGGAGGAGGGAGGCTGCAGAGGTGGCTTCTGCAAGAAGCTAGAAGCTTCCCCCAGGCCCAACAGAGTCAATACCAGCTGGGGCTTAAGGACAGACCTGCTGCTGACCAAGGCCGAGCCCATAAGTGACAGTGGTAGCACCTCTGGGGTAACCTAGTTAAGAAGGAAAAAAAAACCCACAAGGGGCCACTTTTTGCCCCTAGAGAAGGGAGTGAGAAGGTGTAAGGAGCTGTGCAGACACTGAGGTCAGTGAAGGGGGTAGGGAAGAGGCACTCCAGGTGCCAGAGAGGGACATTCCTATAGAATCCATCAGGAAGACCATGGTGGGACAGGTTGTCCCCCCTGCAGCCCATGGAAGATACTGGGGAGCAGAGATCCCACCTGCAGCCCGTGAAGGACCCAATGGTGGAGCAGATGGAGACATACGAAAGATGCTGTGACCCAGTGGGAAGCTTGCATTGGAGCAAGCTCCTGGCAGGACCTGCAGCCTGAGGAGAGGGAGTAGACTTGCTGTGGGAACTTGTGACTGTGGGTGACTCTGATGGAGCAGGCTGGGCCTGAAGGTCTGCACCCCATAGAAGTGACCCACACTGGGGCAGCTGGTGAAGAGCTGAAGCCCTGTGGGAAAGGACTCAGTTCATGGAGGACTGTCTTCCATGGGTGGGACCCCACACTGGAGCAGGGGAAGAGTGTGAGGAGTCCTACCCCTAAAGAGGAAGGACGAGCAGAGCTAACTTGTAATGAATTGACTGAAACCACCAACCCTGTCTCCCCCTGTGCCACCTGGGGGCAGGGAGGAAAGTAGAGAAATCATGAATAGAGTTGATGCCAGGGAGTTGATGAAGGGAGGGGTGGGGGAAGGTGCTTTAAGATTTAGTTTTATTTCTCATTAACCTACTCTGTTTTCATGGAGTACTTGCTTGGGGGTGGTGGTAAGAAATTGGATGCGGGTTGTTTTTTCTTCTGTGTTGAGTCTGTTTTGCTCATGATGCTGATTGCAGAATGATTTCTCTTTGTCCTTATCTCGCTCCTAAGCCTCTCAATATCTATTTTCTCCCCTGTCCAGCTGAAAAGCAGAGAGATAGAGCGACTTTGGTGAGCGTCTGACCTCCAGACAGGGTTAAAAAGCCACCACACTTGGCTGGCCTGTCTCCTCAGCAACTGAGCCTTCAGTTACCTGCTGCTGTGCAGCCTCTTACTGGTGAGGAGCTGGAGACCTCCAGAGAGGTTCTGTAATTTGGGCAGGGCAACTTGGCTGGAGTTGGAGCTTGCACTGTGCTGGCTCTGTGCGTGCTTTGGCACTCTCTCCCGGCTGTCTTAAGGGGTTGCATGTTGAATGGGCATTATGCTGTCAAAATCACAGAATTGTAGGGGGTGGAAGGATCTCAAGAGATAAGTCCAACCCAGTATGCCTTTTCTTAGATATTTTCTTGCAGTGAAGTTAACTGGAGGTCTCTTTCAGTTATGCCAAAATAGTTTTTTGATATGAGCTGCTATCACTTGATCTAATGCTTGCACATGCCACCTAATTTTGTTGCATAAATTGATAAATGGTTCTGCCTTACTCTGATTCTAAGGGCGATGATCTGAAGTGGGACTCTTATATAAGTAAGTGGAAATAAATATGATAGAAGTGCCCCAAGCTTTTAGTTTATCTCTAAACTCCTTGAGTGTTCTGTTTGAGCTTTTTGTTTTCTCTGGGGAAAAAAATGAAGTCTCAAGCCATGGTCATGCAATTTTAGAGATTGTAAGAAAATAAAGTATTTCCCCCAAGTGCTCAGATATGAGGCTCTTTGTCCCAGTTTTTGCTGTGCAAAGGTAACTTCAACAGTACCAATGAAGCAAAGAGTTTTATTGCCAAGGTTGAATAAGATTTCTTGTAAGCTTTCAGTGCTTCTAAGTGTTGGATCTTGTAAATTTAACTTAACATAGTTGAAAAGTAGTTTCTGAAAATGCATGACCCATGCAAGTGTTATTAATGGATGATCTACCATGCCTACCACTAAACTGAGGTTTAATTACTTGTAGACATGACTGAGAGAATTTTTCACAATGTTTTAGTTTTAGAAAAGGGCATGAAGCAGTAATATATTTCAGGTAGCATGTGACCATAAAGATGGGAGACTTAAAGGTGACAAGAAGCAGCAGCAAAGCAAGTCATGAACTTCCCTGACTTACCTTTAAAGGTTCCTTTTTTCTTTTTACACCTGTGTATATATATAAATCACTCTGAAAGCTCAAAACGAGGATTCAGACTTTTGTTACTGTGGTAGTATTACACAGTTTTGGGCTCTTCCTAATACTGCTGTGCACTGTGGTTAGTTAGCTGAAGAAAGATGTGTTCAGCTGGGAGGTTGTGCAGTAAATAGAACTGGGAAGTGCTTTTGTCTCTCTTATTTGATTTTTCTTTCCCTGAAGCTTTCCCCCTCCTCCTACCTGTCTAACTGGTCATTTCTCAGATGATAAAGCTGCGTTCTATAAGGCTTCTTCATCTGGCTTTGCATAGTCTTGTGCTTGAGTGTGTAGGCAGATAGTTTGAAGTATATTGAAAAGCTTAGGGAAGGTCCCACTTGTTTTACTGGGGTTTTGGGAAGACAAAGTGGCTGCAGAGGAGCTTATTCAGTGTAGCACACAACTGGTTGTGTAGCAAGAGGAGCCTGTGAGTGCTGAAAGGATGCTGCTGCACTGCCATTTGGAGTGTTAACACTGCATTGACATAGCTGTAACTGGCTGGGTGGAAGCTGCTTTAACTGTTTTCTCTCTGGTTTTGTTTTTGGTTCTTATATGAGTTCACAAAAGGAAAATGACTTACTGTGTTCCCACAACTATTGGGTTCAAACCAAAAGTACTGCCTCGTATTCCAGGCACATGTGCACCATCATGTTGGATGGGGAAGTTGCAGAAGTGTCCAGAACTGGATCAAAAGGTCTTGCATTTAATTGTGTTCTGGGCAGAAGGCTTTTGTGTTCTGTCTTTCATCTACCTGTGAAGCTCCAGGAGTGCTAAGGGCTGCTTAGCCTTTGTTGCCGACTGCCTTCACTGGGAGGAAGGTTAGTGCCTGTAGTGAGAAGGATGTTGTGCTCTGCTTCTAACCGTGGGAGTCCGGGAGCTGCTCTTGTCCCTTCTGCTCCCCTCCTGGCTACGTTGTGCTGCAGTAAGCTTCTGGGTATGTGAACGTGTTTCTGAAAGTGACAGAAGTAAATAACCGTAAACTTATTTATGGTACTGTTAGTGCTCTTTTATGATGGGATGGAGGGAGAAGAAAGAAAAGGCTTTTCAGTGCGAGGGCATGCATGTTTTTTTGTAGTGCTGCAGCTCAGATTTTTGACATGTGAGTGTTTTAAAGCACCAAATGGCAGGCTTTACTTCAAGAGTGTGCTCTTACGGTGCCTGAGGGCGAAACAAAAGAGTCGGCAAGTTAATAGAAAAAGGTTGGGACTACAGATGTGAGCAGATAAGGAACTTTGCTAAGGACAGTAAACAAAGTTAAGCCCTTGTATCAAGTTTAGAACAAGTAATCTAGATATAATACCCCTTTTCCTGCCTCTTTCCCTCCTCTTCTACCTATTTCTTTTCCTCTCTGTTCATGTACAGCAGGGAACTCATAATCCAGCAGGCATTTTCTGCATTGATCCTCTTAAAAAATTAGCATTAGCCTATATATGAAGCAGACCAAAGAGGATTGAACACTGTGCTGCAAAATTACTACCTGTTTGGCCTCATTGCAAGGACAGGAAGGCTGCATTTCACTTCTTCCCTCTCTGAAGAATGCTTTGGGCACCGTGATACAGCGCGGGCGTGAGAGGAGAGCAGGCGATGGTGCACTGTGAGGATCTTGACTTGTGTGTTGCCCTGCACGACTGTGCATGCCAAGCAGCTGTGTACGTGATTGAGCACTCACATGAAATGTATGGAATTAGCAAACTGGGAAATGGTGGTGTCCTTAATGCATCTGATTACTCAACGGAGCTGGGAGACAGAAGAGGATATGCAAAGCAGGGGAAAGTTCAGAGACAGGCTTTTCTGCTGGGAAAGCAGGCGGGAGAGCAGAAACTTCTGCAGACTTTATTAGCTCTTTGGTGGTGGTATGCAAGAGAGACCAACTGGTCTCTGGGAGCTAAAGCAGGTCTAGCACGGTTGCAGCAAGGTGAGGCAGAGTGGGAAGGCTGGTGTTCTGTGCTGGGAAATGGGCTGCCAGGTCTGGACAGATTTGTATGCATTGCAAGTGCCAGGGAGGGAGAAAAAAGGGGAAAAATGCATGAAACGTGATTATAGTTCTTGCTTTGTTCAAGACTAGTTTTCAAGGGCAGGTTTTAACTCTGCTTCTGCAGAGTTTTTCCTCCATCCCCCAATATAAAGCAGGCATTCCCCTTGCCCCAGATGATCAGTTTTTATGTGTATATGCGTAGTTCTGCTTGGTTGTGTGTGTGGTTTTTCCCCCCCCCCTTCATAAATAAATGATACTCTGAGCTTTGTCATCGCCTATACAATGAGATGTATAGAAAAGTGGAGTTTTGGTTTTTTTTTAAAAAAAGCCTTTTTTCTCATTTTCACTGAAAAAGATTATGTTCTACCTCTGTTTGTTACTGGAAAAACAACACAGGATGTAGGGATGAGTCCTAGTGACCTGAAAGTTATTGGATTTATTTTTTTTTAAACAAAGTGCAGGATGAATTTGTTTTAAATCAGGTTGCTGAGGTTGCGCTTGGCTTTGCTTAGGATTATTGTATTTAAAACTCCTAACTTTGGAATATTCCAGAAGGAGCTGGCTGTCTCTTACATTGTTTAGCATAAAATAGGTTGATTAGAGTTTGTGTGAGGACACACTAAAAGTGGTAAGTTATCTCTGTAAAATGCATTATTGTAACCTCACAGTTTGCAAGCTGTCTCTTGTGACGGTAGGGAAAAATAAACCTACTATGTATTGTGGTGTTTGGACTGTTATATGCACGTGGGTGATACTGGCTGGAGCTATGGTAACTTTTGAGTATTGATACATTATTTTCACAGATGCTTTTATCTTGTCCAATAATGCTTGCATTTATTCTGAAGCCATTTATTAAATAATGTTCTAGAAATAAAATCCCAGTTGCTAATGCAACCAGAACATTTGTTGTTCAGTGAAACCAGATGAGATTCTTTTCACTCACCGGTGGATGTGAGGGAGACAAAGCTTGTTGAAAGAGGCTATGTCTTGTATTGGACAAACTGGTGTAAAGTGATGGGTAGATAGACAAGCTTTTGGACAACCAGTCTGTTCTCAGCCTAATCCATTAAAATATTTATCACCCTTCCCTGTAAGGCCCATCTTGGATATTCTTGTTAGGCTCTGTAATTCTTGCCAGACTCTGCAGTGTGGGCCGTGAGTATTTCTGTGTGTAAATCTGTATTTAATTTGAGTATTGTAAGAGTGGTCTGCAAACCACTTACAAAGGAGGAGTGTTGTGCACGCAGAGGTTAGTAGTCAGGGCCCTGATCCTGACAGCAGGTTTGTGTGGCTGGGGTTGGGGATGTGCCTCTAGAGTTTTACCTGTGGCATGAAGGCCCTGCACAAGGATGCTGTCCTGGCATTGTCAAAACTATTAAAAATAGTTGCTGTAGTAACAGGGCAGTAGTGCTTTAATTTGTCATCCTGCATATGGAAGTCTGCTTCAGCATGTAGAAGTTTGCTGGAACAGCGTTTTGCTCAAAGCTTTTTACTTCTCCCACATCTCGGTTGTTTCTTTGAACAAAAGGTGTTCAGAAATGGTTAGAGGCAAGAAATTATGCATTCCTGTATCCACTCCAGGGTTGTGTGGTTATTAAGGATTTGCTAGAGATGCAAATGTATGCGCACCCAGACCCTTCTGCCTTTGGCTGCAAATGTACCCTACCTGAACGGTCCATTTGTCAGGGAATTAGTTGTCCATCAGAACTAGCTGCAAAAAAACCCCAACCTCTGATGGAACTAATATTCACACCCCGAACAAAAAAATCTGAAAAGCTGCTAAAAAAAGTATCTGTCTTTTGCCCAGAAGTAAGAATTACATTATAAACCCCCAAACAAACTAAAACAAAAAACCAAAACCCAGTTCAAATCTAGTCTTACTTAGATGAGAGAATCTTATCTTTAAATTGAGGTTGTTAAAGCTCTGCAGTTACGTGTTTAGATGCTTGGTCCTATTGAAGCAAATTTACTATCCAGTTGAATTTGGCTGGGTTTTTACTTCAGGTGTCAGGAAAACAGCCTTGAAGGGTCATCCTGATCACCTTCTAGGTAAGTGAGACATACAATGGCATTTTCATTTCATTTCTGCACAGGATTTAGTTATGAGGGACTGTACGGTAAGTATCTAAGACAGACCTTTTCATAGGCTTAAGAGCTTTACTCTCTGTGCAATTCTATCTCCCCAAAGAATTAATTAAATAGATAAATAACCCCAACCCATATGCATGCATTCACAACATACTAATTGTTTAAAATGTTTGACTAGGTATTTTCAGTGACTAGATACTACTGAAATAGTGTTATCCTCTTAATAATTATGTCCTTCCATAACTCTCAAGTGTAATTTGAATCTCTTATTTTATGTGCCTAAAGGATTTGTTGCTGCAATGGCAGAGGGTGTGTGACATAAAGCTATCTCATACAAACTTGTATAGGGCTGTGTAAATTACATGTATGTATTTTAAAGCTGAAATCAGTAGTTGGTCACAGAACTAAGATTTTTTATAAGGAGATGTTCTGTGATGGTTGTATATGCCTGTTTGGAATTGATTAAAAATAAAAGTCTCTGCTTGCCTCTGCTCTGAAATGGGTTTCCTATGTGCATAAATTGATTGTGCATCAAATGGTATATGCTGTTATTCAGGAATTCCACTGAGGTTTTTTAAGAACTTTTTTTCTGCTTTAATATTGACAGCCAGTGGGGCAAAAAGTGACTTACTATTCAGAGCCTGCCTTCTGTTGTCTAATTTAATTGTTGGCTTTTATGAGAGTTCAGTTCCTGTCGCTGCATGTCTGCTTCTGTTTTTCTTCATAGCTCTGCCCTCGTCATCTGGAATGGGATGTGGATTTATGTCGTTTGCTTTGGAAAAATAAATTTCTCAACAGATTATGAAATGATGCTTTCGATCATTTGAAACATCTGATGACCTTTGTGCTCTCTGGTTTCCGCTCAGTGTTGGCTGGGAAGGTTGTGCACACTGAGGCTCAGCTTGCTGCTGGGTGAAGGATGGTGTCGTTACGGGCCTGGGAGAGTGTCCAGGGGAAGGGGCGAGTGCAGCACAAAATTGGTAGAGCAGGAATAGTTAATGTTTGTCTGTGGAAGGTGGATGGAGTCAGCTGTGCTAATTTCTATGCCATAAATGGGCTTTGGGAGTCAAAGGTGTTAATGTGACCCTGTCATTACACTGCGGTCGGCAGTGAAGGGAGCTTTGAGGTTCCCACTGAGAGATTTTTGGCCTGCATATTTCCATGGCAACTGCCATCACTTAAACATTTATAACCTTTGATTAAAGATACCTAAAGGAGAGGAAAACCTTTTAAACGTTACAAATGTAAAGCTTTAAGTAGGTCTTTCACTTTAATGATATCCCTTATTTACATTCCTTGGAGTGTGGGTTTTATAAGGAGCACAGCTGTCCCTTCCCCTTTGGTAGACTTTGAGATGACATTTCAGGGTAAATGTGATGTTCTGGAGATAGCTATCAGGCTTTGATCATAGCTGCACTGACATGACTCCAGAAACTTAGTTGCTATTTATTTACATTAGTGAATTTTATACCAAAATTATCCTTGAAGTCCATTACACAGGGAGATAAAAGGGTTTGAGCAAAATAATTTTAACACACACACACACCACCCCCACCACCCCCCCCCCCCCCTTTTTTAAAGAGAAGAAACATGAGATATGTCCTAAATAATCAGGCTCTTCAGCGGTATAATGGCTAATTCACTAGAGCCTTGTGCCAGTGGGGAAAGCAAGCTGTTCCTGTAGAGGAAACTGAAGCTTGCTGTTGGCTTGCGAACTGTGTGGAAGGGCATGTTTGTTTGGTGCATCTTCCCATCCCTCCTTCCTTTCCCCCGTGTGCCTGTTATTTAAAGTATTTTACTCCATGCTCTGGTAGCCAGGTAGCAGTGCTGTGAAAGAAACATGTGCTCTGCTCAGGTCAGATGTTCTCACATCTGATGCTCAGATGCAGCATGTTAAGGCTTTCTGGGAGCTTCTCGCTGTTGGAAAGCAGTCAAACACTGGAAGAAAATTGAATAATTTTCCATAATATTTTTCTGCTTTCTTTTTAATCTTGGGATTTTTTCTTTTTTTTTTTTTCCACCTGCCACTCTTTTTGAATTATCCTTGGGGAGATGGAATACTGAATGCAATAGTGGGTTTCACGGCTATGCTAGCAAAAGTGGAGCTGGAATTTCAGGACTAGCACAGTGGGAGCTTTGAAGATGGATGAAATAAAGCTAGGCTGTTTCTGCGCCATTACTTTGGGCAGCTGAAGTTTGGTTTTGCTTTGTACTAACCGGTACTGAATGTAGGAGAGGGTAGAGCAGTGGACTAGCTTGGTAAGAGAGTGTGACATGTAAAGGGCTGTTTTGGTAGGACTGCGTGCTCCAGCATTTCATCATCACCTCTTATCTTTCTGAAGGAAGAGGTGTATAGACACTGCTAAGCCTAATAGCTGGTGGTGGGTAGTTTAATAGGACAGGGCTGGCTACTGTTGCCAAAACAGGGTTTTTATTGCTGCAGATGTATTGTTCTGTCTGAATTTCTAGGGCTGATGAGCACACTGTGTGGTGGTTGGAAGCCTCATGTGCTGCTGGAATTGCAGAGGGGCCTTTGTGCTGCTCTGCTACAAATTTTAACATCCCTCAAGAAAGCTTTTAGCATTGAAAGACCTGGTTGGTTACTGTGGAAAGATCATAATGATTATGCAAATGTGACTGGAAAGTTCACAATGGTGGGATATTTATAAGGATGTCTGATTCTAGGAGTGGCAGAAAGGAAAAGAAAACTTTGAGGAAAAAATGAAAAGGCATTGTGAAATACTCTTTGATCCAGACTAGCGATGGATTTTGATGCTGTTACTAATCCATGCAGTTTTGAGCTGGGAATGATTTTCAGTAGCTGTTGTGATATGAGAAAGTACTTCTGGCTACTGTGTGATATTAGAGAAATAACTATTCTGGTGACATGTTGCCTGCTTGAGATGTAATAGGATTTTTGAAAAATAGCAGCACACAGAGGTTGTCCTGATGTCAGGGTTGTTTGTCAAATGGACTTCTTGGCATAGCTACAGCATTTCCCCCTGTTCTCATGAATCAGAAAGGTGGGGTTGGAGATTAATCTTTTTTTTATCACCTTTTTTGAATAGTTGGGTATGAAAATGCTAGAGCTGAGTCTCAGGAAATGGCCCAAGGTGCCTTTTGTGTTGAAGTGTACATGTACTAGATTGGACAGGTTGATATTGCATATTCTTGTGTTGTGTTTTGTATGCTTCCTTTTAGTATATTGTAATGTTTGTCATGCAGCGCAAGTTTATGACAGTGGTGTCATCATGAAATGGGCTCATTTTATGAGGATTGTCAATGCACAGATGTTAGTGTTAAACAGATCTTGGGAGCTGGCTTATGTTCTACAAACTATGTCAGAGTGTGGGGTTATTTTCTTCTTTTCACCTTGTCTGAGATCTTACTCTGCTTTTCCATTCCTACCTTTAAAACAACTACCCATTCTTAGTTCTTTTACACACCAGCAGCCATTCTACAGCTCAGGTGGCTTTTTGTGAAAGTTCTTTATTAAGCCTTGCTGTTTCCATTCTGGAAACACATAGGTGTAGGGCCTTCGTAAATGAGAGGAGTGTGGTTACTGCTCACATGTTGTGAGGAGAAGGGGTTGGAAGAGTTGTACAGCCATTAGAGCGCTTGCTGGGTAATGTCGGTCCCTTGAATGCCAGCATCCCCAAAGGGCTTGGTTTGGGGAAGAATCACAGAATCATAGGGGTTGGAAGGGACCTCAAGAGATCATTGCGTCCAGCCCCCCTGCCAAAGCAGCTCCCTAGCTCATATTGCACAGATAGGCATCCAGACGAGTCTTGAATATCTCCAGAGAAGGAGACTCCACCACCTCCCTGGGCAGCCTGTCCCAGGGCTCTGTCACCCTCACTGGGTAAAAGTTCTTCCGCATGTTGGTGCAGAACTTCCTGTGCTCCAACTTGAGGCCATTGCCCCTTGTCCTGTCTCCACAGACCACTGAAAAGGGGCTGGCCATTTCCCCCTGCATCCCACACTTAAGATATAAGGTCCCCCCTTAGTCTTCTTTTCTCAAGGCTGGACAGTCCCAGCTCACTCAGCCTTTCCTCCTACGGGAGCTGTTCCAGGCCCTTAATGATCTTTGTAGCCCTTCTCTGCACTCTCTCCAGGAGATCCCTGTCTGTTTTATACCAGGGAGCCCAGAACAGGACACAATACTCCAGGTGGGCCCTGACCAGGGCAGAGTAGAGGGGGAGGATCACCTCCTTAGACCTGCTGGCCACACTCCTCTTGATGCTCCCCAGGATCCCACTGGCCCTCTTGGCCACCAGGGCACACTGCTGGCTCATAGCCAATCTGTCATCAACCAGGACCCCCAGGTCCTTCTCCACAGAGCTCCTCTCCAACAGGCCATCCCCCAGCCTGTACTGATACGTGCAGTTATTCCTCCCCAGGTGCAAGACTCTACACTTGGTTTTGTTGAACCTCATCTGGTTTCTCCCTGCCCAGCTTTCCAGCCTGTCCAGGTCTGGCTGGATGGCAGCGCAGTGTTCCTGCGTGTCAGCCACCCCTCCCAGCTTTGTATCATCGGGTACTTGCTGAGGGTGGATGCTATTCCCTCATCAAGGTCGTCGATGAAGATATTAAACAATACTGGACCCAACTCCAACCCCAGGGGAACACCGCTAGTCACAGGCCTCCAGTCAGACTCTGCTCCACTGATCACGACCCTCTGAGCTCGGTCCGACAGCCAGTCCTCAACCCACCTCATTGTCCACTCATCTATCCCATGCTCTCTCAGCTTTGCTATCAGGATGTCATGGGAGACAGTATCGAAAGCCTTGCTGAAGTCAAGGTAGATGACCTCCACTGCTCTCCCTCCATCCAGCCAGCTGGTGATGAGATCATAGTAGGCTGCAGGATTGGTCGAGCACGATCTCCCCTTGGTGAATCCATGCTGACTTTTCCTCATAACCTTCTTCTCTTCCAATTGCTTGGTGATGGCATCCAGAACAAGCTGTTCCATTACCTTTCCAGGGACAGAAGTGAGACTGACTGGCCTGTAGTTACTTGGATCCTCCTCCTTGCCCTTTTTAAAGACCGGAGTGATATTGGCTATCCTCCAGTCTTCAGGCACCTCTCCTGTTCTCCCAGACCTGTTGAAGATGATAGAGAGCGCCAGCTCCCTCAGCACATGTGGATGTATCCCATCCGGGCATCCCATGTGTGCATTGATACCTTTGAGACACTCCTGGACCCACCCCCACCTCAACCAGAGGGAAGCTCTTAATTTCCCAAACTCTCTTACTTTCTTCCAGTGTCCATGGGTCCTGAGGGGTCTTTGAAGTGAAGACTGAAGCAAAGAAGGCATTCAGTATCTCCACCTTCTCAGCGTCCCCCGTAACCAGGTAGAAGTCTGCTCCCAAAGCAAGTTTATTGGTATTTTGAAAAAGGACTGTGATTTGTTGGGGGTGGGGGGTGGGGGGATGTAACAACTCAGGTTAACCCACTGGCAAGCTGCGAAGAAACGAAAGCTCTGAAACTTTTCTTAGAGTTAACAGAAAAATGTGCACTAGAATATGAATGTGAACACGAATAAAGACCTAAGAATTAAATGTCTGGAGTTTGTAGGGCTGGCATTCTGCCAACCATAAGATATTTGTCTGTTTTCAGCCTGCTGAGAGTGTGTGTCTGAGAGAAGACCCTGACCCTAGTCAGGGGTCAGATCCAGAGAAAGGTCTCTGAATGCTTTCAGATACTTAAACGTGAATGAGCTCCTCTTGGATTGCTAAGGTATTAGGTGGTGTTTTGGCAGCTTTTAGCTTTTAACCAAAGCCAAACAACTGCATTTTAAGGCTGAAGCAACTGCTGGATCAAGTTGCCATATCACCTGAATACAAGACATCATGTGAGCATATTCATTTACACCCATGAAGGGAGCTGTCATTTCTCTTCAAATGAAAAAATCACAAAGCCCCTTTCTAAGGTGGTTTCGTACTAGTGGTTACTAACCAGAGGAAGAGCACCATGAGTTTTTCATCAGCTTCTGCAGTGGGGGAGGAGAGCACTCCCATACCCGTCATATGGTGGGGATAGTGGATTGGAACAGTGCTCAAGGGTAGCTTGCTTCTGTGTTTACAACTAAGATTTTAACTGCTATTTCAGTCTTGAAAACTTGTTTATGAGCTCTGTGAGGGTTTGTCTTGTTTCATCACTGAGAGAATAGCAACAAGCAAGGTCCACATAAACAGAATTATTTTAGAACGTTTCTAAAAGATAGGAGCGGGGAACCAAGTTGTCAAAAAATAGGCACATAAAATGTGGGAGTGATGCAAATGATCCAGATGTGCACCTTCAGCTGGAAAGGTGCTGCAGCATCTCTGAATGTGTGTGTTCAGATCATGATGTATGGGACATCTCAGTGATCTGTTCGTCCAGATCCTGAAGTGTCTGTCTGGATAAACCTCAGCTGGAATAGAGATGTATGCAGGAGATAATACCGTTGCCTTTGTTCAGAACTTCCATGTTTTTATGTTTGCTTCTGAAAAATGTTTTATTGATTTCACTAAAAGGAGCAGCGTGGATTTTTAGTTTAGTGTTTTCAGTACAGCCAGTAGCACCATGAAAACACTTAGATGTCTGCGTAGGGTGGCGATTGCTGCGGTGACTTCAGAAGACTTTCAGGTGTGATCAGATTGCTTCAGTAGGCTTTTCTTACAGTGCTGAAAGTCATTTGTGGTTACATGAGTTCAAGTTGAGTCTGGAGACTTCATACACTTCAAAATTGTAATTGTATTATTACTGAGATGTCCTATTTAACTATCCAGCCAAGACACTATACAGGGTTATCCAGGGATATGTTGTTACTTTTTTCTTACATTACACGTTGCTGTCCCTTTTTTTCCCACATACAGAGGAAAACTTGGGTTAGTGTTAAAATTAATCAAATATTGACAATAAAACCATGGACATTTTATAGGGCATCCTATCCATTAATAATCTCATGGGAAGCAAGAAAAACAAAAAAGTTTTATTGTTGAGATACTGATGATAATGCTGCCTATCGATCTCAAGCATTCACAGGGGAAAAACACAGAATTTTGAGCCACTGTGTTTATTCAGCAAGACATTTTTTGAAAATACGTTGATAGAAGAACTATTTATAATGCTGTTGTGAGCTGTAACAGTGTTAGGTGGGTACTGCTTGTACTGGAACAAGCAACTTTATTGTCTACTGAATCACTTTTGAGTATAAGAATGTGAAGGCCAAAGCCGCAATAAAACTGTTTTGTTTTCTCTTTGAGTGAAAAACAACAAAAGGTGTAGCTAAAACTCAATTTAATTTTAATTCTTAATGTTTCACTTCCTTTACTTTAAAAGTGAATTGGTGAAAGTACAGTTGGTAGTTTGATTTTAAAGTCAAGTATATTCCATAGGACTTGGAATTCGGGCTTCATTACAATTAAAACCACTTCCGTCTAAAATTAATATCAAAATGCTTAGAGATTGTTTCAATCTGAATTATAACATCAAATTGTTCAGATATTTATGTGGGTAGAGCAAAGTTGACATTTTAGTTAATATTTTGTGACTGTTACATGTAGGTTATATCATATGTGTGCGTTTTTAATGCCTAGGACAATGTTGTACATAAAGCCCATTTTTTGGCTGCCTAAAATTCCTAACGCTGTCCTGTACAACAACATACAGGTAGCAGCTGTTTGTTCTTTTTGTGACTTAGGTGCTACAGATAGCCACACTGGCACAGACTTTTCCAGACTCACCGCACTGAACCAACAGGGAGACGTATGCCAGAGGGTTAATTGTGTCTGCTGAGGGGCAGGGCACGTGAGACCCAGCACAGCACCAGCAGTTCTGCCAGCAGTGTAGTGATTGTATTTTTGGGGACTTTATTATGGTTGGTAGAGTTTGTGCAACAGTCCTTCAAAACCTTGTATTTGTATTACTTTCAGTGCTTGGGTTTATGGTAGAGGGGAGGGAGTGGGAGGCTGAAAGCTGTTGGCTTTCATAAAACACGTGGCAGAATGTGAAATTCAGCTGAAGCTCTCCCTCCTTAGGCCAGCTGTCAGCCAGCAGGCTACTCACAGAAGTAAGTACTGGCGCTTGTTTCAGGGTTGGGATTTGTGGCAGGTGGAGATTGGAGTTTGTAGAAACAGCCGACTGCTGCAGTGCTTGTAGAATGCTTCTGGACGTTGGTTGTTAACCCCCTGCTTAGCTTTCTGGCAGGAGGACAGAGCAGTCTGGTCCAGATCCTGAGGTCAGCTACTCAGGCTTTTACATCTGAGACTTGTCTAGCTTTGAAACTGGTACAGGGGAAGAAACTGTGGCAGCAGCGAAGCCCAGTAGTGAAGCTTTACGCTTCTCATTATGACCATCTGCAGAGTCACGAGCATGTTTGTGAGCCGTAATGCGTGTTTACAGCTGTCTTTGTACATGGGGGTCATGTAAACGTGTATCATTAAGCAATGCATTGATTAATCAAGGAAGTGTTACAGTATGAACAGTAAAGTGATAAAAACATGGGCTTTTCAGTACTGCTTCCCCTTACTCTCTCAGCTCTGTGTACTAAAATAAGTTTGTTTTCTTCTCAACTTAGAAGGGCTTGGCAAAACTTAGTTGTAGTCAAGCTTTTCACTTTTCACATCTGCACACACCGCTGTCATATTTTTCCACTTATTCAGTTTCTTAACATGCCTATGGTAATTTAAAGATATAAAGGATTTACTTCAGATCACCCAAAGCAAGGATTACTTTCTCCATTTTCAGTTGCTTTTGAAAGCTTGTTTGAAGAGGTTTAAAGGTTTCTGTGTGACTGATGTGGGATGGACCAAAGTATTTAATCTTCTATAGCAGATGAAAACATGAGCTTTTAAAAATGGTTGGGGAGCAGAGAAGAAAACAAGCTGAAATTTAACTAAATCTTTGTGGCTGTATGCTTGTGGAGGAGGATATGAAGGCTCGTGAAACTTTAATCCCAACAAGACAGTCTCTTAATATAAGTAAATTAGGTAGTTCCCTTTGTGTGGAGAGGAAGGACTTGTGAGTTGGTAAAAAAGGACAGCATTGGTCACTTTCTCAAGCATTTCCATTTCCTGCAAAAATCTGAAGCTCCTAGACTGAAGTGTAATTTATGGTTTTATGGTCCTACCAGGGCTGTTGTATTCTGGTGGCATTCAAGGACCCCAATCAGAGATTTGGTCCAATAAGCATTTGTGGTATAAATGTGAGAGACAGTCCCTTCCTTGGGAAGTTTAAAGCATTGTTTCAAACAAGAAAAAATGGAACCTTGTAGAAGGAGGAGAAGCAAAATTTGGGAGAGCAAGTTAGTCTTGTGCTGTCCTGCTGCATCCAGTCATTGAGCTGTGCCCTTGGCTGTTACAAAAAATAATTCCTCTTGTAGATCATGCTGCATTTGTGGATCTTAAATGCAGGGGGAAGAAAAAGGGAACAATAGCTGTTAGTGTGTTGAATAAGCTGCAAAAGAAATGTGGGAAGGGCAGACAATATGTGAATCTACCACAGGTCCATGCTGAGGCTCTGTGTCTGTGGTGGTTTGACCCTGGCTGGAGGCCAAGATATCCACCAAAGATGCTCTATCACTCCCCTTTTCAGCTGGACAAGAGAGAAAATATATATTGAGAGGCTTAGGAGTCGAGATAAGGACAGGGAGAGATCATTCCACACAGCATCACTGGCAAAACAGAGTAAAGGAAAGACAACTCTCTACCTTACACACAGTGACACCAGAGTCTCTCCCTCCCTCCTTCCCTCTCCAGTGTGGGGCCTCTCCATGGGCTGCAGGTGGGGCCTCGGCCCTTTCCCTGGGCAGTAGGGGGGACACCCCCTCCACCGTGGGTTTCTTCAGGGCCTGCAGGGGCGTCATCTCCTTCCCTTCTCTGGGGGCAGAAAGTGTCCGCTAGCAGTTTTTTTCTTCTAAATGTGATTCCCAGAGGTGCTGTGACCATCCCTGATGGGCTCAACCTTGGTCAACAACGACTCTAGCCTTGAGCCCAGCTGGTATTTGCTCTGTGGGTCCTGCAGACAGCTTCTGGCTGCTTTTTGCAGAAGCCACCCCTGCAGCCCCCTCTCCTTCACCAGAACCTGGCCATGAAAAACTACAACAGTGTCAAACTTCAAGAGCAGGTAACTTGCAAGGGGACAGAGTTATGAAGGATGGAAAGCTGGATGAAAAGAAACAATAATGGGATTTGTGTCCTTACAGAAAAGAAAATTTTGGTGGTTCTTTGAGGAGGGTGAGGATCACATCTAAATTTTCAAGTAAATGAATGATGTGGGGAAGAGAAGTTGACTTGTTTTGAAGAACAATCATGCAGTTTCTAGATGCATATGTTTTGTTCTGGAGTGAAAATACAGCATACTTTACTGACCTGATTAAAGATGAAATTTGTAGTATTCTGATTCACATGCTTCCTGCTTGTTGTGGGTTTGTGTGGCAATGTTTTGGTAGTGGTGGTGGCTGCAGGGGTGGCTTCTTGCAAGAAGCAGCTTGACACTTTGCCATGGTCCCACAGAGCCAATACCAGCTGGTTCAAGGACAGACCCGCCGCTGACCAAGGCTGAGCCCATCAGCGACAGCGGTAATGCCTCTGGGATAACATAATTAAGAAGAAAAAAAAAAACCCCACAAGTGGCTGCTTTTTGCTGCCTGAGAAGGTAGTGAGAAAATGTAAGAAACTTTGCAGACACCAAGGTCAGTGGGGGAGGCACCCCTGGGTGCCAGAGGAGAGATTCCCCTGCAGCCGGTGGAGAGAGACGCTCATGGTGAAGCAGGGGGACTTGTGACTCCGTAGGGGGACCAGGCTGGAGCAGTCTGGGCCTGAAGGTCTGCACCCTATAGGACAGACCTACACTGGGGCAGCTGGTGCAGAGCTGAAGCGCTGTGGGAAAGGACTCATGTTGGAGAGATTCATGAAGGACTCTGTCCGGTGGGTGGGACCCCATGCTGGAGCAAAGGAAATGTGAGGATTCCTCCCCCTCCACTAAGAAGGAAAACAATTTGTGCTGCTGAACTGACCAAAACCCCTTCCCTGTCTCCCCAGTGACACCGGGGCAGGGGGGGAGCTGGAGGGGAGGAAGGAGAGAAATTGGGAGTAAAGTTGAGCCCAGGAGGAAGGGAGGGGTGGGAGGGGGTGGTTTAACATTTAGTTTTATTTCTCATTATCCTACTCTGGTTTCATCATGAGTGTGATAAAGTAGACTTATTGTAAATTCTGTGTTGAGTCAGTTTTGCCCATGATGCTGACTGTGGAATGATCTCTCCCTGTCCTTATCTCGACTCTTAAGCCTCTCAATATATATTTTTCTCCCCTGTCCAGCTGAAAAGGGGAGTGATAGAGCGACTTTGGTGGGCATCTGGCCTCCAGACAGGGTCAAACCAGCACACTGGTTGGTATACCCGCTGCAAGTGTATTATCAAGACCCATGAATGGGGATGACCTGCTGGAGAAGAGCTCAGTGGAGAAGGACCTGGGGGTCCTGGTTGATGACAGGTTGGCCATGAGCCAGCAGTGTGCCTCGGTGGCCAAGAGAGCCAATGGGATCCTGGGATGCATCAGGAGGAGTGTAGCCAGCAAGTCAAAGGAGGTGATCCTCCCTCTCTACTCTGCCCTGGTCAGGCCCCACCTGGAGTATTGTGTCCAGTTCTGGGCTCCTTGGTATAAAAAGGACAGGGATCTCCTGGAAAGAGTCCAAAGAAGGGCTACGAAGATGATTAAGGGCCTAGAGCATCTCCCCTATGAGGAAAGGCTGAGTAAGCTGGGACTGTTCAGCCTTGAGAAGAGAAGACTAAGGGGGGACCTAATCAAAGTTTATAATTATCTGAAGCAGGGGATGCAGGGGGAATCAGCCAGCCCCTTTTCAGTGGTCTGTGGGGATAGGACAAGGGGCAATGGCTGCAAGTTGGAGCATAGGAAGTTCCTCACCAACATGCGGAAGAACTTTTTCACAGTGAGGGTGACAGAGCACTGGAATAGGCTGCCCAGGGAGGTGGTGGAGTCTCCTTCACTGGAGATATTCAAGACCCGCCTGGACGCCTATCTGAGCAATACGAGCTAGGGAGCCTGCTTTGGCAGGGGGGTTGGACCCGATGATCTCTCGAGGTCCCTTCCAACCCCTACAATTCTGTGTGATTCTGTGATTCTCTCAATCTCCTCAGTTTATTGAGCCAGTGATAGCTTGTTTTATTTTGGAAGGTATTTCTGCAGACAGGTAAATTAATCCTGCTTTGTAAATCTAGTGTAAATTTACTGATATCCTACCTCTGACAGGGCATAAGAACTTGCAAATGTACTGCTGTTTGCTACCCTGTGCACACTGTGATTAAAAAATTTAAGATAACTCAATTATTGCTTGCATATATATATATCTAGGTATACCAGAAGCTCTGGCAGTTCATTTATACAAATGGATTTTTCCCGGAGACTGCTGCACTGATTGATGCTTGACCATAGCTGTATTGATAAGCCAAGTCCTAACAGGCAGCTGGTGTAAAAGTGTGGAGGTGGGTGGACCTTATTGTCATACTGTTCTCATTAGGGGAGAGTACCACATTTGGTTCTTGATGTTGCGGCACTGCCCTGTGGAGACTGTGCGATTACTCCAGGGAGAAGTTTGAAATGCCTCACATCACTCAGCCGTCCTCCTGCTGATTAAGGAGTGACACTGTCCGAGATGCCTTTCAGAGGCAGGCAATTATTTTCAGCTGTAGAGATGTTAACCAAGAACTGAAGCCTTAGGGGAAGAAAGGGAGAGCAGGGCTGGAGAGGCGGTGTTTAAACACGTAGGGTTTATTTTGCTACTTCTGCTTGGGTCTCTTCGGAAAGCTTCCACTGTTTGCATGGTGAGGCATTTTGTGCGTGCAGCTAACTGTGCAGAGGTCAGTGTTCTCTGTTTCAAATTGTTATTCTTACGCTTGCTTAAATGTAAAACAGTTTAGTGCTAATTTACATCCTTCTGTATAGTTAGAACAGCATGGATTCTTTTAATTTTTGCTACTCTCTTTTCAGATTGTTTTGGTTTTGTTTTAATATTGATCAGAAATCTAGTTCTGAGCAGCGAAGGGGTTTATATCCAGCAGGCTGCTGCCATGCAGTCATTATTTTTGTGGCAGGCTCATTACTTGATGACAAAATTCAGGCCAGTGCATACTGCTTAAGGCAACCATTTGCTATGGTCTTTGTAAGAGAGCTGTGAGAACAGCCATGCAGCTTGGTTTGCAGGTAAGAAGTTAATTTTTAAGGTATTTTGTAAGGCAATGTAAGTTAAAAGCTCATTAACAGTTCTTTATCAAGTAAATTAGTTGTCACAATGGGGAATAATTTAGGAGCAGTAGAAAATAATTCTTACATGGCAGTATTTTGCAAGCTAGGCTTAGGCTCCAAATGGGAGAGGGTTATATAGTGTTGTCACTGTTGACTGATTTCATTACATTATAACTAACAATGGAGCTGTTTGAATTACTCAGCAGATTGAGGTTTCTTCAACTGTGAGTCGTAATACCAACGTGGAGATTAACTGTAAACGATCTTATGTTCATATGTACATTGAAGAGGGATGTGTTTCTCTGATCTTATTTCTGCCTTGGTCCAATTTGAGAGTGCTCAGTAATGTGTTGGTAGGTGTAGTGAGGTGCCCAAGCAAGTGCCTGGTGGTGTTACAATACCAAACGTTAGGAAGCTGTGTCTTTGTTTGTAGATAAATGATGTATGTTTTCTATTGCCATCCAGCTGAAATGTGAAGAATTAATAAAAAAGCCCATGACCTTTGGGTATATTGTGTAAATTGTAGCTAACAGGTGGCACTTTTGTTTACATTGTGAGTGTGCAAAACTATAGTTTGAATCTTGAGATTTATTTTGAAGACATCAGACTTTGAAGTGATCTGTGTTAGTGTATACAGAATAATCTATGTTTACATAAGTAACTGGCAGTGGAATGCCAATATTTTTCTCCTAATGAACAGCCATGCTGAAGTTAGAAGAATAGAGGAAGGGGGTATGGGACAGGGACAGACCTCAGTTGTGGTTGTGCTAGGTTTTCAGGTTGTTGTTAAATCATCCTGATGGGTTTGTTTTTTATTAAAAAAAACCCAACTTTGTGTATGTGTTGTATAGCTAGTATATACTTTTTCTGGTTTTACTGTTTTTAAATTTAAGTGTACCTTGATTATCAGCATCACTGAATGAATCACTCATTTGAATAAATGTACTAAACTCCATGCAAATCAAAAGTGCTAGGGTGGTGGTTGCCAATATGTGCAAACCCAAAGCAAACCAAGTATAAAACCTGCCTTTTAGGAGACATTAGAATAATCTTTTATGCTTCTAAAATTTCTGTTTTGTTTAATAACAAGAATTTATTAAATAGCGAAAGGATGCTGTTATGTTGTAATAATGTTTATGCTTTGTTTGATAAGAAACAGAGAAAACAAAACAGGAGGGGAATTACTGAGCATTTTGAGAAGCTAAGGCTTTAAGTAGAAACTTTCCTTATGGTCAATTAACAGACTTTTTAAAAATCTGTTGGAATGTTTCATTACTGTCGTTGAGGTCTAAAGGGCACCTATTCTTAATCAGATTTTTTGTTGCATTTGGTCAGAAAAAGGCAGAACTGTCACACTAAGAAAAGAGGTGGATGAAGAGAAATGAACTTTTGTCACTTGGGGTTGCTTTGTGGTGGCTAGGCATGTAGTAATGTCTTGGGCTTGATGTGTTGAAATTACCTCCTACTACAGAAAGAATACAGGTGTGTTTATAGTTATATCCGGGGATATGAGCAGATAACAGACAAAGTAAGAGCTGAGGAGGGAGAGTGCTTAATGGGGAAGGTTTTTACCAAAGGGGAGCAGTGGTGCAGGCAAGAAATGGGGTATCTCTCTTGAGAAAGCCACCTTTGAGAAGGGATTTTTTTTTTTTTTTTTACTGAAAAATGCCATGACTGAGTAAATGGTGCCCTGAGTCAGGGTGTCACGGGCACAGTATGGGTGCTGGCAAGAGAGCAGCATTTGGCTTTGGGGTGGTAGGTACTTCAGAAAGAGTTCACCACAGCAGGCTTTCCTTGGTGATGTGATTTTGCATGGTTCTGGTGGGGGGATGAGGAGGGTGCTGTAGGGGTGTCTTCTGCAAAAAGCAGCTAGAAGCTCTCTGCAGGCTCCAGAGAGTAAACATCAGCCGATTCGAGGCCAGACTCACTGTTGACCAAGGCCAAGCCAGTCAGTGATGGTCACAGTGCCTCTGGGAATCACATTTAGGAGAAGAAAGAACTGCAAGCGGATGCTTTCTGCCCCCAGAGAAGGGAGGAGATGTAAGGAGCTATGCAGACACCAGGGTCAGTGAAGAAGGGGGGGAGGTTGTGCTGCAGGTGCCAGACAGATTCCCCTGCAACCTGTGGAGAAGATCATGGTGGAGTGTGTGTGTGTCCCTGCAGCCCATGGAAGATGACAGAGAGCAGAGACCCCACCTGCAGCCCATGGAGAGGCCCCACGCTGGAGCAGGTGGAGACACGTGGAAGGTGCTGTGACCCGTGTTGGAGCAGACCCCTGGCAGAACCGACTCTGGTTTCTCTGTGTGTGTTTGTAGTGTAATGAAGTTTCCTTTCCTTTATTTCGTGTTGGGTCCATTTTGCCTGTGATGCTGATTACAGAATGATCTCTTCCTGTCCTTATCTCGACTCCTAAGTATCTCAATATATGTTTTCTCCCGTGTCCAGCTGAAAAGGGGGATGATAGACTGACTTGGGTGGGCATCTTGCCTCCATCACACTTGATTTTGGTTTGACTTTTGGGGCTACTGGGAGGTAAGGTTTATTTTTGTGGGTGCATGTGGCTTTTCTCTGTGCTCAGCCTGAGCAATTTGAGAGCATGGTTCTGTCTGTCAGTGGGAGATGTGCATGATTCAGACCTGCTTTTCTCCTGAATAACGGAAAACTGACACGTGGTCCAATTTTGGGGAACACTAAGCCGATATTTCTGATCCAGAGTAGCTGTCTTGGTGTCTGTTCTCTGTGGCTGGTGCTGCTCTCCCCATCTTATGTCTGGGTATATAGTGCTGTCTGCTTTTTTCTTTTTTTTTCTTTATAAGCTTATCAGATGCTATGTGACTGGTGTCTGGTGTAAGAGGGCCTGGTTTATTAATGCACTTCAGCACGGACTATTCTGCCTTTGCCTTTGTGGCTTGCCCTTACGTTTTAATTAGTTTTCCCCTGAGTTCTGCAGGCTGGAAGCCAGGAGCACAGGTGCCAGTGCTGCAGAGTGGCTCAGCAGGTTTTCTGTGGACCCGGTGGCAGTGGCTACTGCTGTGGGAGCCTCACTGGGGCTCCTGCCAGCCTGCACTCTTCTCCCAGCCTGCCTACAGACAGCCCACACAGTGAATACCAACACCCAGATGGCCTGTTGGGGAGGTTTCCCAAAGGGATCTGCTGGGTGACGTAGCATGGAGTAGGCCGCAAGGAGATGTACCATGGAGCAACAGGAGCGCTCCTCACCTCACAGTTCTGACCCTTCCTACTGCTGCTCTTTTTAAACAAAGCACATTTTGTTGGGGCTTTTTTTTTTTTTTTTTAAACCATTAACCCTTGTATTTGCAAAGTATTTTTGTTGTTTGTGTACGGAGCATTAATGCTTTTTAGTAGCAAAGTTGTGCTGGTAGTGTAAGCTGAAGAAGTGTAGCTGCAGATTTGGAGTGTATTGTGTACAGATATACCTTTTCATTCTGTCAATAATTAAATGGTTTTAAAAAAAAGTTTCTGGTTACTCTGTGAATTGCATGTTTTTCTTATTAATGAAATGCAGCTAACCAGGAAGTTGGTATCTGCTACAAGAGAGGGTGAATGGGAAAGGGAAATATCAACGATTAGTTTTATGACTTTGTTTTGTAGACCAGATACTTAATTAACAAAGTGCAGGAAAAGTCAGCAATTTCGTAATGATCCTGGCAGCTTCATGTTGGTTTATTGAGTGAGCGGAGTAGCTCTTGTTCTTCTGGTTGTTGCTGTTTGACTTAATCAGTGTAAAATAAGGTCCAGAAGAACTGCTGTGAAACTAACAATCTCTTTTGAAAGAATCACAAATGTTTGGGATTAGCCCGGCATTGCTTCAGCAGTGTGAACAAGGACCAGATGGGGGTGTGCAGCACAGCGTGCCAGAGCAGGAGCCGATGGAGCATGCTGGCTTTCCCAGTTAAAATGGCTTGTAAAAATAATGCTGACAAGTCTCCCCATTGCATTAGCTTTCAGAGATGCAAACAATCAAGAGGCTTGGGGAGGGCTGCAATGCCTGAAGTGCTGCAGTTTGTTTGGCCTCTGGGAAAGCTGCCACATGATCAAATAGAAAAAGAAGCTTGGTTTAAGTTTTATGGGACTTTGGTTGATAACCTCGTGATGGTGAAATAGTTATGTGGACAACATAAATCTGCTGTCTGCATCTTGAAACCAGGAGGAGAATTTTCAATAAAGACCAAAGTAAAATGAGTGTGTAACATGGCTTCATGCCTGTTAACATTTTCTCCTCTAATATTAAATGTTGCTTTAAACTTTAAAGGCATGAGTCACTTAAAGTCTGTACCCTTCTAAAAAGTTTTTAATAAATATAAGTAATTATATTACTTTACATGCTGGGTACTATAATATATATTAATAATACATACTAATCTATATTATTATAAGTAATTACAGGAATTACATTATTAATTATGTAAATACAAATTTTCCTGTTCAGAAATCTAGTGGAGGACAAGATCCTGAAGGGACATACTTGCTTGAAGTTCAGATGTTATTCTGAGGATGCCTGAAGAATCGAGAGAAGAAATAACAAGTTATACCAGTTTCTTTGATTTGAGCAGATACTAGTTACGAGCACAGGAAGTTTACAGCTCTTATTATAAGGTCTGCCTTCTTGCTTTGGATTTGTGTGTGATGGAGATGAAATACTTTAAGGTAGTAGTCAAGAATAGAGAAGGGAGGTTGCTGGAGCTCAGTGTCAACTGATGAGGTTTTGGCCATCTTTCTAGGTAATGAGGATTGATTGTTTCCTGAAGGGACCACCTTTGGAGACGGTCCAAAGCTGGTCTCCACCAGCCTTTGGAGGCTTTAGACTTGCAGGGCTGCTGGGCAGTATGTTTATCTGTACATTGAGTAGTGCCACACCAGGCACTAGATCAGTGGTCCTGCCTGCTCTGTTTGGCAATTTGCTGTACTATGGAGGGAAAGACTGGCAGGGGAAGAAAGATTGTTTGGTGGTGCTGGTACGTGCTGTTGGCTTCAGTCTGGTGGATGATCTCCAGAGCAATGGGTTCTGCTGTTGTATTTTTGGTAATCCTTCAGCCCATGTGTCGTCTTCAGGGTATTAACAGCGAGAGCACAGATGCTTTGGTTGAATCATAATTTGCCAGAGATACCAGGTGTCCAAGAGGAATGAGGTACTCCAAACCATGTTGCTGTCACAGCAAACACCATGTACTGCTGCTCTGCTTTTGCTTCATACAGTCCCAGACAGCTTCAGATCCCAAGTCGTGTTTTAAGAGAAACTTTTTTGAGGTCTGGCCTGCATACAGAACACACGGTGTCTTGAGGCTGAAATTTGCCTTCCCATTAATTTGATTTTACAGTCTATCACTTTCCTGGCCTGTGATGAGGTTTTTCTCCACATGGGATTTCTCATGAAGGTGCTTAATTACGATGCGCAGTTTGGGGAGTTCCCTTTGTGTTACCTTCAGCTGATGTTCTGTCAGTGTACTTAGGTTGTAATTTATATTGTGCTGTAATTGCTGTTTATGAATTACACCTGCACTATACCAAAGGTTATCTAGAAATGGAGAAGTAAATGGCATAGCACAATGTAAGCGTAACATATGAAATTCATGTGTACTGGGACATTTCCTTTGCATTAGCATAAAATGCCTGTCAGTTAATTATGCAAACATATGCAGAGAGAACATTTTTAATTATGCCATGCAAGGCTGAAGGAGTTAATAATTTCAATGCAAGTTTTCCATATTAGTGGCAAATAAGAACAGACAGAGGAGTGTCATTTTGCGAAGGAGACATTTAAAAATCTAAGTGGGATTTTTCAAAGCTGTGTATACAATCAAAGAGAAATTAAGAAATTGTTTTTTCAAAATAGCTTTCAGATTGGTGACTGAGTAGAGCTTTGCTCTGTGATGACTAGACATTATATTTGCAAAGCACGTATGTATTGAGGCTTGGGTTTAGCTTCCAAATAGGTGTAATGGGTTGGGCAGAGTCATAATGAGAAAAATCTGTGCTGTAATCATGTTTTTTGTGGAAAAATAGAGAAATATATCCAGAACAACCAGAAGACTGATGGCTGCCTTGATCTTTGTGTCTTTGAAGTATATGTATGAAGTTTTCCTGAGCTTTTCCATGGGATTGTGAGGTTGTTTTTTCCCAAGGGAGTAGCACTTGGAGCAGCAGGCAATAGTTGAGTGTAGTGCTGCCCTGAAATGGGGCCATGCTGCAGAGTCATGCATGCTACTGCTACTTCCATTGCTTTTGGAATTTGTAGCAGTAGTTACACTGCATTCAGCAAAATGTGGAAGTTAGGAAGAGTCTTGTTAAAGCCAGGGAAACATCTTAGGGAAATGTCTGTCTCATATTAGAATTAAAGCAGCTGGTATCCTGCCTGCACCTTCAGTGCCCCTTCTCTGGCCTGAGACAGAGAGGGGGTGGGTGAGGCAGGGTAGTTTGTCAGAAGTGAAAAGATAACCTGATAAGTAAAGTAACCCAGTAGTTCTCTGAAGGAAAGCAAATTAAAGGTGTTCCCTTAGCCGCAGAGTTAGTTGGTCTTCTGGAATAACTGGGTCAAATTCTGTACCGAGCCCTGGAGTTTGTCCACCACTCATGTTTTCCCCATCCGAAGAATGGATCTCTCCTGATACTAATGGTTGCAAATCCCCCATGTCATCTTACTTCCAATGGTTAATTACTCTCTGCCTTGAGAATCTGCACATTTTATTGTTGATCTTCAGTTTCTGGCTGCTGAATCTTCTTATACTTTTATTAAGTCAAAGTCTGTGCTATTTAATATCACCTTCGCCTGTAAACATAAGTGCTAAATTGTTTGCATATGGCTTAGACTGTGGGGTTTTTTTGTCCTAAGCAAATGGGTTACTGTTGAAATTGATCTCTGTTCAGAGGTGTATAACTTGTTTGTAGTGTTAAAATCCCAGAATAAAGTGTTGCAAAACTGGAAGTCTTCAAATATTGTAAAGTGAAATTATAGGAAAGAACAAATGAGCAAAATCAGTAACAAATCTTGGGGTTTTTTTTTCCTTATGGCTTATTAAATGCTTTAAATACAGTGTTAAGTGGCTCACCATCTAAAAGCACAGTCCCAGAACAATCAACCTGATTATTTGGTTTTAAGTAAATAATTAATTTTGCTGCTTTAGCCAGTCTGTGAGAGGGCTGGAGGGAAGAATGGGTGATCGTATTGTTGAGCAGACTAGTTAACTAACCATCGCTCTTTACAGTGTAACTAATATTAATGCCAAGTAACTCTGGGAATGAATTTGTTTTTACTTGGAGTGTATATAAAGCAATAGTAGGTGCATGCTAGATTAAAGATGAAAACAGGTGGAGTAGGAATTTCTGAACCAGCAAGTGCAGCAAAACTTGAATTAAGCTTCTTGTTCAATTAATTGTATGTTGTTAAGTGAATACGAACCTGTGAGCAGGAGCCATGTGGTCTGCTTCCTCTCCTGCTGGTAACAACAAAAGCAAAGTGTACCTTCAGCAAACTCTGCCCATGTCTGATCTAAGTCTTACTTTTGCTAGAAAGGGGGTGTTTTAAAGAAAAAACAAGCCCAAGAAGAGCAGCAGTTGACCTGTGATGGGCATCAGAGGCTGAAGGCAGCAACTTGACAGATATGAGGTGGTGTAGTCAGGATTAGGGCCCCAGAGACTCGAGGTTGGGCAGAAGCTGCTTGGTGCACTGCCTGCAGTTACACTTTGGCAGTGAAGTAGACCCAGCGTGTTAAGTCCTACTTCTGGAGCAATAATATTTTATTAATTCCTTCTGTAATGTTTTACTAGAAGGAATGCATGTTCTGTTACCGATTGTGTCTTTTTTCTTTCTTTCTTTTTTCTTTTTCCATTGATCTTACCTTGAAGTCTGTTTCAGAACCTGGGACCAACCTTGGTTTGTTCCTGAAAAGCTTTGTAGGGAATTGGATGTAAAATAAATTTAGGAGGAGGAAACCATTGACTTCCAATGAAAACATGCATTCCTGTATTTATACCCTTACATCATGCTGATGTGCTTAAGTGGTGATTCTCATGAGATGCAAGTATGCAGTCTCAAGTGTCCTTCTTAGCAGTACCTTTTTGTGACATACAGTCTGTTTTTCAGCACAATTTACCTTGACATTTACTTGAGTAGGGTTTTCTGTTTGAAAGGGTATTTTAGCTATCTTATCTTAAGATTTACAAAAGAATTGCGTTTAATTGCTCACACTGAAGTGTTCACCCCTCCCCATTTGCACACACTCTGCCCATGAAACGCGTTAATCCCCTCCCGCCCTCCCCCATTGAAGAAGCCTGATACATTTCCTTTTGCATTAGTTAGGCCTTCTGGGAAATACATGCAGAAATAAAAGGCTTTTCTATAGCCCTTTCTCTCCCTCAGGAATGCATAGAAACCAGCTCCTTGGATCTGGCCCACAAACTTGAAACTTGATTTTAAGGGTGGGGGGTGGGGAGTAATTCTATAATCTTGTGCACATGTTACTGAGAGTCCTAATTACAAATGGAGGTAGAGGTATAGGATCTTACAAGATCTCATGGTACTTTAAAAAAGTTCCTTATTTGCAGTCTGTATGTTGTGCGGAGGTTTGTTTCCAAAGCAGGTTAAAGCTCTTAGCTTTGTGACCTTTGTTTATCCCTCATCTTTACAAGCAATGTGTACCCAGACAGTCTGCTTAGAAGAGGCTTATTGTGTTTACAACGTTTACTCAAGTATGGTGATGGTTTTTTTACTACCGGTAGTATTCAGACATTTTAAGTATAGCAAGAAGTGTGCCTGCCTTTTCCCTTGGGATAACTATTCATACGTTCTAGTTACACAGGCATGGAAGAGTATGAGGAAAAACTACTGCAGGTTTACAGTGATGTCCATGTATTTATAATTGATACCAGCATGGCAAATACAAAGCTGGTGTAGTTTCTACTCCTCTGTACATTGGGATGTATAGGAATACCTGCAACTTGGGATGAGGTGACCGTCATGTAACAAAGGACCCTAAACTTGGAGGTATTTATGTGTCTTGGTGGCTTTTGGGGCCTGTTAAGTGCTGTGCCTTCCCAAGAGAGACCTTGTGAGGAGCTAACCTGAGGTCAGGCAGGGTGGCGTGGTGGCACTGCCAGCATATGGAGAACACAGTGGTGCGATGGCTTGGGCACGTGGCCTGTCCATGTTACTGGCATGTGCTGGTGTGCACACTCTCCTTCTCGAGCCTAAAACAGATGTAAGCTTGGCTTGAGGCATGTGAAGCATGAGTGCAAACGCTTATTGGCTGGAAGGACACTGTGTTTAAAATGTTCCCAACACATGCTCACCTGTGGGCTCATCTTTCCCATGGGCAAAAATAGGGCTGTCTTTGTCTCCACCATGATTACATGTATAGTTTGAACGTAACTTGAAAATTGCAGAATGAAACTGTGTTGTTGCAGGTACATATTCAGATGCTCAAGGTTCCAGTTCACTTGCAGACTAACTGGGGAGCAGTGGCACTGGTGTTCTACATGTGTCAGGTGGTCAGTGCTTTACGGAGGTGTTGGTGCATCGCTGCCATTGTGTGGGCCAGAAAAGTCAACCTAAGCCTATTTTGCCAATTCCCACTCCCTCTCATTGTTCCCATGCAGGCTCTTCAGAAGTGGTGGTGCAGCTGCTTGCAGGCCTGACACTGCGCCACATCAGTGCTGCTTGCTGATGGTAGAGCCCCACCAGCGACCAAGCAGCACTGCTTGCGGGGGAAGGAGCTGCTTTAGCTGGTTTTGCCAGCAAGGGGAGTGTTGGTGAAACCACTGCATGATCCATGCTGTTGTGAGTAGGAGCATGAAAATGGGTATCAACAAGTTAGGAGGGAATCTGACTTACTAAAGTGACAGTTTCTTTCAGCTGATAAAAATATTTCATAAATACTAGCTTTCTTTCAGTTGTTATCTAGTGTGGAATTGTAGGTCATGTTCCTTGCCAGCCACCGATGGAGGAAATTATTTTAATTCCACGCCTCTCCCTGAAGCAAGAGATTATGATCTCTGTGATGACAGGTTATCAGGTTATTTCTTCTCTCCCCCCAAATTTTAAGATGGAATTGCAGAGGACAAGGTGTAGGAGACATGTTGCACAATGTCCTCCTACTTTTGATGCCGATGTCTTTACCTCACATCTCAAGGGATCTCCTCTGGTCCTCAGCTTCTGTTACAGCTTGGTTTAATAAAAGCATCTGGCACCCTAATGTCTCCTGCTGACAGTTTCTTAGAGCAGTATGTGTATTTTGCTTTATCTCTGATTTTAATTTCAGGTTAGCAATTGACCTTGTTTCTTCAGGCACAAATTTTCACCCTCTAGTTTGCTCTCAGGAGGTGGCATTTTGTTCTGCAGGCTGTATTGGTCTAAAAATGGATCCTTCTCATAGAGGAGGGTTATCCGTAAGGGGAGCAGAGATGATCTGATCTGGTCCATAGGCTTTTGGGTATGCTTTCCAGCAGGGACCAGCTTGCTGCTATTAACTGCATCACTACTGATGACTTGGGGGGCATTTTCTGTGTTTTTGTTGGTGGGTGGTGCTTTTTGACAACTTGTATTCTTCTGCTTAAGTAGTTTCCCCAGGATTTACTATGCTTCTTCCAACCTATATTTTTAATTATGTTGAGCAAGTTACTGATTTTAATAGGGAATAGTCATCCAGTAATAACTTTGCAAGCAGTAGGCGGTGGTTTGCTATGAAACTACCTTGCTTTAGGTCAACCTGAACACTGACAGTTGCACTGAAGCTTCTTGGTCCAGTTGAATTAACGCCGGGCTGCTTACTATAGGTAAGAGGCCTGAAAGCAGAAATTTTTGCTTTAATTTGAAAATTGTTAACTTTCTGTGGGTTTATGTACTTTCCGTAGAATCATATAAATACAGCATATGGCTAGTCTTAGTGGAGCATGGTTTGCTTTTGAGTGGTGGAAACCACAGCTGTTTAATGAGGAGGTCCTTGATTTGAGGGGGATTTTTTTTGGGTATGGAGAAACTTTTATCTGTCAAGCCTTACATCATGGGGACAGAGTGGTGTGCCTAAAGGAAGGTGTGGTGTAGGCATGACAAGTCTCAAATCTGTTTGTTGAAGAGTGCCTGGAGAACAAAATGTACTTAATTGACCTGAGTGTGTTTATCTAACAATTTAAAGTTCTAATTTGCTGTGTTTGTGTTCTTTATATTGGTTTTATTCCAAGTAATGTGTTTCTCTGTGGAACAGGGTTTGAGAATGGGGAATGTAGTTCCTCCTTTTACGAGGGATACAGCATTGTTTTGTATTCATGGGTCAGAATAACGATCCACCTGAGTTTCTTCAAACTAGACCTGGGTAGCAGTTTGGGCTTCTTCAGTTATGTGGTGTTTGGGGTGGGTTTTTTGTGTTATTGTGTCTTTGGGTTGTTGGGGTTTTTTTGTGTTGTAGGGTTTTTTCGTTTGTTTTTGTTTTTTAATTCTTGGGAAAAGAAAAACTGATTGTCACTCAGGTTTTTGGTGGAAAAACTTAGGCAAGAGTTTTGAGGTATAAAATGTCAACAGGTAAAAGCTGCCTTTGTGTAATGTAGGAAGAGAGGGTTGACCCTTCTGTGAAACAAACTGATCAGTTCATGTATTCGGCATAGATAAGATGTCTTTTAAAGTCTAATAAATCAGTTTGGTGTATTAACAATGAAAAATGCCCTTCTTTAAAAGCTACGCCTCAAGTTATTAATGGTGGATGATACCTGTAGATCTTCCTTCTGCAGTTTTTTAATGTCTGTTGAGAAGGGACCCTAGCTGTTGCAGCAGTGTTGGCCTGCAGCTGGTGCATTGGTTTGCCAGAGCTCTCTGGGCCAGCCAGAGGCTGATGAGGGGATGTGAGATATGGTGAAGATCCAGGGAGGCTTTAACCCAAACTCCTCACCAAACATAGCAGGGCATCCATTAAGAAGGGACTAATTACTGTTGCACTGGCAGGCTGTTCAAGTTCATACTGTCTGAGGATTTTTTTTGAAGAGCATGGATTTAATTTTCTTTCTAAATTAGGTGTAGAGTTATTTATCCTTCTTGTTTTTGACAGAGGCTCCTCTTCTTAATACCTTTATGCTAATGTTTTGTCTGCCCTCATAAGCCCGTGGAGCCCGACATGGCAGTGGCAGTAGGGTTGCTCTGTGGCTGTAATGCCCTTCTCCCAGACATGGAGGGGTGGGGAGGAACTGCTGCTGTCTCTTCCCCACTTGCAGGTGGTCTGACTGGAGAGCGGTGCCCGTGCAGCGCTGTCTCCCTGAAATGCTGGCCTTGGTGAAGGGCCAGTGGAACTCAGCAGGGCCTGGATGAACCCGCTCTGATGGGTGGCAAGAGTGTTGTTTTTCTACCCCCTCGGTTATGGATTGAGAGGCGCAGCAGCGCTGCCATGGCTTCTTTCAGCACTACTACAGAAATGGCCTCAATTTCTAGTAATTTATGCCTCTTACCTGATTTTTACTTGATGCTGTGTTTTCCATCATGAACACCATCTTGCTGTGTTTCCTGCCCTGCCTCATCCCTGTGTGCCTGTCAGCTCCCTCCCAGGTTCCTTATGCCTACCAGAGGGAGCAGGCCCTGAGTGTCTGGCAAGTGTGAGCTCCACCTTTTGCTCTCCCTGTGGTTTTGGGGGGAACCGTGTTGCATGGTGTGGTTTGGCTTGCATGGGTAACAGCTGAAATGGCAGTTTTGAGCATACAGGTCCAGACTGGCCTTCAATCCAGCACAGAGGAGGGGAGAGCACACCAAATCTCTGGTGCAAACTAAATTTTCTTGCTCTCTGTAGTCCAGGGAGGTGGGACAGTGTTCTTCACAACAGCTTCAGCAGCCTATCCCCTCTTCTTCTAGCAGTGAAGAGCTGTGGACCACCTCTTTGTGTCTGTAGAGACGGAATTCCTCAAAAAGCAGGTTAACAAGTAAGATGCCTTCTTGGAGGAATCATATTTGGGCTCAAGTGATGGCAGGGCCTGTTGTGAAAGCTGCTGTTGCTTTTGGGTAGTGGTGCCACTAGTGAGGTTTTCTTCTGTGTAATTTGGGAGTATTCTTCATTCAACCTGGCTTGTTTTTCAAAATGCTGACATATTATCTGGGCCATCAGGTTTCTGTGATGTTGCTGGTCTCACATACAACACAGCATTGTATTGGACTTTATTTCTGCTTTTCCCGTTTTGGTGTTGCTGAGCTCTTTCCTAGAATCCTTTCAGTTCTGTAGCCAATTTTTATTTAAGTAGGTTTTTTCATCTGTATTATTGAGAAGCTTTCTGGAGCCAACATGGTAGCCACTACCTTAAATCCCTGTGGCCTCTGCTTTCCTGTTGCACTGGAGTACTGAATTAAGATGACGTCAGCTACTATTCAAGTAAGTCAAGTTCTAAACAAAAATGGGCCCCCGAACCAGAAAAAGCCGGCTAGTGGAAATCACAATGAATGCCCTTTCTCTTACCTTGTTATCTTTGCAATACTTTCCTCCCTGCTGTAAAACAGTGCATGTGTCTGGGAGGACTGGGACGGGGCATAGCAGTGGTCAGCCTGGCTGCGGCACTGGGGGCGTGGGGGGTGAGCCTGTGTCAGGAGGCACATATGCAGCGTTGGGCAGCATTGGCCTTGGGAGAACTCTGGTCCCTCCATAATTGTTCCTGGGTTGCCCTCCCCTCACCTTCTTGCCTGTAAGACCAAAATTTTAGTGTAATGTCCATGCAAGGTTTTGGAGCTCGTCTGAGAGGAAGGCATTGGGATTCTCTGCTTGAAGAAGGTAAGTGCAGACGGTAATTAATCCAAGCGATTTCTGTCAAGCGATGAAGGCAAGAGGTTTGCTGGCTGGTACTGGATGAAAGGGGAAGAAGGAAATGAGTCAGAAGACTTAATTCTGTTTTCATAATCCCATTTGCTTCCCTTTCTCTTAGAAACTTTTAAGTATGGGAATAAGATGATAAAGAGGTTTTTGTGAGAATTGAACTCAGGTTGAAGTATGTGTATTTACAGTATGGTCAAAGTTGTGTAATGAGAAAAATGTGTTGTAACTGTCTTAGCTTACCCCATTTCTGTACTTAGGCAGAAGGAGTTCAACTTCATGACTTAGCTGCTTTACCCATGTGAAGTGGGGTACCTATAGTAAAAAAAAAAAGGTACAGAAGTGCTCTAAAGCTTGCTCCTTCTGTGCTGCTCTGGTTGAAACTTCATCATGTAATGAAAGAACTTGGTGTACCAAAATAATAGCTAATTAAAAAAACAAAGCCAACAACAAAACTGCCCAAAAAACAACACACAAAAAATGCAGTCTCCTCCCAACACAAACCAAACAATCAAAAAAATCTCACAAGAGATGGCCTTACATATTTGCCTTATGTTGTAGAACAAGAGTATCTCTGTTTTACTAGAGTTCAGGGACTAAGTGCTTGCTGGAGGCTTCATCCTTTCAGTAACTCTAGAGCTCCTAAAATTGATTTGACACCAGAGGAGCCCAGTGCTGACAGCCCCTGGAGGCTGCTCGTCTGGGTCCTGGCTTTTGGCTCTGAACCTGGTTCCTTTGCAAAGATGAGGTCTTGGGACAGCCATTGTCTAAATGTCTCAAACCCAAACAAAACCCAAACAAAACCACAAACACCCCCCTGCCCTCCCCCCTATTTAAAAGCCACTGCCAAGGACACATTTGAAAGTTTCAGGGTAGCCATTGTAAACTGATGCTATATTTTTTAATGTGTGGTGTATGAATTGTATGTCAGTTTAGCTAAGGTCACAAAAAATTAGTCTCTTCATTGTCTTGTTTGCCTGTGGATAAGTAACAGGATATTACCAGAGGATTTATATGTGGTAGAAAATGTGTTTATAGTAGGACAAATTCAAGAAGCACACCACCTGTGTATTTTACCAAATGGTAATGGGCATAAGTTGATAACTGAATTTTTCCTCCCTGCCCTTTGCATTTGACTCCTCAGGGTGAGGTATGTGGAACTCTGTTATTGAAAGCTGAGAGCAGGCTTTTCAGACCATTTATAAAGCACACTCATGTAATAAAATTTTGGTGATGGGTTCTACTATGCAAGAGACTGTTGGGGACTGTCTCCCTTCCTAAGAGCAGATTTTCACTTCTTCTGACTTGAGGAATTTAGCAGCCTCTGTTACCCAGGAGGGCAAACTGATTTTCAGTGACAGCATATGTCTTTCTAGCTGTATGACTTTCACGTTTGTATTTTCCCTCCTGCAAGTGCTTCGTATGTATTAATTGTTCTTTGTAGTTTTCTTTCATTCTTTGCAGGTTTTTCTCCCTTTCATTCATAGCTGTTGTGTTATCTACTTCTGTGTTTCAACTTCATACGTAATTTCACCTGTACTCTTAATTTAGAAGCAGAGATGTTTGAAAAAAAGAGAAATGCTGGTACTTGGGGAGAATTACAGCTTGCATCTACTCTTATCAGTGATATCTTTTGGTTTATTTCAAAGACAGCTTTGAGGCATGCTTTCATAAATGAAGGGTCATAGAAAGTAATGAATTTTAAGCCATTGTTTAAAATCTTCATCTGTCACTTATGTCACTTAGAGGCACTTGACATCAGCCAACCCAAATTCATATTGCTAATTGAAAAACATTTTCTCCTCACATGAATTCCTAAATCATGTGCACTCATTACATAACCTGACACTAACAGGCTGTGATAGAATAAATCACTACCATTAGAAGCCCTTCACTTGTCTTATCCAGTTGTTTCTTTTTGTTCAGGGGTTTCTTGGCTCGTTTCTGAAGCTTTAGACATTTTTTCATCTGTTCTTCTCAGGAAAATTGGGATGAAAATACTTATTTTGCTCTTTTGAGTTGGTCCTCACACTATGACACCTATGATTGCTGTTTGTAGTTGGTGCAGTTGATAAACCATCATAGTTTAGAAACACTGTTAAAATGAATATTGTCGTGGTTTAACCCTAGCTGACCACTAAGCACCACACAACCCCCTGCTCACAGTTTGACAATTTAAATGAACGATAATAATAATAATAAATATTTTAAAAAGATAATAAAAAAAAATTGGAATTAAACTCCAAGAAAAACAAGTATGCAAATGAAAAACAACAGGTCAACACTGACCAACTGATTCCCAGCCTGTCCCTGAGCAGTGGCAGTCCCTCCAGCCAGCTTCCCCCAATTTCATATTTACGATATGGAATATCTGTTTGACCAGTGTGGGTCAGGTGTCCCAGCTGTGTGCCCTCTCAGCTTCTTGTACACCCCAGTCTGCTTGCTGGTAGGGTGATGTGAGAAGCTGAAAAGTTCTTGACTGCTTGGCAACACCTAACACATCATTCTTTTGTCAACATTATTCTCACCCTAACTCCAAAACATGGCACAACATTAGGAAGAAAATAAATTCTACCCAGACCAGACCCAGGGTCAAATAGGAATTGATTTTTGTTCTGAAATATGTTGCACAAAGTCACGGAATTACTACTACAGGTTTGCTTCTTACGGGTCCCTTCCAACACAGTACATTCTATGATTCTGTGAAGTTCTGAATCTCCTGTACATTTCTTTCTGCATGGAACCTTGTCCTTCTGCTGAGTGTTTGCACCTTCTTGTTATGCCTTTTTTTTTAAAGAATAACTTTGTCATATCACAGATATTTTGAAAGAAATGGGTATCATACTTTTGTAGACATTTCACGTATTCAGATGTCAAAATGTTCAATTAATATGTTTGAAAACTTTCAAGAGCGCACTAAATGTGATAATTTGGAAGGAGGGAGAGTAAACTGCCCTTGCTTGGGTGGCATTTTGTGCTCTTTAGTAACTAATGATAATGGATAAGTTGAATGATGTTGAACTTAAAAAAAACCCCAACAAAACAACTGACAATGCTTTTGAAACAGTCTTGTTCAGTGAAAAGTTATAATAGAAAGATTCTAGCTTACCTTTTTACTTTCACCTCTTTCAGTGCAACATCTTTTTGCTGTTGAGTTTGGCATTGAGAAGCAGTGCTACCTGCAGAACTTCAACCCCATGTTGACTGTACAGTCATTGCCTTTTGTTCTACAGTTGAATATGTGAAGCAAAGGCTAACAATGGTTCCATTATGTGATGGTTCCTGAATGTGCTGTTGCCCGATGGGTAAGAAGCGTCAGCTTTAATTAATGGACAGTCTGTTAGTACAGTTTGTTCATTTGAACTGTGCTGGCAGGGCCACTGCTCAGCAATACACTGACCTACAGGAGTACTTAGTCCTCTGCCTTGGAAACCTTTCAGACCAGCGTATGAATTGCAGCATCAGAAACCCACTGACAGGCAGAAAAGTGAGACTCCCAGCAGTGGCTGTGAACTGTGATTGATCTGCTCTGAGGCTCCCCTTCCGACTGATAGGGAGGTGAATGGTACCATCCACCCTTGGACAGGGCTGTCATCGCAGACTTCCTGGTTCTGCCCGCCTGGCAGAACACAAACAGTTTTGTGAGTGCAGCGCTTTCTCTTTGGGAACCCTCCATGGTGTACAGTGAGACAGGCATACCTTTTGAAACGAAGTATCAGAGACCGTTGCTTGGGGTGCATAGCATGAAATAGCAAAGGTTAACGAAATGCTCATGTGTTAAGGTCGGAGTTACATGTTAACTTCTTCTCTGGCAGCTCTAAGCTTTCCCTACTGCCCTGGGTTTGGTAGAAAGCAACACTGTCTGCTGCAGCCCTTGTAGCTATGCCATGTGTCTTGGTCAGTCTGTTGCTGTTTATTGGTAGGGAGAGGGCAGCCATTAATTCTTCATTTCACTACCTGTTTCTGCCAGCAGGTTTGCATTTAGGAGCTTCTGGGAGATGGAAATATTTGATTAATCATTAATTTATTTCAAATGAGCTTATTTTAAATTGTTTCTTCAAAGAACTGTCTTGCAGTTTGGTTGTTTTGTTCTTGGTTTTGTTCTTGCACTCTATTGCTCCTTCAAGTTACATCAAGGAGAGGGATGTGAGACTTGTGTGACTACAATGCAGATAGTTTACATGTTTGCCATATTAACTGCCTTGGTTTTTTAAATGAACCTTTATGGTACATTCTCAGTCTTCACCATGTAGCAAGTAAAGTTTAAAGCTGCAGACAGTGCTTGTTCATACTTTTTGGTGGTATTAAAAGTATTGAAACAAACTTGTGGTAGGAGCTGTACTCGCTAAACTTGGGGTTCAGAAGTGTATCTGCCCTATTGTGCAGCACTCAATGGCTTTTGGCATTCTGAAGAAAGTGAGGTTGGAAGGCAAAAGTATAAATAGGCCTTGGCACTTTGTCCCTCTCCCTTCCTCCTCAGTGGCTCTTTTCGGGTTTTGTTTCTGTCCATCTTGAAGCATTATGTCCCTGCCACAGGCTGCTGGCTTTCAGGAGCAGGGGAACTGAAGAGGGCTGTGGGAGGGCACAGTTCTGTGATTTTTTGTAATCCTCAGTAAGCAGCTCACCTTGAGGCTGGGGGTGGGGATGGAGTGACAGAAGCTGGGCATCCCCTGTGCGCTGCCGCAGAGACAGGCTTTGGAGGCAGCCAGAGCCCGTGCTATCTGTCCACTTAAGAGGCTGAAACAAAGTCTGGGATAGGAAGAGAGCAAAGGTGGTGTGATCTGCATTAAGTCCTGCTGTTCAGAACTCCAGATCTTCTGCTTTTTATTACATCTGTTGTTACAGGCTTTGACATATTGTCAATACTGGTGTAGTTCAGAAGCCCTTAGCTGTGGGTGGTGAGTGTGTTTCAGTGATGCTCAGGGTGGTGTTTTTGAAGTGCATTCCTACTCATGTGTGACAGAAGCAAAGCATGTGCATTTGCACTTGTGTTTATTCAGTTCTCTGGCATCAACACGGAGCTTTCAGAGCCTGCATGGTCCAGCCTCTCTGTATGCCTCGCATCTTCACTGCAGCTCAAACACAAGTCTACACAGAGTTCAAATAAAGTAGTTTGGTGTTTGGCAGCACTTTCTCACTTGGTTTGCAGGAGTGCCTTAGGAGCCAATTAACGCTGTGCGTGCTGTGAGCTGATGAGGCGGTCATGTCAAGTCTCTAGTGCAAGCGCAGAAGGAAAATGATATTCAGGAGACTCAAAAGATACCCTCATGCAAGTACAAATCAAGGAGACGGGTGGATCAGTGGAAACCCCAACTTGTGAAGAACACATTAAAGACCCTTTGTTCCATGGCAGCAACTGGTCTGGTAGCTTCCAATCTGTTGTCTTAGGTTGGCAGAATTTCAGTCAAAACCATAACACTTTCCAGAACTGTAGCTCTTCACAGTGAGAGAGACTGAGCATATTCTTCTTGAAAATCAGCAGTTAAATGAGCTCTTACTTGTTTCCCTGCATTAGTATCAAAATTTGTCTGGCTCTAGTGAGCCTGGCTGAAAAGTAGCATGCCCCAATCTCTATTTCTCCCCATAAAAAACATCAAAGGCATGGTTTTTCAGCTGTATATGATTACTGAATCAACATAAACTCTAAATATAGTATTTTCATTTATCTCTAAGGAAAGGGGGAAAACACCCACCCTGAGCACACATAGCTTTCTGCATCTCACAGTATCATACAAGTTATGTATTTTCTGCTGTTGAAGTGCCATTCCACGTGCTGTTAGCCTGTTGGTTGTATGAAGTCTCTTGTGAATTTTTCTGCTTGTGTGCCCGGTCCAGTTCTCTTGGTCCCTTGGGTGATGACGTTCTGTTCCTGGTTCTGGAGGTGGAAGGGAAATAGTGTCTGCTGCTGGCAAGTCTCTGCATCTGCATTAGTGCTCTGCTAATATTTGCTCAAATTCTCTTCCCTCCCCTGCCTGACACACTTCAAACAAGTGAGCCTTGGGGCTTTTCCAGCTGAGCCAACTTCAAGCAGTTGGTAGTTTACAACCTGTTTAATCCTTGATAAATAACACTGATTGGATACCAGTGTCACATCCCATCAGGTGGCCAAAACAGAGAGATTCAAACCTGCCTGCCCCATCCCAAGCAGATGGATATGTGTAAAGTTAACCTTTTCTGTCTTTCGTCCTGGAGCGTGTCCACAGAAGGGCAACCAGGCTGGTGAAGGGGGTTGGAAAGCAAATCTTACAAGGAGTGGCTGAGGGAACTTATTACACCCACCTACAATTACCTGAAAGGAGATTGTAGAGAGGTGGGTGTTGGTCTCTTTGCCCAAGTGACAGATGGTAGGACAGGGGGAATGGACTCAAGCTGCACCAGGTCAGGTTCAGATTAGACATCAGGAAAAAGTTCTTCACCAAAAGGGTTATTAGGCATTGGAACAGGCTGCCCAGGGAGGTGGTTGAGTCACTATCCCTAGATGTATTTAAAAGATGGGTAGACCAGGTGCTTAGGGATATGGTTTAGCAGAGGGCAGGTACGGTTTGACTCAAGGATCTCAAAGGTCTTTTCCAACCTAGTGATACTGCCAGCCCCAGGGGCCAGGTTAACCCTCTCTTAGCAAACCTCTTTTAACAGCCACAGTGGCAAGATTAGCTGCTGTTATCCTCTCCACAGTACTCAGGAGTAACAACAATTACCCAGGAGGTCCAAGCAAAGCACAACTTTACTTAAAAGTGGGTATGATTATAAAGCTTGCAAACAAAACCACACCACACTATATACTTGGAGCAATGGATTACTATTAGTAGAATTTAGCAAAACTGGAAATACTGTTACTATTTTGTGCCAACAATGAGGTTAGAGAGAGACTGTTGAGAGATACTGAGAAAGAGACTAAAAGAGAAAAAACGACAAGATGCCACCACCCAGGGATCCAGTGCAGATCATCATAAAGTTATAGTTCTTGGATGGCAGGTGTGTGCCAGATGTCCTGAACTGGCATTTTTTATGCACCCTGTATGCCCCCTGCCCTGCCTCCCACCCCACTTTTCTGGGGAGGCCTACCATATCTTGCTTAGACCCAGTTGCAGAGTGTTCTAGAAGAGCGACAGTGGGGAATGGGGGTCCCAAGTGGTCATTTGACTCTGCCCCAACTGGGCTGATGGAGCAATGACCCTGTTCAAGGGCTTCACACAGACTTTTAGCAAGAAGAGCCCCACTTGCCTGTCACTGTTCCTTGTCGGATAAGGACAGGATCCTGTTTATCAGTGTGACTACTGAATGAGGGGCTGCCCTTGCAGGGACACTGTCCAGATGGTTTATCGAATGAGGACCCCACCTGAGCACAGTGTCTGGTTTGTCAGAGTGGCTGCTTTGTGATCAAGACTCCACAGGCCCTTGTAGTCTTTGGAGGACAGAGACCCTAGTCCAATGCCCGGCAGATGCTTGCAGGATCAAGCCCCTCATGAGCTGAGAGCCAGTCCACAACATGTTACCCTGCCTCTGCAAGTTCTGTTACAGAATCACAGAATCACAAGGTTGGAAAAGACCTTTGAAGATCATCAAGTCCAACCATTCTCATCCTAAACTAAACCTTGCAAGACAGATTGTTTGAGACAAACTACTCACCCCCGTTCCAGCAAAATGGTATTTGGAGCAATCACACCAGATAACAAGAGGGGGGAAGAAATTGTATGTGCAGATGTCATTCTAGCACTAGCCTGGAAAATACCTTTGTGCTTAACTTGATATATCCCTGAAGGATGTTCTACAGAACATGTTAGGCCTGAAAAGTGTTAAAACTAGTAGCAGTATGGGTTGCTGCCTTAATCTTTTTAGCTAGGATCACTGGTAAAAAATGGAGCACTGTCTGGGGAACACTGTTTCTCTTTTTGCTGGATTGGTAGAGAAAGCTAGCTTTCTCCCACTAGGCTGGTACAGTGGGAGACAGTGCTGGGAATTTCTCATGCGTGTGAGAAGAGGAAAAGCAGTTGGATGATGGTGCTACTTAAGCAGTAATTTGCTGTGTAGCCACTGAGTTCCAAGCACAAACTCCCATTCTGCCTTCAGTGGGAAGATCTTTTGATTCTCTTTTCCACAGTGATGAAAGACATCAGTTTTTGGCTGCCTGTTTTATGGCCTGAAATCCAACATCTTTAGAGACCATTTCATGGAAATGGAGGGCACAATGTGCTGAATGCATTCACAGTGCTAGTGTCCAGGTGATCTGCAGCAAAGACCATCCTTGCCAGTGAACTGCCAGATACACCTTACTGTGTAGAAAGTGAAGCTGAAGTGGGTCAGGCTGAAGTGGGTCAGTTAGTAAAGCTTTTGCCATCATAGAATCATAGAATGGTATGAGTTGGAAGGGACCCCAAGGATCATAGAGCTCCAACCCCCCTGCCACAGGCAGGGCCACCAACCTCAGGCCTGGATCTACACTAGGTTGCCCAGGGCCCCATCCAACCTGGCCTTGAACACTTCCAGGGACGGGGCATCCACTACCTCTCTGGGCAGCCTGTTCCAGCACCTCACCACTCTTTCTGTAAAAAACTTCCCCCTAATATCTAATCTAAAACTTCCTTCCTTTAGTTTTAATCCATTGCCCCTTGTCCTGTCATTGTCTATCCTTTTAACAAGTTGAATCCCCTCCAGTCACAGTATCTCAGGCCAGAGGAGGAGAGGTGTGTACACATGTGTTTTAAATCAGTGAATGTGGCAACCACCCTACTTACCCCGTTTCCCTCTGAATTACAAGGTGGCTTTGCTTCTCAAAACAGGAGAGGCTGTGTGCTTTCCACAACTATGGCACCCTTTTGGGGCTTTTTGCTTCGGTTTTCATGAACGTTGTGTTTCATGCTCTTATGTGGAGAACAAAGAAATGGCACCATTTGCAACAGGAAAGCTGGCTTCTTCTAGTTGAGTTTTGGGCGTAGAAAGTCCCTTTGGTAGCTTTGACCTAGTTTGTGAGCTCTCTCTGTCAGCCACATGTTACTTCAGATGAGTTATCTATGCCTGTGACAAAAGCAACATGCTTGCTTTTGGAGAATCCCAGCACTGGAAAAAATAGGATCTCTTAGTTGCTACTATTTCCACTTCTGTTTCTCCCTGCTGTGAAATCAAAAAATTGACAGCCTTACTTTTGTTACTTTATGAATGGGAAAAGGGCATATATGAAAAATGCTTTTTCTTTAATGAATGCAAGTCAAGAACTTGTTTTTATGAGAGAAATCTGGGAGAAAAAAAGTAAATTGATAACATATTTGATTTTCTTCATGCTAGAAGAGGCTTGGCTGTGTGAAAAAGCAGCTATTTGACAAAATGTTCTGAAGTGTGAGTGCTGAACTTGGATTTTGTCACTTAGTGCTGCAGGAGCAGAGCAACTGTTCGCACTCACAGTCTGGTGTGGAATTTTGTTGAATTTTTTTATAGCAGCTTTACTCTGATTTTTGCCTGTCCTATGCTATGGCTATAACTCTCCTGGGACCAGATGATTATTGAAATTTTGAATACGCAGCCTTAGTAAGTTACATGTGACTTCCCCTGAGAAGTCTTTTGCAAACTACCATTAAAAAAAATGTTTGGAAGGGAGATTATTCTCCCTTTTTTGTCTTGCTGTGGAAACTGAAACCCAAACCATGCAAACTGTATATTCAGGCTTTTGTTCTTGTTGGTATCTGTAGGCTCTGGTCCCCTACAAATCAAGATCTGCGATTATGCCACTTGTAGTCTTTTGGTGTTTTTATAGATGATGATGTTTTGTTTGTAACTGCACACAACAGTTAATTGTGTTGGAAAGTGATCTAGAAGCACCAGGCAAAATTAAAAGCTCCACTGTGCTTGGTACTGCAATGAATGTATTTTGTGTTCCTAGATGACTTGGAGCACTGTTGGTTTCAGGGTTGTCTTGGAAACACAGTGAAGCAGGTTTTTACCTTTTGGAACTTGCAGTGTGAGTAAAGGGTGTATTTTTTTGTTTGGAAAAGGATGCTTATGCTTATTTATACTTCCAGGTGCAGCAGGAGTTAATCCTGTGCTGCAGTATATCTCCTTGAAAAGTCATTTTAAGTCTGCTGCTATAGAGGGGTGCTAAGAGATGGGAAACTGGAGAAATGTACCTCGTAGTACAGAAGTGTTAGAAGTGTATGTTGCCTAAATCTGTGCAAAAGCAGTAGTTTAACATAGGAAGCCTACCTGTGCTTGGTGCTTGTTCTTGCCTGGGCGTGCATCCTCCAGTACTCTCAGCCTGTACTGAGAGCCTGTGTCCCTGAAGGATAAACAGCATCCTGACAGCTGAAACTGGCTGCTGGAGGTTGTGGCAGCTAAGCTGTATGAGTGCTGTTGCCATAGTCTGTATGCCAGTTGTTTGAATTCTGTATCTCCTAGTTGCTGTTTTACGTTCAGTTCTACATGTCTTGGTTATGCTTATATGAGGCTATAGCACTTGGCTATTTTAAAACTGAGGATGTCAGGTATCTTCCCTGGTTCGACATTTGTTTACCAAGTAACATATTCAGATATTTAAAAACAAGTGGTGTAAGATTCAACTTTATATCTGCATTGCACTGCACAGTAGACATAACTATTCTGTCACCTTTCACTGAAATACAAATATTGCCAAAAATGTTGTCAGTAATATGATGGCTGCACATCTCATATGCAGATACTGAAGTACTTTAATGTAGATATGAGCACAATGTTTTCAGTAATGTTTCTTTCTGTTTCTTGCTTTGCTTTTTGCAAAGGTTGTAGCCCTGGGATGCTAGCCAGGCTTTGAACTGTAAAAGGAACCATTAAGAATGCAGGATGTTTTTAGAATAGTCTCAAGCGTGAGCAGATGGCTTCATTAAATTCTCTTTAGGAGCAAGGAGAGCAGTTGCTGCTTTTGGAAGAAAATTGGCTAGAGCAACTGCTTTTATGCTGCTGTCCCAAGTGTGTGTTAGATAGCAGGAATATTTGTACAACAATTTTATGTAAAGCAATTGGTCCATGTACCTTAAAGAAATAGGTGCAGGACAGTGGTGCCTTTATTTTGTAAACGGACAGGCACTAAGTAGAACAAAAGACTGAATATCTCATAATTAACTTTCCTGCACATGTTTTAAACCTTGGGCAGGGGAAGCTCCGCTAATTGCCTTCCTTTTTGCTCCTCACCCCAAGCACTTCGTATTGTTCAGTTCTTTGCCACAAAATCTTCTGGTTCATTTTGCTTTTTTCTTCCTTTTCTGGGGAACACTGAGGAAAACTGCATTTATAAATGACTTGTGAAGGAGCGTGGCATACAAAAGGTCGTTTTCCTCCTGCAGAATACAAAGACTTCTGGCAGAAGTGTATCAAGAGTCTGGTTGCTCAGAGTTTCAATGTTCTTGTGTGCATCAAAGTTAATCATGGACAGTGTAAGCAAAGTTTTGATGCCTGGACCTAACCTGTATTTAGGTACTTTATGCTCTATTTCTTCCCTGCCCTTCCATTGCTGAAGTTGAAAACAGACTTTAGAGGTTTTGGTCAAGGCAAATACTCATCAACTTCTGATACTGCCTTTGAGGGGGAATAATAGCCTGCTAAAAGCAAAAAAATACCTGGGCTCTAAAGATGGAGATGAATTTAAGAAGGAGAATTTGAAGCTGGCCTTTGTTCCTCTAAATGAGAAATCAGAAATGTGGAAGAATGTACCTGATGAGCCTTTTCAGAGTTCTGTGTTTCCTTTAATTTGGTTTTTTTGAAATTAAATTCGTAGACAGTAGACTTGGTAGCAGGGAAGATGGTTTCCTGCTGTAATAATAGATTTTATTGGTATTTATTTTCACTTTTCATTGTGAAACGACTCTTTATTACACATTATTCGCCTGTGTTTTTAAGAGAGGAGAACTAGGAAGTCTACTGCTGGTAGGTCTTAATTCTGTGTTGAGGCTTGTCTGTTGGTGTTTATGGTTTGTATATGGTATGTATACATATCCTGGGGAAGACTTGGATTCTAACCTAGCTGCTCAGCTGATTTCAGCTCTGTAGTCTGTTAAAATACCTCCAGAAGGTAATCTGGGACAGTGACATTGAGATGCATTTGTTGAGATTGGTTGAGTGAGGGGAATGCCTATATTTATGAAAGTGCTTGTAGATCAGTTTGACTATATTGGAGCAAATACTTCTGTGTAATGCTTGGGCAGAGCTTTGTACATGTGTGTTTACACACATTTGCATAATAGAACAGCCCGAGTTCCTTCCCCAAGTTGCACTTTTACCCTTAATTTGTAGTGTGGACATGAGTTGCAGATACTGTCTGAACCAGACATCATATTAACCACTATCGCTGCAGGAAAGTTTCTGCTTAATTAGAATCAATACGTTCCACAATGAGAGAAGAAAATGACCTTGTATTTGGATGAATTACTGGCATGATACAGAGGTTTTCCCTGGATTATTCTCACTCTGAGTTCTGATAAATTTTGTATGCCTATGATACTTCTTTTAAAACACTGCCTTTTCTGTATGTTCTCCAGAACCATGTGGTATGAAGAGCAGAGGAACAGTACCATTATTTTGATAGATTTATGTGAGCAGACCCACTTGAAAATACAACTCTGTTCTTAGTTATCTCTTACCTGTCACAATCTGTAAGACAAATATTTTGAATTTATGCTGATGGGTTTTTATCAAACTTGAGGGTCCATATCAAGGGTGGGAATGGAACACTTCTCCCCCAGCCTGTGGTGTCTCAGGTATTTTTCCAAACAGCATTTTTCATACAGTTTCTCTGCTCCATCTCCTTTTTACTGACAGGTGTGAGAGCTCTGCACAGGGGCAAGAGGACCCTAATGGGAATGTCTTTTACAGCCAAGATTGTATCCCATCTTCATCTTTCCTTTGAACAACAGCTGAATATTGTATAACTACAATCAGTGACTTTTAGCAGTGTGTGCTACCAAAAATAGTCTTATTAAACTTGGGACCGTGCACGTCCACTGGACAGGAAATTGTTCATGTATTTGGGTCTGTCATTCTTTTTTGATGTTTTGCAAACATTTCACAACAAAGACTACTAAACCATTCTGACATCTGGGCTGAATCACGTTTAACCAGCTTATGTGAGCAAATGTTTCTCCCTATTCACATAGTGAAATGTTAGCTGCAAAGCCTGGGATGTTTTGCCACAGAGATGAATGGCTTAATGTGGTTATGGTTAACTTAATTCACGCAGCTTATTCTGACCCTGGCTTTTTCCCATGAAGGCAGAAATGACTGCCACTTTGCAGTCTAGGTTGGGGTTTTTTAGTTGTTGTTTTTCAGACCTGTGAAAATGCTTTACTTTTCTACTTGCTCTGTTTAGATTTTGCCAGATGTAGAACAGTTATAAGTGGAAGAAAAGACTGTCTGCAGATGTATTACGGATCAGGCATCTCTCATGTCCAGTCAGCCTTGGTTTGGACTGTATAATGCCCAACACCTGAAAACAGGTTTTGGTGCTGGTGGTGATGTCTGTGCTGGTGCAGTGAATTACCAGCATCCTTGAAAACTGAGCTACATTAGTGGCCTGTGTCATAAAAGGCAAGATGTCCACCCAGACAGGAGATTAAATAAACTCAGGTGAAATTGGAGTCTGCATAGTTTCTAGAGCTTTCCTAACCTGCAGGAAAGGAAAATGGACTGTCATTCTGATATTCATTCCTTCAGCTTGGAGCTGGTTGTCTGCGCTGGGACTCAGAGGTGGGAGCAGCTTCACGCTGCTCCATGCTGCCACAGAAAGCAGCCCGGGAGCGGGGCAGTGGGAAGGCCAGCCCTTCAAGGACACAGCTTTAAGTCATGGCTTCATGTTACACTGAATTCAGTAATGGCAATTGCCTCTTCTTGTCTTACTCTTCTCTTCCATGATCTCCTGTGCTGATGAGATCTTAATGGTGATAGCACCGTTTGCCTTGTTCATCTGAAAGAGCTTTCCACTGAAACAGCTTGATGTTTGCTTTGTTTTGTTTTTAAATTTTTTTTTTTTAATTCCCACCATACTTTGTGGCGACTGCTGTGTGGTGGATTACTTGCCCAAGCAAGCTGTGCTTGCTCTGTTTGTACATTGCAGTATCCTCTTCAGCACTGAATGCAAATCCTCCTAAACCAATCAAGGCAGTTTTACACTGGTGTCCCTGAAGTCCTGGCTGATGGGCAGCGTCCAGTGTGTAGCTTGAGAGTCTGAACAGAGGCCTCTGCTCCCTGTCCTGGAAGCTGTCTAAACCCTATTAGTTTTGACTAATACTTGGCTTTCTGGCCTGCAGACTTGCTGTGCTGTCCCTCTGCTGGTGATCAGACTCAGGCAGTTCTGTGGCCGTTATTGTCATCCTCGGGCTTTCTGAATAGTGATGACTCACCCTGACTAGCCCAGTGGAGCTGAATCTCTTTGGCTATGAAGTATTGACATGATTCAAGTGGGGTTTGATGATACACATTCTCTAAGAGTTTTTATTTGCTACTTTCCATTTAGACTTGGCAAACAAACAGCAGAAACAGTCCCATACTCTTTTGTGCTACTCTGAAGACCTGGTTGTTCAAGAAGCAGGATTTGGGTTTTGGTCACATCTAGCTTGATGCAGTAACACGTTGAAGTGTTTGCTTCTGCTGTAATAGATTACTTTAAGATCTTGTAATCTTATTTATCTCTATTTCACAGCTATTAAGGGCAAGAAGTAGAGGACTACAGGATCTTTATTTTACGAGCCTTTCACATGAGAAATGTCATCCAGCTCTGGATTTTGTAGTGCCACCTGGGGAAGTGAAGTGATCCAAATGATCATGCATTTATTTCTTGGAATTGTATATCTGCTGGCTGATGACAGCAGGTGTCTGAGAACAGGCCATGCAATCTGCTTTCTGGGAGACAGCCCATCTTGTTGCTTGTTGGTTGTAAAATTTATCACTGATCCAGGAGTCAAAATGATGAAACAGGACCCACTGTGTAGCAGTGGGACAGAGTTGCCCACCTGACTGTTGGCTCTTAGGGCAGCATGGGAGGCATCGAAGGGGCTGGGGTGGGCCCCTTGCTTGCACCTGCATCTCTCATTTACCAAAAGTGTGTGGAGATGGGTTTATTTAGGGCACAGGGAAAGCCTGAGGATAACCATTTTAGCTGCAGCACTTTGGGAGGCAGATACTCCAGCACTTTAACGGCTCCACTTAATGTGTGTTACACTGATAAGTTGAGAAGAACGTTGATGATACCCGCTCTTGTGAGGTGGTGGCAGAATTTGTTGTTGCTGCTGCTGTGATATTTTTATATGCAGTGCAGTGTTAGTCTGCTTGATTTGTGTGTGCAAGCTGTTGAAGACTGGACAGGGTGATACTGTGAGAACAGGCACATTTTCAAACCTGCCTGTATTCATACTCATAAGACTAGAACTGTACTGTCTCTGCTGATGGTGTTTTCTAACCTTGCTTGTAAATACTGAAAGTACAGTGACATAGGCCTGTGGCAGGCGTGGGTTGTTGGGCACAGTTGAGGGAGCCTGTGTTAGCAAAGGAGCAGCTGGTAGGATGACACGGCCCTGGGAGGAGGACTGTGAACAGCAGGGAGATTGTCACAGAGGATGCTGAGCAGTGGGAGATCCTCACGAGCTGTGCCACTGACTTCTCAGCCCTTTAAATAGACAGAAAAAAATGTATATCAAACTTGTGAAAACTAATGAACTAAATGTAGGAGAAAACTATTTTTTGAGTGACATAAGCATTAATGTGTTTAAGTAGAAAATGGGAAAGCACTGAAAGGTAATTGTAATTTTTACAAGTGACAGGAAAATCCTGATTAGAGTGCTGTGGACCTCAGTAGGCAGCCCTTGCCTTCTTTCTACTGCAATTACTGAAGGCATTTCAGATCTTGTTGGTAACTAAAACTTTTCATGTATTGAACTGTTGTTCCTGTGCAACAACGGCAAATAAGTCTTGTAGTAGGGAGGATCATAGAATCACAGAACGCCTTAGGTTGGAAGGGACCTTTAAAGGTCATCTAGTCCAACCCTCCTACAATAAGCAGGGATGTCTTCACTAGATCAGGTCACTCAGAGCCCCATCAAACCTGACCTTGAGTATCTCCAGGGATGAGGCCTCCACTACCTCCCTGAGCAACCTGTGCCAGTGATTTACAACCCTCATATTGAAGATTTTTTTTTTCCTAATATCCCCCTTTTTCTAGTTTAAACCCATTATTCCTCATCCTGTTGTTACATCCCCTCGGTGAACAGTTCCTCCCCAGATTTCTTACACCTTTCAGGTACTTGAAGGTTCCTCTGGAGCCTTCTCTTCTTCAAGCTGAACAAGTCCACCTCTCTCAGCCTGTCTTCATAGGAGAGGTGCTCCAGCCCTGTGATCATTTTTGTGGCCCTCCCCTGGATGCGCTTCAACAAGCCTGTGCCCTTCTTGTGTGGAGGGCTCCAAAGCTCATTTTCATACCCTGAGAAGCAGCAGGAGATAGGAGATAAAGATCTCCTCTGTATCAGGGGTGGTGTCGTGAACCTAGGTGCATGTCGACAAGATGAAGCACCTCATGTGTTACAGCAGTGGTACAAACAATCCCGTGTTTTAGCTTTTGTCTAATCTGTTGTCTTGCAGAAGGTTAATTTCCAGCAGTACTTTAAAATGTGAGCACTTGAATCCCTCATTTCATACTAACAAAGACAAGCAAGGAAGGTGTGGGGTTTTCTCCTGCTGAAGTGGTGTCAGTTCCCATCACCCAAGACAAGCAGCGTGACAGGGTTTTGCTGTAGAAGTCGTGAGGGAGGGGTGGGCTGTAGTGAAGTTCCATAACCGTTGGCTGTCAGTTAGACATTGGATGTGCCACCAGCCTATCAAAGTGTGGTAGATTTAGAAATTTTTAACCTATTCAGATATTTTTAAAGTGCTATGGCTTAAAATGGTAAATGCATGATGCCCACCTTGTTAGAAAGATAAAGAAGCTGGCTGCTTGACCATAGCTACTCAAGTACTTGTATCTTTTTTTCCTTGCAGACTAACTTAGTTTTGGACTTTGTCAGAGGGGAATCGTGGAAGTTTTGGTGTCAGTAAGGAGCAGCTTGTGTTGTGTCTTGAGGTGTGCAGCTGTCTGACCTTGACAGTGGAGGTCTCAGACCATTGCATGCAAACAGTAGCACAGTTTCTTGTGTGTCACTGAACAGCGAATCTGTTGTTAAAGATGGTAAGCGTTTTTGCAAGAAGATTTACGTCTGCAGCCTGTAATAACAAAGAGGCTTAAATGAAGCTTGCTATTTAAATTAGTGAGGAGTGTTAGTAAACAGTCCAACAGGAGACAGGTTTCTAAGCAAGAAAAATAGTGAAAACTGTCATTCAGTCTTTAATTGTAGAAGAGCAGGAGCAAAACTGCTAATAAGTGATCATTAATCTGGAGTACTGATATTCAGCTTGTAGTTTATATACTCCTGGGTACCATGGATGACTTCTAAGAGATCTGCAAAAGCTACTTAAGAAAAGCAAGCTGGTTGTTAGTAGACTTAAATTGTCAATGCAGGCCTGGACATTCTGTAGGAAGTTTGAAGATCTGTGTCTTTCAATTTCTAAGAAAAAATTGTCTAGAGTTAAGTCTAAATAGTAACTTGCTAGAAAGAAGAGTGTATGTGAGCAGTTCCTCTGTTCATAAATAATGCTGCCTGGCTAAGTTCACATTTTAATGGTGGCTCATTGTCTTGCTTTGCTGTTACATACTCTTGCAGTAGTTTAAAGTTAATATTCCAATTAGACAAAATTGGGGGAAGCATCAAGGGAGAGTGAGAAAGACTAATGCTTAGTAAGAACCATTTTGTTTCTGCCCTTATTAAAAAAGAACAACATAAAGCAAAACAGCAAACTTAGCAAATGAACTGCATTACAACTTAAATTTAACAAGAGAACTTTGAACTTAAAAGTTGAGTTGAGTTGAATTAATATGGAATGATGATTTTTTTAAAAATAGAAATGGCTCATTTATTCCACAGGCTGCATGGGGACTTTGATTTGTTTCTTGCTCTATTAAGCATGCTTTGGAAGAGGGGTATTTTGTGATGCAGAACGACACTGGAGTACAGACAATGACAGTATCTTTTTGAGTTGTGTCTCTGCCTGTTACGGGTCATGCAGCAGGAAAAAGGATATAGGTGTCTTAAGGTTGTTCTCCTTTGTGTATCTTTGGATGATGTGATACATGTAGCTGCCAACCTTGGATGGTTATAAGGGGATACAGGGCAGCAGCTAGCAGCTTGAGTACCTCTGCAGAACCTGGTTCACAAGTTACATTAATTGCAGTCAGATTCTCTGACACATCTCTCTAGGCTGGGATTAATTTTTGCATATGACTGAGTTTAACCTATTTTTTTCATTGTTACATTTAAAAAGTGAAAACTTTTTAATGGTGTGAGGACCTCTTGCTTGACAGGTGGATGTAGGTGGATGCTTTTGCATTTGGAGGTCCACTTTGCTGAAGAATTTGTTGTGTTTCACCACTGAGCCATAAACTTTGAAAGAAGCCCTTGCTTTGTCTCCAGTACTTTCATACAATTTTACAGGTCTGTTTTTCTGTAATATTAGAAACCTCAAACTTAGTATTCAAGGGCTGGAAGCTTGCAGCAATTACCTGTTCTGTCAAGAAACTTTGGGGCAGAAGCAGTGTAGTATGCAGCTCTGAGATCTCTGCCTTTCATAATGTCCTTAATGATAGTGCAAACAGGATTCTTAAAAGTTAATCATCAAGTGTAATAATAACTCTTTCTGCTACATTTCATTTGGCATAAGAAAAAGCTCATTTTAGGCTTGGCAGGAGTTAAAATCCCAGTAATGCTCATGAGAATGTTCTGCTAGCAAAGCTGCTGTTAATCCTGTTCCTGACATGCTCACATTTAATTTGGTGTGAAATCTGGAGCATTTATACTGCAAGATCTGCACTTGTGTTTTTGAATATACAGAAGGCAGTAATGCAGGCACAAACTGATATGCAGTTACTGGCTAAAGGTCAAAATTACTTTTGCATTGTTAAAATCAACACAAGGGCTGTACTGAGGCACAAGCAGGTGTGATTGATGCTCTATAACCTCATAGAACTGATGTAGCAGCATGTGATAAATCACTGCATTTGTGTAAGTTCTCCCAAAGTCAGAGTTCTTTTTCAAACTCCTGAGTTAATCATCGCTGAGTTGTTGCTAATGAAGTTCTGCTTTGAAATGCCGGAGTTTAACTGAAGTTCAGTTCTGCACAAACATTTTGTAGTTGCTGGTACATGTAATTTCTTTGTCTATCTTAGAGAACCCCTGTGCACAGTTTAAAAACCAGCAAAGGTTGGTGAGTGGCAGTATAATAATCTAATCACGATTAGTAAAATCCATGCCTGTTTGTGAAAAGCTACCAACTTTTTTCAGAAGTGTGACTGGTGTTATTTTTCAGCATGAAAAAATTCCAGGGTTACTGTAGAAATTTCAACATGGAAAAAGATGGGAACTCTTCTGAGCTATCATAACTGAAACAGAGCAAAACCCAAACCTTTTAAAATGCTTGCCACTGAAGTGGTTTGCATTAGCTATGTTTGTCATGGTGAAATGACGTTTTCTTCAATTTTAAGGCTACTTTACTGCATTTCCAGGGTGCTTGCCAAGAAAACATGAATTGCAGTCTGCTGTTGGAGGTTAATCTCTTGTCTAGATCTTGGGTATTTAAAATGACCTTTGCAGTGTGGTGTGAGTTCTGGATTTTGAACCTAAACTTGCTCTATCCTGATTTGTGTGGGATAGGCTGGGACATGCAGCTGTCCCATGGTACGTGCTCTCTGCCAGTCCTCCAGAGACAATGAGTGTCTTGAATATACATGTAAATGTGGGGGTAACACCCTTGTGGCTGGGGTTTAGCTGACAAGAAGGAACTGTAGTCTGTTACTCACCACTGGCAGAGCAAAGTAAATTGTTTTCATAATGATGCTGCAGGAGGAAGGGAGCAAGGTTTACCATCAGGGACATAGCCCTACCCTTGGGTGGTTCTGACTCCTGTCTCTTCAAGATCTCTTCCAGCAAGCAGTCCTGCAGAACGCTTGTATCACTGGTGGGTGCTGTGTAGGTAGCATCAGAGGGAGGGGCTGCACCGTGTCCATCACAGGCCTAGACCCAGACAGCCCTCAGTCCTTCAGGTTTTTCTTTGCTCCATGATCCCTCAACTCTTCACAGAATCACAGAATCGTAGGGGTTGGAAGGGACCTCGAGAGATCATCGGGTCCAACCTCTTATTTATTTTTGTTTTATTTTGGCCCTGAGGTGAGTCTGGGAGGACTCATAGTGAGTGTACCACTTCCTGGCCTTCCCACTCCATTTTTCTTTTTCCCAGGGAAAACTCAGATGTAATTTCTCCAGTGGTGTTGCACATACATTTCATGTGACACAAACTACTTCTACTGCTGAAAGGGGCTTTGTGAATGGTTTTAAACTACCCTGACCCTTCCCCTCACCAAAGTAGGTTATAACCTGTGGAAGTTGATCAGTCAACTTCCCTAACTGCTTTGCACAGTAGCTCAAGTTTGAGGTGGGGATGGAGGAAGACAAAGGGAGACAGAAGTGGCCAGAGGCAGCAGGTAGGCATGACAGCTGAAGAAGGCTGGAACCTTCCTAACTATACAGGGGACGAGCTTGTTTCCTCCAGCCCTGTTTTGAGGATCCAGGGGATGATTTTCAAGCAGTTCACGCTGGCACATTTCTAAGTTTCTAATGTGTGTTGTAAAACTAAGATGTTCACACAATTTTTTTATCTGCACATAGTTGCTTTCTGGGAACCTATAAAGCCTGAGTATGCTGAAACTAAATAAAAGTACGGGTAGAAGAATGGGTTACTACATACTAGGAATGGAATACTGCAGGGGAAAGAGAAGAACAGCAGTGATGACAGGTGTGAGAGTTGAGCATGTCAAACTCTGCTCATGTCAGTGCAGGGAAAAACTGCATTGGTGCTTGGCTGTACCTGAAAATAAAATTTGACATTCAGTGTCTGAGGGCCAGATATTGGAAATGGAAGTTAAAAATCGGATTTTTTTCCTTTTTGTCCATTAATATGGGCTGAGCAGACCTGAGGAAAATGATCAGTTTTATTGTTTGGGGGGGTTTTGTTTGATTTTTTTGTTTGGGGGGGTTGTTTTGTTGTTTGCTTGGGGTTTTTTGGGTTGGTTGTTCTTTTAGGGTTCTGCTTTTTTGTTTAACCTGTAGCAAGTTCTCATTGGCAGAAAATTTGGAAACTTGACTGGTTTTAGTTTGAGAAGGGTCCCTGTGCAACTTCCATCCCATAACCCATCCCCATAGTACATGCATTGAGGCTTCAGCTTGGTACTCAGGAAAGAATTGATAGTACTTGATGGTGATGCCATACAGACACACACTATATATTTTAACTTAATGGAGGAAAAAAAATGGCATTTCAGAAGAGGGCTTTACCACACCACCTTCAGCAGATGTCCATGCTCAGGGTAGGGGAGAATGCAGAGCTTTCACTCTTCAGGCAGCACGATTCACGTCAGATGCGGAGCTGGTTGTTCTGTGTCGGGCAGCAGAAGCAGCTTTGCGAAGTGCTGGGAGCAGCAACGCTGCCATCTCACCCAGTAATGAAAACTCAGAATTCTTGCCATGGATCCATTTTCCTGATCTTGTAGATCTTTGACCAAAACGAAACTGGGAATGTGATCCAGGAGGATTCTGGAACATGTGGATTTGCTGTGGTCCATTATAGTTGTTTTGCTCCTGAGTGGGCATGTTTTTAACGTGATAGGAAGTATCACCCTAACCAGTTTAATGACATTCTCATTTGTTATCACTTTGTGCAATTGGACATAAGAGAGAAAGATAGTTTTAAAGGGGTGTGTGTGAGATAAGGGAGTTGTAATGCATGATCAGTAAGATAAAGATATTCAGGAGCAGAACAAATTTTACCTGTGCTCATAAGTCAGAGATGTCCTTACATAACTTGTAAAGCTCAAGGAAATCCCTTTTTATAGCTTTTTGAGGTTTTTTTGGATGTGAACAGTTTTTCTTTGTTTTTACAAAAAAATAGGTAAATTCCACCTCTGAATTTTAATTGTTTTTTTTTAAAAAGTAAATATTGCTGCAAGGTTCAACTTCTGAATTTCATATAGCCAAACACAATGAAGTTTTGTTTTTGTTATTCCTCCACTGTTTTGAATAACTTGGTTCAAATCCCATACTTGAGCAACCTTGAACAACTCCCTCCAGGAGGCTGTGCTGTGACTTACACAACCAGGGGACTGGCTCTCTGGCTTTTCCAGCTGAAGTCACCAGTTTTCTCAGGACAGAAGCTTCAGCTCAGGCCGGAGAGGTAACCTCTACCAAGGCTTTTCTTTAAGTTGGGAAATATTTTGCAGTGCAGGTTGGAGGAGTGCTGGTTTTTAGTGCTGTGTGCTGAGGTGAAAATGACTCTTCCTTCTCCTCCTAATGCTAATTCATTTTAGGGGGAAGGAAAGAAAAAAGAAAAAGGCAGCCAGTGGTTTGGATTTGCTCTCAGGGTGAATTTAAAAGCCTTCTTTGCATTTTTGCCTCCTTGCTGCAGGCGCTCCTGAGCAGCGCACGGTGCGTAGGGGATGTACAGCTTAATTAGTTGGGTGTTTTCAGTGGGCAAACTGGCTGAGGATGTTTTGGTTCTGGAAACTGCTGTGTGGACAAGGTGGCTTTTGTATTTGCCTTCTCTGAGAGTCGGGAAACTTCAGGGTCTGGCACCTGTCAGTAACTGGGTCTTGAAAGCCTGAAGAGCCTCAATCTGTTACTGAATAACAGGGTTTTTCTACACTATCATCATGGTAAAATACTCTGTTCTTTATGCATCGAAGACTTATTTCCAGGGCTTCTCAATTGTTTGTATTTTGGAAGAGGGCACACATTTCTCAGGGCAAGAGAGAGAAAAGAAAGTTTAGGCAGCCTTGAAAAAGGCTTTATGTGGAACACTGGGAAGTAACAATTGGGTATTTTGTAATCTCAGTAATGTTCAGATAACTCTCTTCATGTATTCTAGACTATCACCTGTGAAGAGTGGTAAGTGCAGTCTTTGTAAAGAATCAAAGAAAGTAAAAGGAAATCCTGGAGTAATAAATATCTGAAAAAACCAAAAAGGTGTTAGCTGAAAGTGACAAAAGATGTGATCTAAGCTCTTGGGAAGTTAGGTGGTGTAATACAGCATGCTGATTTTAGCTTTAGCTTTTTTCTGGGTTGCTGATTATTACAGTGAATACTGAATTACTTGACATTCATTCACTTTTTAATATTGTGAGGCATTTCCACATAATTGGCAGCTGATAGTCTTTCTGGTAAGACATCTTTCTGAAGAACTTCAGTAGAGACTTCTTGGTTGTTGGTTTGTGTTCTTTAACCCTTGATTTTCTTGTAGTGTACTTCATTTTGTTAAAGGATGTGAACCAAAAAACACAGAATTTAAACTCGTTTTCTGTTATTTTTCATTGAATACTTACAGTAAGATTTGGAGGCTCATCTGCTGTTTCTTCATGTTGAGGTTTTAGCACCAGCAAATAGCTCTCTGGAATACTCCTTTTCTGATGGAAGGAGGAAACCTTGAAAGATAGTAAGGGGTGATGCTTGTATAGTGAGAGGAGAGCTGATGGTCTCCTGCATACTGACCTTGTCAAAGCAAAACCATTGAGCATGGGGGATGCTCCCAATGACCTCTGCTCCTCAAAGACCATGTAGTTTACTGGCCACATAAAATATTCTAATGCAGCCTCTGAAAGACCATTTGCTTCCTAAAGCAAACACACCCTGTTGGGAGTACGTACAAATATTACATGACCCCAAAGTGGTTGCTTAAAAAGTTCCATCTGAAGCCAAAGTTTTGGTATTTGTTGGATTTTTTGTGCAGTTGTGCATATCCCTTTAGTGCTCAGTGGCTCTTGGTCTCATAGTTGCATTGCAGGTGCCCTCTGTTCTCTTTATTAGAACTTGATTCAGAAATTTGACCATGTTTTTGGTTAAAATTTCATTATTTGTATAATAATACAGATGTTGGTATAATTGTAACTGTAGGAAAGATGGTATTGTGAAATACACCCAAATCCTTTCCTGAAGAAGGGTAAGGATGCATGGATAATACCATAAAAGCTTCTGCCCAGTTTTGTGTAAGTCAGGTGGTAATTACAGTTTCTCTTTAACATCCTTAAAAACAGAGGAACTCTGCCCTCAGCAGTAGCCAGCTCAACCTTGGTATTTGTATTTTGTCATTGGAATGCAGCAGGGATCCGTGGCAGCCCTGGGCTCTCTGCCTCCACAATAGTCTTCATGTTGTTCTTGGCTTTTTTGAGGGTGCCAGGGTGATGGGGAATTGAAAGCTGAAGATCCCTGTCCGAGCTAGGCTACATTAAAATGATTGTTTGAGACACAAGAGGGCTTTTTCCTTTTTTTCCCAAAATCTGGCTTAGCATGGGCCTCTGCAGCAGTTTAAAGCTCATGCACAAAAGTCGAGCCCAAAGCAACACTGTATGTCCCTTGACATAACTTCTGCAAGTTGGGGAATATCGGTAGGCCAGTAAGTGGCTCTGTGCAGTAAAGATGCTTTTATGAAAAGTGCAGCTTCCCAAGCAGGAAAGGGCAGAAACACTCGAGGCTTCTCTCTGTAAATCCTGTAGTGTATTTTTCACTTCACCCCTGTGTTGCACCTTGCACAGGTCATTAGTAGGTATCATCACCAGTCCCATCAAGAGAGGGTGGGAGCTGTGGAAATAAATGGCTGCAGTCAGCAACAGTTATTTTGAGATGTCAAATGGCCAATTGTTAAAATAAAGTGCTGGCAATATGCACAGTTCTTGAATTTTGTAGTCTACCCTACCTTTTCATGTAATTGTTTTATTTTAAGACACGAAAACCACACAGCATCATAGGAAGGTTTTAAGCGAGCTCTCTGTGGGCAACGTATGCAGCAGCCTTAGTTGTTCATAGCCGCGTGTTGGCTTTACCTGTGGCTTCCGTAGAAGCATTCAAAATAGTTTTACTAAGAAAGTTAGCATACATATGTTTTTGGCTGACTTAAGGTATGGCTAGCAAATATACTTCTGTTTACAATCAAGGTATTGGTCTGGAAATTATATTTTGTTAAGGTCAGTTAATACTGCTGTAATAATACAAACATTCTCAAACTTATAATCTGTCTCCATCATCTCTCCAAGAGTTCTCTGAATAATTAAAATTCACTTGTAAGCTAGTTTTCTTCTGTATTTCTTTCTCTTCCTCCATAGGAACTGGTTACAGCAGATGTATGCTTGAATAGATTAAAGAAATGCTTCTGATCTAGACGGTAATTGATACGCAGAAGGAAGTAGTACAAGTTAGTCTATAGTGGGTTTGTTTGGCTTTTTTAAAAATACGCAAGTAGGCTGTGACAGCCTTGTTATATAGATCAATGTGCTTTGGAATTTGACAGACTAGAAGGTCCTCAAATTAATATATGCAAACACACATACATGGAGGATTGTGGTTCTTCTATGAAAAAAAATTCCTTAAGGTAACTATCAAGTTATTCTACATATATATTCCAGGCTGTCTTTCATTTATAATCCAGTAGGTGTTTTCTTTAATCTTGGAGGATTTAGTCACAGTTGTCAAAATAATGAGCTTTTTGTGGTGTAATTTTTTGTCATCTCTGTACCCTCCCCCCAAGCTTAAGTAATTGTTACCAGAAGAATCAGGGCTTTTTCTCCTTGCATTTACAATGAAATATGTTTTTCACTCTTAAACCCCAGCAGTGTTTAAGGTTTGTAAGGGAGCTCCTGCAGTGCTTGCTTTAAATTACCTTTGAGGCCTGGGCTAAACTGGGACCCAAAGGGTGCCTGCAAACCTGCAGTGCTTACATGGATGTTAATTTCATCCTCAAAGTCCTGGTTGGATTAAAGGGTTTAATTATGTCATAGCTCTTGGCAAGCTGTGAGTTGTTACTCATGTGCGTAGCATGACTACCAGTGTTGTCCAGACAAGCAGCCAGCAGCAGCATGATCAAAGGAGAAGAATTGGCCCATGCCTGCTAACCACCCTTCACCCCAGTTCACCACTGTCACTCTCACCCCACCCTGCATCCATGGGCTGCTTCTCTGCCAGAAGCACCGAGGGGCAGACCCAGGAGGGACGCGCTGCTCTTGGGAGCCGAGTTCTTGACCAGAGAGAGGTGTCTCAACTTTGAAGTCCTTGTAGCTCTTCTACTTCCCCCCCACCTCTATGGAGGCTCAGAGGCTGGCTGAGAGCTAGCCTGGTTTCCAGCCACCTGCCCACCTGGCTTTCAGGCCGCTGGTGGCCTCAGACCCTGGAGGGCTCGGTGGCTCAGAAACCTGGAGCTGTGGAAATCTGCACGGCAGGCCATTTTCAGAGCCAGTGAAGTTTGCAGGTCAGCTAATTTGCTGCAAGGGTTTTAGTGAGCAGTTTCACACCTACTGTTGCTGTTTATTTAGGTGCAAGTGCTTTGTTACAATGAAAGTGTTTGTACAAGCCACAGGCTGATAGAAGGCATTTCTCAGCACAGGCAAAAGAGATTTTTTTCCCTGTAAGGTACCTAAAATGGATGATTATACCTTTGCTCTGTAAGCAGTAAGCCATAAGAAAGCACGCTTGGATCTGAAAAATCTGATTAGTGATAGTGACTTGTGGCAATTGATTGCCTCTTGTGGCTAGCAGCAGTTTTTATAAATTCTAACTATGCTTACATATTGAGTAGCTACAGCCACAGAAATGATCTGGTATAAGCTGGTTCATGGAGAGCTTCATAACTGGTTGGATGATTCACAGTTTGCCTGCTCAGTTTTCCTGGACAGAATGAAAGGTTGATGGTTTTTAAAGCAGAAATAAGTCAGTTACACATGTGGAAAATACCCAGTGGGTAGTAGTGGCGATGGGCAACAGATTTCCATGGGGTGTTGTCTTGAAAAAACACAGTGGGGAAAGTCAGACTAGATTACTATCTCTAATGCAAAAGACTTCTGAAAAGTGTTTTTGGTAAGCAAAAGTGAGTTTGATGTACCCTGGTGAAGGACAGGACAGACTCCGTGTGTTTGAAAAGACCATGTACAGCTTCTACTTTTGCTTAGAGACCTATGATGTTGAGCTGTTTCTTGTCATTTTTTGTGGCTTTTTTTTTTTGTGGCCTTCTGTTTTTCATTGCAATAAGAAAGAAGCCTTCAGATGGGCAGGGCAGATTAATTTTTTTAGGTGTATTCTCCTCCCACTTGGATCTGTGCTAACCCTCTTACTGTTGATTTCAGTGAAATCCAAATGAGACACATGGTGACTTGCATTTTAAAAAACTGGTAACCTTTAGGTTTCTTCAGGTAGCCTACACCCTTCCAAAAGCAGTTGGGTGAAGAGTAGGAAGTATATGGTAAATACAAGCTGATATAACAGTATTTTAAGTCTGTATTTGTGATACCTAGAGTAAAGCACCATGTACCCTGTTGTGATTGCTTTGGAATGGCCCACTCCTTTCCTTTGATTTACAGCAAAATAAATTAGAACGCACAAGCTTTCGTCGTAAATATCCAGATAATCTTGCTCTGAGCATGTGCCTAATGCAGTCATTCATGCAGGAGAGTGTTAGAACTGCTTTACATGGATTTAGTTAGGGTAATTGTTATTGGGGCTGGCTGGTGTCTAATCTTTTAGAGCTTTCTTTCTGTGTCCCATATGAGTGTAAGAGGGGTCCAGGACTCTTACCAGGATCAGTAATTGCTATGGCACTGCAAGTGCTGAGTAATTTTGTACTGAGTAGCTACCAGATAGCTTGAGATAGAGGAAACAAACTGAGTTTAAAAAGGACTGGTGTCTGTGCTTTTTATCAGGACCACTTAATAGTTTAAGGGTCTTGGCTTGTTGGATGCGAATGTATTGGTTCAGGTTTCTGTCAGAAATGGTTTGCCCTGGTAATTTGGGAAACAAAAGCCAAACTTTTGTGTGAGGATTAATTTTAATTACCATAACAAAATTGCCTTTTGGGTTTATGTGGTAGTGATGTCAAACCCTGTTTCTTTCTTATCTCTTTACAGAAAGGACGTGTTTCTGACAGCTCCCTAGCTCCAGGGCTGCACGCAAGCGGTGGCAGGTAGCTACAGTGAAACTAGAGGTAATCCCCCATAGCAAGGGTCTGTGGTGGATACATGGTGGCTGTGTTACAGGTGTCTTCCATAGTAAAACAAGTAAATACACTGCAAGAACACTAGGGACTTAGTTCATATGGGGAAACATAAATAAGAATTTAATGATAAGCTTATTACTTTTTCTTGTTTCAAGACCAGAATATGTCTGAAGAAACTTATCAGGAAAGAAACTTTTTCCACTCAGGGAACATGCTGTATGTTTACCTGTGCTTTAGTCACCACTGAAAGGTCCTGTTCAGGATTGCAGCCCTCCTGTGTTAGGTATTTTATGTGTGTGGTGGGGTTACTAGGCTTGCTTTGCAGAAGCATCTGTGTCTTTGAAAGTGTTACAGAACACGTGCGGAACTGGGGTGTGTGTGTCTGAAGTATCAACTGCCTGTTGATTTAAACGCACAGGTACTTTTGTTAGTACTGTTGGCTGCCAGTAGTCATCTTCAGATAACTTCTTTGAATGACTGACTGTCCTATACCCTAAGTAGAAATGGAGAAGCTGAGCAATGTTTTGTATTGTGAGGGTATGTTTACATGAAAGGAGGAGGAATTCCAGGGAGAGCATCCTGGTCATTTGAACAGTTCTCACTGCAGCACTGACAACTGTCACAGCTCAGGTTCAATATCTGGGAGAATCCAGCGAGGCAGAAACGGATCTTAAAACACATCTATTGCCTGGACAGCTCTTTGATTCTGGATTTGGGGTGAATCTGTCCAAGTTAGAAAGTGCTGGCACTGCAGCTGTGGTTGGGTCCCACTGATTGTCCTTGCAGTTTTGCATAAATAATTTCTGTTTTGTTAGCTTGTATGCAACCAGGCTGAGAACCCAGGACACTGCCTGCAATCTCTGATAGCTCAGAGGTTGACTTGTCCAAGGCTAGAGTTAAATTTTGCCCTTTGTGGTTGTACCTTTAACTTGAAAGCTAACAATACACCCCTAATAATCTGAAAAATAAGGATTTTAACTTCCTATTTGTTGTCTTGTAATCTTTGTTTGGTGGGGTTTTTTTATAATGCTTTGATATCTTTTCCCCAAAAATGTGCACAGTAGTAGTGAGCATTATATTTACTGCTTTAAACTGAAGCCTGAGTTTCCTGAGTACTACTTGACAGCATGTTTATAATGCAGAAGCAAGACAATATTAAATTTCTGTCTTCACAGAGTGTTTCAGGCTAAAACTGGGACTTTGTTTCCTCATCATTTTTGTCGTCTTTGAGCACGAGTGCACATCCTCCAGCAAGCTTTGTGGTGGTGGTCAGGACCACATCAAATTATCTTGAAAAGCTTAGTCGAATTTGTTAGCAGCTATCAGCTACAGAGTAGTTTTGGTTACAGTCTGAAATGTGGATAACCCCATATGTTATTCATGTGTTAGTCAGAAAGCCCTACTGGTCTGCTCGTTTGAGGTTTGAACTTAGCAGAAAAGGAGTCCATTTGTATTGTATAATAAGAAAAAGTGTAAAAATTGTGTTTTTCAGAAGACAGTCTAAAACTGGCACTGTGGTTGAGTTTTTGAAGGGTTAGCAAAGACTATATCCATATTTAGACTTACTGTTCTAAAGTGAACTACGTAAATAAAACTCAGCTGTCAAAGGTAAATTGCACAGTTCTTACGTGTAATTTTGATTGCTTAAAATGCAAGCATTGCTAACTTTTTCTTCTATTTTTGGAAACAAAACTTGGGGCAAATTGAAAAAAATCAGGTTTAAGCAAAGTCCTAAACTGTGGGAGTTCCGTGGTTGGTTTGTTTCATGTATGAAGCCTTAAAATCTTTGTTATCAAATAGGCATAAATAAACACTGAAGCAGGTCTGTGTTCTGTTAAAGCTTTCAAAAGCCTTTGAAGAAAGTTATTTTGGGAGAACTTGCGATTTATGCCCTCTGACAGATGAATCCTTTAGCCCCCTGCCTTTTCTGCTGGAGGAAGCAATTTGCTTGTAAATTTGTCTGTCACTGCATACTGAGCTTCATATCCTTCATCATAGTAACTTATAAGTTTTACAAATGCATGATTTTTTTTTTTTAATCTAGTAATAGTAGTGAAGGCTGCCTCAGAAACCTGCCTTGGTTTTTTTTGCTCCTGGCAGTGGGAAGGGAGGGTGCTTTGGGGTTGGTTTTTCCTTGCTATGAGGCCATTGTTTGCTGTGCCTATGTGGTGTAAAAGTGATTTTTTTGAGAGGTAGGGAATTACCTATGTTACAAGGTCTTCCTTCTAGCCCAAATGTAGGTGGTCTTCTGTCTGACAGCTGCCCTGCAGCTTGCATCACCTGTGGTTGTGGAGTTGTACACTGTGTGTGTTGAGATGTAGCACATATGGGAGCATAAACACAGAGTAGACAGGGGATTGCAAGAAAAGATAGTGCTGAGAAAGAGAATAAAGTACAGTACAAAATAGGAGGGAAATCTGGACACTTGGTGTGCCTGGGGAGTCATGAAAAGAGGGGCAGGATTTGGCCAGGAGAGTTGGTGCCCTTCTCGCTTTCTGCAGGGGGAGGCTGGATACTCTGATTCTAACAAGCATTTCTGGGAAATCACAAGGATCCCAGCTGTAATGCTGACTGCTGCAGGTGTGTCAGGAGATTCTCATATGGTTTTAACTTTCATAGGGGAGATAAAGATAGATCCATTTACCCATTTGTGTAACACTGAGCGGAATTCAGAAGTTGCACAATGTGAATAAGTACCTATCAGAAGAAAAAAAAAAAACTATTTCAAAACCAGGGTTGCAAAATTGGGCATTTCCTAACTTTGAAATTCCAGAATTTAGATAGCTTGTGCAAGTGTCTCACATACATGATACACACTTGAATCTAGCCTTACCACGCTGACTGTGGGAGAAAACACTGCTCTCTGGGTATTTGATAATGCATTTTGTTACTCATCAAAAATGTATTTGGTACTGATAAGGGTTGCTGAATTGACGTTGTGAAAAATAACATTTTGTGTTTCCAAATACCATTTTGTGCTTACTTTGCCTCTTTCCTGGAGGATGGGAAAGATGACAGAGTTCTTCCTGATGGTGGTTTCTCAGCTTCTCCCACTGCAGGGCCAGCATTTTGTATTTTCCAGGAGGTGGGCTAGGGCACTGTTTCTTTGCCCACTGACAGGGGCCATGTGATAGCCAGATGTCTTTCAGCCTTGATAACAGTCAGAATAGGCCATCGCAACTTCCTGCTTTCATAATTCATGCTAGTATTTCCTATTAGCACTTAGGCAGCCTGAATTTTTTCTTCCTAGCAGTTTTGATTTTCTGTCCTGTGAGAGAGCAGACACTCATCTCTTCCTGTTTCCCTGCCTGTGTGCTAAAATTGTGCATGTCAGTGGGAATGGTCACGGCTCCGGGTCCCCAGCTCTGCTCTGCCGAACTGAGGGGAGCTCTGGTGGCCGTTTCTTCTGCTGCAGTTACTCTGGTTTTAGTCACCATAAATACAAGCACTATGGACAACTCATGCAAGTAGATGCTCCAGTTCATCATTATGAATTGATTTTAAATCGTCAGCTTCAGAATGCCCAAATTAAAGTTACTGGTTTAAATGTACCTCAGGAAAATTTCAGCAGTTTTACATAAAACAGAAAAGTAGACCTGTGGTCACTTTTAATTAGAGTTTAGTTATGTAAGCAAACATTTCATGTTTCTTTCTGCTTTACTTCTTACATGTTCTCATTTTCAAACAAATTGTGGCTTATTTTTAGGAGTGAAACCAAAAGAATTATGAGTCCAAACTTTCCGGAAATGCAGAGCACTCCAATCTAGTGAAAGCCTGTAAACATTGATGGAGCTGAGCTACTTCAGAAACTAGGCCACTGTCTGGGCCTCTTTTTACATTCCCCCCACCCCCCTTCTATCCCTTGTGTTGTATAAAAACAGGTTCATATTAGATTATGGATGACTTCCCAGTGGATGTCAATAAAGGAGTTATTCCAGATAATTTTCAACCCAGGGAAGGGAGGGCAGGGAGAGAGTAATTAAATTGAAGGCTAAATTAAAGGACAAGGTCCTGAGTACATTTTCATCTCTATTTAAACTAATAGGAATGAGAACAAAGTGGATCATGCACGACTGGGTGCGTAATGTTTACTGCTGTCTGTCTCACTCCCTTTTTTAATGATGCAAAATTTTATTTTATATTGACAAATAGTGTCTCAAGTCAAACTTTCAAATGTGAAAAAGGGCCTGTCCTGAAAACCTGTGCAGTGGGAAAATACAAAGTTTCTGCTGGTGTGGCTAAGGCAGTTCTGCAGTCATACAGCAACATTAGGCACTGGCTGACCCAACCAGACCTTTTGTATTCTTCTGAAAGTAATGTAATTTGTTGCAGTTTTTAGTGTCAATTTACATTTTCTGAGGTAGGTGAGATAGGGTACGAGTGTAATCATGGCTGTAGGGAGACTCAGGATTTTTCTTTACGAAGTGCAGGTTTGCTATAATTCTGTTCTGAGGTCTAGAAAATGCACAGAACTTCACGTCTTCTCTGGAGATGTCTTCACCTTAAGGTACTGTACGTAAACAGATGCTTATCGTTGGGACTGGTACAGAATAATGATGCCCTGACTGACTCTTTTTTTTTAAAAATGAAAATCAGGAGATAACGGGGAATTGATGATTATGCAGAGTCTTTTCAGTAACAAAAGGCATGAAAAAAAAATAGTAGTGTGTACAAATTGCTGAACTGCCTTGAAGTTAATGGTTGAACTACAGTTCACTCTCGAAATACTTAACTGTAAAGCTATTTGCTCCAGAATGTATTTGTGTGATATCTTGCAACTCTGAGTGGGCGATTCTTAACATACTTGCAAAATGTGGAATTGTTTATATCTGATAATAAACAGGGTAATATTTTTATATAATAACGGTAGTAAACAAGCCTGGTAAGCTTAACTGAAAATATGATGCCTTAACACCCAGAATGATTTATATGATCCATTGCAAACAGCTGGATCGGATCCAGAGTGCTTATGAAAAGTTAAAAAACAAAACAGAGCCCCTTAAAAAAAAAATGCATTTGTCGATCCTCTACTCAGCCATGTTACTAACATGTTTGTAGTAGATTCTCTGGTTGCACTTACCAAGGATTCCTTGCCTTTGCCTGCTTACACCTGGGGCCTCTCCCTCTCAGAAAGGCTGTCAGCATCATGCTTGTCCTTAGAGATATTCTTGCTGCAGCTTGACTGTAGTTTTCTACTTCTATCCTTCCTCTTGAATGCTGCTATGGGTTTTGGAGCCCTCATGCTGGATAACGCCTGGGTATTACAGTTACCTTGGATTGTGGTGTGTGTCTCTTAGTAGTATCACACTGATGTCTCAGCCTGTGGTAGAGTGCAAATGTAGCGCCCTCTCTGTTCTGCAGCACAGGAGAATGTGCTTTTCTCATGCACCTCCACCCCCTCCCAAGTGTACAGCCTCCCAAATTTATCCATATGCAGTAATCTAGTCATTGATGGATGCACTTGTTTCTCCTGGTTAATACTTGCAAGAGCCTTGACCTAGAAGTGGTTGTAGGAAGGTGGTAGCAGTGGAGACTTATGGAAGATGGTGTAGAAAAGAGTGAATTATTCTGTGGACTGCTAAGGTGAGAGGCTTTTCTGGGTCTGTAGTGGGTGGCTCATGGACTTTCATAGGCCTGTCTAGCAGTTTGAGTATGCAAGCATTTTCTCCCATTGTTTTGTATGCAGTGCATTAGTTCTTTGTTTCCATAGCTGTATTTCTTTCTACCCCTGCACACCTTGGGCACATTCATAGCGTGAGAAGACTTTGCTAGAAATGATACTTGTATTAGTAAGATCCCAAGTATGGCAGGTTTGTATAACCAGTGCTTAGGATTAATGCTGCCCTTCTCATGTCCTTTGTTCTGAAGATGGTCATAGTGATCTTGTGTTCTTGGTTGATCTCAGAGAGGTCGGATTTTCTTCAAATCACTATCAAAAGTAAGAAAATATGTAAACAAGACTTGAACTTAGTACATTAAACATAAGTGAAAGTTCATAATATTTATACTTATCCTTCTAGATTGGAATAATTGTTTTCAGTTGTTGCCTGTTTGCCCTGAAATGTGTTTTGCCCTGTTTGGTTTTTAAGAATTGTGTTTTCACCAATTGTACTCTCTTTCCAAATTCAGCTATCTGTAGAAGCATTGCGAGATCAGTGCATACAATGTGTTATTTTTGGCAGTACTTGGTTTGCTTTCTCTTCTTACTCCCTTCCTCTCTCCACAGCATCACTTATTTCTGCAACGGAACAGAAGAATGCGCTCAGTCGCGCTTCTGGGCAGCTCTGCAGCCTGTGGAGAGTGTGGGCAGTCTCTGTATGCAGCATCCTGGAAAATGTGTGTTCCCCTCAAGAAGTGATCTGCTGGAAAGCTTGTACTTGTGCAGTTGTTCCAGCCTGCCTTGTTGCATTGCTCTCAAGGTCTGAAATGCTTGGACTCTAATACTCCCTGGGATTTGCATTTCCTCTGCTGAAGAAAGCTACCTGCCACAGTTACCCAAGGAGCCCCGAAGAGCAAGGACACTGAAGATGGCTCTGTGTGCTTTTTATGCAGTTTGGGGTTTGTTATTGGAAGTGGCCATAGCATTTGGTCCAGTACCGAGGATCACTTGGGAACACAGAGGTAAGAAGAGAAATTTCAGTAATAGACACTGTCACAACCTCAGGGTTTCTGTGGGGTCTGAGGCTCCTTGAGGCTGTGTGTTCTTCCAGCCTGTTAGCTGTGAGTTTGGCCAAGTGTTGCTGGCTTTGCTCAGCTTGTGAAGTGCTTAGGACCAGAATAATGGAAAGCAACTCAGGCACCGGGATAACAGATTTCGGATCCCTCAAGCAGTTGTGAAAACATAGCTTTTTAAAGGAGTTTTGAATCTGTCTTTCTCAGTTGAAGGATCTTGCTGCTGAAGCTTGCTTCAAAAGAAAAACCCAATAGCTGTATTTTGTTTTAATCAAATTACTTTGAATAATTTTAGCAAAATGGATCTCTCCAGCTAATAATTTGGTTTTTTCAGGCTGAGATATATTTTGACACTAAGCCATCCTGTGCACAAAATAAAATCACCAGGTGAATGAAAGATACAAGCATTCAGTCCTCTTCTGACAGCATTATATGGTGTCTAGAGTTGAAAAAGTCTTTTTCACAGAACACCACTTTCCCTGTATTTGAAAATGCAGCAAATAGTCATTACCATACTATTAGTAGCTATTAGTAGGAGTCAGCAAATGTGGCACAGAGAAGTAATGAGGAACAGAGGATCCTTTAGCTTTTTGTTTAATGATTTAGCCTGGGTCTGAAGACAACTGTAGAGCAAGAACTGTAAAGTAGTTATTTGCTGCTGCTTGTAAATACCCTGTTTTTTTCCCCCTCTCCTCTCTGTCTTTTTAAGATGAAAGTTTCTGGAATATTGCAGTTGAAAATACGCGATTTCTAATGTTAGAATTGGGAGCAATAATACATTGTTTTCTGCTTGTGTCTTAAAAAGCCATGCTTAGTTAATCTTTTGGTAGTCTTGCACAGGGGACAGTCTCCCAAGCTTTCAGTCATTTTTCCATTATGGTTGTACATGCTGAAAAAATATCCTGGTATATTAGTCATTTTGTGTCATCTTTCTCCAAGCCGTTCTTTTCCAGTCTGCATGTTCCTCATTCCACCGACTCTTCCCCTGAGCCTCCTTCTTTCTCTCCTCTTCATTTTCATGTTGATTTTTTCCCCTGTTATTTCTTTCTACCGTGGTCTTCACTTCAAAATCAGCTTATTGACCCTCTGTGAACGGTTTCTTTTTACCTTCTGTGCCTCCTTTCTGCTCTAGTAACACACTGAAGTCTCGTCCTTTGAGGGGCAGGATATTTTGTTAGATTTGTGTGGTGCAGTTGCAAGGGATGTGGTGACTGACCACTGTTTCCACAGTAGGTGGGTATGTGGAGCGGAAGAGGTGAGAAAGGACCTGACAGTGGATGTGTAAAATGGAAGGTTAGAAAAAAAAAATGATTGAACAGGTAGAAAAAGAAAATGATGAGAGACCATGGGTGTTAGGGATCACTGCAGGAGGAAAGACTTGGTCATTTGAAATTTAACCAGAAAGTGCTTTTGATGTTGAGGATGACAGGAGCTGCTGTTTCTGCTGAACCAAGCTTCTGAGGGGTGCCTCTGCTGTTACATGGGTTGTCTGAACTAACCTTTGTTGTTTGCAAGGTCTGCAACCCTGGTTAGACAACACAGAAAAATGACCCATAAAGCTTACCCTGAGTGATGGTCTTTCTTCATGTGGTGCTATTGTTTTCATTTCAACAGAGGTCCAGCTAATACATTTTCATGAATCAGAAGTGTCAAACTATTCAACCTTGCTGTTAAGTGAAGACAAAGATGTTCTGTATGTAGGAGCCAGAGAAGTGATCTTCGCATTAAACGCAGTGAATATTGCTGAGAAGCAGCATGAGGTATGCATTTTAACATCTTATCCTCCATGTAAAAATCCTGCTCCAAATTTGACTGTATTTTGTGATACCAGTAGCACTGTACTGTATGGGTAAGTACCTGAAAGAAAAAACTACTGTGCAGGCTACTCCCGAGTTATTTCTGGAATATACTACAGAGTAAAACACGCTATCAGAGAAAGAAATGAGAAGTTGGATATAAACAAGTAATTAGAAATTTCCTAAGGTGTTTTCTTGCTGAACTGGAGGGACCTTGGGTATCCTGTGTTATGGTGGTTCTTGTAGTTTTTATTATGGGTGGGCCATCTCCTACTAATCTGAATTGGGAGGTAGTCTAATCCAAAATGGAAGCAAGATAGGTGCTTGCTCAGGAGTGGCAGGCTGTGGCTGTGCTTCAAATGAAATGAGGCCACTCATTTCAGCTTCTGCTTTGTGTCTGTGGGAGTGTCTGCACAGGAAGTGCTGGTGCAGACAGGTCTGGTCCATCTTGCTCAGAGAAGTACTCCAGATGTCCTTGCTGATGCTGGCTTCTCAGAGCAGATTAGCCCTGCAGAAGACTGCTAACGTTCTATTTCTTTCAGTCCTTCCCAGGCTCCTGCTGCTTATCCCATCAGCAGCACAGTCTGACACTTAGAGCGAAGTGCAACGTGGAACCTCCTACCAAGGCTTTTTTAGGAAGATGCTTAGGAAATGTTTGATCTGAACTAAACGCTCAGGTGTAGTGGTGGTCAGTTTCACCAGCAGATAATACTAGTTTTATGAGCCCATGCAACCGCCAAAATTATACATCTCCGGGTACCGTAAATTGGCCCCGTAAATTTTCCTTGATAGCCTACACCCCCGCCCACACAGGATTAATGCCCACCCTCCCAACTGTACTTCATTCAAGTGTGAATGCAGTCGAGAAGTACTTAAAACTGTTAAGAGTTGCCTTTGCCTTAATGCATATGGTAATGCAAAATTCATTAGCATTTAGAGGGGAAGCACCACAGTTGGTCGCAAAAGATAATAGCGGTGGTTTATTCCCACTTAAGGCACATGAATTTGGAAGTGTTACCTCTGCAGGAACGAATGGCTTTGAACCTTTGAAAGCTGCTTGCAAAATGGCACGTTTCCTGTGGATAGTTTTAGGATGGCCCCTTCTTTTCTTTGTGTGTTATTGCAAGATTTCCAAACCTTGCATTGAATTAAAGTGCTTTGTATCTGTGTTTTTGTTGCTTGTTCTTTCACTTAGCTACACTGGAAGGTCACCGAAGATAAAAGGACAAAATGTGCAGTCAAGGGCAAATCAGAACAGGTATGTACTTTTATTGAACTTTGAGAAATGTTACACACCAAGAGGAGCGATGTTGAAAGAAGAAAGTCTCCAACTGTTTGAAATGAAAATTTTCAAATAGTCACCTAAATTCTTTTAATTAACTTGAGCTTTGGAAACTGCAGCGTGCTTAGTATATTTTTAAAAATTCTTAGTTAATTTCTTGCTAATGCATAGTAGTTGAATGTTTGAAAATCTGAACATATCCTGATGTGTTTACCAGTTTTTCCACTGAAAAGTCAAACCAGTTTTATTTTCATTGAGGTAGTGGGTAGAAACTATTGTTTGTTACTGCAATAATTCCTCCCCAGCGTTTGGTTTTACGAAACTGATGATTTTGTTTGCTTTGCTTTAGGGCACAGGGCGTACTTATTTAGGGCAGTGCTGTTCCTGCTGGTGTGTTTCTCACTAGCTTCACATATCCTCACTGTGCTGCTCGGTGGGGTGTGCTGCTGGTGCTCAGGGTGCTCCCCAGCACCTGGGCAGTCTGGTCTCCTGCCAGCTCGGCACTGCAGGTGGCTCAGCCCCTGGGATCCTCCAGTGTTTCTGGGAACCGTGCAGCTGCCGGTGCACAGGCTCGTTCTGCCTTTCTGTGAACTTGGTTCACTTGGTGTGGTTGGCTGTGCATGGATGTACCTTTCCCCTTGTGTAGTGCCACTTTGTTTAGTGATTCTGTAAAGTGAGGGTTTACTGGGCAAGACTCATGGTTGGGCTTTTAGCAGAGGTGTGAACGTGGAAGTCTGAAAGCCCAGTGAGTGCAGAAGGCAGTCCTACTCTACAATTGAAGGGATTTGATACCACTGAACCTGCCACCTCTTGAGTTTGCCCTGTTATAAAACCCCAAGTGCTGCATCCAGGGCTGATGGACATCCTGCATTCATGGGGCTCCTTGAGGTGGGAGTGGGTGGCTCTCCTTTGGCTCAGTTTACTGCCTTTCCTTGACTGACAGCCATCTATACATTATCCTAACACGAGGTGTAGCAGGTATTTAATGGCCATTTCCTCCTTGTGTCCCTCTTCAGGATGTACTCAGTGTTGTTTGTGTTCTGCAGGTTCAGTTGGGGTTACTAGCAATGATAGTTATTGCAGCCTCAGGGAATATGAGGTACGGATTTTTTGCATGTTTGTATACCGGTCAGTGGACAGTGTGTGCATCTCCACCATTCCTCTGCAGAGAGTATTGGTTAGTTAGAAGGGAGGTTAGACTCCTTAAGTAGGTACTTTGTCAGAGCTCCAACTTTTCCTTTCTTTGCCAGCCCCCCAGTTTAGCAAGTCACACATTCCCAGCCGTGCTCTTTCATCACTATACTCATAGCCTTTTCTAGGCACATTTATGTTGTAGCAATAATGTTTTGCATAGTACAGTAGTTTGAAAAGGGTCAAGGTATTAAGCCACTAGTGCTGTTTCTTACATTAAAATGGGTAGTCCCACTGTGCTGTTCAGTGTGAGCAAAAAGCATTGATGCAGCTGTTCAAGGACCTGATCTGGATTTGCTCTTTCCTCTTGCACGGATCTTTCATGGAACAACTTGAGATGCACCCTGAGTATGGTACCCTGGTGATGTTGCCCTGAGGTAGTGGTGCATTGCTGGCCTTAGGAAATCAGATGTTGCAGGACAAAGCACCTGGAGATTACAGGGGAGAAGGTGTCCCAGTGGTGATGTGACTGTGTCACCCATCCGTACTGGTGTGGTGTGGCATTAGTGGCAACAGATGAGCTGACAGCACACAGTAGTTGTCTGTGTATGTTGAAATGTGGTAACCATTGCTTATCAGACTGGCCCTTCTCTTATGGTTTGTTACAGACAGAGTGTCGTAATTACGTCCGTGTCCTGCAGCAGCTGAATGACACTTTCCTCTACGTGTGTGGAACTAATGCATTTCAGCCAACGTGCAATTACTTGGTAAGAATGGGCATGGCCCATATCAACAGTAACTTACAGTTTGTTTGAACAAGGAGTTGATCTCCATTCTCAGACTGCAGCAATTTCAGTTGTAAAGTCCGGAGCATTTGTCACACTGTCCCACAGAGAGGCCAGAGAAATAAACCATACCATTCATTTTCCCAAATGCCTACTGAACTACTGATTTGTCTTGTGTAACTGTGGATGTACTTTTTCTTAGATTTCATAATTCTTTGTGTTGTGTGTTTGCATAATGTGATGGGTCGACCCTAGCTGGAGCCCACCAAAGCCACTCTGCCACTCCCCTCCTTAGCTGGGCAGGGAAAATAATATATAATGAGGGGCTGTCAGGTTAAAATAGGGACAGGGAGAGATCATTCAGCAATTAACATCACAGGCAAAACAGACTCAACATAGGGGGAAAGAAAACCCTAATATATTACCCAGTGAAAACAGTAGGACAAATAAACCCAAAACCCTAAAACACTTCACCCCACCCTTCCATTCTTCCAGCTCAACTTTATTCCAGATTTCTTTGCCTCCTCCCCGAGCAGCACAGGGAGACAGGAATAATAGGGGTTTTAGTCAGTTCATCATGAATTGTCTCGGCTGCTCCTTCCTCCTCAGGGGGAGGATGCCTCACAGTCTTCCCCTGCTCCAGTGTGGGGTCCCTCTAACAGGAGACAGTCTTCCATGAACTTCTCCAGTGTGAGTCCTTTCCCACGGGGGCTTCAGTTCATCACACACTGCCCCAGTGCAGCTTCCTCCTCAGGGTGGAGACGTTCAGGACCAGACTGCTCCAACATGGTCTCCCATGGGGTCACCAGTCCTGCAAGCAAACCTGCCCTGGCGTGGGCTCCTCTGTCCATGGGCTGCAGGTCCTGCCAGGAGCTTGATCCAACAAGGGCTTCCCACTGGGTAACAGCCTTCTTGAGGTGTTTCCACCTGCTCTGCTGTGGAGTCTTCCACAGGCTGTGGGTGGGATCTCTGCTCCCCATCATCTTCTGTGGGCTGCAGGGGGACAGCCTGTTCCACCATGGCCTTCTCCATGGGCTCCAGGGGAATCTCTCTGGCACTGGAGCACCTCATCCCCCACCCCGCCTCTTCTTCTTTCCTGACCTTGGTGTCTGCAGAGTTTCCTGCATCTTCTCACTCCCTTCTCTGGAGGCAAAAACTTCTGCTGGTTTTGTGCTTGGCCTCAGCCAGTGGCAGGCCAGTCTTGAAACCAGCTGGTATTGGTTCTGCTGGACTCAGGGGAAGCTTCTAGAAGCCACACCTGCAACCCTCCGCCCCCTCCCTCTTGCCATGCAAACTCAAAGCACATAAAAACAACTTCTAAAACTGAAATTACATTCTTTGTGACTTCATTACTAAATGTCCCTGAAATTAGTAAGATTCCTGTCTCTGCTTGCCTCATCTCTGCTCCTGGCAATGTCACGGCTTCATAGTGCTGAATGCTTCAGAGTGAAGTCTTGGCACCAACTCAAAACTCCCTTTTCTCACTGCTGACTCTTGCATCATTCCCCTTACTGTGGCTCTTAACAATCCTGAAATTGGAAATCTTGTAATTGTTTGTTCGTTTTGTCTCAGCTGTCTGCAGGTCTGCCAGCCATCACCTCTGTACCCTTGCCAGAAGTCACTGCCCTCAGCTTCCAATGTCTTCATTACGCAACTGATCACTTCGCCAGTGCTACAGCCACAATTCTGTCATATTCCTCATTTTTAAGAGATTTATAAAGTAGCAGTCAAAAATACTTGGTTGCTTTTTGAAATTTAGTTCGATTATGCCCCATCTCACAAATTTGACAATCTTGAAAATTGCTAAATCCATTTAAGAAAGCCTTCTTAATTTTTAAAGCCCTCCATTTTTGTGCAGACTATTTCAATAATATCAGCTCTTGCCATATATCAGTTAACTTCACTGCCTTTTCTGCTGTCAAGCTTTTTTGGGTGTCCTTTCTTGAGGCCTGTCTGGATTTAACTTTTTGTCTTTTGTTCTTTTGTGCTCCTGCTTTCACAAATCATAGGATCACAGTTCCTCTTGGTCTGCTGGACTCAATAAGATTTTCTAAAAACGCATAGGCCTTTCTGTAGTCTTACCAAAAATACCTTTGGTGCTGGAAGTGGATGATATAGTCCTTTACTTAGTGGTAATTTTTCAGTAATTTGCATGAGTCAGGGGGCTTTAAAAAAAAGAGTGCTAACAGTTGTTTTGTGGTTTTCAACTTAACTTTTTTGCAGAATATAATTTCATTTGAACTTGGAAGTAAAAATGAAGATGGTAAGGGCAGATGTCCATTTGATCCTGCTCAAAGCTACACATCTGTTATGGTTGGTAAGTCCAGACGTTACACTCCATAATTACATATTAACATGTCCATTCTTTTCTGCAGGATGACAGTTGTGCAGTCTCTCAATGCCAAAATGGTAGATTGTGTCCCTATTTTTACATCTTTGTTCTGTATCTAGATAGACATTGAAATACTTACATAGCCAACCTCAGCACGTTTCTTGAAAGGAGAACTTAAAAAACTGTAGGTTACTTCTAAAGCAACTTCTGGCATACAAACTTTTTAACTGTATTTTCAGTCCAAGTAGTCTAGATGTACTCTGACTGCCTCTGTAGTATCAATTGCTGTCATTTCAGTAAATTTAACAAGTAGAACTTTTTAGCTGTCCTGAGGACATATCTGTGAGATGGAATTGGGAAGTGAACTATGTACAGGTCAGCTACGTACCTGGTTAAGCACCTCTGAATCTTGATTTGGTGAAACCAGAGTTTCATGGCTGTACCCTGGTTTTGCAAGATCATAAAAGAGATGCTCAAGGAAACAAGAAATGAGAAAGAAAATAACACCCTCTTTTGTATTGTTGGCTAAATTCTTAGGAGTTGAGTTTGAATAATGGTGGCATTAGAAAAAGAGTGATTCGTAAGTAGAGTTGAATGTTTGTACATGAGCTTTAGGCTTACACATTAAGTGTTAAAGTACTGCAAAAACACAGCTGACTTTCACTGGTTGCTTCTGTTAGAGCAATAATAAACCCAAGTGTGGAAGTGTTAGCCTTGAGAATGATCAGCAGAAATGTAAATATAGAAGATGTCTGGGACAAGTTAAAGGAAATCCTTGTTTATCTTTTCTTGTGGGAAGTTTAAGCTTGCCTAGTCTCCTGAAATGTTTATGTATGTACCCTTTTTGGTATCCAATGCATAAGAAAGTCAGAAATACTTGTTTTTGTGTTAAAGATGAGGAGCTTTATTCTGGGACTTCTTACAATTTCTTGGGAAGTGAACCTATCATTTCACGGCACTCTCATCAGAGCCCTCTGAGAACAGAGTATGCAATCCCTTGGCTTAATGGTAAGTGGGCATGAGAACTGGCTCAACCAAATTGTTTTTCCTGCTGCAGGGTCATGCATTTGCAGGCACATAGTTTACATGTCTTACCTGGGTGAGGGGGCAGTTGTCTGGTATCTCAAAGAGGGTGGATTTTGTCAGCATGTGCCAGTTCAACATGTGAGCTCATTTATGCCATCTTGAGATTCTGTTTTGAAGTTTCAGGAGTTTTACCAGCATTGACAATGAGAACAGCTTCAAGATATACAGATTTCAAACTGACATTAAAAGACTAGAGTTTATTTTATATCTACTTGTTCACCCTTGCAGTAATGCAGCATAGTTATGATATAGTAAGGAAGAGAATGGGTTTGGTTTTTTTAATGGGTTTTCAGATTGAGCTGATCATGGTCCCTGATGATTTCAGTTTCAGGATTTCAGAATTCACTTAAGTTTCGTGAATGCTTAGAGGTTACTGGCTTTCTGCCAAAAAGGACCAAACTCATGAAGTTAGTGTATTGCAAAAGGTGTATTATGTCCAAAAAGTACAGGATAATGAGTTTCGGCATCCATGTCAAGGGAGGGTTCTTCTACAGGACCACTAGAAAACCGCACTTGAGTGTGGACTGAAGAATGTGGAGGTAATGATACCATACCACAGAGATTCCTCAGGCATCTTAGTGCTGCCATGGAGAATTTGTAGTTTGTTTTTTTTAAATCATGGTGGTTTTTAAAAACTTTTATTTTTTTAGAAATGCTATTCATATTATCAACAGCAAACTGTAGGCAGGTCAGTGACTGCAGGGCTGTTAAATGTAGTGGGAGATTTGGGCAAAAGAGGACTCCTAGAATGTCTGTGAGGGGATCAAATTAGTCATCTCATATATAATACAAATTTCTTCTCTTTGTGTATGTAGAGCCCAATTTCGTTTTTGCTGATGTGGTAAGAGCAGATCAAAACACCACAGATGGAGAAGATGACAAGATATACTTCTTTTTCACTGAGGTGTCTGTGGAGTATGAATTTGTTGGAAAACTGATGATTCCAAGAATAGCTAGAGTGTGCAAGGTGGGAACACAGTTTAATTCACTTTTATGAATTCAACTAGTATTTTGTGTGTGTGTGTGTGTTAAAAAGCATTTATTGTGTGGACTTACTGCCAGTTTAATGGAAATGGTCAAACTTCGTGAGTCTTGATGAATCAGCAATTTCAATCAGAACTCAGTTGATTCAGAAACTGAATCAGCTTCTTCAGAACTGATACATTCTTACTGTTACTTTGGGAACAAAGACTTGATTTAATTTTGCACAGTGGTGAACTTGTGGTACATCTGAGGGTTCTGCCCACCCTGGGGGGAGAGGGAGTGGAACAAAAAAACATAGCAACCACAGAACCCCACAACAGCAGCAACAACAACAAAAAAAACCCCAAACCCCACCATAAAACCCAGCAGCAGAAAAAGTGTCTCCTCTGGCATTCTTTCTTTTTTATTTTATTGTTTCTTAAAACAGCTGAGTTAAAGTACAGTGCCCTGGGAAAAAAACTGGCTCTGGAGCTCAGCACGTAGGATGTTTGTCAAGCCACTTCCAAGTAGCAGAATACAAACAAAACTCCAGCTTTGTCCACAGCAGAGTACCTCTTTGCTGTGCTGTAGCAGATGGGAGCTCCATGAAGCTGTTAGAGCTGTCAGAGCCCCAAGGAGAACGGTCACCAGCAGCCTAATTCTGTCACACTTGCTGTGTTTAAACCGCCGTGTGTTCGGCCGGTTCCAGTACGTACTTGCGAGTGTTGGTTAAAAACCTCGCTGATGAAACATGGGTTTTTTTCTAGGAGAAAATGTTAATTTAACAGAGACCTTGGCAGAGGAATGTACCAATTTCCTTAGGATTTTGTTTCCAACAGGAAATTTACCTACTCGTTTTGTTTTGAGGAGGCTGAAATGTTGCATTTTGACTTACTGTTTTATATTTAAACACTGAAGTCAAAACATCAATAACAAGTTTGTGCCCTTGAGATTTCTATTAAACAAGCAGCTGGAGGCAGATTTACATGGGGCTTATTATTATGGCCCTCTGCCCACTGACAGCTTGTGCACACTTTAAAAAGGGAGTGTCATGGAATATGAGAGCTTTATTGCTGCTATTTGCTGAAACAGGAGTCAATGCCAGGCTGCAAATCTGTAAGCATTTATACTTAATTGTTTTCATAAATTTTGCAGATTTCTTTTAATGCTTTGCATAACAGCATTGGGTAATGAATGGGAAATACTAACAATTTAAACATGCTTTTTTGAAGAGATATACAGCTTGAGTACCAAATATTTTCAAGCATTTCTAGTCAATGCATCTTTCCTTCTTTATGCCTTGGTTCTGCAGATCCTTAATAAACGTGACAACTGCTTGCAGGATTAAGCCATTCCTGCATTTCTGCTAGTGGAATTACTCATGTCAGGCAAATTTACGTGCATATTGCAATATTAGAGTTTAAATAGTTCTTCAGATAACCTAAAACAAATGCAATGTTACTTTCCCTTAAGGGGCAGCATGGTACTCCCATGCTCATTTCACTTGTTTTGATATGCAGTTGTTTTTCTAAGGGCACATTCCTTGTCTCAATTTTTCAAGTGTTGCTGAAGTATGTTGGGTTTTTTAAAATAAATTTTATCTCCTCTTACCTCTGTGTATTGATAGAATCTGTTCTGCATTACTTTACTGAATCTGCTAACTGTCCTGTGGCTTCCTTGCTTTTCTGTTTGTCAATTCATTAAATTCTATTCATGTTACTATAGATGATATATTAGAAAATAATATGGCTCAGTAATTTTGTTCTGTATAGCAGTATTGAATGCAAAAATGCTGTTAATTCTCCTAACTTTTTTTTTCTTCCTTTTTTTTTAATACCTAAAGAGGGACCAAGGAGGGTTAAGAACTTTGCAGAAAAAATGGACTTCCTTTCTGAAGGCCAGATTGATTTGTACCATCCCCGATAAGAATTTAATTTTCAATATTATCAACGATGTTTTTATTCTCAAATCTCCAGCTTTGAAGGAACCAGTGATATATGGGGTCTTCACCCCACAACTGTAAGTGTGGTGCAGCCTTTTCCTGAAAAAATACTTTTACTCTCAGTCGGTTACTACAGGTAGTAACAATTACTCCTCTGATTTTTTAAAATTTTTTTTTTTTACTTTCCCTAACTTTTAGTAATAATGTGGGGCTGTCAGCAGTGTGTGCATACAATCTGTCCACTGTAGAAGAGGTTTTCTCCAAGGGAAAATACATGCAGAGTGCCACAGTGGAACAGTCTCATACGAAGTGGGTACGATACAATGGGGAAATTCCCAATCCTCGACCTGGTGCGGTAAGATTCTGTGATCTTGGGTCTGATGACTACTCTTTTTTTAATGCTCAGGTGTAAAGTCACTAGAAAAGATGAGAGAATCTGATAAAGTGTAATTTTAGCTTGCCCTAATCATCAAAATACTTGTTGTTGCAGAGACTTTACACAAAAGCACTCCAGTGATTTATTCTGAATTAAGTATCTGGGAATCAAAGCTGGTTTTAAAAAATATGTAATAATTACTCACTGCTTTTGTATTTGCACTGTTCTGTTACTAATTTTCTTATAGTGAAATAGGTGCCAATATACACTAGGCAACAACATCAAGTACTTTTTAGGTCATATGGACAGAAGTATAGCAACTGTTGCACTGTTTCAGGAGGTTCAGCAGGTTTATCCAATGCAGAACATTGCTGTGCAAACTAAAATCTTCATACTGCTGGGTCTCTTTCACACTTTTTATTACTTTCTTATGTTCCCTGCAGTCATCTTGTGGCTACTGCTGAACGAGGTGGCAGTTAAAAGTAGTTAAGAAGCATGAGATTTCAGAAAGACTATTTTCCTGAAAGGTATTTAGTCTGGAGCTGAGGGATTAGTACATCACAGACGTCCAAGTGCTGTGAGACTAGAGGATCTTCCTCAGTATCATGTAAAGGTGTGCTTACTTGCTGAAATAATGCAGAGAAGAAAATGCATATCCTGCTGTTGGTTGTCTTAAGTTTGTACAAGTAAATGATATAATTTGGTTGTCTCTTTCTTTTTTTTTTTTTCCTTTTTCTTGGTTTGTTCCCTGCCCCTTCCCCTCACTAGTGTATAAACAGTGAAGCCAGAGCATCAAACTACATGAGTTCTCTGAATTTACCAGACAAAACATTGCAGTTTGTTAAAGATCATCCTCTGATGGATGACTCTGTGACTCCAATGGGAGACAGACCTCGACTAGTGAAACGAGATGTGAAGTATACCCAGATTGTGGTGGACAGAGTCCAAGCACTGAATGGCAGCATATATGATGTCATGTTCATTAGTACAGGTGAGTTCTGCAAAACACTTTTTCCCAGAAGGATGCACTGATTTGTGAGGCTGGAGTGTGCTCAGTGTGTTACACTGCTTTTACACCAGCTGGTGTTCTTGTTAAAATGTAAGTAGCCATGGTGAGTAAGTGTGACCTGATGTGCTTTGAAAAAGTATTGCAGAAGAAGTGCAAAACCACACATAAGGTAATCATTAAGTGGTCATTCTCTGTCCCAAAAGGTCATTTCTTTCACAGAGCTCCTTACAATGGCAGGTTTAATGGCTGCCATTGGCACAGAGGTGTGTAAAGTTTTAAGACAAACAGCAAGCAGATTATAGCAGCTGTGTAATTTTTTTTTACTGCCTTTTTATTTTAAGGCTCTTCCTTAAATACATTGCTTTGTTATTTCAGACCGAGGAGCCCTGCACAAAGCTATCAGCTATGAAAATGGAATGCACATTATTGAAGAAACACAGCTTTTCCCAAACTTCGAGCCAGTCCAAACTCTTTTGCTTTCATCCAAAAAAGTAAGTGCTGTAAGCATCGCAGCATTCATCCCACTTTGCTCTTCCACGAGACTTTTTGGGTGGCAGCTTGTACCCTTGTGGTGTGGAAAGAAGCCCGTCGCTGTGCTTGGAGCCGACAGCTGCAGATAGCCGGCTGCGGTTCAGCGGGGCGGGCAGCTGGCAAGCGGCTGGAGGTACGGAGCTGTGGGGAAGGTGTGTCAGGAGGCATGGGTGTGCAGGCCTTCCTGCACTTGGATTGCAGATCCCAAAAGCTGTTGGCTTGTTTTAAGGTACCAGTGTAAAAATCCTGACCCCGTGTGGCCATTGTAAATCCGCGAGGAAAAATCCTGGGAGTGACCCTAGGGACAGCTGCCGCGGAGGAGCGGGATGTCTGACGAACGAGAAGACTGTTCCCTCTTCTTAGGTCTGGCAGGGACAGTTATAATTGTCTAATTAATTGGTTTTTGCTGTCCCAGACCTCACAGGCTCCTGCGTGCAAGATGTATCGTGATAGCAGTCACACTGGTGCAGCTGAGGGTGAGGACCTCTGGTCAGGTTCTGTCTGTCCCCTAGGGCACCAGCTGCAGCTCCGTCCGGGGGACAACACAAGCCTTGCCGCAGGCTCCAGGCATGGTGGCTGTTCTGTGCAATTAATCAGTCTGGGGATTTCATCCTGGCATGGCTTTGTGACAGTGGGAGGATAATGCCTGTGTGCACTTCTGTGCACGTTCTAGGCTTCTGTCCCTAGTTATGCCGACCTGCAGATCTGTGTCTGTGGAATTACTACCCTAAGCAGTGGCTTGTAGCCTCAGATCCCTCAACTGGTGAAATTCAGGGTTTCTTCAGGAAAATTACTCCTTTGATGTGTCTGGTAGTAATACTGTCATTCAGTAGCTACCTAGTGATTGCTGAATGTTCTGCAACCAGGGATTTGGGAATACGGCCAAGATATCTTAGAAACAGCTTTTATTTTGTGTGGTATTTAACAATACTTTACATGTCAACAGAACATGATCAAGTCAGCGGAAGAGACCATTATGCCATAATTCTTTCAAGCCAATCTGGTACACTTATTTGTCCTTTCTTGCTTATAATAGAATGACATCTTGAGGACACACCATACTTCTCATAAATCAGAGTTGGGGATTAAAAACTTGTGTGCTCATAGATTCTAGTAAAGATGTTGGTAGTATTTTTGTACGATGCATCACACCAACAACTTACACATATGTATGTATACTACATGTGTGTATATATGCATACATGAAAATGCTCACTGGTTTCTTCTGCTCTGTCTGCAAAGAAAGCTCTAAGTGCCTTCCTTTCACAGAACCACAGAACATTAGGAGCTGGAAGGGACCTCGAAAGATCATCTAGTCCAACCCCCCTGCCAGAGGGGGGACGTTTCAGCATTTGCCCTGTGGTAGAAGATAATGATAGATAACTTTTCTAATACATATGCTAATCCCCGTTCTTCTAATTACAGGTACATCATGGGGTCATTCATGCCTCATACTGGCTTAATCATAATTACTGGCTTAATTATGATTCCCTCACTTCTGGGGAGTGAAAAGGAAGGGACAGGCATTACAGCCTGATAGCAAAGACACATGATGTCGCCATTTCAGGATGCACTTGGTAGTCAAGGCTAGTGTAGAAACGATGGTGTGGAATTTATTTGGTTTGAATCCAGTGCCTCGTTCCTCAAGAATATCCCAAAAGGGGGCAGTGTGAGACATGGCCTAGGGGTTATGTAAGGAACACACTACCTTTTCACAAAGAAGCTTCTCTCAGAGTTTAGGATTGGAACAAAGCACTGCTGCTGTTATGGTACTGTAGAGAGTAACAGCTTCTGTCTTATGCAAGGTAAAATTTTCATGTTGCTGTAACAACTTTCGGCTTCTAAAATTAACAGTGAAAACTGAAGCAGTGCTGTCTGGTCCATTCCCATAAAAACAGCAGTCCTTTCCAGTGGTGACAAGTTGTGGGTTGGGTCAGGTGCCAGTGTCATGAGAGCAGGATAGTTGTGGTACCACCGAAGCAGGGATTGCTTGTGCTTTCACACTGGGGAGCAGAAGTTTGTACTTCCTTGGACATCACAGTGGCAACAATCAGTTGGTAACCAGGTCACGTCCCTCATAGAATTCATACTGTGGTATGTATAGTGGTGTCTTGTAGTAATGGATTAACTAACTGCAAGAGGGTAAGAGTTACTACCCTGATGGTGGACCTTTCTTGAGTCAGAGTCCTTTCTGAACACATTACTGCAGTAGTCTACAGGCACTTTCCTGTCCTCCTTCACCGAGGGTGGTGGGCAGAGTCAGATGAGCCTACAATCAATAGATCCTCTTAACTCCCACCTGGCAGAAAGATGTGTCTGGATCTCTCTGCTTTCTCCATGTTCTCTGAGCTGGAGGACGCCCTGTGCCGAGGGGCTGCAGTCCCTGCGCAGTGTGACGCTCTTGGCCTGGATGTGCTAGAGAGAGGAGCAGCACCCAGTGCCTTGGGGGAGCTTTCTGGCAGAGCAGGAAGATTTTCCTAGGAAGTCTTGTTTCTCTACCACTGCAGACTTCCATCTGTGGGTGCTCCAGCATAGTCTACCATCAACCGAAGTTAAATTTCAGGATGAAAGACTGCCTTTGAATGTATGTCTCTGAAGTTTGATTCTCTTTCAAAGTCCATCTTCTAGCAGTGCCAACAGATTCTTTTTTATCTAGTTTTGTCTTTCATCTTCCAGTGTCAAGAGTTTCTTTGAAAGCTGTCTACATGCTTCATATGTGAGACAGATCCAAACTGGTTTGTACTGCTGCTTCATCAAGAGCTTCCTCTAGAGACCACTGCTATTCAGAATCGATTGTTCTTAGTTTAGTTTTAAGACAGACTTCCTCATGATGACTGCATTAAAGAGACTAACCTGTTCCAAGCTTCTATGGGAAAACCTCCTTACATGATGAAAGAGCCCTAAGGTGCCCTGTTAGTTATTTTCTAGGGGCTGTTTCTGCTGCTAAGACAAAAAGTCTTCACCAAAAATGTAATGTTTTTGAGGATTGGTTCTCCAGTAGAAATCTTTCTTCAATATTTGCCCATCATTTTGTGACCGTATTCATCCTGCTGGAGTCAAGCAGTCTCAGTGCAAACACAACCCTGGAGTAGATTTCACTGTACTGAGATCTGTTTGGCTGCAGTACGTGAAAAGCAACTCTGTGCTTGGATCCAGCTCGTTTGCCATGACAACTGCGGTGGGGTGCTGATAAATCTGCTCAGTATTCTGCTCAGGATGAAGCCAGCCCACTGCCAAGGTGGGTTGTGTGGTTTGGCTTTCTATGCACAGCCTCTTGAAAGGACTAGAGGGTCGGTCACCGGTGCTTTTGGGTTGCAGTGCAAGCCCCTGTCTTGAGGCTTTGCATAATGGTGTGTGTAAATTCCCACTGTACCTTCAGTCATTGTTTTCCCTGAGCTGTGGAACAAGTGAGTGCCTGCCCCTTGTGGGAAGGATGTTCGGGGTGAGCATGGCCTTTTTCCGCTGTCCTTACTGAGGTTTTTTGGGGATCCCCAGCAGCAGTGGGTCAAACAGCCACCCTGTTTACATCTCCCTTTTCCTAGAGGCCATGCAGTTGCTGCTTGCTTTGAATACTGTCTGGTGCTCCCTCTTGAGCAGCCAGGAGGCAGCTGCATCCTGCAGCCTGATGTGGCTGCGGACACCTGACTGACAGAGGAGCTGAAGGCAGTGGGGCTGCCTGGGGTGAGAGGAGCAGGTCCTGCGTACAGCGAGCCCTGTGTGTGCCTGCTGCAGCCTTGTCAGGACAGGCTTGCCTTGCCTCATGCAGGGATTGCCAGCACGTTTGTGTCTCTGGACAGAGCCAGGGCTCGGTAGGGTTGCTTCCCATCCCTAGAAACTCTTACCTGTGTCAGATCTTTGTTCCTTTGTCTTTCTGTACTTTCAGCGGTGCCGAGTATTTTCACAGTGAGTTTCCTTTCCTCTCTAGAAACAAAAGCTAACCAGTAATGCTTATGCTCCCTGTTTTACTGACAAGGCTGTATGTATGCAAGTGTTTACTTTTAATATTTTAAAAGTTTTTCAATGAATTGGATTGTTCTGCATTGAGGAGGTGATTGGCTGTGTTTGTTTTCTGTTGTGTTTTTTTAGGGCAGAAGATACCTCTACGCTGGTTCAAATTCTGGTGTGGTTCAGTCTCCGGTGGCGTTCTGTGACAAGTACACCACTTGTGTTGACTGTGTTCTAGCAAGGGATCCTTACTGTGCTTGGAAACCCCTTGAAGCTTCCTGCATTGATATTTTTAAAGAAAGTGAAATTGAAAGGTAAAAGTGGCCTTCGGTTACCTTATAGTCAGTGTGGCCTCCATCTGCCCCTTACCCATACATAACCTGTACTTTTTTAACTAAATGTTTTCAAATACAGACTGCCTATGCCATCTGTGTCTGCTGGTGCTATTTAGTTAAGATGAATCTTGCTGGATAGGAGAGGATGGGTGGGCTGTGGGAAACAAGATTTGAAGTTGTAATGCTTGGACTTCCTTTCACAGGAATTGGATTCAGAACATAGGTGGAGATGCATCCTCTTGTTCTGGTGAGTTAATCCTTGAAGAGTTATTTCACGTGCGTAGGTGGAGTAGTGAACAAGTTGTGTTTTAGTTTGGCTTGTTTTTTGTGATTATTTGGACATTAGTTTCTATTTAATAGGTATGAGATTCTGCTTTTGACTATTAGAGGGTCTGTACAGCCTGCATGTTGTCTTAAAATGTCTGTGTACGTTTCGGTGTGCAGTGCACAAACCTGCAATGAACAGAGGCACCTCCACAGCGACTCGGGAGTGAAAGCAGAGTTTGCCTTAAGTGCTGCTAGTCCAGAGGCGCCTGTGTCTGTGGTACAGCGCCTGATGTTCTGCTGTAAGCCTCAATTATTGCTCCTGGATCAGATGAAATGATCTTGAAAACAGCAGGGTTTATGGCGAGAGGGGAGGGGGAACTTGGGGCCTGGTGGAGAGCAGCTGCAGTACCCTCTGTGGCACTCTGAGGCAAGTAACCACACGTCTGTCCTTCACAGCGTGTGCTGCTCCCGTCAGATCAGCCTAAGGAGGAGTAGTGTTACAGGAGATCTGTACAGCAGTCAACTAAGCTCTTGGGAGTTTAATTTGCTCCATTTTTATTTCTAACCCAAGCAAAGTATGGACCACCATGAGATGGTTTTGCTTGTTAGTTTTTTGTTAGTTTATGGTGTTGCATTTTGCGTGTGCCACAAGTGCTGGTATTTTTTTTTAGAGGAGAGTTTGAGTAACAGCACTTTGTCTCTTCTTGATATTTTGTAGTTTCTTCTTCATATTTTGTAGTTGCTGATTTGCTTAAAATGCACTAGTTGCATATAAAGTGATACCAGGTTCAGCACCTTGTCTCAAACAATGATTCATCTCAGATGCACGCTCTGCTGCGGATCAGCGAGATCTCATCTGTATCTAGAGGCTGTCTTAAAGTTTGAGGTGTCCTATCTCTTAGTCTGTCTTGATGTCTGGCACGCAGCTGAGGCTGAGTATTTCACTGAGCTGCTTGCATGCTGTCATCTCAGTCTTGTGAGGTAACCTGAATGCCGTAATCTTTATGTTTCCATTAAGACTGTAGCGCAGAGTCTTGTGAAACTGTACGGATGAGAGCAAATGGGGATCATTGCTGATACTCTGCACGTTTATTTTGATGTTCCAGATAAAGTAAGAGAGAATTCCCTACAGCATACATTCAAGCATGGGAGCACAGCAGAACTCAAGTGTTCTCAAAAGTCCAATTTGGCACAGGTAGTTTGGAAGTTCAAAGATGATGTGCTTAGAGTGGAGAGTCCCAAGTACCGTCTGCTGGAGAAGGCGCTGCTCATCTTCAATTTATCGGAAGGAGACAGTGGTGTTTACCAGTGTTTATCCGAAGAAAAAGTGAAGAATAAGAAATTTTCTCAAGTGCTGGCTAAGCATGTGTTGGAACTGAAAAAGATTCAGCACACCACGGTGGGCCCCACAGTGGCAGCTGTGCCAACAGAAGGTAATATTGATGTGCTAAAAGTGTCACCTCTAGCAACCGAGGGGTCTGCTGCTCACACCTCGACCACTCAGATGGTGCCAGTCACAACAGCGAGGGTAGTAACAAAGCCCATTGGCCCTGTCCTGACGAGCGCGGCCTCCAACACAGAGCTCTTCAATTCAATTCCTGATGCAGTCCCGGAAAAGACTATGTTCCTCAAGTCAAACGATAACTTCCTGTTGATGTTCCTCTTCCTCTTCTTCTTTATTCTGTTCTTGTGCCTGCTCTCCTACAACTGTTACAAAGGGTACTTGCCAGGGCAGTGCTTGAAATTCCGCTCTGTCATGCTGCTTGGGAAGAAGAAGACAAAGTCAGACTTCTCTGACTGTGAGCAAAGCGTGAAGGAGACGCTGGTGGAGCAGGGCAGCGTCAGCCACCAGAGCGGGGAGCAGCCCAAGCCAGCGCACGACACTGGCTACGAGACCGAGCCTGACTGTGGGAACGGCCAGCTGCAGGCTGGGGATTCACAGGCATCCAGAGAGGCCAAGGACAAGCCCTTCGATGTCAAGTGCGAGCTCAAGTACGCCGACTCGGATGCGGAGGGGGACTGAAGAACCCCGTCCTCCGTTGGGGCGGTGGAAGCGAGCGGCGGTCCTGCGGCTGGCTGTTTGGGCGAGGAGAGCGTGGGGTGACAGCTGAGCCGTAGCAGGGTTTACGTGCTTCAGCTGTGCAGCAAGCCAATTTGTGTTCAGATCTTGCCAGATTAGAGAAGCGGTGTCCTTGTCCACAGACCATAGGGTCTTGTGTTGTACTGTCTTTTATCTTTTATTTAAAGGCCAGTTTCAGATCACCATTTGTTCGTTCCCAATTTTGCCCCTGCCAAGCGCTTCACTCTGGTGAACAGTTACTTGCTTGTTCTTCAGCCCTGTTCTTCCATAGCATAAAAGTAACTTTCTAATTCAGCTGGCTTTAAAAAGTTCTTCAGTCTACACATATTTTTAGCTGCCATTAAAAAAAAAAAAAGACCTAGTTTCATTTTAATTCCAAATTGGAAATTAAGTTTAGTTTATCAGATTGGTAAATTATAGATTTTTGTCCAGATTGGGACATTTTTTTTTCCTTTGCTTCTAGTGATTATTTTTAGTTTTATGCTTTGTGTTTTGGCACATTAGGCCTCTCTAGTTGGTTAATTTTTTTGACTGCTTTGAAGTATCTTAGTTTTTAAGGTATCATGGGGATAACATTGGCCTGATTTGTGTAAGACTCTCAGGGATAATCTTGTTTAAAGGCTTTTTTCTTTGCTGCTTTCTAGAAATTAGGTACAACAATATCAGTACGAAACATGGAGTAAGAAAGGGGGATAAAGTAAGTAATAGATGTAAGGATGCTTTTTTCCCTTTTTTTTTCTGGTGGTTCTTTCCTCTTGCCAACACCCCCTACCCCTCACACACCTCCCCACCCCCACCCTCCCCAACCAGCAAGCTGGACACAATCACATTTTACATTTTATTTTCTATAAAAAACTAGATACTTTTTTGTTAAAAAAACGAAGCAGTACAGGCAAGCAGCTGTCAGAGACATGAGAGAAGTTTTTGCAAAGCAAAGAAGTTTTTGGAAGCAAAACAGGAATCAAGAAGAATCAACTACAACAATTCATCTAGTGACTCGCTGGAAGGACTTAAGATGATACAGCCTGATGAGAAAATGTTGCCGATGGGTTTATTTTCCCTCCTTCAGATTCAGAAATAACTCAGCTTCTTTTTGCAGCGTCACCCTTTCTGGATGACACCCTCCAATCTCCTATGCAACTGGAGACTGAAACTGGAGCTGCTCAAACAATCAGTCGTTTGAACTGTTCGTGTGAATCATGCCTGCAAGTGTGACAGTGTGCATTTGTCCTCAGCCTGGTTCACAGCAGCACTGTGTGTCTGTAAAAGCATTCTGTGCGGTACAGTCCTGAAGAATTGTTCCTCTCACTGCATCTTCCTGTAAATATTGGTAGAAGTAGAGTACATTTTAACAGTAAATAGCAGTGTGCCTGGGCTGCTTTTCTATGTTGAACCTTCATGCAAACATAATTTAGACCATCTTAGTGTAAACAGTTTATATTTTATAAGATTCAGTTTGGTTTTATTTTTCTATTTTTAATTATGTACATATAACAGAATAAATATTAAAATAAATTGTATTATATCTTGGCTTTTATGACACTTGACGCAATGAAACGGCTTTCCATGTTGCAAGTACTAATGTTCCTTGTGGTTTCCTTTAAGGGGGGAAAGTGAAAACTGTTGTAGTTAATTTGAAGCAGATTCTCTTCTCAGCTCTGAGTGGGTTATAAATACCCAGGGTGGTGGGGGTCGGGGGGAAGGGTGGAGAAAGAAACATGGGTGAAGGAGGAAAGACCTCTCCTCTAGGGACCTACGGACCCTTCCTCTTATTACCCTTTAAAAATTCATTTGTCTCTTTGCATTATTTCTTCAGTGTGTGATGTACTTCTTGCAACTTTTTTCCTTAGTACCCTCTTATTTTTTTTTCTTTTCTGTCCTCTTCTGTCACACAGCCTCATCTCCTATACCTTTCCCTCCTACTGGTACCTCCTTTTTGTCCTGTGTGGGAAGTGATTCACCTCCTTCACCCACCAGTACCCAGCCTGATGTTTGGTCTAGCACAGACCCTGTAAAGGTCATGTTGTTGCCACCTTTCCTAAGTGACCAGGCACAGCATGTTAGTGCCCTTGGACCCTTTCACCTCTTCTGCCAAGCCACAGGTAAGCTGGAGGAGCCTGTATAAACCGGCGTTTTCTGCACTGAAGGTTTGGGTATGTTGCCATGTGCTGTTTGTGTTGGGACTTTTTTTGATGTTTAGGGGGGAGAAGATAACCCCAACCAGCAGCATTTTCAGGATGTGGTGTGAAGGTGCTGTCGCCTGGCATCCGGCACGGCCAGCGCGGTGCCGCACACCACGGGCTCGGTGCAGCCACCGGCTGCCGTGTGTAAGGAGCCGCTGCCTTCAGCCAGCTCACAGGCAGGCAGAGGGAGCAGCCCTGCCCAGCCCTGCCCAGCCCGGCCCAGCCCTGCCCACTGCTGAGCTGGTCAGTACTGTCACTGTCAGTCTGGGCGCTACATAGAAACGTGTTGGGTTTGAATGCAGTGTGTTTCCCTGGATCCTGTCAGATGTTCCTCTGAAGTCTTAAAATGGCAAAGTACTTAAAATAATAGTGATTTCCATCTTATGAGAAGTACATGGTTTGAGGTGCACAGAAGGGCAAAGCTGTCTTCTATAGAAATTCAACATTTACCTTTCAGCTTCTGTTTGGACAGTAGCTGCCTGTTTAAGCAAAGTGAGGTTTAGTGGTTCTAAACAGGTCTTAAAACGTAACTGTATGCCTTAAAAGAAGGTGGATAAAGATTTATTTAAAAAAAAGTAGTTTTGCTTCGTATCAATCTGTGGGTTGGTGTGTGTTAGTGTTACATGGAGTCAGATCAAAGTGTGTAAATCTTTATTAGGGTAGATCTTGACAAAGTTGTGATTCGTATTTCCATGGCAAAGAAAAACCCCAGCAGTGGGATCTCTGTCCTTTCAGTCATCACTTGTTCACTGCTGCTATAGACAATTCAGAAACACGAAAAAAAATATAAGAATAGCACCAGGGATGTAAACAGTTCCAGTGGCCGTGTTGCAGATCTGGAATTAATTTGAGAATTTCTTAAAAACACCCCAATAATCTGGCAACGTCTGTTTTAACACTCCCGTGTGCTGCTTTCTGAAAAGTGTCGGTCACGTAAGGGCCTTGGCAGCCAATCTGAGGTAGGAGGATCAAGGAGTGACTGAACATCAGCCTGTGGCACTCGCTGCTGGGGACAGACGTAGGGACGGGTCACGGGACCCAGACATCCCAGTGGTGTGGGATTGGCACAGGCCTGGGACCATTCCTGGCTGCTCTCCCAAATGGTGAAGGCCCAGACTTGGTGTTGGAGGAGCAGGATACACCCTTTGCAAAACAATAGGCCCTTCTCTTCAGAGCACTGCAGCTTCCTTACCCTGAGTTACACCCCCCCTCCCCCCCACAAACCAGATCCCCGTACCAGGCAGATGTAGAACTTCTGCACCGTTCTGGGACCTGCACATGGATTTATTTGTTCACATTCCTCCAGTGCCTGTTGATAAATCGTTACATCAGCGTCGCTCCAGTGTTGCCCTCAGGTATGAATGTAGGGTAGGAAGTGCTCACAAGGAGCAGAAAGGGTAACATGAGACTGACAGAGAGTTTAAATGTCAAACCTGAACATGGGATGTGGTATCAGGAAATGTATGATGCAAATAATGTAGGCTGCCACAGGATCCACTCAGAAACCTGAAGCTTATTCTTGATTAAACTTACACTGTTATTTTTATGAAAATTACTGAATCTCTTCCTTTTTTTAATTGTAAATGTGCTTCAGGCTGCCTGGAAACTCAGCAGGAGTTGGTGAGTTCTCTTACTCATCCCTTACTCATCCCACGTGTTTTAACCTGAAAGCTGGCCTAAGGATAACTCTATACAGCGCTGCAGCGGGCTCATTTCAACAACATTAAAGTGGGTGCGGCACAAACAGACACTTGTGCCACACTGTGGTTTTTTGGTTGGTTGGCTTTGTTTTGTTGTTGTGTGGTGGGTTTGGGGGTTTGGTTTGGTTTGGGTTTTTTTTTGTCTGGAATGAATTTTCCAAGGATGCAGTACTGCTTGTTTCAGAAAGGTAGGAGCGTATCTCCCTTCATGAGTTGCCTCTCTGTTTCTCTCTGCTCCCCTGAAAAGTCTCACTTCTCCACATTTATCCTAAGACCTGTCTGCTTGATGAGCACTGGCAAACACTAGGTTTCCTGTATACTTTCTCTGACAGAGCATTTTTCTCCCATTACAGACTTTCTGAGATAAACTGAGCAAAACACTGCACCATCTGGTGCAGGGGGGAGGCAGCGAGTTGGTGACGTATGCTCCTGCTTTAGCGTTTCTTGGGTGTGCGAGTTGGAGTTCTGGTGTAGTGGAAGCAGGCTTTTTCTAGCAGTTTTGGTTCTGCTTAAAGATGCTTTACTGACTCCTCCCCCAGGTGTAGAGGAGTAGTACATCCTTTACTGTAATGTCACGGATGAGTGGCGTGCTGGAGTATCCTGAGGATGCTGAGCCACACTTTAAATGAATTTATAGTCTGAAACAGTGCGGACGCTGTGGCCTGCAGATTGAGACTCTCCTGGTGTCCGTGGTGTCGGGAAGCCTTGCCTCCTCCCTTGGTGCGGCTGAAGCTGGAGTGTTCCCGTAACATTCAACTTCAGTCTTACCCTGGGACTGAACTCCGCAGCGTGCTTTACAGGAGTTGCCATCTCATGGGAGTACCGAGGTGGGTGCCTGGCATCACCCACGTACAACGCCCGCTCCCTCTGGGCACGGCCTTTTAAAGGAAGCGCAGGAAACCTTCCCGTATCCGCGTGGGAAGAGATCCCCACCTCACAAGGATCAGGATCACGAGTGATTGACACAGTTTTCTCCCGCTGGTGAGCCCTGAAGTTGTGCTGAAGGGGGTCAGAAGGGGAGGTGGGCAAGATGCGACGTGCTGCACTGCTCTGAGCGATGCTGCAGGCTGCACAAAGCAGCTGCGGGGTGAGTCCTAAACAGGCCTTTCCCCTTCTGTCCGTGTGTCTGAGGGCTGGCTGCCACCAAGCACTTTTGTGACACCGGTCGTGGCAATAGGGCCCCAAAGTCCCCACACCCCAAGGTTCTGCCCAATTTGGCCCTGGGGGGGGAGGAGCTCATCTGTCCAAGATAGACCTGTGCACAGACATGAGACGGGCCTCTGTCTGGAAGTGGCTTCCCAAGGCGCTCCTGTGTGAGGCCTGGTGAAGAAGCTGCACCCCACAGCCCGGCTGGGCTGGGCTGGCTGGTTGACGCCAGGCCATTAGGAGCTGGATGCGGTGTGGAGGTGTGCAGCACCCCAACCAAGCAGGAGCCTTCGTAGGAAAGAAAGTTCTGTGAGCCAGGTGATGACATGTCTGCCTAGCACTTCACATCGCAGCATTTAAGCCACGGCCTGTCAGTATCTTAAAAATTGAGCTTGCTTTGGCTGCTGCTGTAACACAGATACCAAATCACAGTTCTCCAGGGCTGGCTCTGGCCAGCCTTCAGTCCAGCTCGTGTTTTATAACCAGCTGCAGTTTGCTAGCCTCTTTATTTTTCCTTTGTGAACTGTTGTATAGAATAATTCCCAGAACATCTCTTCCTGCCCTTGTGTCCCTAATACATTATTCCTCGGGACAGAGGCAGTGTTTTGAAACCCGGAGGTGGTTCCCCTGGTAGTCTAGAGAGGAAGCATGCTGCATCTCCAGCACGATGCAATCCACAGCATGACTATCTTAACATTTTGTGAACTTTGTGTTTTGATTTTGGGGGTGTTTTTGTTGGAGGGGTTCTATTTAGTTACTTATTTTTAAATGCAACATGTTGCGAGGTTTACGTGGTGATGCTGTGTTGAAGCAGGACTCGTGACTTGCACACCTCTGTAAGGTGTTGAGGTTATCCTGGCTTTGAGGGCCTTTTCCACAGTGACTTCTGTAAGGCAGTTGGAAATAATTTGTGTAAGGGCTATGATGCAGGTTCTATGTTCTTTAAATTCTGGCATCAGCAGCAGATTTTGAAAAAACTTGTATGTAAAGGCTATTGTCAAGCTAAGAAATACATGAAAAGGTGTGCAGGAAGAATACCTTTTTCCCCCTTTTTTAAGGGGGGGGGCTTTTCTTGTAACGACTAGAATAAGATCAGTGTAAACATAATTTAAGGGCAAGGCACATAATTTTTTCCTGGATTCGGCTAGAATTTATAGAGCAATAAAACCAGGGAAAGGAATGAGAAGTAGAACCAAGAGTTAATAAAGAGTGGCTGTAGCCTGCATGTAATTATTGTTACAACACATGTTGTAGTGTGTCCTGTGTGGACCAGTAAGTTCTGGTACGGTCGTTAAAGGCTAAATTTGATGAGCTGCGCCCTCTGTCAGCAGCTTGTGTAGCTCAAGCCCATCACAGTTCGAATAAACGATCCTTTCAAGGAAATAGTTTGTGAGAGCATCTTGAGACCAAGGAAAGCGGTGGCACCTGCAGCAGGAGTACCTCTGAAGCTGCAGCTTTGCTGCTGGGTTGTTAGTTCCGCTCACTTCTGGAAGCTGGTGTTTGTGGAGACAAACCCATCGGTCACAGAACAGGCAGCGTTCACCATCTCAATTTAATACACATGTGACGGGGGGGACTGCAAGAGTGCAGGAAAGAGGTATTGCAGGATACACAGCAGCTTTCATACTGTGACCAGCTACAGGTAAAAGGAGAAGTTTGCCTCACCTTGGGTTCTTCGAGATCCAGATCTAAGTTCTAAGTTACTTTTGGCACACTACTTTTGTCTTCTCTCAGGAGAGAGATTCACTTTGCGGTGCATTTGCTACTGTGTAGTGCTTGCTTGCAAAGCTTTACTTGACCTCCTAGCTTAGCCTTTCTTTTCTTCCTTTGCAATTCAACATATTTACGCTGTGTTTCTCCTTGCTGATACGCAACTCTGATCCAGTGATGTCTCAGCTTGGAGCAGGGCGCTGGTAGTAGCTCCTAAACCCGGGCTGTGATTGAGAAGCCAGATTTCCCAGTCCTGCGTAGTGGGAAGTGATGGGTTTGGACTTTGGAGTCTCAGGAGCACAGCCCCAACTCCATGCTCTTCTCAGAATATCTCGTTTCCCCCACCAGCCTGGTTTGCACGCTGCCTATTTGTATCTCATTTTTCTTGTCTTATCCATGAGAGCTACAACCTGTAGTCTTGTAATAATTAATCCCTTAGTGTGGTGGCTGATAAACAGGGTACTGGATTGAACAGCGCTCGCTGTTTCCTATTTCAGCAGCAACTGCTCAGCAGAGCTGCTTCAGCGCGTCATGTGCATTGTCCCCTCGGTGGGGATGAAAATCTCACTCCCATCTCTTCCAGCCACCTTTGTGCAGCATCTTCCTGACAAAACAATGGAGCAGAAGCAGTAGCTTGTGCTCTCTGGAGAGCAGGAGTGACTTCTGGGCAGCATGCTGCTCCCCACAGCAAGTTCTCCAGCATTTACAGTTCTAAACCGTAACCCAGCAGCCTCGTTCTCTGACGGGAGGGCCGCAAGGAAGCTAGCAGACCGGAGCCGGGCAGTTCTGGTTTGCCAGCGCTCCCCTCGATTGCTCCTCAGAGGCAGTTATCTGCCTTCCCGTTGCAGGTCTCCTCTGTTTTGGACCCGCTCGGGTGCTGCTTGAACGAACGCTGTTGGTGCTGGGAGCAATGGCACTGTCCTCTCAGCGGTAACGTCAGCCATTTCCCCACGCTGCTCTCCACCTCCGCGCGCACTGTGCGTGCGTGGCGCGTCATCACGCGTCACCGCCGCTTCCCGCGCCGGGGCCGGGGTCGGGGCCGGGGCCGGCGGCTGCCTCCATCTCCCGCCTGGCTCCGAGAAGCGGCCGCGGCTCCCAGCCGCCCTGTCCCGGCGGCAGCAGCGCGGGGCGCTGGTGCTGCACCGCCCGCCCGTTCGTTTAACAGAGGCACCAGCTTTTCCAGGAGCGCGTCACGCGTTCCTCCACGCGAGTCGCCTGCTGCTGGAGTAACGCTGTTCGTTGGCACCTCTTTGCCTTGGCTTCCCAAGAGTTTGGGGTCTTCTGACTGCACTCCAGCTACTTCCAGTTCGGTTTCTAGGATGTATTGCCCCCACTTTAAAAATACCCCACAAAACCCACCGCAGAGAACCACCAAAGCTACACACTCCCTTTGGGATGTTACCTCATCGCAGAGATGCTTGTCTCAGTTTAGCGTCTCTCTTCCCTCACCTCCTACCCTCCCCGTTACCCTCCCCTGTTACCCTCCCGATTGCTTCACTTTGCTATTTGTTGTTTTCCTTGCTTGTTAGCAGCAGTGCTGAGGCTCCTGCAGCACTGGCCAGCCTTCAGTCCAGCTTTCAGCCGGTGGCTGAGGCTCCTGCAGCTCTGGCCAGCCTTCAGTCCAGCCTTCAGCCGGTGGCTGAGGCTCCTGCAGCTCTGGCCAGCCTTCAGTCCAGCTTTCAGCCGGTGGCTGAGGCTCCTGCAGCTCTGGCCAGCCTTCAGTCCAGCTTTCAGCCGGTGGCTGAGGCTCCTGCAGCTCTGGCCATCCTTCAGTCCAGCCTTCAGCCGGTGGCTGAGGCTCCTGCAGCTCTGGCCAGCCTTCAGTCCAGCCTTCAGCCGGTGGCTGAGGCTCCTGCAGCTCTGGCCAGCCTTCAGTCCAGCCTTCAGCCGGTTGCTGAGGCTCCTGCAGCTCTGGCCAGCCTTCAGCCCAGCTTTCGGCCGCGCACCGGGCAGTGCTGGCGGCTGTTTTCCCTATGAACGACCGACTAACCCTCCCTGTGCTAACTTTCATCTCCAATTTAAAATAACCTTTCTTATAGTGTCTTTTTAAAACTAAATCCCTGCCGTGGATGAGAGCCTCCTTATGTGATCTGTCTTGGTTTTCTGAAATCTGGGTTGTTTAGTTCAGTAGCGTTCAGAACAAGCCAAACTGCAAGCTGAAGAGCAAGTACTTATTAAATCCAGATGCCATGGTTTTTTGTGGTGGGGAAGGTATGGGGGGGTTTGGTTTTTTGGGTTTGGTTTTGTTAATCTGCTGCCTGCTGTGAGTTTTAGAAGAGGTTTTGGTGTGTATTGGGGAATACTGGGTTGGGGTTTTTTCTCAGCCCTGAAATTCCCGTCACTGAGCACAGCCTCTGGTAGCAGCTCTGCCTGAATTTGTGAAGAGGACTTTGTTAACCGTGCTGCGATTTCTCCGTGGGATACCTGTCAGTTATCTTCCGCGGGATTTCAATTTACTGTCAACTTTCAGAGATTAGGGAAGCTTTTAAGAGGTGCTGATGGCCCGTCCTTTGTTTTACCCAGCTCACCTCCCCGCTAGCTGGAAGCGTTGCTCTGAATAATTCATCGGGAAGCCTTATCTTAATGCCATCCTTCAAGAACCACCTTGAACATGAGGAAAAAACCCGCCTGCTACCCCAGTGGCAGTGGGGTTTCGCTGTCGGGCTTCACTGGGCGGCTTCTGCAACGTCTCCTTTGGGCAAAAAGAGACAGCTTGGCCCATGCTCCCTCTCGCTCCCCCACCCCAGCCTTCGTGTGCGAGCTCGGCTTAACCCATACTCCCTTGTAAACTGGTGTCCCCAGGCTCTCCCGAAAGCCGCGTGTCTGTTAGGATTCGATGCCCGTGTGGCAAGTGCTTGATGCGGGGTAGTTCAGCAGGGCCCAGGGCACGCTGCAGCCGGGCGCGGCTGCCCGTCACCTCAGGGTGGATTCCAACCCAGCTCCTACCAGTCACCCGGTGATGGGGGGCAGGGGTTTGCGGTCAGCCGCGGTGGGTTTACGTTTTCAATGCTGTGGCTGCTGCAGTTTTCCCTTGTGGAAAAGCCTGTCGCAAGGTCACCTGGCTGTTGAACACATGGATCGTGCAAACCTGCCTGACGCAACGCGGGCAGGAGAGACCTGGGCAGCACCGGGCGGTAGTACCGTGTCACTCGGGGGGCTGGGAACAAAGGTATGGAAAACAAAAGCTGTATAGAAAAGTAAGCAAGCAGGAAATGAAGGGCTTCTGCAGGGAAAAGGGGTAGCTCGGATAGCAGGGCCAGGCTTGCTGCTGCTTGTTGTTGGGTGACTCCTAACCTCTCCCTGGCTGACAGCCTTACAGTGGTGAAGTGATTATTGACACTATTCGCTGAGACTGAAGCAGTGTTTTCAAAGTTAACCTCTCGGAACATCTTCAGGTGCTGCTTAAGCACTGCTGCTAGGTATCTAGACTGATGTCCTCGTTAATTCTCAACTTGAAAGCTGTGTTTTAATAAGATGTTTTTAAATCCTTCAAGCATTCTTAAAACGGACTGCAAAGTAAGTACATCAACCGTGTTAGAAATTCATATGCTAAAGTCTGCACTAGAAATGCACTATCTGTTTTTATTTCTCTAGAATTTTGTAAGATTTGCATTTAGCAAACGCAGTTCAAAGTTTTGTGGGTGGAACTGTTTCACGGTGTTTGGTCTTTTTTCTCTCTATTGCTCAATCCTGAGAAGGAGATCACAGCTGGTAATGTAACAGCACGGTGCCTGGAAATCAGGATAAGCTGCCCTGAAACACGAAGATGAGGAAAAACCCTGACTAATGCTTGAACCTAGATCTTGCAGTTGCCTGCCTGGTGTGAGTGGGGCTGAGCGTGCCAGCACGGGGATTTCCTGTGCTGCTGACTGCACAGAGGCTGGGGGGGTTGTCAGGTTCTTGAGGGAAGTAGCACAAATCTCTCTCCTGGAGAGAAAACCCCTCAGGTTTAAAGTAAATCATGCTTACTACCGTTGACCCTTATACTTACTACTAATTTATATCTCCTTATTCATAGTCTATATTATTTCCAAATGAGTTAAGAATAACACAATTTAACACTGAGGAAGTGGACAGATGTACAGACTACATGTTTTTTGTCTGCCTGCTTAATATTTAAACACCTGGTTAGTTTTCAGGACAGTGACCTAGAATTTGAAATGCTCATGGTACAAGCTGGCTGCTGTAGCAGGTTACCTATTCTCTATACAAGACATCCTTGCAAAAGCAGCACTTCTCGTTTTCCCCCCAGCCCCTCTCTATGCCTTCTCTCGCTGGGACTAGTCTGGGTTCTAGGCCCTGAGGGAGAAATATGTTAAACGTCAGGATTACTGCAAAGTTGTTAGGTTGGCCTGGATGTCTGTGTGTTAAACGGGAAGGCTCTGACACTGCCAAGAACACTTCAGCCAACCTTGCTAATTTTCTGGGAAACAGCTGTTGTGTCCTCTGGGCTACTGGCAGTCTCTGATTTATTCACATTCTGTCCTCACAGGTTAAGAATAGCAGCAGCAAGGCTAAAAGATTAGATCGCACTTTGTTATTGATCCAGCTTCTTCCAAGTCCCGTCTTGCCTAATTGCCTGCTGTGACTAGTGGTTCTGTGCTTTTTCCAACCCTGCTTCTCCCATTATTAGTTCCAGCATCTTTAACACAACTGAGTTCTTGAACCTTCTCTCCTCCCAGCCTGTAGTTCAAACTTGGCAAGTCATGTCTCAGAGGGCTTCAGCTCTGTGCCAGCAGCTAGCAGGTCAGCAGTAGGTAACAGGCAGATAGTGCTGATGTTCCTCTGCTCCACCCTGTTTGCAGGTGAGTTCCCCCTTGTGAGGATCCTGACAGAATTCCTCCCTGTGTATGAGCTCATTTACAACTTTGGCTCGAACCTAAATTAGCAGTGGTAGCTCCTTTGTTACCTCAGGTTTTTGGTACCCAGAACTTCAGCTAAAGAAACTGAAGAAACATTATAATCAATCATTTATGCTTTTGAACCTCATGGTAAGGTCTTAGGCTTCTGATTTCAAAAGACTGATCTTGTTATTTCCTAACAAAATAAGCTGACTGACATTTTCACAGGTCCAGATGACTCCCATTTTGTCTGGAAGAAGAATGGGCAGAAGATGAAGGCATGCATCACTGAGCAATCTCATATGCTGTTTGATGGCAGACTGCACATTCTGAGTTGGGTGAGAGATTCAGTATCAGAAAACACGGAATATAAATGTTCAGTGATCTCAAAACTTGGGAACGCAACATCAGAAGTCCTCATCACCGTGGAGGAGAAAGGTAGGCTGCTGTTGAATGTATGCCATGATTGGCCTGACCCTGATGAGCACCTGTGTTTCTGAGGATGGCAACTCTTGCTTCCTGTATTAGTACCTGCTTCAGCTGTTTTATGAAAAGGTTTTGGAGCCATAAAAATGCCTTCTTCCACCTCTTCCCATGAAGGACAAAGCTGCAAATTACCTGTAATGATCTGGAAGTGGAAATCAAAACTGCTAAAGTAACGGGCACAAACTGGAAGTCAGATGAGTGCTAGAGTTAAAAACAGGTGTCCTGCCAGACCTCTACAGGGTAATGCATAGAAAGTCTTTAATGCCCAGGAAGTCAGATAGTCAACCTCACCACCCCAGATTTTTAAAAATGTGAGGATTTGTAAGCCACCAGCTGGATGAGGTCAGCTCTTACCTCTTCATCTGGACAGGAGGTCAGTTAGATGACTTCAGCAGCTGGCTGTGCAAAATCCTTGCAGCCTGAGCATCACGTGCAGCTAGCTTTCCAAAACTTACTCAGGTCTGCAGGAAGTCTGAATAGTCTTTAAAAAGACAGCAGGAGCAACGATCATCATGTAATATGGATTTTCTTGGCAGGGTGAAGGAAAAATTCATTAGCTTGTTAATAGTAACAAGGATGAATTTGCTGTCAACAGCTCAACCCTTCTTTCTTCAGTGGCAGAGAAAAGCAGGAGTTACACAAGCTGCCTTGCCATCACTCCAGTTACTCTGAAGTCTTGGAAGCAGACTGAAGAGCATTTCAGTGAAACTACTGTAACTGCAAATAACACAGAGGGAGGCTTTCACTGTGCTCCAGAAGCATTTTATGTACTCTTGCTAGGGGCTAAAGGACAAATAGCCAACACGACCCCTGGGCATGACTTCGCCAGTGCTACACTGGGCCCGCAGAATTACTGGGATTTTCCCAGGATGGGGGTAGTGAGCCAGTCTCATGTTCTCAGCAGAAGGAACAACACCTACATAACTTCAGCAAAAACTAAGGAAATTACAAGCTGGGCATAGTCAGCTGTATCGTATCATTCTATTCCCCAGGCTTGGTATGAACTGAATGGAGCATTCCTGTGCTCCTGGGGGGTGTTTGAATAGATAAAGGCACCGGCTCTTTGTGCTGGAGGCTGTGAAGTTTGATGCAGAGGGGAAGAAACACAGTACTTACTTCCAGGCAGCACAGAGTGGAGGTACAGCAAAATGAAGGATGAGATGGTGGCTTTTGTTCCTTCTAGCTCAATCTTCTGCAGGAAATACTGCACCTGAACAGATGCCACCTTCCTTCATCAATACACAGTTTCTTACTCATGCCCTGTACAATTCTCAGATAGTTCTGGTCAGGATGGATGGAGCAAAGAATTCGACACTTGGAGAAGTGCCATCAGTGAACATGACAAGATGATGCAAAACTGGAGGAAAACATGGGTAAGAATTCTCTCTCTTTTTGCATGATGCACCACAGTCCTGATTTTATAAACAGCCTATGATGCTTCTGCAACCAAATGTATTTATATAACAAAATGATTAATGCTCCTGTATATGTTGTCATTCTTGATCTCTCAGCAGTGAAATCTGCTCAACCCTCTGACATGTGCTGTGGTTACGTCAGCTTCTCCTTCAGCCCACTAACCTGGTGCAAACCACTCAGCAGTTCTCATCCTGCCCAGAATTTAAGTCTGTTTATAATTAATACAGTAGATCAGTTTCATTGTATCTGTCAATGAATGGGAACACAAAGACTACTGGACTTAATCCATGGTGCTGCCCATCAGAGCTGGTCTACCTGTAAAAAAAATAGTCCATTTTCTGATAACTTTTGGATACAACATAAGCTTGCTTTATGTGGGACAGTCAATACAGGCAACCTTTAAGGCCCAGTAATTTTTAAGGCAATGCTAATGCATCATTCTGAACTTCTTCTTCAGGAGAGCTGCAACAAGAAAAACAGCCTCTAACAGACAAAGGAATGGACAGACTGCAAGGAGAAAAACATGCAAGTTAGAATACCTAGTACTCTGAGTGTCACAGCCTTCAGAGACAGATTTTCAAATACTGGTGTTAAAAATATTCAGGAAAACCACTTGAAGCTTGAGGTGGAAGAGCCTTCCTGCACTGAAGAATAACCAAGTCAGGAGCGACACCACCCCATCCCATGCTAGAGCCCCATCTCTGGTTTTCTGACGCCAGTTGTTTTGGGTTAATGAAGAAGACAAGCAGTCTCACCAAGACTTGGGCTGCTCAAGTAATAGAATATGGTGTATGGCTTCTGTTTTGAGTTCATTAAGCAGAACAGTTAATTTTGGGCTTTAGGATCTTGGCATGTGATGTAGAGATTGTTATTAAGATGTGAATCATCACCTTTGTTTAAAGGCACTTCAACTCACCCATCTATTTTCTCTTCATGTGTTTACCCTTATGCTCTGTTCCCAGTGTTTTGAAGAGCATTCCTTTCAGGTGTGAGCTAGTTCATTTGTTCAAACACATTTCCTTTGGTAATAAAAGTTTCTGTACCAAATAAAGGGCTTCTGACTAACACTCAAAATACAGACAGATTACAGAGCACTCCAGTTGAAGCAGACTCTTTTGTAAATTATTCTTCTATACTTAAGAGAACTGCGGCAGCTTAAAAAAATTATATGATGAATTAATTCTAAAATTATTCCTAGTGGAAAAACTGCAGACTGAAAATGTGAGGAGCTACTTAACCCAGGCTGAAACTGCTTCACTGTACTGTTTTACAGAGTTTTGTCCCCCTGCATCTAATAAACAAAAGTCTGAGGCATAATTCAATTTTCCTGTCTTGTTTTCAACAATCCAAAAGCAGGTAAGGTGTCACCTAAGAATCACTGTAGCTTAAGCCCATGGGGATGGTGGCTCTGAGCAGCAGCACAAAGCTTCATACTTACCCTTAAGTTGTTTAAACCTTATCAGTTAGGGGATGAGGTTGCTTTCCTCAGTGTGAGAAGTGTTCTCCTCACTCTAAGACTTACCTGAATGAACTTTCTTTTTTTTCCTTCTCCCAACATCCAGCCACCATGTGGTTACACACACAGGGTGAAAATTCTTACACACAAACCACTTTTGTTTTTTTAAACTGGCAATCCCAAGTTACTGCTGTTGCAGACTTCTGCTGCCAATGTTCAGGAGCTCTTCCCCATCGTTTTTCAATTAGCTGTGAACTATGTCAAAGTGCAGCTATCAAAAGACTTTTCTTCAACTGTCCCTCCTCTATTGGTTCAAAAGATTTGGAGCAGGCTTCCGTTCTGTGGTGCTGAATTCAGGAAGCCAACGCTTTGTAAGCTTCACCTCACTTTTAAATCAGCATAGCTGAACATTCCCTTGGTGGTAAGAAAAGACTGCCAATCTTTTGTTTAGCTCAATTTTGTGAAAAAACACCTGTGTAACAGCATTACTGAACCCCTTACAGTGAAGTTTTTTGCTACATACCATGACCAGCAAATTACTAAAGATTTTCAACGGCCTACAATGTTTTCAAAGTAACTTATCACACTCTTTTACAGTAAGACAAAGATAATATAGCCCCCAAAAAACCCCAATGTGATCCTCCCCACACAGTCCTATTCCATGCAGTGACTGTATTCAGCAGTTTGAGCTGCAGATGTGTATCAAAGTGGCACAAATACAAATAAACCACAACTCACCTCTGGATCTAAGACATCTGCTGGCCAAAACCATCTTTCATCACTGGGATCTTTCACCTTCCATTTCCATTTAAGGTAAGAAAATAACAGAGCCATCATCATCATCATGAGTGACCAACTGGCTTCCCTTACCAATGGTTCTGCTCAGACCTGACATTTCAAGTAGAAAGTACCCACAAGAAGTTTTTACTTAAGTCACAATCATACTTTATAGAATCAATGTATTGTAACAGACTTTATACAACTTACATTCTACAAAATTGTTTGAATTGCAAAATTATTTAAATTTTTTAATAATTTCTAACTTCACAAGGCAGTTATGTTCCAAAGTACTGCACTACAGATGTTCACTGTGGTGAAACACTTACAGACACACTTGTAATGCTGGCAGCAGCACATGCAATCTATACCATCTTCCAGAACAGCTGACAAGTTGCATGTGCATCCCCCAATTACTGCCTTCAGGCTTGCCCTCTTACATCTGCATCTTGTAAATAATGGTATTTCACAGATTCATGGAACTACTGACTGGTTTGAGTTGGAAAGGACCTTAAAGATGATGTAGTTATCCCCCTGCCATGGGCATGGACATCCTTCACTACACCAGGTTGCCTAGTCAAAATTTACCCTCTTTAGTTTATAGCCATCACCCCTCATCCTCAGTCCTTGCAAACAGCCTCTCCCCAGCTTTCCTACAGGGCCCCTTTAGGTACAGGAAGGCAGCTATAATGTCCCCCTGGAGCCTCCCCCTTTAGACTGAACAGCCTCAACTCTTTCAATCTGTCCTTGTAGAGGAGGTGCTCCAGCTCCCTGATCATCCTTGTGTTCCTTGTTTACAGCTGCTCCAACAGCTCAGTGTCCTCCTTATCTTGGGGTCCCGGAGCTGGATGCAGTACTCCCAGGGTGGCATCTCATGAGAGCAGAGGGGCAGAAGCACCTGCCTTGACCTGCAGGCCATACTTCTTTTGATGCAGCCCAGGCCAGATTTTGCCTTTTGGGCTACAAGTGCACAGTGCTGGCTCATGTTAAGTTTCTTAATCACCAGACATCCCCAAATCCTTCTCCTCAGGGCTTCTCTCAAGCCCGGTCTATATACAAACTGTAGAGAACATTCCCACTAAGGTGCTCCTCCATCATTACAAGCACATTTTGTTTTAAAAATTTTACTTCTTCTAAGAGATTAAATTCTCTGCCTTAGATATAAATTGAGATTGATCAAAACTTTTACATATATACACCAACATAACCCCAAACTGCAGCAACAAGTCAGCATGGAAAAGTGCCAGCTTGCCATCCTATTTGTAACATTTGCTGCCCTTCAGTATCCCCTAACTTCAATGCAGGATCTGTGATAAATGAGTAGCAGCAGAAGCACCACCACTGTACTCTTAACTTTATAAAATTTCTCATCAGAGCATTCTCACTTAAGGCATTTCAGGCTTCTCAGCTCTTTCCTCTACACATGTTGTGTGATGCCAGAACAACCTTCTGGCTTTTAGAATCTCTTCCCCAAGAAAATTATCTCCCTAGCAAAGTTCTCTTGGAATACTGTATCGCTCACAAATCAGTGCTAGTCCATCGGACCATTGAAGAATGTCAAGCCAGTTCAAGAGGTTTACAACAATATGCTCTTGTCATTAATCAACCAAATACATAGAACAAAAGCATTAACCAGTGCCTCATGTGCTCCAGTGTGTTTTGTACTTAGCTGACCTAGGATATGCCTTATGTTATTTTACTGTGCTACCCTCTTCCTAGGGGTCTAAAAAAAAAGAACTGAAGAAGTAAGAGCCCGATAGAAGTGGATCTGCATTTACTGATGTTCTTCTGAATTCACTATCACCATGTCAGCAGTTGCACTCTTTTCCAGTTCCAGTGCGTATGGGTTATACTCTTCTTCAAGTTTTCTCTTCCAGATTTTAACTAGAGAGTATTAGAATAAAGAAAGAACAGAACACAAACACAACAAGCAGGTTATTCTGTAATACTTGAGGAAAAACTTAAAATGAGAAGTCATGCTGATTTCCAGCAGCTTACAAGTATTTGTTTAGCAAACAGAAATAATAAGGAGCTCTGTTAAAACTCCTTGGACAAAGCAAGGAATACTGCCTGCCATCAGTGGACTTAAGAGAGGGCTTTTTCAGCAAGAGCTGACCTCAAGTTTATAAAATCAAGAGGGGCAGAGAGAAATCACAGAAAAGCAGGATTTCCCCAATTACTAACCACTACGGGGTCAGGTGTCATGTGTTTCAGTGAAAATGGTAGAACTGAAGAGCACTTTGAATGAAAACTGAACAAAGCCAAGTCAGTAAATACTCACTGTAATTTGGTACATCCTCATCAGAGTCCTTGGAAGATGCTTTACCAGATTCTGATAAGCTGCTCTTTCCATCTTCAGTGGTTAAGATGCTGGGTTGGGTTTCTCTTGGTCCTCCTCCAGCTTCTTCCTCTAAAGCTGCTATCATATCTTTGTAGGCTTTCCTGGCCTCTGTTGTCAGTTGTACCATTCTATGAAAATGGTCCTATGGAAATAAAAAACATTAGTAAAGCTTAAATCATACAGTTAAGTTTTAACATCTCCATGAAAATCTGTAATGAGTATTCCTTACTCAGAACATCTGTGTTCATACATAAAAGCTGAGCAGTTAAGTATGTATGAAGACATGAAAAAGAAATGATACAGAAGCATTTATAAACACACCAGTTGTCTCAGGAAAATATTTTTTGGTAAGAGATCTAGATGGAGAGGATGTCAGAAAGAGATGCCCAAACTACTTTTTTGAACAGTGCTGAGTGTGCTTCTAAAATGACTTTTGTCTGTAAGCCACTGACCCAGGATTGAAGAGTCTTAAGTGTGCAGAAGCAAAAGAAACAAACAATACCTTGAGGTCAGAATACTTTTTCCCCCACTCCCAGGTAAAGAGTGAAGTTAAATATTTCAGCTCACCTGAGCCCCATCGTAGCTGAAAATTCCCACCACGCTCACAGGCACTGCTTTGTTCACACAGTGCCCCAGGGCCTTGCGACTCAGGGCAAAAACAAACGGGATGTTCTGCTCACAGGCGCAGTCGATAATGTTGTGCAGAGTGTCATCCAACCCACCTGCAGCAGACAACAGAATCAAGAAAGACACTATTCAAAGCTGACTGCAACTGAAGGACAGTACTGTTAAAGACAACAAAAAGTACCCTTGAGATTATGGGTGCATTTTGAAATTACAAGAGTTTATACCAAAAAATACATGGATCTCAGTAACAGTGTTAGATCTCAATTTTAAAAAAGAATTTTACTCCCCCCCCAACTTAATTCTTAGTTATTGGTATCCTCAGGCTGCCACTATTCCGAGGTGTGTTACAGGTCTAGTTTTGAGTGCTGAAGACACAGCCAGCTGCTAAGAAACAACCCAAAAGCAGAACGAGAGCAACGATGGTAATTACAAAAACATTTACACAAGCTCTCTGAGAACTGTTAATCTCTGTCCTAAAAGGGACTGACAGAGCAGGACTTCTGGAGGTAAGAGGTGCAGCTGGCATCAGCCAGCTCTGCACTGCGGATCAGTAACTAAACTGACCCTGCTGGCAGGTAACTTCCCTGGCCCTGCAGAGTCTTGGCTCATCTCAATTCAGCTACACAGGAGCACAGAGTCTGGAGGAAGGCAGGCCCCTTTGGTATGACTGGATTGCAAAGGGTACTCCTTTAATAATAATACTGCTGCTAGTATAGCAAGTCTGGTTTTTTACACGTCTTTTATTAAAAAAAATAACATCTAAAAAGATATATATTATTTACCCTTTGACTGAATCTTTTCACAGTTAGGAGAGATGATGACACACTTGAGTTTTTTCAGCTTCAGATGTTTCAAAACTTCTCTAAGACCCATAACAAGCCTACGCTTTATCTTGGCCTTTACTGGGTCTTTCTGATACAAGCGATCCTGGAAACGAACCAGTTCCTTCAACAGATCTGTCACACAGCTGTCAACTTCTTTACTAAGTACCTGGCTGCAGTAACTGGAAGAAAAAAATAAAATAAATTTTAGAAACCCTAAAATTACAAATATTAATACATAAATATGTAAAATACATAAAATCTAGTTTGCCTTCCATTCTATGTCTTTGTCTTTTTTCTCCAATCACACGTGTTTTATACATGAAAACAAAAATTTACTTAAGATTTTTTTCAGTGGCTGAGAACTCAGAGAAATTTTGTTATTTGTGGTTTCTGGCTCCCATATCAAACTATACTAAAAATAGAGATATACATACACAATAAACTTATATAAATTTTATACCAATAACTATATATCCATGTTTTTCCAGTGAGATATTTTCTGAGGGCATTTATTTTGACCAATACAAATTAAAGTTCAAAGTAAAATATAAAATTTTAATTTAGTCCTATATATAAAAGGCTACTTAAAACAAATTCAAAAATCTGGATCAAATTTCTCCTCCCAAGGATCACAGTCTTTATCTGCCATCCTATTTCACAGTCTTGTGGTGTTTCTAAGGCAAGGATAAAAATGGATGTACTTCATCCTTCCAGTATTCCCTGGGAAATATTAGGGTTCCAAGCTAATTTTTTGCCCATCTTTACACAAAGAATCATCCAGTAAAGAAAGGTCTCAAAAAGAAAAACTAAAGATACCTCAACTGCACAGCCAACAGAAATATGCCAAGTGGCAGATTCACAAAATAATATGAGATCACAAGATCTACGCTGGATCTTAGAGATACAATCATGTCAAAGTTATTTAAGTTACAAGAGTTTTTATTCACTATTTCCAGCAGATTTATCTAAAGCTCAAAGGCAAGTCTAGATCAGATTTTCAGCATTTTAGTAGAGACAACAGAATGTTCTAAGCTTTGCTGAATTTTGCATCCTAGAACAGGATGGGCTGTACATATGTGACCAAAATGGTGCTGTCAGTAAAACAGCACTGCACAGACACAAATTAAGTCATTTTTAATTCTACTGAAGTTAAGTGAAAGCTAACACATGGCATCAGGAAGATAAAGAATGTCTGTACCAGTATGAAACTTGTTCACGAATTGCACAAAGGCCAGCGGTGCTTTTATGGGAAGAAAAATGGAAGTTTAAACACTGGTTAACTAAATTAGCTATTTTAAACTGTCATGACTGTATCTCTGACCTCTTCACATACAGTAATGGCTATTTCTTCTTCTATAAGGAAATGTGTACCTGCCTGTATAAACAAAACTGTAAGTGTTTGCACATAACCACCCATACATCTCACGTTTATGTATTTGCCCAGTCACATCATGAAAGTATCATCTGGCTACACACATTTTTAACATTTTTGCTCTTTGGTCTGGCAGCAGAAATCCAAAGAACACACAAAAAATAAGTAAGGTGTACTAGTCTTTCTTAAATATTAAGCTGGTACTTCATTTATTTAAAATAAAGTACTTAGACTTTAACAGCAGCTACTAATGAATTCCTGATCTGTTTTTTTCCTTCAAGAAATATGCCTTTTGAAGTGAGAATTACAACAATGTATAGACTGTATCTCTGGATAGAATTTCTTTGTGTGTGAGCTTAAATAAAGGAAAACTTCAGAACCTTCAGTCTAAATTTGAAAAAAATTGCTGTAATTGTAATACTATGGTAAAACAGACATCAATACAATCAATACTTACTCTCTGAACTTCCTACTATGGATTTTTGGAAGGCTGGAGGTTAGCTGCTTTGGTATCACAGAACCTTCTGTGGACTCCTTGATCCCCGTGTTCTCCAGAACCCCTTCAGCAAGTTGTGTTACAGGAACAGCTATCATGTAAATAAAGATATTTTGATAAAAAACCAGACCAAAAAGCCATGAGGGTATATATATATATCTCCTCTGGTGGGATGGGGAAGAGAATTGGAAGAAAAAGGTGAAACTTGTAGGCTGGGAGAAGAACAGTTTAAATGGGACAGCAAAGAGGGAGGAAAACACCACCACCACCAGAACAAACAAAGCAGGTGATACACAGTGGAGTTTGCTCAGTGCCGAGAACTCCATGCCCAACCTGCCCCCAAGCAGTGACCCTGCTCTCCCCACCCCAGCCAGCTCACCCCTGTTATATACCAACCACAATGACATATGGTATGGAATACCCCTTTGGCTAGTTTGGGTCACCTGCCCTGGCTGCATCCCCTCCCAGCTTCCAGTGAAGATTCACTCTATCCCAGCTGAACACCAGAACAGTCTGACCATCCATCAGCTCTGGCACACTTAAGCCTGAGCTAAATCTCAGAGAATCCTGAAGCTACCATTTTCATTTGGCAGTATTTAGTACACATTTTTGAAAGTAGTATGTGTGCTTAACCTCTAATCTCCATCTACATGATACATTATAGCCTTCTCTTGAAAGATACCTGCTTGACTATCTTGCTGAAGTAGTTCATCTTCAGTGGTATTTTCTGCTGACTGACAAACATTATCTTCATCTTTTGCTCCTGCTGTCTGTTCTAGCAGACGTTGCTGTTTTCGTTGTTCTCTTTCTTTCAGAATAATCTAAAAAAAAAAAAAAAATATATATATATGTATGTAAAAAACCCAAATCAGTGTCACACAGATAACACAGCACTTTCTCTCACCAAGTGTTTGCATACAGATCATTCATAAAGAAGCCTGGCACCATCATTCAAAGTTTACAAGATTTGTTTTGGTTTTTTTTAAATTTGCACATAAAAATAAGGAAAGATATGACCTCAATCTACCCAGAGAAGGGCTTTTTCCTTGATTACCAGCGTCTGGGTGGAGAAAATAATTACTAGGGATCAACTACAAGGGCAGAACTGAAGTTCAAGTGATAGACAGAAACAAAGCGGGTGAAAAAGCCTCTACTTTTCTTCTTCAGACTGTCAATTCGTAGCAATCCAGCCACAGACTCAACCACACACACACACACACATGTTTACATATACTAATGTGTGCGGTTCTTCCTCCCCATATTCCCCTGTTACCAATCTTGATTCAGTCTAATACACCTCAAGTCTCTGAACTTGCTAGCTGAAGAAAAAGAGAATAAATTCCTGTGGGTAGCTAAGCCACATGGTGCACAGAAGGAGGGTACGACACACGCTGGATCCAAACATGCTACCAGAGGTGAAAGCAATAACCAGTTTCCTGGAACTCACCCTCCTTTCTGCTTTCATAGCTGCTAAGAAGCAGTTAGCGTACACACGACCACCAGCTCAGCTAATCTACCCAAAATTTGTAACTAATTACACCACAGAATCTAATTGCAAAACAAGTACCTCCATTTGCATTTGTCAAAAATGCACAAAGAACAAAAATAAGCTTCCTACCATACTCAGAACACAGATCTTAATTTTACAGACAAAACAAACTTTATCTTCTCAAACCTGCTTTGGAAAATAGATGACATGAAGATAGAGTAGCCAGACGACACAGTAATTACTATCACCACTCAGAGTTTGTTACGTGTTGTTTATATTGTACAGTTCTCAAATTCAGTTAAGCAGCACAGAATTGAGGACTAAACTACCTTCACTAGCCCCATAAGAAACAGTGACCTAGCGATGGAGTAGTATCTCAAAATTGTCTGAACAGAAGACACAACAGGAAGGAGTAAGAATAGGCAGAGAGGCAGGCTGCTAGAGAAATCACCAGGTGCATCTAACACAAGCTACTGCAGAACCAGCTGAAGTTCTGGCTCAGAAAAGCACAGAAATATTAAATACTACCTTTGTTTTATCCATTCTCCCTGGTCCTGCAAAAAAAATCTTATCCAAACCAAGTAAGATTTCTTTGGATGTCCCCTGTACCAGTGATGAGTGGACACTTCTGTAGTGGCACTTCTTCAGCTATCAAGTGATTTATGTAAGAAAATGTATTTTGGGGAAACATGTATATACTCTTTAGCAAGAATCCCCTCTTCTTCCCCCACCCCTCCCTCTTTCTTAAACCAAGGAAAGCTAAAATTGAATTTAGATGAGTGGACACAGAGATGCAGATCTTCAATCCAGAAGGTTTAACAGACTCACAGTATAATACTGAACAGTAGCCTATATTTTAGTATTTCAGGTAAACATACGAGCACCTTTTTAAGAGGTGTTGGTCTCTTTGCCTTAGGGACTTCTCTCTGTTTCCCTTTCTTTACCAAAGGAGCGCTGGAATCCAAAGGGTTATGAGGCATCTTTCCTTGGTTTAACCGTTGACTTTTTGTGGCTGCTGCAGGTTCTTTAGAAAGCAATGGTATGGCACCACCAACTGAGATAAAAAAAAAGTCTGCATCAGACAACTATAACACACGCCTAAACTAGAGTCCAAGGCAAGTTTAATGACCGGATTAGCACTAGTGTACACATACTAACTCTGTTTTGTGTTGCTAGTCCTGTGTCATTAAACAATGTTATTTAATAAAGATATTCCTCCCAGAAGAATTGCGTCCTCTACTTGTATTATACCACTAGAATCACAAGCTCACTCCTGAACTCACTCTCAAAAGCAGGATCTGGGAAAAACACTGCACGCCAAGATACCTTCAGCACCATGCCATGCCCGCCTGGCAAGCCTTCAGGAATCTCCACCGTTCCATGGTAATGGCATTTCCTCCCTCAGAGATTCTGTACCAAACTCAGATACATACTGAGCTGCAGTTTTACAGATCTGAGATTTAACTGCTGTAAATAATCTGGAGCACTTACTGCTACCATTAGTTACACTTTAATGATGTTGGTTAAAGCTCATTTGCAGATGGATGAGTAATGCAAAGCTACAGCTAAGTCTCTTTTGCTTAACCAGCACAGCTCTCCAGAGATGTCCCACTTACTTGCATTTTTCACAGGTTTTAGGGCACAGAAGCTCTAATTGACTGGCCAAGACACTGGGCTTGGTCTTTCCAAATCATGATTTCACACCCTAAGAATTACATTCCCTTTTCAGCTCTATCAGTAGGAATTGCTGTACCCTGTCGAACTTCTTTTATCTCCAGTATAAACCAGGTTACATTAGCAAGTCAATGAAGAGGATGACATAAGCGTCACTGGAATAAGCTTGATACCTTTGTGCCTCATGCAACATTTCTCCTCTTTTTAAAACACCAAAACTTCTGGTAGCTTGTCTTAAGCCATCTTCATTTTCTGCTTCCAAACCATTTATATGCTGATCCTCCAACACAACATACAGTACTATTAGCATAAAGAGTTTAATTCACAAACCTGCTACACCAGAGTTTTTCTCTTCAGGCTCTGTGTAACAAAGCCAAACGGAGAACACTGCCAAGAATGCTGTGCATTATGTCAGCACAGGCGCTCCAAGAACTCAAACTGGATTCAAAACAATACACAAATACACATCCTGTAGACAGCTGCAGTTTTCCTTTCCTGTGTGTATCACCTCTTTCCTTTCCTGTGTATATCACCTCTTCACCTCAGATTCAGAGATCCCATGTTCCTGAACATGATGACTTTAACAGTTTGTGTCGTACAGCACAATTCGTGCGTTTCCAAAATGTAATTTAAATTCAAATCACAGGCTGGGAGTGGTTGGAAAGGACCTCTGGAGATCATCTAGTCCAGCCCCCGGTAAAGTTAGGTTCACCTAGAGCAGGTGATAATTACTGCTTTACTGTGCTGTTCTATCCAACTGTTATTTAGTAGATGAAGCAGTCATGGAATAAAATAACTCTATCTGCAGTCACACTCCTTGCCCTTCTTGTTCATTGTGTTTCTCACTGTTTACAGAGGTCAGCACAATGCCACTTCCTAAACTGTTACATTTTGGTTACATGCAAATTTATTGAGTGCACTGGACATTAAAAAGTAGTATAAAGCTGAGTAATACCTGCCTTATACTTCCAAGATATGAACATCACACATCAACTTCTCTTCTGCAGCACATTCAGACATAGGCAAATTAATATTAGAAAACAGGTACTGTGACCCCAAACTTTGTGCTCCACCCCTTCCCTGCCAATCCACCCACTGTGTAGTTTTACAGGAACAAGACTGGCTATTAGCACCTCTGCAGCATCCAGGCTGACTGGCTCAAATGAAAAGAAGTATCAGTTGCAGAAACAGAATTTAAAGCAGCATGTTACAAACGCTCTCAGTAAGTGAAGGAAGCTCATCAGTGCTTGGTATTTTGAGCTTTTTGTTCAAAAGCTCAGCTATCACATTAAACATTGTGAGATGAATTCTCTCGTGACTGGTTCTTTCTGAAATGATTTTGATTTTAAATTCTTTCCTGAAATAAGGACATAAATGTTACCATTAAATTCTGGCAACCATCATGCTTCTTTTTGCAAAATATAGTGCACCAACATAGCCAAGACTAAATTTTGACCTGCAATCAAAAAGACACTGAGCTGTTTGTTTCTGCTTCCTGGTTACACATCCACAGGGTCTGACAAATTCTCTCCATCACCAAAACCTAGCACTTGGTTAGCAGGCACTTCACAATTATCAGGCATGGCAGGACTCATCCTTTGGCTTGGACTGACTGACTATCATGTAACCCCTGTGTCTAAGAGTACAGCTCTAGGATCTCCAGCCTCGGAGGAACTCAGGAAATCCATTGCTGCTGTGTAGCCCCTTCCTGCAGGCTGAGATCAAACAGCAGCACGTGTATTTAAGACAGAGTAAAAACCTCCACAAACATCAGTATCTTCAACAACGTGAAATTTCAAATCCTCTCATATTTATGCAAGGTATTCTTTCACAAGGCATTGTCCTGAAGGTTTTTTTCCCCAAGTCTTCACCCAAACAATTCAGACTTCAATACATTTTTTTTTTTTCTTAAAGAACCTACTCCTACCTGCACGTTCAAAGATTGTTACAGCTCAGAAATCAGGCTACATTTAACTTCTGAGTGCCTAAAAACAACTCAAGTTGCAAGAAAGGAAATTTTATATTAAGTGATACCTGAAAACACCACTGGTTTAGAAGACTGTTTTGACTTCTCTGTTTGCTGCTTCTGCTCCAAGACTGCCAGCATGCCACCCAAATCCAGCTGCACAGGAATTTGACTCTTCTTACCACCGCTCCTGGATGCTTCCTGAACAAGTTCAGTACCAATTAGCAATGGTCTCCATTTCAAATGTAAACTGTATGGTGTGTAATACATTCTCAATGTCTTAATTCACAATATTTTTGATTTTTAACTTTATTTAATGAAAATATTTTGATTTTATACCAATACTTGAAGGGGTCCTACAGTCAAGTGGGAGAGGGACTGTTCACCAGGGAGTGTAGTGATAGGAGATGGGACAATGGCTTTAAGCTGAGAGAGGGCAGGTTTTGGTTAGATGTGAGGAAGAAATTCTTCCCTGTGAAGGTGGTGAGGCCCTGGAACAGGCTGCACAGAGAGGCTGTGGAAGCCCCATCTCTGGAAGCTATTAAGGCCAGGCTGGATGAGGTTTTGGGCAACCTGCTCTACTGAGGGTGTCCCTGCCTGTGGCAGGGGTTTGGAACTAGATGGTCTTTGAGGCCCATTCCAACCCACAGCATTCTATGATTCTACTATCCTTTAAATACATATTAACTTTAATGTGAAAAATAAAAAAAGTCAGAAACAGCTCAAATGACTACTGAAATAAAGCATAAAATATAAAGTCTTTATTAAAGGAGGTGCTTTGTATGTCAGGCTCCCACTTTGGTCAGACTGACACCTATCTTCGAACAAGAAAAAATGCTTTCCAGAATTGCAAGCTTTGGTAAAAGTACAGAAAAAATACACTATGAATTTTCCAGAGTATGTGATTGCAGTACACATATATATCATTATCTTCAATGCATTATTAAAGAGAGAGGTCATAATCTCTAAGCACCACCTTCACATGAACAGTAATGTTTCTGTTGGTTTTGAAGAGAGGGCAGAAGTGGTGTTCCACACTTAGCACCACATTTAAAGATTCAAAAATATAAAAAAAGATTACAAATAATTGACTGGTCTAGCAAAGACCATGAAAGGGCAAAATACAACAAAATACACTACAGAAACAACTCATGAATTTTGTACTTTTAGAAGTCTTGTCCTGGAGGATCAATTCCTTATAGCTTCTGTTACAATGGGATTAAGGAATGTGACCACCTTCTGAACCTAGGATCTCACCCTGCATCACAGCTATGCTATGTCTCACTGTTGCTCAGTATTTTGCCTCCTTGGCTACTTGTCATAATCCAGCAGACCACCTCTAAGAGGTTCCCAACTCCTTAAGACAATTAGTCTTGACTGGATTTATGCCATGATCAGATAAGACAGGTGAAAGAAAAGTTCCTGATATTGGAAACTAGTAATAAGAGAAAAATTACTGTTTCTCCCTAAACACTGTATCACAAACTGGGAGCCAGCAATTACTACCACTGAGTGCTTCTAATCAAGAGGATATTGCCATTTATCTCAAAGTATGAATGACAACGTATGAATAAAAATCACAGGTGAGCTTGGACTTACACTGAGATTTGAACATGTTAATCTCCTTTGTGAGTTTGAGTTGCAAACTTCTTTTCAAACATGAATTAATTACCTGCATTTTCTTTCTTTCTATTACAGAATATGAAGCTTGCTTCCCTGACAGTCCATCCACCAGTTTAGGATTTCCATCCAGTGTCGGAGACCGACCATCCCAAGGCTCTTCAGGGAGTTGGATCTTTGAAATGCAAGAGACAAAAGGTGACAAAGAGGATAATAAAATATTTAAAGGCACATGGAAAAAGGATAAGTGAAGATGATATGAAATTCAAATAGAACAGAGATAGTGGGATTGAGTACACCCTCAGCAAGTTTGTGAATGACGTCAGGCTGAGTACTATAGTTGAAATGTTTCAGGGAAGGGATGACATCCAGGGGGACCTCAACAGGCTCAAGGAGTAGGCCTGTGTGGAACTCACGTAGTCCAACAAGGCCATATGCAAGGACCAGGACCTGTTTGGTGCAACCCCCAATATCAATACAGATTTGGGAATGAATGGATTGAGAGCAGCCCTTCAGAGGACCTGGGGTGCTGGTGAATGAAAAACTGGACATGAGCTGGCAATGTGCGACTGCAGCCCAAAAAGCCCATCATACCCTGGGCCGCATTAAAAGCAGCATGGCTGTCAGATTGAGGGAAGTGATTCTGCCCCTCTACCCCACTCTTGTGTCCTCCCCCCACCTGAAGTCCTGTGTCCAACTCTGGGGTCTCCAGCACAAGAGATGGAGCTGTTACAGCAGGTTCAGAGAAGGCCCACAAAAAAATGATCAGAGTGCTGAAGCCTCTCTCCAGTGAAGCCAGGCTGAAAGAGCTGGGATTGTTTAGGCTGGAGAACAGGAGGCTCCAGGGAGACAATACTGTGGCCTTCTGTATGATAAATTGTTGGCTGCTTAATCATACTCATAATTTTCTAATTTTTTGCAGATTTGGAAGAAAAAAAAAAGCAAGACAGCTTCATCTTCAAATACGTATTACACAGGGGTATGACTGGCTTAATGCTCACGTCTCTACAACTTACCTAAGCTCAGAGAGGTTGTATCCCACTTAGGCTTACAAAGCTACAAGTTTTCTCTCATTTACAGGGTGTGTCTCTACAGCACTTTATAACAAATCTGCTTTGAGGAATTACAGTGCTTTCTGCTGATCAATCCTCCCTCCTGTCAATGCAATTTACTGCCTCAAAGCAAACAAGGGTTTCTGTGTTTTGGTTTGTGGGGTTTTTTTAAACCACTAGTGTTCAAGGTGAAACAAAACCAAGAATAAAGATTTCTTGTAGCACAACTAGTTTCAAAGAAACAGAACCTGGAATTTTACCTTTATTACTGGTATTATTTGCTTATCAAGAGCAATCACATTTCCAATCCTCGTGATTTATAGTTGGAGATTCATACCCATCCTGAATGAACTTCCAAAATAATTCTTGGGATTGAGTTCAGTCAGGTATGAAAAAAAGCTTGGATTTATAATTGATGCTAGTCTCAAATTCTTACCTTTGGCAACAAACTGTCACACTGTTCAGATGCCCTTGAACTTTGATTATATGAACAAACAGCAAAGGCAGAAATTGAAAGACTCTTAATATTATTTTTACGAAATGCAAAATTAAACTAGAACACTACCTGTATGGGAAAAACCCCTACATAAACACAGTTCATCTCAACTAACTGTGAGTGTCCACAACAGAAGTGTCTATATATGAAAATTAGTAGCCCAGGCAGCAGTTCAAAAAGGTCTCTCCTTTGGAAAGACACAAACCTACTGAATTCATTGAGTAGCTCTTCCACAAAGCACTTAAGCCCCAACACTTAGTCAAAGAATTCCACCTTTAGCCTAATTTAAACCTTACAGTCTTTTCCTGCTTATTTTCTTAACATTCACATAGTATCATAAGACTACTTACTTCAGACTGCTTTCTGACAGCAGGAGCAAGTGATGATTTCTGAGATCCCAGCCTGTTTCGCCTCTTGGAAGCAGCTGCCAGATCAGGAAACTCCTCAGCATCCTAAACAAATGTATCAGAAGATAAAGAACTATGAAGTCCACATTCTCCAAACTGACTTTCCTACATTCAAACAATTTTCTCCCTGCTTTTCAAACATTTACCCTATTTTGTGTCATTGTACAAAAATTGAGAAGCAAAGGGCAGCCTCATCATCTATATAATCAGCACTACAAATGGTTAAGTCATCTCTGCAGCAGTTAATTCAGGGCTGAAAGAGCTTACAAGAGAAATGCTTCCAACAGCAGCTTGTTATTGCTGTCAGCTGATACAAATAATTAGAGGTAAATGGTTCCTAAAGGAGTGTTTTTCAGATCATTTAACAGCCTTGAGAACAACTTCCTTCTCCTTCCAGTACAGTCTCCAGCTGTGCAATTCTGCCTTAAAAATGTCAATGGTGATGAACAAAAAAGGGCAGTAACTCTTGGCTACAGCATGGAAATAAACAGATAAATCACTCAAGTGATTATGTAGTCTTAGACACAAGAGTAAATTTTACTGACAGAGTATACATTATCCAGACTCCAAATTAAGCAGAGACAGGCTGATGCTTGCTCTGCTCTGGTCACCTTCTATCCACTATCTCAATCATAATGATCCTGATCCATCAGCTTGGTTTTCATTCACCTGGTTCTCCTCCCACTTTGAGAGGCATTTTTAGCTGTGGTACAATACTGCTGGACACACTGACACTTCTGCAGCCTGAAAGGCTTTAACAGCCCAAACCAGGACGTTCTAGCATAAGGACAGACAAACCTCACTCAATTAACTATTTTTAAGAGATTGCAAGTATGCCAAAATAGGACGTCATGAAAGGGAAGAAATGTTCTAGGAAACACACTCTTCCCATTCAGGGACATGTTGAATCCAAAGGTAGTAGCACCTTTGCACTTAAATAGCTACCACTAGAACAAATTTTATATCAGACTGTCCAATCGCTTCTTGAATTCAAATAAATTTGTGGTATTTGCAATATCCAGTAGCTGAATAAGTACATAAAATCTAGCAGAGTGATTTTTACACCTCCTTATATTTGCCTTTAACTCATCAGCTGTAAGAAACATTGGAAATCAAACATTAGGAGAAAGATCAAATAATTTCCTTTTTATTTCCTTATTTATGATTCCCACTTAACCATGTAAGTCCCAGGTTATTCAGTATTTCTCCCACAGGAATTGCTTCATAGTTTTGATTACTTTGGAGCCTTTTCTCCATCTTTTTGTGTTCAAGCATGTGTATTATTTTACGGTGTGGAGGAAACACAAGGAAACAAAACCCACACTATATTTATATTGGATACATCCTGGATTTATGTATTCTTATAATCCATTTTATTTTGTATTTTCCTAATAATTCCCAGCACTGTTGGCATGTTTGACCAGTACTGCCAGCAGTGGCCTGATTATCAATAGCAGCTTCCAATGTTTTCTCCTGAGAGAAAATACCTAGATTGGGGCCTATTGCTGTGCATGAAAAAACATGATTACTTTCCCCTGAATGGAACCATTTATGCTCATTAACAATGTCTATAAATGAGTGACTTTTACAGAACTAATAAGCAATCCATATACTGCTCCAGTGAGCTGCTCCACACAAAAGAACCTTCTTAAATCTCCTGGATGCCCAGAAGTTCCATGTGTGTGATCCCTTCACGCTCATCCATTTCAAAGGCACCATACATGCACCCCAACTGTTTGTCAAACTGATGAGCAAACAAGCATTCCCAACAAACCAGGAGGGCCTGGAACCTTTTGCCTACTGCCACAACAGATGCTGCAACCACATCACCGATTTCACAGCAACAAGACGTCTTGTTCCATGATTTCATGCTGGGGTTTTTTCCATTTGTGTCTTTGATTACCTTCCTACTATTTTCCATTAGTCCTGCCATTCTCGTTCTGTTTAGATGAGAAGTCATTTACAGGTCAAACATTGTATGGTAGTATATAGTAGGAAAAGGAATGTTCTCCTGAGGGAAAGAACCTGCAGATCTTTGATTCTACCCAAAATTCTCTAACAAAAAGGTCTGGAAACAGTAATTCGTGCTGTTCTGGGACAAGGAGCCACACAATGGAAACAATGTGTAGCCACATTTCTGCTCCATGTTAAAATGAGCACAGAAGCCAGCCAGGAAGGCTTCCTCATGCTGTCATTTCACAGACTAAACATTACATAGACTAGATCAAACATACAAATCAACACGCAGCGGGGTACAGGCTTGGGCTTTCAACGAAGGACTGTTAAAGCACGGGCCAGTCAACATCTCTAACGTGGAAGTCTAAAGCCTTCATGACACTGAAGCACAGATGAATCAAAATACTAATGTGCATATTACAGCTATGTGAATTTGAAAAAGCCTGGAATCCCAATCAGGAATATATGCAAATACAAGTGTGTTTCATAGAAATTCCTTCCAGATGTGACATAGATAGAACTGTACTGCATGTACCTCATTCTTTAAAACTGTGGCACACTGTGGTACCCAGTATTTTCCTCGTCCCCTGTGCACTCTACTTTCTGCAAGCTAATACCAAATACTTCTCATTTAGGAAATTTGACCTTTATTATACCTATTAACACCCAGAATCTCAGATGTATCATTCCAAATTTGCTCCTATGTCTCTTCTGCAATCCTCTGTGCTTGCTCAATACATGGTAAGTCAAAAGGCACAGCTGTTCCCTATGTGTAACTTCTGGCAAACACATCAACTGAAATGGACCTGAACCAATATCCTCTACAAATAGGATCTGAACTCAAATTTGTACAAAACTGTGTTAATATCTGATATTTCAATACACTCAGAACACATTAGAAGAACAACAATAACCTTTTCATCACTGTACCTCAATCCTTGGTGGCTCCTGTATTGTAGTACATTCATTCTGAGGTTTCTCTGTATCGGTGGCTGACTTTGTTTTTTTCTTCTTTTTCTTCTTCCTTTTCTTCCTTTCTGATGCTTCCTCAGGCTCAGTTTCACTAGCATCATTTTTTGTTTTTGACTGCTGAAAAAAAAAATCATATCATGAGGTATGACCAACAGAAATTGATCTATCACCAAAGAAAATGCAAGTGACCACACCTGTAACTAAAGGGTATCTTACATCAATCCAGGCAGGGACATTAAATGGACACTGAAAATTTCAGATCTCTTAGAAATTCAGAACTACTGAAAACCTTTCATTCAGAGCACACTGTACATTCGTCAGAACATATCAGGACTACTCAGATTTCAGCAAGAAATGTAAGATTCTAATAAGGCAAGAGTTCCAGGTCTCATTCTAAAAGTCAAGAATCTGAAAGAAGTACAACCTAAAAGGAATGTATTCAAATCAGCTATTTTGGAAGTTCGTATTGCTGGAGCAGCACTGTCTCATTAATCTTTTTACTATAAAACAAGAAAAAATCTATTAAACACAAGGTAACTGCATTACTTTCTAAAAGCTACATTAGAAGTGGATGCTGTTTGGAGCCTAGGAAGAAAAAGCCAACGTGTAACATTAAGAGACACAACCACACAGTGACAAAAATTAGTTTAGAGCAGACAACTCTCAAATACCTTTGCTTCATTATCCTGCTTCCCTCTGCCTCTGGAAAGGCCTTCAGATGCTGGTGATGACACAGTTTTCTTTGGGGGCTGTGCCAGTACCATGGCCCAAGACACATGTGGCTGAGCAGAGCCATCTGCAGGTGTTTCAGGATATGCCATTGGGGAAGAAAAAGCAATATACAAAGATGTCTCCAAAATATTTCTCAAATGTTCAAAAGAAAAAGGACCAAGAGCAAATTAATCAGTGACTAGGAAATAAAGCAGAGTGCCACACTCCTCCTGAGAAAGCACTGAAATAAGATGCACACACATTTCAATTCCTCAAAAAGCTTTCTAGAATTGTAACTGCTACAGATATTGTCCAGCACTAGATACAAACATTTAGCCCAATTAATTTATAATTGGAAATCTGTATTGTGTATATTAACTACATACAACTAACTCCATGCTCACTTTCTGAGCTGTATTTCTTTAGCATAATGAACTTTGTTTTATATATAAATCTCTTAATAATTATCTCACTCAGTAACACAAGCTTTCACATACAGGGTCACATCAGTATTTTATAGTTTCTAAAAGTTTCTCAGTTTTACAGACATATGTACCAGCTGTAAGGCTTCCTAATGTGCCTCAGTATACTACTACTACCACTTAGAGGTATTGATGTTTTGAAAGAAGTCACAATTAGCATTGTAAATATTCCTAATACAGTGCATATATAGAAAAAAGTTGGTTTATTTCTGTAAGAATGAGAAGAAACTTTGAATAATTAAGAGGCATAATGGGTTTACATGGCAAGGTTTTGGTAGCACAGGAGGCTGCAAGGCTGTGAACATGGACACTGCCCGGTGCAGCCAGTTCCAAAACAGACCCACTACCAGACACAGCCAAGCCCATCAGTGACGCTGGTGACACCTATCTGACTAAAATATTTAAGAAACAGTAAAAAAGCCACTGTGCAGGAGTTGCCAATCTGCTTTGCCCAAGATGGGCAACAGGTGAGCAATCTCTCTGTCCTCAACTCCTGCTGCCCACAAGCTCCTTTATCTTATTTTGTCCTACTGAGGAAGGAGAGAGCAGCTGGGTGGGAGGGGAGACTGGCTGCCAGCCACGGCCAATATGCCAGACTGCTACTTTATGCTGGGGGACAGGGGTTGAGATCAATGTTTAAGGAAAAGACATTTTCAAATTTCTTTAAAAGTTTCTGGAATAACTTTATCTTTAGAGGGCCCTGCAATGCACTTCAGCAGATTAACCTGCCCTTTCTGAATCCTTACTAAAGTCAGTGCAGAGATAAGGTCCGAAGCTCCCAGACTGGTGCCTCTCTGTGTATACACAGAAATACAGTGGGAGGCACTTAGACAACTCAGGCATGATGCATGTGAGACCTCCAAGCCAGAGTCCTGCTGGGCAGAACCTTTTTTCAGAAAATTCTGGATTTAAGCATTTCAGTTAAATTTAAATACATGAAACTATCTACTTGATAGTTTATGGCAATAGTAAACAAAAAAAAGGGAATATTTGTACATCACAGTTCTCCACAGCTCTCCTCCTTTGTTTAACAGACTTTACAGAAATAATTTATGCCACGTGATAATTTTTAGGTACATACCAAATTCTAGACTACCAGCTATTTAAAATAAATCTGTTGACAAAATATATACCTCTCATTCTTGAAATGACTCAACAGACTGCCAATAATGAATATGGATTACCTTATCTCCTTTTAAATAAAATGAGAGGCAGCTACAGCAACCTGGAGCACCAATGAAATAACAAAGAAGGAACACAGTCCTAGTTTTGATCTACTGATGAAATTACAAGCAAGAAATCAGCTGCAAGTGGTTGTCTCATTTGAAAGCGATACAGATTTATTTTTTTCTCTTGCCATGAGCTTGTTCAATTCCTTTTTTTACTTTACATATCAACATATAAAATGTAAGTAGTTAAAATACAGGGAAAGAATTTGTGTATGGAGCACTTACCTCTACCAGCAAATGAAGAGGGAATTAAGCTGGTTACTCCTTCATATGAAGTTTTTGATGAAGCTTTGCTTTCTATAGAAGTATCTTCCTGTAAAATAGACAGTCAGGTATCAAAAAAGTAGGACTAAAATCACTGACTTAAACAGGCCTAAGCATAAAACCCCATAAAAATAAAAAATCCCGAACCCTTGCACAGACAAATGCGTAGGGAATTTTGTAGCCTAACGATCATTTTGACCCTATAGTATTGCAAAATATAAGCAGATGCTTCTCCACTGTTGTAGGAGCAAGATGATGCCAACTTATATTTTACAAAAGCATCCAAGCATGGTTCAATGGTTCAAAGTACAAACAGGAATAAGTTTTAATGTTCCAAGAGCTTTAAAAATGAAGTTCATGCTCAGGCTCAAACTAGCAATGAAAAAGGAAATTCAAGTTACAGCAGAAAGGTGTGGGGTCTTTTTTGGTTTTTCCTCTATCACAGGCAGTTTTTCACTCAGAGGCACTGGAAATATGCTGATTAAAATTATTTATCTTTAAACACTGTCAAAAACTCTGATTAAATATGTGACATACTGCTGAATGTGGCAGTACTGTATTTACTAACAAACAGGGAACAAAGAAAATCAAGAAAAAGAATACAGTTAAATGTTTATGTCTTAGGATTTCTTCCTTCTTCTAGAATTCAGTTTCTTATTTTGATTCTTTAGCACATGGCAATTAGATATAACAACCCAGACTTTTTTTTTTTAATCTTTTAAAACTACCAGGTAAGTGACTGCCTACCTACTAGCTGTGCAGGTAGTCACTTACAAGAGGGAAAACAAGAAGCTGTTAAGATCATACGTGCTCTGTATAGGCCAAGCTAGTAGTCTAGACCACAGCAGTACCAATCTAAAGAGTAACAGCTCTTGGGCTTTCATCTACCTACTAGTAGCACAGACAAGGAAAGAACTGTGAGGAAGGGTAAGAGACAGCAAGCACTGACACCATAAACAAAAAAGGAACTGTAAAACCTTTAGGTCTGAAACTCCTTGCTTGCAAGGTTCTTAAACAGGCCTTAAACTGCCACACTGAACAAGAGTATTTGATTCAGAAATGCTTGAACTTCAGTTTTATTTTTATGAGCTCTGCAACATGAAAGTATCAGCTGACCTCTGTGTTCAACAGACAAGACACCTGTGGCTGGCTAAGGCACACGACGTCCCTGTGCGCCGATCGCATCATCCTGCTTTTACGCTGCGCATCCAACCCCTCGCTGCTTCCCAGCGGCCTGTGGCAATCCAGAAGGGCGGCTTCCAACCCAGGGGCAGGGGCAGACTCTGGCTGTGGGGTCTGGTTTGACTTCTGGCTTGTAGTTTTACTGGACCTGTCTGAATAAAGCATGTCTAAGTAAATGCATTTGCTCATGATCACTTCTAGGTATGCTGTACAGCGTGCTTGTGGAGGATAGTATTGTCACAAGAGCTGTAGCTACACAGGGCTGGTATTAAAAAAGCCAACAATGTAGCAATTCTAACCAAAGTGTATCCACAACATCCACTCAACAAGCAACTGTAAATTTAGGTGCTCACTTAGGATGCTTTTCATATTAGTTTACAGGAATTTGTTCAACCAGCAAAAAGACATAAGTCACCATCCCTTTTCATAAAGTCACACAGGAAAGACATCCTGTTCCTTGATTATTCTAGATTTAGAAACATGGTCACAAACAGGAGGCTACAGCACAGCCAACCCCTTTACATCTATTCAACACATTCCTAACCAAACAACACGTTTGTACCTGGCTTCATGGAATCCCTGCTGCACATGGATGTCTGGAATGAAGTCCTGCTCACAACTCTGACAGAAGAGTCATCTCCATCATGCCTTTTCTTGTCGATTTTTTTCTCACCCTCTTTTGACTTCCTCTGCTGCAATGATTTGTGATGTATTACTCAGCTGATTTTACCTGAACTTTTAGAAGTCATAATTTTTGCCTTGAGTTACAGTTAATTGCCTCTGCATCTTAATCTTGACCATCAAGTTAGTACAACATGAGCAGTTAGTATACCATTACCATAAATAACCAATAAAACCAGAAACAGACAGAGTTGTGTTATTTAATTTCATCTACCTTCTTAACCATGCCATTTTTAGCACATATTATAGCCCAAGCAAGAGGGAATATTCCTTATGTTTCTAGACAAATGTGCTTTTAAGATCTCATTAATTTGAGCACTTCCAATAGTTTAAAATTGTTTGGTCCAAAATCATCCAGTTGGATTTTCCAAAACGGAGTTTCTTCTAAAACAGGGCTAAAATCTTAAAAGCATTCCAACCTTCGGGCTAATAGATGTGTTATTGGCAAAACTAGGCAAGACTAACATCACAACATCCAAACCACTCAGTGCAGACAGAAAATACTTCAAAAAGATACACTTGTGTGTTCCCAGTAAAGGAAAAATATTCTCCTGTACTGAAAAGTCCAGAAAGCCTTGTGATTCTTGAAAGAAGTGTAGTTTGGCAGAGCTGGGTTCAGGAATCAGTGTGAGGAGCAAAGAATAAGCTTGCACTTATGCAAAGTATACTGTATCAACCTAAACAGGCAGCTTCACTCCTGATCACAGGATAATGGACTAAATTCAAAGTACATCTGGCAGCAATGTTATTTATTTGGCTAAGAGGACAAGGCATTTCCTGACCTCCAAAGCTACACTGTTAAAGCTTTGGGAGATGTGAACAAATTAATACAAAGCTGCAAAGATCAATCTTTTTTTTCAAGCTCATAAAAGAAAAAAAAAAAAAGGGAACAATAACAAAGACTGCTAAACAGTACACAGTTCAGCCCAAGCCCCTACAAAGATCACAAACCACCACTAGGAAACTAATCTAAGTTTCCTCACATTACATCCACTGTGCTAATGCTGAGCTAATCATCTCCCCAGGCAGCTTAATTTTTCTCTCAGCAAGAAAATGACAAATTTTAGATCTCCAGCCTTTGTATCTTACATAATGCATGCTAAGGGCCTAATCTTACAACTTTCGCTACACAGTGAAGTTACCGGGTCTCTGCCTAGGGAGTAAGGTCCACCAGAAGGATGTGACAGGAGAACAGATTACTTGAACCTGTTGGAAACAGTAACAGCCTTACAAATCCAAGAGACACAATGCCTAACCACAGAGGGAATAGATTAATAATACATGTGATTTTTTTCCTGAATATTGTATTTCGAGGAATCTGTAATTTTTCTGTTTGAAAATACTATCCAAGTTTCAGGTAATTTATCCCCAAACAGACACACAAAAAAAAAAAATGACAGAAGATACTTACCAAGCATATTTTACTTTTGATTTCTAATATGAACCTTCTTCCCTCTCCACACTAACACAAGTTCCTACTCCCTAGTGTTTACCTGTAGCAGATGTCAGAAATACTTCCAACACCAGATAAGGTCTCATAATTTATCAGCCACACAGCTGATTACAGTCACCAGGTCTCTCTTACCTCAGGTTCATGGAAGCTGCCACTGGGCTCAAAAATATCCCTTCCTCCTTTCCCCCAAGCCCAAAAACTGAACAGAGGAATACAAAACTCACAAATTTTTGTTGGGTGGGTATTTTTTTCCTCTGATGCTGCTTTTTGAGGAAAAGGAATTCTCCTCATGCTCAAAAAAATACTGCTTGAAAAAAATGTATTCAACTGGAGAATTCTTTTTAATTTTTTTTTTTAAATCTAACATTGTACACATTATTACCATCCTACTTACATGCCAGACACTATCACTGCAAGAACAGAACCACTTTAAACAGGGAACCAAACATTTAGAAAGACTGATATTTAAATAAGAATTTAAGAATTCAAATTTTTTAAAACCATGTGTTTTCTCACCTTTGAAAGATTCTTACTTTCTTGTCTGATTGAATATGTTTGCTCAGCAGATTCACTGACTATTTCTGAACCATTATAATGTGTGGAGTTGTTAGAATGATACTGTGAGCCAGCTACTGGATAGACATTTGAAATGACATCAGGTGAGTAAGAGCTGCTGGAGTATTCATAGAAGGCAGGGTCTCCCAGAACACTATGTGATGGACATTGAGAAAGAAATAGGAGTTATCACAGGGTATACCTTAAACATATACTTGTTGCCAAATAAACAAATCTTTCCTTGGAAGAAGAATTTGTTTAACAAGAAAGCTGTGTTTCAAAAGAAAACTATTCCATGTTACTTCAATTAACTATTTACTCACTGCTATAGACTGCTTAAAATTTAATTAATTTCACTTTGGGAAAACATGCAGTTCAGCAAATATTTTAAAACACAGATGTTATTTATTTACAAGTTTGAAAGCCAGCCTGCTTTGCAGTTCTAAGTCCTCTGTTTAAGATTCTTTGGACTTAGTTTTGACAGGCTTTTTCTTCTGAAACAAACCAAAAGCAGAGTATAACTACGTGACATGCACTACATACTTGACTGCAAAAATGCAAACATTAAAGAGTAAAGCCTGTCTTAAAATGCCATAATAACAAAGTAGGACTACAGCATAGCATCCTATGGTAAAAGACTATGAAATACAATACAGAATTCTACCATAATCATTAACTGATCTGCATTTAACCGTAACAGTCTATGAAAATGCAACACTTCCAGGGCATCCCGTTTTCCTTCAAACGTATACTCAAAGTTCCCTTCCGTTTTCCTCCTACACTTCGTACAGAAGCCAAGATCCAAATTTGATTAAGGAGAAAAGAAATTTCTCAGCTTAACAAAGCTGCATTTAATTTTTAAAGCTGGTCACCATGAAGTGTCCAACCTCTGAATCTTGAGTAGATAATGAAAAGCAGGAGCTTTCTCATCAGAACAAGAGACTTCAGACAACACGTTTTAACTAGTGCCAGTCACAGTTCTGGTAGACTGTACTCAAAACAACTCTTACAGTCACAGTTGACACAATGAGAATTAAAAAAAAACTATGGCTCAGTCCCAACAAGGCAAAACGTTAATTTTAATACTGCTGCTGTTTGTCTGGTTGGGTTTTTCTTAATGCTAATTCATTTGCTGCTAATGCTGTGGTTTTTTTCATTGCACAGATCAGGCCATACTCACCTCAATGTTAAAATTCTATTACAAATCAAAATGGGTTGAAAATACTGAGATTTCCTGTACAATAAAATGAAGGCCTACAATGAATGTGCTGGGTAAGGCCCTAAAATTGTTAGGGCACACTGATAACTTTGCAGTAATTGCAAAATTAGTCCAATGCTTGGAGTTCTGAGAAGCAACTATGTAGCACCAGAAGATTCTTACAAGACTCGATTATTTCCTACCCTACTACAGCAGCTTTTTTCTAGCTTGCTCTGGGGTTGACAATACTCTTGTAAGTCTATCATAAATGCCTTTTTTTCTTTTTGGGCCTCGTTAGAAAAATAACTGTTAGAAACCTGTTGCACTCTCACTAAAGCCACCTTTCTGTGGTTGTGGAGATGAGATCCAGGAGGAGCTCTGTATATTATTTCAACATTTTATAGCACGAGAAGTCTTCTTGGAGGATCTTCCTCATCCTTTATGTGTTTACTCCAGCCTCGTCACAGAACAACCACTCTTTAACCCAATAGCTTGATTTAGCTCCTTCCAAAGCACAAGTGAGCCAGATCAATCATTACAGACCAACAAATCCTCCTTAATGCTCTGTAGCAGTACAAGCCCTTGATAGCAAGAGACAGGGTACTAGATAAATGCCCAAAGAACAGAAATGCAAAAATCCCAATCATGGAGACAGCATACAGGTGTTGCTACATTCAGAATGTTAATGCATCAGAGCTTTGGATTTCATACGAGTTTCAAGTGTCCAAAACTGGAAGGTTAAAATCCCCCAAGAAATAACATTCAGAAAATATACATACTTATCCAAAGACGCTTCCTGAACAAATGGGTAGCATGTAGTTAAGTACCTAGGAAAGACACCTGCTTCTGAGGGTTCTGACCATGCCACAGCTACCGCCGCATGTTTTGGAACAAATGGTTTGACCTCTGCTGACAACTTGATGCCCTGAGAAACAAAATGGGTTTTGGCTACATGCATTTGGGTATTAATAAGTGAAAAACACGCATCCTTGTGGGCTTTAATTGTCATCAGAGAGTGTTAGTTTGCTCTCTTCTAACAAAACATGCAGCCCAACAAAGCTCACAGGAAGGAAATGGAGGAAGAACAAGAAACAAAACCAAGGAATTCTGAGAGAAGTGTGACTGCCCTGTGAAGTTACTTCCTTTAACCCCCACATTTATGATGAAACACTCACAAAGGTCAGTTATGGAGATGACAGAGCCTTGCTTAACACAAGATGCAATAAATGCTAATGTATGAACTCCTACTTTAGGTTTGAACAAAGCACCTGTAATTCGTAACATATACTAGCTTTACTGTAAAACCAAATTCTGGGAAGCAGGTAGCAATAGTGGCCTTGTGTACATCTATATCTTAAGGTACTCTCTCTGAAATGAATACTTTGTTACCTATCCTCCTTATTTCTGAAACAAATCCACTCAGACAAATTTTCCATTCGCCCTGAATTACCTTCAACTTAAAACTCAACAGGAGTATATGGAAGGGCATTCACATGAGACTCAAAGTATTTACTGACACCTCAGTGTTACGCAGCTTTACTCACCCTAACTGCATCACAACTCATCCCCACAGTTAACTCTGTACTTTAGGGTAACTGCCATGCTACACAAAAAAATGGGATTTTTTCACCTGCCAAAGCCAGTTTCAATAGCTGAGTACCAGAGAAGACTTAAGAAAATCTGAACGGTAATTTCAGAGTACTGGAGGATATAAACTGGTCTCTCTGCTTCTCTAGTGGCTCAGCAGTCACTTTTGTCACAAACATTTAAGGAGTTCTGACTCCTTAATCACCAAGTAAATCACCAGTCACTGCAGTCTCTTCACTTTCTAATGTTAGCAGGCAGAGCCAAACACAGAGTGAACATCCACTGTAACAAATGACAAATAAAACGTGGGATTTGCAGTTTAGTACGCCGACAGGCATGAAAAACTTGGGAGGTAATTAAAGCAAAGCATTATTGGCTAATTACTGAGATCACCGTATCACGGGAAGAAAGCGTGACTTCAGGCTAATCACTAACTTTAAGGGCCCCTCGAGCCTGATCAGGAAGTCAGTCCCTGCGCAACGCCTCGCCGCTGTTCCCGGCCAGAACCTGCGCGCCCACCCATAAAGCGGCTGCGATTCGGGGCTCGGCGCCCGGGGCGAGTGGCTGCTCGGCCTGGCGGGGCCGCACGCCAGCCGCCCCTGCGCGGCCAGACAGCGGCCTCCGCCAGCCCGGCCGCCGCGCCAGAGAAAGGCGGCTCGGCGCGGGCCCGGGGGTCGCTGCGGGCCGTGGCAGGCCGCCCGCGGCCCCCACGCCGGGCGAGGCAGACGGCTCCCCCCCGGAAGCGCTGGGGAGGGAGCGGGGGACTGCGAAGAGCCGCCGCCCTTACCTCGCGGCCTTGGGCCTGGCCCCACCGCCTCTCCGCGGACATGGCGCGGTCGGGCCGCGAGCCCCCGCGCAGCCCGCTTCTCCGCCGCCTCGGGCTCGGCGCACGGCGCGCCGCGATGACGCCACCGCCGCGGAAGCTGAGCGGAAGGGCGTCCGTTCCGGTCCCGGCCCGGCGCGGCGGCGCGTCCGGCGAAGCGGGGCGCACAAGGAGGGGTGGTCCCGGCGCAGCGGGGGGAGGCAGCGGCGAAGAGCAGCCCCGGCGGGGTCTGGGCCGGGCCGCCCCCCCGGTGCGGCACGGCTGCACAGCAGAAGGCCTCTTCAGGGACACCCGAGTTGCTGCAGCCCGGGGAAAAAGCGCAGCTGAAGCACAGCTGCCGGCTGCCTCATGACGGCGTGTGCCTGGCAATCGGTGGCACCCACCCTGAGGAGTGCGAACCTGAGGCCTTGCACTTGAGCACCGAGAGCCTGCTGCTGACCCTCAGGCTACCACGGCGGTGGAGAGCTGCTGCAGTGGTAGAGGAAAGACAAGGGTCATTTTCCTCGCTGGATCGGGCAGGCTGGTCACCTCTGCCCATCACCACAGCGACGGCTTACTCACAAACAGACATTGCACACAGAGGCCCTGTGGTTCAGCTGTTGCGCTACACGCAGGTGTGCTTGGTGCTGCAGGCCTTCAAGTCCCACGCAGGTGTAATGCCAGCTTGCACTACTGTGAACAAGGCACAATCACTGGCACTATACAGACAGACACCAAACATACCTGAGCACCTTTGAAAAACAATCTGATTGTGTGGCTGTTAGTGTATGGTCCCCAGAAACCACAGTGGCCGTTGGGATGCAATTTATTACTATTCTGATAGCCCATCCAGCAGCTCAGATTTGCTCGCACACGAAGCAAAGCCCTTCCTAAAAAAGGGCTAACTGGAGTTTCACTGCCCATCCTGACAGACACCAAAGGCAGAATAAGTGTCACAGAAAAAAAACAGGGTGCAAGACAGGAAGTGCAGGCTAAAAATCCAGAGTAAAAGGTTTGCAGCATAAAAAAATGAAATACTCCACACCCTAAACTTCTACTGAGACTCAAGAGGATCAAGTCCAACTCCTGAGTCGACACAATGCAGCAAAGTTAAACTGTGTATCTAAGAGCACTGTCCCAATACTTGGCCACTGAGAGGCCTGTGGCCATGAACTACTTGCACAGGATTGCGTTCAGACAGGTTTTGAGTATCTCCAGAGATGGACACTCCACAACCTCCCTTGGCAGCCTGTCCCAGGGCTCTGCCACCTGCAGAGTTTTACATGCTGAGAAATGTGCCCACTGTCCCTTGTCCCATCACTGGGCATCACTCTTCTCAGTGATCCACCCTTTAAATATTTATAAGCATTGATGAGATCCCCTCTCAGTCTTCTCCTCTCCAAACTAAACAGCCCTAGCTCTCTCAAATGTTCCTCATGTAAGAGATGCTCCAGTGCTTTCATCATCTCTGTAGTCCTCCTCTGGACAGTCTTCAGTAGTTCCCTTTCATGCACTGGAGAGCCCAGAACCAGACATAACATTCCCAATGTGGCCTCACCAGAGCAGAAGGGGAGGAGAGCCTCCCTCGACCTGCTGGCCATGATCTTCTTAATGCACTCCAGGTACCATTGGCCTTTTTGGCCATGAGTGCACACTGCTGGCTCACAGATAACTTGCTGTTCACCAGGACTCCCAGGTCTTTCTCTGTAGAGCTGCTTTCTATCATCTCAATCCCTCATTTGTATTGGTGTCTAGGGTTATTCCTCCCCCAGGACCCTGCATTTACCCTTGTAGATTTGCATTAGGTTCCTCTTTGCCCAACTCCATAGCCTGTCCAGATCTCACTGAATGGCAGTGCATCAGACACTCATTCCAGTTTTGCTGAGGGCACATTCCATCTTCTGATCCAGGTCATTGATCAATTATGTTGACTAAGACTGGACCCACCACTGACTTTAGGACACACCACTAGCTACATGCCTCCAACTAAACTGTGCTGCTTATCACAGCTCTCTGAGCTCTGCCATTCAGACAGTTCTTAACCCACATCCGTCCACCCATCCAACCCCTGCTTCCCAAACTTGCTTATGACAGTGTTACAAGAGATGGTGTCAAAAGTCTTGCTGAAGTCAGGATAGGTTAAAATCTACTGCTCTCCCTTCATCCATACAGCCAGTTATGCCATCATAGAAGGCTATCAGATTGTTCAGGCGTGATTTCCCCATGGTGAATCCATGCTGACCACCCTTGAACACATCCTTTTCCTCTGCATACTTAGAGGCAATGCCCCAGAATGAGCCCTTCCATCACTTCCACTGGGCAGTAACATTCACGAGCTCCCTCAGCACTCATGGGTGAACCTTGTCATCAAGCTTACCAAACCTCAGTAAACCACTATTAAACTTGGTTAAATTCCATGTAATTTATTGAGCTGTGAATTCTTTACCTTAATAAAGCATAGTGTTGCTCCTCCCTCCTGTGGTTTTGCCCCAGCCAGGAACTGAGCATCATGCAAGTGCTCTGAGAGGGGGGAAAGGGAGGGGGGAAAAGAAAACCAAAGGCAAACCTTGTGGGTTGGGATAAGGATAGTTTATCGGGACAGGAGAGCGATGAAGAGCAGTAGGACTTCTACTACAGCAAAATAGACAGAACTGGTGACACACAATGCAGTTTCTCAAACTGCACAGCTCAGGCCATACAGCTCAGAGCTATCCTGAAGCCAGACCAGTCATCCCAAAAGAACACCATGTCCTGAAGCTGTGCAGTCCTCCCTCATCAGCCTCTCTTTGTGCTGAGCATAACATCATTGGCATGGAACACCCTCTTTGGCCAGTTTGGGTCACCTGTCCTGCTGGCTGTGTCCCCTTCCAGTTTCCTGGGTGATCCCTGCCTTGTCATTAACCAGGCAGTGTAAGAAGCTGAAAAGCCCTCGACTGCTGGGCAACAACTAAAACATCAGTGTGTTATCAGCACTGCTCTCATCCCGACTCCCAAAGACAGCACTAAACATACCAGCTGCTAGGAAGAAAAGTTTTCTTTGTCCTAGCCAAACCTAGGACATTCCTTGAGTGAGGTGCATTCCACTCATCCACAGACTACACTCAGTGAATTGCTTGTTACTAATACCCAATTTATACTTGCCCATATGCAACTTTAAGCCATCCTCTTGCATTCTATCACCAGACCCTTATGAGAAGTATGACAACTAGTCATTAAAAATTAATCCCATTATAACCTGGATCAACTACAGAGTGTCATGTCAAAAGCTAGTTTGAGTATTGCCCATCATTGCCAGTTTTCTTCTCAGGTTGCCTGCTGTTCCCAGTTCAAATCAGCATAAGGAGCTCTGGCCTGTAAAGCAAAGTAATTCTTACAGAGAAATAGAATACATTTACTAAGTTCATTTTTTTTCCTGCCGTAGGTACACTTAACATGTTAAGACAATGAAGACTGTCAGGTGAATTAGAACTCCAGACTCTTGGTTTGAAGAGCATGAAATGTTTATTTATGTTTGCTATTAAGAAGTGAGCCACTGGATTTGAACATGCTTCACTGCAGGAGAAAAACAAACTGGAAAGTAATTAAATGTAGGTAACAAGTGATCATCAGAATACACAGTCAATCAATTAAAAAAAACCCCAAAATCCACTAAAGAAAAAGTCAGATAGGCACTTAACAGGCAAGAAGTTAACTTCACTCCTTGAACCCCATAGCAGCCTTCTTGGAATTTCATTTGACTGACCTTTGTCGCTGTGAATAATACAGCTCATGCACAGGTATGGATGTTTGTTTTGTACATCTTTGAAGTATTCACTGAATACTACACCAACATATATACACTCATATACATAGTTCCAGAAGACTGAGGAGACAGATCAGTAGACAGTGGTTCATTTCTGCTCATCCTTTGGAAGAGGTCTTCTGAAGAGAAGAATATGTGGTTCTGTGGAAATAGAATTGAATAGTGTCAGTCTGACTCTTACAGGGATTCCTCCTCTTAAAGGAGGCTTGAACAATAGTTGAAGCTTGCCATCAAATAATAAACCAATTAAGATGTCAAGTTCACAAATATGGCCTCTACAAATGCATAGACCAACTATGCAGCAACCTTACAAATCAGACATGTGCTTTTGAAAGTTTAATACCAAACATTGGTAGCATAAAGAACTTCAGATACAGGAAGGAAGCACGGAGTGGGGGGGAAGCTATTTTTAGTTAGTATTGGTTCTGTCTTTCTACCTTAGGCTATTTCTTGAACCTGAGAATCTCAAGAGCTCCTGTAACTTACACTAACAAGCTTTGTACCTAAGTATGCACCTCTCCTTTATGATATGAAGATATGCTGCTACTTTAAATTTAGTTCAGTCGCTGAGATACTAACATCATTCAAGAGCTCACAGGAAGCCTGTATCTTGTGGGCAGAGGTAGGAACAGGGCATAGCTTACATTCTGCAATTCTGGGAGTAAGATATGAAAACTTAAAATAAAGGCTGTTATGTTGCCTTTGTTGCCAGATGGCTAAAATAGCAAGGAGATAAAAATGGAGTCCAAACATTCAGCTAGATTCCATAGTAGGAGCAATTATGCACTGCATACTCCAGCTAAGCACCAGATGGTTGCTATTTTAGACTCTTTTAGTCCCCCTCTACTCTGCCCTGGTCAGGCCCCACCTGGATACTGTATCCAGTTCTGGCTCCCTGATATAAAACAGACAGGGATCTCCTGGACCAGGAGAGGAGGACTACAGGGAAAAGGGCCTGGAGCATCTACCTAAGAGGAAAGGCTGAGTGAGCTGGTGCTGTTCAGCCTGGAGAAAAGAAGACTGAGAGGGATCTTATTAATGTTTATAAATATCTCAAGTGTGGGACACAGAGGGAAATAGCCAGTCTCTTCTCAATGGTCTGTGGAGACAGGACAAGGGGCAATGGCTGCAAATTGGAGCACAGGAAGTTCCGCACCAACATGGGGAAGAACTTTCACACAGTGAGGGTGACAGAGCCCTGGGACAGGCTGCCCAGGGAGGTGGTGGAGTCTCCTTCTCTGGAGATATTCAAGAACTGTCTGGATGCCTACCTGTCCAATATGTCCTAGAGAACCTGCTCTGGCAGGGAAGTGGGGTTGGACACAATGATCTCTTGAGGTTCCTTCCAACCCCTATAATTCTGTCAATCTGCAGTTGTTCCCCAGTGTGCTTACCTGGCTCATGGATCATATAGTGAACCCAGCCAAGGCTCTGCTGAACACCAAGTTGTCTCCACTCTTCTTCAGACATCAGGTGAGACTTTGGCACTTGTTTTGAAAGTTCTCTTGGCAGCATCACATGTCTGTAGAGGTTCAATAATTAAGCACACACTACATAGGTTAATGCTTAAGTCTACACCAAAATACAGCAAGGAAGTTCAGTTATGAACACCAGCATTTCATACAAGCCTAGGGTGCTGACTGATACTACTAGTTTGATTATGAAACTCTTGCCCTACAGCCCAGTTTTATACTTACTTTCTCTGCTACACATTACCATCTGAAATGCAATTGTATATGGACATGGTCAGCCTACTTGCTAGAAAAGACTAGTTCTGCTGCATACTCCAATCATGTTACTGACATTCCTTGCAGTCGGCTGTCATACAGCTATTTGAAGAATAAGGACTTTGGACTTTTAGGATGATTGTTAACATCACTTTTGCTTGCTTTCTGTATTTTGTAACCAAGAATACATTTTCCATAGGGATTACAGTGCCGATTTAGGAAAACGGAACACTGACATCAGTTAAGAGGCCCAATCAGTCAGCTGAGGAGAAACACACAGCCTGCTCTCCACATCCGCAACTTTCATTATCAATTAATAGAAAACAAAGCGTTTCATCTTGGTTCTGAGATCATAAGGCAGCTGGTAAGAGGAACACTTAGCTCTCCACACAGAGGAAAGAAAAAGCCTGATTCGTTGGGAGTGCTTTGAAGTACGCCTAGAGGCCTCAGCTTGAGCCAGCGGTAATCAGGCAGCGACTGGTGCTCCGCGGCAGGGCTTGAGAACTAAGAGCACCGCCGCCAAGGCTCGACCAGCCACGCTTGTTAATACTGCGTTTTGACTTGGCCCTACGGACTGCCTCCGAAGCTGGCGCGTTAACCAGAACGCCTGCTTCAGGACACGCAGCAGAGCTGGCAGCGCCCCCAGCGCCAGGCCCCCAGCGCCAGGGGCGGCACCGCCCCGCGCGAGCGCCACCCCGGGGGCGGATAGGGCCGGGCGCCCGCACACGGCCCGCGGCGGTGAGCGGGCGGGTCGCGTCAGCGGGCCCAGCGCAGCTCTGCCGCGGCCGTTTCCCTCCTGGCCGGGGCCTGCGTTGCGCGCTGGCCGAACGGCCGCCGTGGAAGGGTCAGCCGCGAGCAGCAATCCGATCGCTCACCCCCTGCCCCCCAGCTGATGGAACTCATCACAAAGAGGCGAGGCAGGGCACGGCCCCTCCCCACAGCCCTTAAACCCCTCCGACCCCGCGGAAGCCAGAGTCACGCTCGCTGCCGCCAGCGACAGAGCTTGCTCCCCGTGGGCGCCGCACTAAGCCCTGGGACAGGCGCCCGCCCAAGCCGCCCCCCACCCCTCCCGAGAGGGTCGGCAGGTCCCGCCAGCCAGCCGGCCCGTCCGCCTGCAGCCTCATACCGGTACTCGTACTGCTCGTCAAAGTACTTGTCAGAATAGTAGATCTGCTTGTTGGCCATGGCGAAGCGAAGCGCAGCGGCAGCGCAGTCACACCACCTCCTCAGGCGCAAGCCGCTGACTGGCCTTCCGCGCCCTGCTCGGTTTAAACCGCGGAGCTGAACTGTTACTGGCCGCGGCCAACGCCAGCCAATAGCGTGCCGCGCCGCCGCGCCCGCCGCGTGACTCGAACGTTCGCCAATCGCCGGAGGCCGCAGGGGGCCATTACGCAAGGGGGTGGCGGTGGTGACGGTTGGGAGAGCGGAGGGGAGGGGAGGGGCGGGGCGGGCCTGGGCACGGTGGCGAGGGGCGGGCGTAAGGCGTTAGGGGTGCGGGGATTGGGCCGGCAGCCACTGGGGCCGGGCGGTTCTAGCAGTTTCTAGACTGTACGAGGGGACCGGAGGGTGTGGGGTGGGGGAGGGAGGAGCGAGCTTGGGGCTGTTGGGGGGCGGTGAGCTGCCGGGCTCGCGGCCCGCCCCCCCGCGCCTGGTGGCGCCAGCGGCTGTGGTAGCTGGTGCGTGGGGCTGTGCTGGGGGCAGGCCGGCCGCCGGGGGAGCCTCTCTGGCGCCTCCATACAGCGCCAGGCGCAAGCCGGGGCTGTGCTCGGGGGCGGGTTCCGCGCTGCACACGCTGCGGCCCCGCGGGTTTTGTGGCTGCTCCCCTGCCTTGAAAGGCCGTGGCATCTGAGATGCTTCTTTGCTGCTTACTCAGAACGCAAAGGGAAAGCGAACGTGGATGCAGGCGCGTACAGCGCTGTGTGGCGTCTGTGGACAGGGTTTCGACTTAAAGGCACGCTGGAACAGCGAAGTAACGTAGTGAAAGCACGGTAAAACGTGAGCAGCTTGCCAGGGTTTTTTAGGGGTACTCAGGTCCTAGGAAGTGAAAGTTACTTTTGACATCAGGCTCCTTCAGTATATAAATACTGAGTTTTCTGCTTTCCCGGACTCCAGTGGTATTTCTTTGATACAAAACAAGCATGGTGGAATGTTGCCAGATAGGGTAACCGCAACATCCGTTTCTTCCTCAGATTATGCTCCCTGTTGTGCACCCCCCACCCCCCGCCATGTCCTCTCAGGTATTCTGTTTTCGCTCCTGTTGGGCCTCTGTAGTGAAAAGACTGTAGTTTTAGTTTTCTGCTTTCATAATGCTACCAGAAATGTAGGTATGTTCTCTGACCACGTAATGCATCTGTCTGAAAACTGTTCTGATAGGGAAAAAATATCAGAGTCACGCAAAGCACAAGTGCTGACGCACATGCATGAGTAGGGATCATTGTTTTTAGCGGCACTGTTTGTTTGCTGCCTGATGTGTTAAATGCTAAAGTTTAAGTCAGTCTCACACCTTATAACTGTTGAAAGCAGCAATTAGCATAATACATCAGTAATATTTTTCTCTTGACTGAATGTTAGGGCATGTTGACACAGGTCATTTGCAGTCCAAATGAATTATTTTTGTACTGATGTAGTTAACCGTCTGAAATTCCTTTCAGTAACAAAGATCCTCAGCAGGAATACTGTGATATATGTCCATCTGATTCGTGTTAATATGGAACAATGTTGGGGGTGCATAATGACATACCCTTGAATTGCTACGGGCCTGGGAGAGACAGTTGAATGTTTTTGCACGGACTGAATGAGAAGCAATTTGCCTCTGAAAAGGAGGTGATAAAGACGAAAAAGGAAAGAAGAATAGGAAGGCGCCTCAAGTCTGCAGAACCAGCTTCCCGAGTTCGTTTGCAAGACAAAAGCTAAAGATCATCTACAGGATGGCCTGTGGGGAGGGGATCGCCTGGCACACCAGCATATTAGTTTAAAATGCATATGGTTGTTATGTCTTGGGGGGGTCGCCTCGCAAGGCACTCCAGCACGCCATATATTTACAAGCAATCCCCTTACCAGACAACCTGACCTTGGCCGGTCCTTCCCACTGTCTTGTGCTTACTTTGAACCAGTCTTTCAGACGGGGTATTAGGCTCTCCCCCTTTTTGTTTTACCCCAATTTTGGCAAAACTGGCAGCATCTTCGCTGACTGGTGGACAGCACTTGGGTGTTTGACAAAGCAGTAAGGTACAGGCTCTTTCCTAGTGCTATTTCAAATGCGAAGCTAAGAAGCAAGGCTCAATCTGAGGTACAGCACCTCCCAAGACTGCAAGAACAGTCCCTGCTTCAGAAAGCAAATGCATCTGGCTCCATTCATTTGACCTTTACATCAGAAGATGTCCCTTTCTTAAAAATAAAGCTATAAACACTGGCAGTGAGCAGAAAGTCACTTCACTCAACACAAGTTTAAACCTCAGAGTGAAGTGCGCTTGTCAGGCCTGTAGGATATAACATGCACATGTTGCAGTTACAGGGTCAGCCATCTCCCCTTGCAAAAAGGATGCAGCTTCAGTTCTTTTGTTTTAATACAAAGGAAAACAGACCCTCTCATGGCTGAGGCAGCAGCCTCGTGTCAGGTTTCAGTGTCCCCGCCTAGGGGACTCCTGATGCGCAGGCCTCTGCACCTTGCACAAAATGTTGGTCTTTTTCCTGTTGCTTTTTCTTCAAGGCCTTCTCCTGCTTTTTGTGCAAACATTGAAGCTGGAAAAGGACGTAAAATCCTGATTGCGCAATCACTCTCCTCCTGACTAAAAGGCCTGTTTGAATTTACATGCATGTTTGTACATCTTGGTGTTTCAAAGGATCCAAAACCAGGCCAAAAGATATGTAGTCTTAAAAGCTCTTTTAGCCATTCTGTCACACAACACTGAATTTACTTGTTCCTTTTCTGGGGCCCCTATGATTCCAATTTTTAATCATTATTCCTAATGGACGTCCAATAATTTGCTTCCCGGGTCTATCGTCTGACCCACCTAGGAATTTTACTGTGGCAATTCCTACAGCCCTTAGTTGCCTTAGTAAGAGTGTCTTGAAGGGGGTTTAGGGTTTCCTCCACAGTCCACATATGACTGTGGGCACACCCAACCAAACGGTATACACAAAATGCGTATACCTCACTGTCGTCCTCACTCGGATCCAACCGAATGGTACACGCCTTACGCTTTACGACTGTCGTCTTCGTTCGGGTATCTTGCACAGTCCACATATGACTGTGGGCACCATTGTACCTATCGCCCACCCACGAATCCTATAGGCACACTCTTACACACACAGGCAACCGAATCCCACCCAACCGAACGGTACACGCAAAATGCTTACGACTCTGTCGTCTTCACTCGGACCCAACCGAATGCTGCACGCCTACGCACACGACTCCTGTCGCCTTCGTTCGGGAAGCCGAACGGTATACGCCTCACGCTTTATGACCGCCGTCCTGCGTTCTGGTCTTCGCGCGCAGAATTAGGGGCAAAACTAGCTGCAGCCGGCAAGGGAGCTTAAAAATCAAATTCTTTGCTTGCCTCTATTCAGGTTCAGGATGGCGTCAGTCCCGATCCGACCTGAACAGGAGCCACCAAGTGGTGGGGCGCCCCTCCTAGATCAAGTCAGAATTCAGGAACTACAGCTATCCCGGACGAGCCCCCGTTTGTTATAAATGACTTGGTCCCAAACAGGATTTTTAACCAAATTGAACAATTTATTAAACGAATAAAGGCAAGCAAACGGCGCTGCGGGGCACAGGCAATATCGGGTGCCCTGGGAGTCTCCGCTCCACCAAAACGCACACCATACACTTCCAGTCCCTGGCTTATATACCTTCCAGAGATAGCACCGCCCGCCGGTTCAAACTGAACAACCATATATGGCGTGCTGGAGTGCCTTGCCAGGCGACCCCCACAAGACCTAACAACCATATGCATCTTAAACTGATATGCTGGTGTGCCAGGCGATCCCCTCCCCACAGGCCATCCTGTAGATAGATGATCTTTAGCTTTTGTCTTGCAAACGAACTCGGGAAGCTGGTTCTGCAGACTTGAGGCGCCTTCCTATTCTTCTTTCTTTCTTCGTCTTTATCACCTCCTTTTCAAAGGTAAATTGCTTCTCTTTGCACATCATTCAGTCCGTGCAAAAACCTTCAACTGTCTCTCCCAGGCCCGTAGCCATGCAAGGGTATGTCATTATGCACCCCCAACATTGTTCCATATTAACACGAATCAGATGGACATATATCACAATTTATAACAATACCAATTTCAGCATAATTTTACAGGTACAAATCACCCGTGATTTTTCTAAGACATTGGTTGGATTATCCAGAACAAGGGGTTTTTAGCTTAGTTTCAGGCAGCACAACTCTTGCTTTGAATACTGAAAGCAGAGAGTACACACTAATTTTCATTAGGAATGATGTTGAGTAATAATGGAAAAAGAGATGAAGACACCACCACAGGGAGGTTCTGCTGGACAGAAGACGTTTCACTTCTGTGCCTTTCAGTTTATCTCATGAAGATGGAACATGAGGAAAAAATTTACCTTGAGGATTAAAAGGATTGTTCGGCAGATCTGTGTCCAATTCTCTTTTGAAATCTTTCAGATTATTTAGAAATCCTTGCTCCTCGGGATTGAAGGACTACATTTGTCAGACAATTTGTAGACCTAACAAAACTGACATAATGGGTTTAGTAATCCAGGGTTAGGAGACCTTGTTTAGTACCAGAGTATACTTTCAGCTGCTTCTTTTGTAATTTCTTTTCACTGACAAAACTTAAAAATATTGGTGAATGATAAATAATGCTGTATAGTACCAGGAATTTGTTAAATTCCACTGTTAATTTGATATCCTTTTACTAAAATGAAAAGCTTAATGTAATGGATATTGTTTGTAAAATTACTGAAATAAAGTAATAAGATTGCTAAAAATATATATATATATATTTAGTATAATGTTAACACTCTAAGCCAGTGGCAGTTACACTGCAAAGAAGGGAATGAACTGTTCTGTACCCAGCACAGAGGGAAAAAAAATGCTTAAACTTTGCCAAGGCAGCTTTGGGGTAGGCTTTATGAAAGATTTCTTACCAGAACCTAATTTAATTATGTAAGAATGTATTAAAGAATATTTTAGAAAAACAATACATCCTGCAGGAATGTTTGACATCCAACTCGTTCTGTATCTGATCTGATTTATTTGAGGACTGCTTTCTGTGGTTGTTTCAGTTACGCCTTCCCATTTTAACTTTTGCCAGTATTGAGCTGTAGAACAAAAGTACTGCTTTTTCTCCTAATATCCTTTTAATTTGAACTGTAATACATTTTCGTATTCAAACAAGTTAGTTTCTGGATTTAGGATTACCAGGTAATGGATCCAGATCCTGACTCTGAAGAGTCTGAACCAGGTCAGAAGTGAATGAATCCTGTTGTAGTTTTGCGTGTCTGGGTTCTGGTGGAGAAGTGGGGGCCGAAGGGATGGCTTATGCAAGAAGCAGCCAGAAGCTCTCTGCAGGGCCCAGAGAGTAAACAGCAGCTGTCTCAAGGCTGGAGTCATTGCTGACCAAGGCCGAGCCAATCATTGATGGTCACAGTGCCTCTGGGAATCACATTTAGGAGGAAAAAAAATGCAAGCAGCCACTTTTTGTCACCAGAGAAGGGAGTGAGAAGATGTAAGGAGCTGTGCAGACACCAAGGCCAGAGAAGAAGGAGGGGAAGGATGAGTCACTCCAGGTACCAGAGAGAGAGATTCCCCTGCAGCCTGTGGAGAAGACCATGGTGAAGCAGTCTGTCCCCCTGCAGCCCATGGATAATGACAGGGAGCAGAGACCATCTACAGCTCATGGAGGACCTCAAGCTGGAGCGGGTGGAGACACCTGAAGGATGCTGTGACCCTGTGGAAAGCCCATGTTGGAGCAAGCTCCTGGCAGCAAAACTTGCAGCCCATGGAGACCAACCCATGACAGAGCAGGTTTGATGGGGGACTTGTGACTCTGGGGGGGACCAGAATCACAGAGTTGTAGCAGTTGGAACGGACCTCAAGAGATCACTGAGTCCAACCCCCCTGCCAGAGCAGGTTCCCTAGGACAGGTCACACAGGTAGGCATCCAGACGGGTCTTGAATATCTCCAGAGAAGGAGACTCCACACCCCCCTGGGCAGCCTGTTCCAGTGGAGGGCCACAAGGATGATTAAGGGCCTGGAGCATCTCCCCTGCGAGGAAAGGTGTCCCATCCTGCTCTCTGTCTTAGAGTAGGAGGCTCTGCTGCCATGCTCACCTTGGCACACTCAGACCCTTTTTCCACAATTCATGAACCCTCTGCTTCCCTTTGAGTTTACACATGAGCTCCCTGCGCGTCCACACAGGTTTTCTGCCACCCTTCCTTGATTTCTTATTCATATGGATGCACCGACCCTGAGCTCGGAAGAAGCGCTGTTTAAAGGCTGACCAGCTCTCACAGGCCCCCTTGCCTTCTAACAGCCTAGCCCATGGGATTGCTCCTATTAGGTCCTGGAAGAGACCAAAGTTTGCTCTCCTGAAATCCAGCGTAGCAATCCTAATTTTCACTTCGCTTCTTCCACTCAGGATCTTGAGCTCCACCATTTCATGGTCACTTTGTCCCAAGCTGCCCCTGACCTTCACTTCCCTCATGAGTCCATCCTTGTTGGTTAGAACAAGATCCAGTACCCACCCACCCCCTTGTTGGCTCCTCCACCATCTGTAACAGAAAATTATCTTCAACGCATCTCAGAAACCATCTGGACCACACATGCCTGGCCCTGTTGCTCAACCAACAAATATCTGGGTAATTGAAGTCCCTCACAAGTACCAGCGCCTGGGATCTTGAGGCTACTTCTAGCTGCTTGTAGAAGGCATCATCAGCTTTCTCCTCCTGATCAGGGGGCCTGTAGTACACCCACACCAGCGTCACCCACACTGACTAACCTGCCCCTTGATTCTCACCCACAAGCTCTCCACTGGTACATCACTCTCCCCCAGATGGAGTTCAGTACATTCTAGCTGCTCTCTCAAATAAAGAGCAACTCCTCCCCCTTGCCTCCACAGCCTGTCTTTCCTGAAAAGCACATAGCCATCCATGACAGCGTGCCAGTCATCCAGGCTGTCCCACCACGTCTCTGTGATCGTGATGAGATTGTGGCCTTGTGATTGCACAAAGATCTCTGACTCTTCCTGGTTATTTCCCATGCTGTGTGCATTAGTATACAGACACTTTAGGGAGGCAGCAGGTGCAGGTATCCCTAACAGGATGCAAGAAGGTTTTGGGTGGGGAATGGGCAACAGTGCCTCTTCTGAGAAGTCCTCACAAGATCCTAGAGGACAAACCAGAGATTTTCCCCTTCTATCATGTAGAACAACCTCTGCAAGCCCATCACTGTCTGGGCCTGAAGGTCAGCACCCCATGAAGTTACCCATGTTGAGGCAATTGGTGAGGAGCTGATGCCCCAACGGAGAAGTTCGTGAAGGACTGTCTCCCGTGGATGGGACCCCACACTGAAGCAGGGGAAGAGTGTGCGGAATGCTCCCTAAGCTAAGAAGGAGAGCATCTCATCAGGAACTGTCTGAAACCCCCATTCCCTGCCCCTCCCTTGTCCACAGTGTGGGGGAAGAAGGGAGCGAAATAATGACTAAAGTGAAGTCTGCTAAGAAGGGAGGGGTGGGGGGAGGTGCTTTAAGATCTGGTCATTATCCGACTCTGGTGTTACTCTGTGTGTGTGTAGTGTAATAAACTAGAGAGTTTTCTTTCCTTTATTCTGTGCTGAGTCTCTTTTGCTTGTGATGGTTGTTGCAGAATGATCTCTCCCTGCCCTTATTTCAATTCCTAAGCCTCCTCATATATATTTTCTCCCATCCAACTGAAAAGGGAAGTGATAGAGCGGCTTTGATGGGCATTTGGCCTCCAGCCAGGGTCAAACCACCACAACCACAAATATCTATGTTTGTTAAAGAGAAAATCTGCTGACAAACCTCCTACAGTACACTCAGCATGTTTAAGGCATATGCCAAAGCATGTATCAAAGAAGACTGAAAGGGGTTCTACATTACCTCAGGGACATAGGTCTGTTAGGAGAAACAAGGGAGCTGCTCAGCTGGAAAGCATGCTCCTGCTCAAAGCCCTGTCTGGTTAACTCACTCTGCTGAAAGACAAAACTTGAAAATGGCAAAAGCATGAAAAAAATACTCTTGAACTTCATCTGTCCCCGGTAGCTGCTATGCAGGCACATCATACTTTGAGCAGTAATCCATATCAGAACTGCATGACTGTAGTGAGCATATAGCCTCTTAGGGACTAAAGATGGACTATGAACATGGAGTTTCTTTGGATGATTTCCTGTATCTAGACAGGAGCAGATTTGAATCCTCAGTGTAACCTGTTTCTTGTTACCAAGGCCATCTGCAGAGTTATGTTGACTATGATAAATAAAACTCTCATCTTGAAAGGCCCATGTGCACCTGACTGTTAAGTATACAGAATCCCTACCTTGTAGTGGATAAAAATATTTTCTGTCCTTTCTGACAGAAGAGGAAGATGCAAAGTTTCCCATCTGTGGTGTGCATAGCAGTTTCTGACTATAATTCTCTGCAGCTTTTTCTGTTTGGTTCTATGAGATACTTGAAAAATTTAAGTTACATGTACTTCTATTGCAGTTCTGTTTTCAAACATGTCCTTAGAAAATACTAATGTTGGATACTTGAATATACTGAATAGAACAGAAAGATCACAGTCAAGGAACCTTTTGTGCTGTCTTAATGAGTCATAATCATATACACAGTTAATAATTTGTGAATAATTTATGAATCACATATATTGATGAGCCATTATCTGTGCTTTTACATTTTTAATGTTTCCTGTGGAAATAAGGCTTAAACAATTGTGCTGTCCATTTGTTTTGATCCTCAATTAACTTATGGCTAACCAGCTATTGGCTGGTTTGGTCAAACTTAATGGAAATGTTGGTGAATTAATTACTGTAGGTTTTATGATAACAGGTGGCCATATAAAGCAGAAGCACTGTGATGAGGGATGACATTATAGTTAAACTCATACCTTAGTAGACAACAAAGAATCTACATGGGAAAAAAAAGACTTAATATAAATGCTCGAGTGGTAAATAACCTTCAGCCTTTGGTGTGCATGCCTTCTGAGACAGTAAAGCAAATCATTCACAAACCACGAGTCAGTAGAAAATCAGTTTCATTTGTGCCTGCTATTCAGTAAATTAACTTTTTTATTTGACTCTGATTTTATTTTCTGGCTTTTTATGGTATTTGTCTAGTATTTCACAAACCCAGTAGTCCTCAAAGTACTGACTCTCCATTCTGTTTCAGGGTACTTGTATGTGTAAAATTAACAAAATTTGTCTTTGTAGACTTGATCTTCAAAATTAGTTCACCTCAATTTAGATACATAAATTTGGATTTATTGCCTTACTCAAGCTGAAAAAAATTTTTATAAGCATGGAGTTGTTTGTGTGCTGATTAACTCCCCTCACAGTTAATGAGCAAAATGGGTTATTTTTGTTCTGTTTTTCAGCTCAGACAAAAATGTGAAGCAGGTCTTGGAGAGGCTAAAGAATGACACTGTATTTTGATAGTTTAGCTGTCTGTAAATAACCTAGGGTAAGTGTTGAAGATAATCTAGTTGAAGATAATCTAGCTGTGTTACTGAGGATTTCCATCTGAGAGAGAATAAACTGACTTAAGAAATTGTGCCAGTTATGATGCATGCTCCTTCAAGTACCTGCACAGGTTGAGGAACTGCATTTTGAAGGTGTTCTTGAATAAATTACTCCCAATTGATGGAAGACCCCAGCTTGCAGGCTGGGGGTAGAGATACAGAATGTCTGTGATCCACTCAGATCTTTGCAGATCTTGAAGGCTAGTGTTGCTCTGTGTGATTCCATTGAGATGTAATTCTCTCTCACTCTCTATGGATTTTCATGTGAAAGGAGTGGTCAGAACCTTGTCCTAAGACTACAGGTTAGCTCTGAAAAAGGGCCACACCAAAGTATTCCTATCAATAATCTGAATTTAACAGATGATTACCATAGCAACCAGTGCTCATATAACAAATTCATGAGGTTACTGTATAATGTCTAGAGAATCAACCACAAGAAGATGATCTTGAATGAGTCACAGTCCTGCTCAGATTTCTTTCTCCTCTGGGCTCTGCAACATGGCAGTGTCTCAAAGTAGACCAGTGACAAAAAAATCTGCAGTCAAACCTCAGCGTTCTTCAGATATTGGATATTTTTGACACAGTGGTTAAACAATTTAAGTAAAGGTTTCATTTAAACATGAGCGTGCCAGTGCTAGACCTGAGAGAAGGTCTAGCCAAACATAACTCTGCAGCTTTCTATAATAGGCATTTCTATAATGCCTTCTAAATTGGAAAAGTGTAGGAGATAGAGGAGTACGTGATGATACATTCTCAGATTACTCTCAGACTCTAGGGATTACTGATGAGGGATTTCTTTGCAAATAACAGGCCCATCTGGATCTTTGTTTCATCAATTTTCCAGTCTTTGGACCAAACATCCTGTCTCCATAGTATCTTGTTGCAAGGAGTTCCATAGCTGAACAAGTTCTTACATGAGAACAAACATCTTTTGTTTATGTTAAATCTGCCACATCCTGACTTTTGTATTAAAAGATCTGGGAGCAATTTACTCATTGTCCCAGATACTTGTAGTTTCCAGAGGTAGGATTTATATACTAGAGGATTATAGGCTAGGATTATTTGACTTTGGGTCCAATGCACAGGCTAGTATTTTTCTCCATTCCCCTTATTCCTTATTGTCTTCTGTGAGGTAACTCAAATGATTCCAATGAATCACTTGTAAATTTTCTACATACACAGGAGGGAAAGCAAATGCATGTGAGCTGAAAATAACATCTGTTTGCAATCTGTTTGCAAGGATTATTAACTATTCTTTTAGGTTGCTACAAAGTGTTGTTTAGTTAAAGTAGTGCAAGGTGACAATTCAGATGAAAACTAATGGAATCTGAATAAACCACATATATACAAACAGGGATTTTTATGCTTATTGCAGCAATGTAAGGTTTCAGGTCGCCACTGGAGGGCTCACTGATCTCATGTTAAATGACAAACTGGTCTTAGAAAGCCAGTACTTGTAGGTTCTGGAGAAGACAGTATTAATTGCTAACCACTTGAAGAAGACTGGGTGATAACAGAATTTTTACAGATAATGTGCAAAGAGCACTTTCATTTTCATCTCAGAGAATAACACTCGTGTGATTAATACCTGTGTCACGGTGAGGGAACATTTACAGAGGTTTGGAAGGTAGGAGGATCTAAATGTCATAGAATAAACATAGAGGACCAGATTTCCCACCCCCTTACCACAAAAATCTAAAAAGTCATCCTGTCAGGCAGCAGGGTTTTCCTGTTTTGAGGATCCACCCACACATTTGACAGATTTTCCCCTCCCTCCTCTGTTCTGCAGGTGACACCGAAGCCTCAGTGATGAGTCAGGCCCAGGGCTGTGGCCTTTTTGGACTGATTGTTAGAGCTGGGATCAAATGCAACACATTTCATTGGTGTTGGTTTCTCTGGGCATTTTGAATCAGGCCTTTCTTTCATTGCAGCTACACAGAACTTGGTTTTCAAAAACTTTGGGAACAATGAATTCTGTTTATGTGTTCTAGTCTTTTTGTGCTTTCCTCAGCCTGATTTTCTCCTTTGCCCTGCTTTTTAATAATTTTTCTTGGATATGTAGATTATTGTCATATCCCTGATAAAATAGATGCAGCTAAACAGTTTATGTTCAGCATTGTCATCTTGCTTGAGTTCATAGCACTGTTTACCACATGAACAAAATCTGCTGTTCCTGGATTGATTATGGCAGCCGTAAGTAATTCTTTCTGATTCTGTGAGCGTGTGTTATTCACTAAATCTCTTGCCTTATTTAATGGAAACTCATCTGACTTGTTCTCCAGTGGCCATTTTCAGTTCCACTTATTCGAAGCATGTCTTTTGTACTGAATAGTTATTTGAGTTCTTAACCATGATTTTGAACCCAGCATTTTGTAAGCTAATTTTTCCCTGCTTATATTTTTCAATTTTCAGTGTTTCTGGTGGCTCCTATCTTTATTTTAAATACTAAAAGTCACCTGTTAGAAGGGATACACAGAACTTTGAATTTGCCTTGGCAGGTAAATTTTTTTCATTCACAATTAAGTGTACATACTTTTAATTTGTTAGTGCTTAACCCACATCTTATTAACTATCAGATTCTTCAACACTCATCTAAAAAGAACTACCAGTTAAACTCTCCCATTATACATTACCATACAGTATGCGGACAGAAAATAATTCAACAGTTACACCAGAGGTGGGAAGAATTCACAGAATGAGCGATTCATCTACCTCTCCACCCTGCTGGGGTGGTCTGTAAGAGAACAGCAGTAGGATGGCTGCCTCCGTGGCCTTCGCCCTCATGCTTCCTCAGAAGCACTCGACCTTATCACTGGCTGTGTGGCCGAGCATAGAGGGTGGTGATCGATAGAGCAGAGTCTGGCTGGAGGCCTGTGACTAGTGGTGTTCCCCAGGGCTCGGTGTTGGGTCCAGTCCTGTTTAATATCTTCATCGACCACCTTGATGAGGGAATAGCATCCACCCTCAGCAAGTACCTGATGATACAAAGCTGGGAGGGGTGGCTGACACGCAGGAACACTGCGCTGCCATCCAGCCAGACCTGGACAGGCTGGAGAGCTGGGCAGGGAGAAACCAGATGAGGTTTAATAAAAGCAAGTGTAGAGTCTTGCACCTGGGGAGGAATAACCATCAGTATCAGTACAGGCTGGGGGATGGCCTGTTGGAGAGGAGCTCTGTGGAGAAGGACCTGGGGGTCCTGGTTGCTGACAGGTTGGCCATGAGCCAGCAGTGTGCCCTGGTGGCTAAGAGGGCCAATGGGATCCTGGGATGCATCAGGAAGAGTGTGGCCAGCAGGTCACAGGAGGTGATCCTCCCCCTCTACTCTGCCCTGGTCAGGCCCCACCTGGAGTATTGTGTCCAGTTCTGGGCTCCCTGGTATAAAACAGACAGGGATCTCCTGGAGAGAGTCCAGAGGAGGGCTACAGGAAGATCGTGGGATATTTTTAAACAGTTCTATTTATCTTATGAAAGTGATTGTCTCATCAATAAATTGTTTCGGTTACAAAAACATGCCTTTTTCATTTACCCTAAGAATTTACCCTTGACTGAAATTTTGCTTTGCCATTCTTCAGTCTTAAATCATTACATACATGTATATTCAAACCTATCTTAAAAAAAAAAAATCAGCAAAGTCACAGAAGAGAAACACAGGAAAACTGATTCAGCTGGCTTTACAGGTATTAAAACTTATTTTTTTTCTTGTTTTTAGCAGCACATTAGCAGTATTGTCATGGATACTGAGTCAGGTCCTCTTTTGCAGCTTGTGAATGTTCTAGAAGTGGGATTTTCCCCTCCCGACCTGTTAATCGGACTTGATTAAGGGTCCATTGAAACTACTGAAAAATCTTTGGTCATCTCACAGATTTTGGACTACGATACAAGTAGAATGCAGACAAGTCTTCTGTTTTCTAATAGTTGTCAGATACTTGATCTGTCCTATTCAATGGTTGAAAATTAGGAACACATCAAACTTCAAGCTTCTGATGACTTAGTCTGTTTAGTGCAGCTCCTGCATTTTTCTCTTCCTCCCCTGATAACCTCTCATCACTGCAAGAGAAGTCTGCAGGCTCAAATTATTATGTCTTGGGTCTAACTTTTTGGAAAAGAATTTTGTAGAACTTCTATTTTGGGGTATAATCTTTGTATCAGAGGTCCAAAATATGTACTGACAGCAGACTTGGAAATCATTCTCCTATATTGTATCTTCTGATACTTTCAGCTCAGTATATGTGCCCTGGGAGCATGTTCCCCTCTACAAGGAGCTGGCAGTGGGGACCAGGGCTGACACAGAGCCAGTGCAGCTGAGAGTGGCCCCTTTGCACTGGTGATGGTGGGAAGAGGCTCCCAGGCAGCACTATGGGGAGACTGTGTGAGGGTTGACTGCAGCCTAGAGGAGCTGCTTGCAGCTGGGTCCAGCCAGAGCAGTGTCTCAGGCATGCCTGTGCCTGGCCAGGGACTTCAGGGATGCTGGCCTAGTTGGCACACTGGGCTCCCAGTGGCCCTTCCCTTAGGGAGCTGTTGGTCTTTGCTTTTCTCCAACAGTAGAACTTTTCTGCCATGTCTTTATCATGTCTGTAATACTTTTTTTTTTATTGTTTTTGTCTTCTCCTGTAAATTCAAACCCTGCTAATACTATGTGCCAGTTCACAGAGTGAGGTAGTGGGATTCCAGTTACCCTTCTTCCAGCTCACTTTCCCCAGCGTGATACTGGGATCACCTGCCTTGTCAGTGTAGCACTGTCCTGACTCACTGGTCCTGCTCAGCCTGTCTGCTGTAAGGAGCTGGAGTCTGTGTGACTCTGTCTGGCCTCAGCCTCAGGCCAGAGCATGTATGATGCACTGCATCTCAAAATACTGCTGGTAGCTGAGACTTTATGAATTGTCTCTTTTTTTTTTCCTACAAAATTCCCTAAACTTACTACTGGCCATGCTGATTTTAATCTCAGAGGAAATAGTACAGGTTGTGGAAAACAGCAGCTTGGCTCCTTGTGAAGACAGAGAAATATTGGTAATTAATCTGTTTATGTCTCTTCTGGAATGCGGTGTTTGGTAACATAACCACTGTAATGCCAGTGTTTGTCAGGGGGAGGAGTGGGGATGTGTAAGCTTGATTCACATTTTTGACTGAATCTGCAGTGTGGAACTGTACATTCATCCATGTCTGTGGGATGTGCTTGCCAGGATGCATCCTGTGGTCTCTGTCACTGTACTGCACAGAGCAGGGACTAACCAAAATGTGTCACAACTTATTTGTTTTTAAAAAACAGGGAGAAGTCTTGCGATCACTAGCGCTTGTCCTTATTGAGGATGTCTCCTGGAAGAACAATACAGCAGGGAGGAAGCAGTCTGGCAGGTTCCTGGAGTGTTTGGAAGACAATTTCCTGTCCCAGCTGGTGAGTGAACCAACCAGGGAAGATGCCCTGCTGGACCTGTTGTTTGTAAACAGAGAAGGCCTAGTGGGGGATGTGAAGGTTGGAGGACGCCTGGGGCATAGTGATCATGGGCTGATAAAATCCTTAGTACTGTGAGCAGTAAGGAAGGGAGACAGGAGAACAAGCACCTTAGACTTCCATTGGGCAGACTTTGGACTGTTCAGAAAGCTGCTTGATAAGGTTCTATGGGAGGCAGCCCTTGAGGGCAAAGGAGCCCAAGAGGGTTGGTTGCTCCTCAAGAAGGAAATCCTGGCAGCACAAAAACAGGCTTTCCCTGTGTGCCAGAAGAGGAAGCCAGCTTGGCTGAGTGGAGAGATCTGGGAGGATATTAGGAAAAAGAGGGAAATCTATGAGCTTTGGAAGAAGGGGCAGGTGTCTTGGGATGACTATAGGAAGGTAGTGAGATTATGTAGAGAGAAAGTCAGAAGGGCTAAAGCTGAACTGGAACTCAGACTGTCCGGTTCTGTTAAATGTAATAAAAAATCCTCCTGTAGATACATTAACAGTAAAAGAAGGGTCAAGGAGAATCTCCAGCCGTTATTGGCTGCAGGGGGAACATTAGTGACAAGGGATGAGGACAAGGCTGAGGTACTCAACTCTTTTGCCTCAGTCTTTAATAGTAAAGTAGGATGTTCCCTGGGTATTCATCCTCACGAGCTGTTTGATAGGGAGGGAGAGCAGAACAAAGCTCCCATAATCAGTGTGGAAATGATTAGTGACCTACTTGGTCAGTTAAACATTCACAAGTCAATGGGGATGGATGGGATCCACCCGAGGGTACTGAGAGATCTGGCAGATGTGCTTGCCCAAGCCCTTTCTATGATCTACCAGCAATCCTGGCAGACTGGGGAAGTTCCAGTCGACTGGAGGCTGGCAGATATTACACCCCTATACAAGAAGGGTCAGAAGGAGGATCCAGGGAACTGCAGGCCTGTCAGTCTGACCTCAGTCCCAGGGAAGATCACGGAGAGGGTCATCTTGGGAGCTATCATGCAGCACATGCATAATGGCCAGGAGATCAGGCCTAGTCAACATGGGTTTACAAAAGGTAGATCCTGTCAAACTAACCTGATCACCTTCTATGACAAGGTGACCCCCTTAATGCACGAGGGGAAGGCTGTGGGTGTGATCTACCTGGACTTCAGTAAAGCCTTTGACACGGTTTCTCACAGCATTCTGACTGAGAAACTGGCTGCCACTGGCCTGGACAGGTGGACCCTCAGCTGGGTTAAAAACTGGCTGGATGGCCGAGCCCAAAGGGTGGTGGTGAATGGAACAAAATCCAGCTGGAGGCCGGTCACGAGTGTCGTCCCCCAGGGCTCAGTCCTGGGTCCAGTCTTGTTCAACATCTTTATCAATGATCTCAACGAAGGGATTGAATGCTCCCTCACTAAGTTTGCAGATGACAGTAAACTAGGAGGAAGTGTTGATCTGCCTGAGAGTAGGGAGGCTCTTCAGAGGGATCTGAACAGACTGGACCGATGGGCTGAGACCAATGGGATGAAGTTTAACAAGGCCAAGTGTAGAGTGCTGCACATGGGACATAATAACCCCATGCAGCGCTACAGGCTTGGGGGAGACTGGCTGGAGAGCTGTCAGGCAGAGAAGGACCTGGGGGTGTTGGTTGACTGCAGACTGAATATGAGTCAGCAGTGTGCTCAGGCGGCCAAGAAGGCCAATGGCATCTTGGCTTGTATCAAAACCAGTGTGGCCAGTAGGTCTAGGGAGGTGATTGTGCCCCTGTACTCGGCATTGGTGAGGCCACACCTCGAGTACTGTGTCCAGTTCTGGGCTCCTCACCACAAGAAGGACATGGAGGTCCTGGAGCGAGTCCAGAGAAGGGCAACCAGGCTGGTGAAGGGGCTGGAGGGCAAATCCTATGAGGAGCGGCTGAGGGAGCTGGGGCTGTTTAGCCTGGAGAAGAGGAGGTTGAGGGGAGACCTTATCACTACCTACAACTACCTGAAGTGAGGTTATAGAGAGGTAGGTGATGGTCTCTTCAGCCAGGTGGCAGGAGACAGGACAAGGGGGAATGGCATGAAGCTGGGCCAGGGCAGTGTCAGATTAGATGTCAGGAAAAAATTTTTCCCTGAAAGAGTTGTCAGGGCCTGGAACAGGCTGCCCAGGGAGGGGGTTGAGTCACCATCCCTGGATGTTTTTAAGAAAAGGGTAGATGATGTACTTAGGGATATGGTTTAGCAGAGGACAGGAATGGTTGGACACGATGATCTAAAAGGTCTTTTCCAATGTTGTGACTCTGTCTTTTCTTGTGGAATCTGGGATTGGTGGTGGAAACAGCTTTCAACCACGTCTTTACTGAACTGTAATCTGTGAGACACAGTTGCCATACCCATCCAGACCTGATCAGAGCTACCCCTTCCAGCATCCTCAGCTTAGAAATTTTTATATTAAGACCACTGCTAGGTTTTTGGTATGTGTAGCTTTCTAATAGAATATAACTTTAGTAAGACAACCTAAAGCTGTCTTTAGAAAGGAGTGGGATAAATACTTTCATTGCTCTTCAGTTGTAACTGCAGTATGATAAGGATATAAATGTTGAATACTAATGTGCCATAAAATGCATGAAACTTTGAGAATGTACTTGGATTTTAGACTTAGACACCTGTTTTAGGACAATACCAGAAACAGAACTAGGAGTGAGGAGGGTTTAGTTCAGGATATCAGATATAGGGTTTTTTTGTGTTTTTTCAGGTCTACCATTTTGCATATGTGCATAATGGCAAAACAAATCTGAAATGAGTCCCCATCCTTTGGAAACATTCAGATGACACTGTTCCATTATTACCATTATATATGCGGTGGTTTAGGCCTGGCTGGAGGCCAGACACCCACCAAAGCCACTCTATCACTCCCATTTTCAGCTGGACAGGGAAGAAAATAGGTATTGAGATGCTTAGGAGTTGAGATAAGGACAGGGGGAGATCATTCCGCAATCAGTGTCATGGGAAAAACAGACTCAACACAGAATAAAGGAAAGAAAACTCTCTAATTTATTACAGTACACACACAGAGTGAAACCAGAATCGGATAATGAGAAGCATGACCAGATCTTAAAGCACCTCCCCCCACCCCTCCCTTCTTAGCAGACTTCACTTTAGTCATGATTTTGCTCCCTTCTTCCCCCCTCATTGTGGCACAGGGAGGGGCAGGGACTGGGAAAATGGGGGTTTTGGTCAGTTCCTCACAAGTTGGTTTCTTTCTTGGCCAGGGGGCATTCATTCCACACACCCTCCCCCTGGTGCACCTTGGGACCCACCCACGGGACACAGTCCTTCCTGAACTTCTCCAATGTGAGTCCTTTCCCACAGGGCTTCAGCTCTTCACCAGCTGCCCCAGCGTGGGTCACTCCTATGGTGGGCAGTCATAAATCACAATGTCTCCCTGTCCCAGCCCTCCACAGGGTCACCAGCCTCCCCCCAGCAAGCCTGCTCTGGCGTAAATCTCTCTCTTGCTCATCTCTGTGTCTGTGTCTCTCTCTATGGGCTGCAAGTGCTGGAAAGGGCGTGCTCAAACGTGGGTCACAGCATCTCCTGCATGTCTCCACCTGCTCCAGTGTGGAGCCTCTCCACAGGCTGCAGGTGGAGTCTGGGCCTTTTCCATGGGCTGCAGGGGGACACCCGCTCCACCATGGGTTTCTCCACGGGCTGCAGGGGAATCTTTCTCTCCGGCACCTGGGGCACCTCCGCCCCTCCCTTCATTGGCCTTGGTGTCTGCACAGTTCCTTACATCTTCTCACTCCCTTCTCTGGTGGCAAAATGCAGCTGCTTGGGTTTTTTCCTCCTAACTGTGATTCCCAGAAGTGCTGTGACCATCACCGATTGGCTCGGCCTTGGTCAGCAATGACTCTGGCCTTGAATTGGCCAGTGTTTATGCTCTGCGGCCCACAGAATGCTTCTGGATGCTGCTTGCAGGAGCCATTACTGCAGCCCTGCCTTCTCCACCAGAATCCAGCCACACAAAACTGTGACTATATCATTATATGTGGGGTGGGTTTGCAACAGAAAGCTTAAGTAGCACAGGGGAAACTTGGACTTGTTAGCCAGCCTGAAAATAGGTGATGGAGTTATTTTGTCATAGCCTCCAGTTGGCAGAAACATGCCAGCACAGTATATATCTAGATGCATGTTTTTTCTTGTAAGGTAAAAGGCTGCATATGGGATGTGTACTCTGGTTTGATTATGCTCTGTTTTCTCCTGCTTGATTCCAGCTACTGATCTGTGCTGCTGCAAGGGAGCCCTCAGTGAAGATAGGGCTAGCTTGATTTTTAAGGGCACAAGATCGGTCTAAACTTAGTATAGGTCTTTTTGTTGACAGATATAAAGACAAAATTAGTCTGTACTCTGAATTTTCCTGCAAAAGATTCTTCTATTACTAGAAAGGAAGCTTAGGCAGATGAACACATTGCCCCTCAGAGTTAGACATTATATATATGTTTTGGGTTTGCATGGTAAGGTTTTGATATTTGGAGGGAGGGGGCCTGCAGGGATGGATTCTGCAGGAAGCAGCTAGAAGCTTCCCCTAGGTCTGGCCAAGCCAGCTGCTCCAAGATGGATCTGATGCTGGCCAAGGCCATGCTGATTGGCAATGGTGGTACTACGTCCGGGATAAAATAGTTAATCAGGAAAAAAACCCAAATCTTGCAGAAGCTTTTGGAGCCAAAGAGATGAGTGAGAAGATGTGAGAAACTTTGCAGACACCAAGGTCAGTGAAGAAGGGGGGAGAAGAAGCACTCCAGGTGCCAGAACTGAGATTCCCCTGCAGCCCATGGAGAAGACCATGGTGGAGCAGGCTGTCCCCATGCAGCCCATGGAAGATGATGAGGGGATTCCACTTGCAGCCCGTGGTGGACGCCATGGTGTAGCTGGTGGAAGTACTCAAAAGAGGCTTTCACTCACTGGCATCCTGTGCTGGAGCAAGCTCCTGGCATGGCTGTGGAGTCATGGAGAGGAGAACCCAAGCTGGAACAGGTTTGCTGGCTGGATTTGTGACCCTGTCAGGGACCCACACTGGAGCCCTGTGTTCTGAAGGTCTGCATTCAATGGAAGAGAGGAGTACTGGGGCAGTTCATTAAGAACTGTAGCCCATTGGAAGGACACAATGTTGAAGAATTCGGTGGAGGACTAAGTTGAGTCTGTTTTGCCTGTGACAGTGATTGGTGAGTGATCTCTCCCAGTCCTTATCTTGACCCAGGAGCCTTTTTTTCTATTTTCTCTCCCCTGCCCTGTTGAGGAGGGCAGTGACAGAGCAGCCTCAGTGGGCACCTGGCTTCCAGCCAGGGTCAACGCACCGAACTTTTAATCACAATTGATAGCAGTAGTTGGATGCTGAACAGTGAAGTTCAGACTTCAAAATTGCCAGTTCACAGTTTGAGAGCACTTGAATGTATTCTAAACAGCAAAATATATTGCATATAAGAAACACCCAATTGCATTTTGTTAGCAACACTTTTTCCACTGTGCATTATTTTTTAATGAAATATATATATATAAAATAGCAAATATAAAAAATATCCTAATATAGTATCTCTTGAGTTTTCTTTGACAGTATTGTGCATTTTTGTATGCCTTGGTTATGCCTGAGGAGTCTGAAAACTTTCTTCAATATGCTTATAGCATAGTAAGCATTGCCATGGTACCGTTTCTCCAATCGGCAGATGGAGCCACAAGGCGAAGAAATATTAAAGAATTTTGGAATAGAGTAATGCTAAAATAAACTTAATTATAAAAATGCTCCATATGATTTATGATAAATTGAAGGAAACAGTCCTGTAATGTATCATCTGTTAGTTAAACATATGCTCTCATTTATCTGTTCTGTACATAACCAAAGTCAATTAATGTAAATTAGTAAAAACTAATGACAGCTTTTACTTGAAGCTGTATCCCCTTATTTAAGCCCTCACCCTAATATTTGAAAAAAATGGGAAAAATGGATGTTGAATACGGTACTTTCTCAAAATGCAAAATTACAATGGAGCAATCAGACTGAATGTGGGAATTGGGATTGTGGTGATTTTAGGTTTTCACAGAGCTGGTTCATCAATGTCAGGCAGCTCCTTTCTGAAGATGGGGGTGGGGTGTGGGAAGGAAAAAGACCTTCCGAAAGGACAGTAAGTGGTAGCAAGGCTCCTCACCAATCCATTGATGACTGGTAGAGATGATTGAACAAATCCATGCTTTAAACTGCTTTTCCAAAGCACACACTCTTCATGACTGCCAAAGTACATCACTCAGCCCAGTTTCAGAGTACCTTACCAAGTCTCAGTTTCATGTTTCCAGGAGATGAGGTAGGTAGTGAGGCTTTAAATATGTTTAAATCTGTTGCTTTCTTTTAATATAGTCAATCATGTGATTGAGCTTGTGTAACTACAGCATACTTGTTGAAGATACACTGCTTTACCAGTATGTAATGCTTTGGATGCTCCAGTTTGGACTTGTCACAGGATAAGGATGTGTTTTACTCCAACTGCTGTTCAAGATGAACATTTTTTAGATGAGGGTATAAGAATTGCAATACGGATTATACAATCCAGTAACCAAGTCCCAAGCTTCCTCTACTCTGGCACTTCAGAAAACAAAAGGAGAATTAGACTGTAAGAGGATCAAACTATTTTTGTCTTTTTGCTTGCTTCACGTTCATGGTGACCAAAATAAAGACATGAGGGAGGAGTCTGAAGCTCAACCTAAAATCAGCAGTTGTTCAACATTCTGTTTCTGTCAAAATTCTTGCTGCATGAGGCAGATGAAAAGGAAGATGCTGGGTATTTTGTGACAGTATAAATTTAACTGCATAAGAATACCTCAGATTTTAACTTGGAAAAAAAAATATCTTGAGCCTTACTTTCCTTGGTGATTTGTTTTACATTAAGGTGCTGTTGTAGAGGTTATTATTACTGTATCTCCATTGTGAGTGAACAGAGAATTTCAGTATTCTGAGTGACACCTTTGGAAGCATTGAAGGCATATATACAAGCACTCTAGAATGGCAGAATGTAATTAGAGCCATGAGTTTGACAGTAATTCCTAAAAAACCACAATATTTTTCACTGTGCAGAAGGCAAAACTAAATTAAATGGATGTTGTTAGCATCTGGTAAGCATGATCACATTTTTTTTCAAAATAGTTTGATGTCATATTTATGGCACTGAGTGAGATCTATAGCTGTGACTGATTGTGCCTTACCATTCAGTTGTTGCATCTCATTCTGCCCCATTTATAATTGGGCATTATGGAAGATGCCTCTCTCTGTTGTTCCAAAACAGGGGCAAGGAGGTCAGGTTACCTTCAGTCATTTAACCAGGAGTGCTCCAGTGCAATCATACATGCGACCACATGCTCAAGCCCTTTAATTTGGGAAAGCAGCTGTCTAGTATTTTCCCAGTGCGAATAATTGCTAAGGACAGAATAGGTTCCTTGAATTCAATTCTCCTCTTCCATTTAAAATTAGGAAAAACACTGATTTAGTTCTGTTCCTGAAGGTGCTCTGGTCACCTGCACACTCCTGTTACATACCCTGTACTGCGTTAACTACTGGCTTTGCTGCATGCATAACTTATTAACATGCAAGTTCCCTAGTGTTGCAAGAAGATTCATGATTTGAGGTGGCATAGGTATGGGTTATTTCCATAAATTTCTTGCATTCTTCAAGCTCTTGATGAATTTTTATCAGTGGTATACTGAAGAGTATGTGGGCATCATAAGAATGAATATGTTCATTTCTCAGTCTATAGGCCAAAACATACATTTACTGCTTTCCATACATCAGAGATACCCTTTCAGGATGGCTCAGCTCTCTGTGATACCCCTGATCTATGGGATTTTCTCAGATTGCAAGGTTTCTGTTGGTTTCTTTCTGGCTTCATGTGGTGTCATCTACAATGGTGTTAAGGTTGATGACATGCCACTGAAATAGGAATAATGAAAATTATGATAAATAGAAGGAAGGTAATGGTAGCTTTTTGTGAAATGAATCTAGAGATTCTGATTTGCTGAGTTTAAAACAAGCCTTCTGAAGCAAATGAGAAAGATTCCCATAATCTTTTACTCTTTGTGCATTGTTGTTAATGAACAGACTTCACTGATAACTGGTTCCTAAGAAATATTATAAATGAGACAAGTGTGTATTTGCTTGCTTCTGATCTTCGAGATATTCCACAAAGAAAATACTATGCTAGTGTTCTAGTTTTATTTAGCTGTGCTGCCAAGATAGGTTCTGCAAGAAGCAGCTAGAAGCTCTCTGCAGGCCCCAGAAAGTAAACATTGGCTGATTCAAGGCCAGAGTTGCTGCTGACTAGGGCCAAGCCAATTGGTGATGGTCATAGCGCCTCTGGGAATCACAGTTAGGAGGGAGAAACCCACAGGCAACTGCATTTTGCCACCACAGAAGGGAGTGAGAAGATGTGGACACCAAGGCCAGGCCCAAAGGAGAGGAGGGTGGAAGAATGAGACACTCTGGGTGCCGGAGAGAGAGATTCCTCTGCAACCCGTGGAGAAGACCATGGTGGAGCAGGTGTCCCCTCACAGCCCATGGATAAGGACGGGGAGCAGAGACATCTACAGCCTGTGAAGAGAATGATCCACACCTCAGCAGCTTTGCTGGGGGACTTGTGACTCTGTGGGGGAGCAGGCCGGAGCAGTTTGGGCCCGAAGGTCAGCACCCAGTGGAAGGGAGCCGTGCTGAGGCACGTGGTGAGGAGATGACTCCCCGATAGGAAGGACTCATGATGGAGAAGTTCGTGGAGGACTGTCTCCCATGAGTGGAACCCCATGATGCTGCAGGGGAAGGGGTGTGTGTCTGGAATGCCCCCCCTCCCCCAAGCTAAGACAGAAGACAACTCGGGAGGAACCGACTGAAAACACCCATTCCCCATTCCTGCCCCTCCCCGTGCCACGATGGGGGTAGAAGGGAGTGAATTTATCATTAAAGTCTGTGAAGAAGGGAGGGGTGGGGGGAAGTAGAAGTGTTAAGATATGGAGGAGGAAAGCAGCTTGTAAGGAATGGCCAGAACCCCACTTCCCATTCCCTGCCCCTCCCTGCGCCATGTTGGTTGGGGGGGAAGAAGGGAGTAAAATCATGAATGAAGTGAAGTCTGCTAAGGAGGGAGGGGTGGGGGGAAGGTGCTTTAAGTCCTGGATGGACTTCTCATTGTGTGACTCTGGTTCACTGGGTGTGTAGTTGTACTGTAATAAATCAATTTCCCTTATTCTGTATTGAGTCTGTTTTGCCCATTGCACTAATTGGAAAGTGATCCCTCTGTCCTTATCTTGAATCCTAAGCATCCCAATATATATTTTCTCCCTTTTTCAGCTGAAAGGGGGAGTGAGCAAGCGGCTTGGTGGGCATTTTGCCTCTAGCCAAGGCCAAACCACCACACCTAGTGAATAGTGAGTTGTAAAAGATTTAATGGAGAACTGAAATACAATTCAATTCATGAAATGTATTTTTAATAATGAATGTATTCATTTCTGTATTACTTTACCTCCAAAAGGTTTGTTATCTTCTCACAATGCAAGTAAGAAAATACAGTGTGTCTTCTGAAATGTATACAGTGTAGCTTCTGTATACATCTGCAAAAAATTCCAGTAAATGTGAGGCTCTGCACAGGTAAAAAAGTCTTTCAAGACTTAAGATGGAGATGCCTCTCAGATGCTCATACGATGTAATAAAGAAGAAGAGTCACAGAATCACAGAATTACAAGGTTGTAAAAGACCTTTAAGATCATCAAGTCCAACTGTTCCTGTCCTATGCTTAACCACATCCCTAAGTTCCTCATCTACCCTTTTTTTAAACACATCTAGGGATAGTGACTCAACCCCTTCCCTGGGCAGCCTGTTCCAGGCCCTGACAACACTTTCAGGGAAAAATTTTTTCCTAGTGTCTAATCTGACCCTGCCCTGGCCCAGCTTTGTGCCATTTCCCCTTGTCCTGTCTCCTGCCACCTGGCTGAAGAGACCATCACCTATCTCTCTACAACCTCACTTCAGGTAGTTGTAGGTGGTGATAAGGTCTCCCCTCAGCCTCCTCTTCTCTAAGTTAAACATCCCCAGCTCCCTCAGCCGCTCCTCATAGGATTTGCCCTCCAGCCCCTTCACCAGCCTGGTTGCCCTTCTCTGGACTCGCTCCAGGACCTCCATGTCCTTCTTGTGGTGAGGAGCCCAGAACTGGACACAGTACTCAAGCTGCAGACAGTTGCATAATTTTTTTTTTCTTCCCCAAATAAAGGATAATATAGAATATGTATGACAGGTTCCTTCATATATAAAATAAATACCTGTTATCTCCTATGTATGGTGTTTCTAGAATGCAGAAAGTGGTAGTAAGGAAGAAGGCAGATTTTCTGAGCAGCTGTGATGGCATGTCGACCTGAAGCTGTAGGAATATGATTTTTGTTCCAGGAGATAAGCTGTTTTTCAGAAAGAATTTTTTTTTAATAAGTATGTATTGTAACTAAGCAATCTGAAGATAATTATATCTAAAGATGTTTAAAATTCAACTCGGTTTGGTTTTTTTTTTCCTACATTTGCTTGATTCTATTTTTGCAGTCGCACTCCATGTTTTTGCCTTTATTTAGTCAACTATATTTGGCTCAGAAAATGTATCATTACATTATATACACTGACTAGATAGCTTCCTGTATTCATATTTTGAAACTGTAGATGGTTGGAATGGAAAAGGCAGTAAATGCCCTTATTTTTCCTATTACCATTTTCTAAGACCTGCTGTATCATCCTGTCGAATTGTTTGACTGTCAACAAGTTCTTTGTCAGAGATTTGGCTTTTTGGAGTAAAATTGATAAATGATACCTTCCCAGGCTTCCTTTTTCTAAATAGCATGTGCAACAGAGCAAAGGTTTCCACTGTGAGAATAGAAAACTCTTTGATACCTTTCAAAGTATTTGGGAGTTATGGGTGTTTTTGAAGTACACTAAGCCACTTGTGTGTCCACACTAGGTGGACAAGCTGCTCACCCACCTGTTCTTATGTATATAAAAACCCCACCTCTGTTGTGCTAGTCTCCTAAGGAACAGATTATTATTTATTTGCCACATGAGGAAACAGGAGGAGAGAAAGGAGGAAGAATTCTCTCTTTAAAAAGATACGAAATAGAGAAGGAATTATGATTAAAAGGCCACCTAATTGCCTTTCGTAGAAGCAGCTAATGAGAAGATTGAATTAGGGGAGAGAAGTATACAGCTTATTTAATGATTAGATGGAATTTGTTTGTTCCGAATGCTATTCAAACATTTGAACTGCTGATATGCAGATAGCTTCACTCTGAATTACTGAGCAGCCATTCACTAAATGTAACTCTGCTGTGGTAAAATCTCATCAGCTCTCTACTGCTGACTGTCTCTTCCCACAGCCTGCAGAGCTTAGGATGGCTAGGTTTCCAACTTAAGCCCCTCCACGAAGTGCCTAAAATTAGCTGTATTGAAAATGGACTTAAGGGACATGCCACTTCATGACAAAAATATCTCTGAACCTGGAAACTCCCACCTGCAATCTGTATATTAACGTGTCAGAAACATCTGCTATATATGGGTGGAATAAAAAGAGTTCTGCTATGCTCACGTTGCAGTTCTGCTGAGATACAATAATTCTACTTGAGATGGCTTTCTGTGGCTATTTTAAACACATTGAGTTCTCTTTAACATACTTGAAGTTTCCAAGCAAACATTCATAGATCTAATTCATCGCCTTTATTTGTTGCTCTGAAAAGACTTGCTTATGTTAGTCAACTTCTTAGTATATAGGAATTAATTTTTCACAAATACCACAAATGACAGCCATGAATTACAAAAGGTACCTGATCTTAGCCAGCATTTTAAAATTTAAAACCTTCTTTTGTCTATGCCACTGAGAGAATATCCTCTTTTCCATAAAATGCACGATCAAAAAATGTGGCTTCCAGCAGTGTCAGCAGTGCCCTTTTCCCAAGTCAGTAGTTGCTTTTGGTCTAAGCCCAAAATCAACCTATCACAGATATGACTAGCATTTTATGACCTGGCCATGATAAATGGAGAATTAGTCTTGTGTTACTCTTCCATTTGCAATTTTAGAACAGTGGAGGGAGGTTAATACTATATGCTTTATTAACATTAGGGAAACTGTTTTCTCCTGAATCATGTCACGCAGTTGTTAACATCACTCAAATGGTACCTTAGCTAGGAGCTCAGTAATCTTGGATCCCAACATTAATAATGTTTAATTATATAATATGATCGATCACAATGTTGATTAATTTCCTTGAAAAGATGATTCTCATCTGTGAGACCTTTTTCACACTGAGTCTAGCAGTAGGATGTTTACTTCTGCTTTGTGAATTTTTCCAATATATTGTTTATACTTTGTTGCAGTTTGCAAGCAGGGGACTATTCCTTTATGAGCAACAATATTAACAATGAATATGCTGCTGCTGCTTCCTTTTCTTTTCTTTTTTTTTTTTTTCCCCCCCAGGAAACCTAGTTGGTCTGTCTGGGGAAAAACCCTTGCTTTTCTTTGGGGACTTCACTATTTTTAAGTTTATAAATTATTTCTAAATTAATTTGTCCAATTATAACCATTAATGTCTTCCCAAATTTATGCAGAGGCTCTTGCTAAATTGTTCCTCAGATATATTTCTGGTCTGATATTTTTCTTCTTCCTCTGCTTTCATCTTCCTCTTGACTGCCTGTGTATGATTTTATACTCCTCCTATTCTTAAGCTGTAAGTGAGGACCTTCATTCTTTTTCTCATGTACATCCATTTTTTCTGCAGATACAGCATTTCATTACCCTTCCAAGGAAGGATATTTAAATAACAAGGTTTGTAGTTTTTAAATCTCCTTTCATTCTTTTTTCAGTTTCTTTTTTGGTTTGTGATAAGAAACTAATTAATTTCCCTCATTCTTGTATGCTTTAAATCCATGGACAGTGTTTTTGGATTGCTTCTGTCTTTCATGTCAAAATAAAATGAAGTTTTATTCTGATAACATTTCAAACACCCAAATTTGTCATTAGGGAATTCTTCAGCTTTCAAGCCTTTCTGTAGGATCATTATTTTTCATGATAAATGAGAGTAAAATCTTCATCAGTTGTGCCTATGCTTGGATAGAAGATATGAAGCCGTAACATCTGCTACTAAGAATGATGTAACTGATCTGGTATTTAAAAATGCCAGAGTGAGTAGGTAGGTGTGGGAGATGCTATGAACACTTTTAGCAGGTGTCTTGCTTTCCAGTAACCATGGACCTTAATAAGGGATTATATATACCTGAGTTTTTAGCATTTATTGGTTGATTTTTTCCCCCCACTAGAGTCTTGGTTTGAGTTTCACCTTTTGTATGTGGTGTACAAATAGTCAAGCAAGTAAATAATGACATGTAACAGAGTAGTTAACAGGCATGAGAGGTATCAAGCCAAAGATAGAACTCTCAGTGAGTAAACATGGGACAGAAATAGGAATGTGAAGGCGAAGGAATCTATTTCAAACCAGGGAGTTGTTCTTGTGCTTTAAAAACTCTCAGGAACACACAGGAGGTTTTTTTGAGCTTCACAGCTAAGATTGCTCTGATGTAGATTTTACACCTTTCAGTCTTCACTTTATTGAGATATTTTGTTTCAAAAGTTTTCTACCACAGCTATTACAATGCATCACATTTGTTTTACCTTGCCAATTACTTAAAACTTTTGTTTGTTGCTTGTTATGGGTTTGGGGTTTTTTTTCATCTGTGAACACCTGTGGGAGTTCTAAGCTGTCGAGAAAGTGAAAAAGTCATTTCACTTTAAGGCTGATATTAGCTATTTTTATTGCACCCAAAGAAAAAAACTCTACAAGAAACAGTACTTTTGTGTCGTTCCAGCATTAGTCATAAGAGCTACAGCATTAACCAAAGGCTGCTTATACACCTACAGCATAGCCTTTTGCTCTTGTGTGCTGATACCGTTAGAGACCTTTCCTTGTTGCCTGGAATGCAGTTCAATTCAGCACTGGATGCTGCAGTCTTCTATTGTGGTGCAGGTCACGTAGCAGTGAATGAACAAGATTGCATGAATAATGTGCTTTTTATTCAGCGATTGGATAAAAATGAATGCCCTCAACACCTACGTACATCCCATCTCCACCACTTCCTGCGTGCTTATTCTTCCTGAAGCTTTAATTATTTATCCTTGGAGAGAATTTGACAGTTACAAGTAGTCACGACTCAGGAAGTTAACCCTGCAAACACCAGAACCGATCTCCATAACAAGTACACTTGTATGTCTCATGGAATCAAATGTTGATTTTGTAGTTATATGCTTCCCAGTTCACAGAAAAAATCAGCATCCCTAAATTCTACATATTTTAAAGTCTAACATGGCCTTTAGTGATATTAAAATTGGTCTCATATTCTTGCTAATTTCAAGAGGTAGTCTTTAAAGACTGAAAAGTGTGGTGTGCTCTAAGTACTGACATGCAATGAAGATACATTTTCAGGAGAGAATGGTCAAGTAGCAGCGAGAGCAGCATAAGTTAACAAGCCAAAATTTTGTGCATATCTGCCCATCATACAGTATTGCCTAGTGATAAGAAAAAAATTCATTATGTAAGATGTCTGATGATTTTCCTAATTGGTCTTTAGAAAATGTGTTCAAATTCTAGCAAAACTATATGTCTAATAGGTTCAGTGTATCAATGTACATTAAGAGAAAAAGAGCCTTAGAACTAAACTCTTTTATGTTGGTTAGAGAAAGGGAGGGAGAATGTGTGTGTTGCATTTGTGTGGGTTTATATGTATATAAATACATATTCATTTTGTCTATGTGATCTGAGTGCAAGAAGATCATCGAAGAGACAGTAAAAGTGCTTTTCATGTGAACATTTTGTTTATTGAAAGTATTTCTTACGTGGATGTATTTTAGAAGCCAGTGCTAGAAAGGCCAATATTAGACTAGGTTGCCACAGATCATTTTCTGCTAAGTGTGTTATCTCCCCTGTGCTCCACTTTCACTGACAGTAGTGCCCTCCACTGACTCAGAATTTTTTTTTCTTTCTTTTAGGGAAGGTTTCCACCCTTATAAATCAAAGTTAGAAGTAACAGCAGAATATTATTACTTGTGGGGTCCATAATCAGGATCCAGAGTAGCATAGCGAAATTTGTGTATGTTTTTGCCTGTTGCTTGCACCCTTACTCTGCTGAATAATGTCACCGTATTATCTGACTGGACTGAGTGAATGATGGGAAGCAGGGGCATATCTGTCTGTATCATTAGGCTGCATAATGCAGGATCATGCCCAGCAGTGGTAGCTGCCAATGGATTGATTTAAGAGTTACCTAGAAAAGCCACACCTGCTACAGACCTTATTTGTCTCTCCATGCTAAGAACTACGAAGTGTAATGTAAGGTGCCTTTGTTTTGAGGTTTTGCTTACAAACAATGAACAATTGTGTGACTGATTACAGTAGCAATTTACCCAGAGTTGTGACAGCTACTCTGTGCCTGTTTAATAAACACTGCCTATTTTCTTCAAAAGTAATACAGTGGTCCAGTGAAGAATTAATTCACAGAAGACATGTTCCGTGTAACATGGAAAGTTAGAGTAGATGAACACCTGCCCCTTTTTCCCCTTTTTACCTTTTGTTCTATGAATTATTAACTGTAAGTATTAGTGTTAAGCTTATTTCAAGCCTTTTGGTAAACTGTAGATTGCATAGTCTCATATTTATTGCTATTGAATTGGATTTGCAACTGAACAGCTGGAACAGTGGTTGGAGATACTGAGGAATCCTGAGTTTTGTGTTCTAATTAGTGACAGCAAATATGATCATGATGAAATGGATCTTTGATGGAAGAACTGAACTTGTAATTGCTTTGGTGTATGGAATTTGGCAAACTCAGATTTTAAATTTTTGAGTGTTAGCATGAGCAGTACTAACTGAGATAACCGTAATGAAAGTAAGTGTGCAATGATGTGCTGAGGTAACATCAAGCGACTCTTTTAAGCATTTATGACAGGTTTATCCCAGTCTGCACAAAGATAAGGGTGGAAAGTAGTTTGACCTATTTTGTGAGCTAGATTAAGGACATGTGAAGAGTGTTGGGATTTTGGAGGAAGGAGAACATGGTCCGAAACTCCAAATTTACGTTTGAACACCGTTCTTACTCTAAATGTAAATACTGCTCCATGGAGTGATACAAAGTCTTTTCACTCCAATGCATTGACAGCAAAACAGCTCCTGCTAACTGTGCCAATGATATTGCCAATGTCTTCAATATTATCTGTGAAGTTTTGCAATACTGCTAATATCTCTGACAATAGGTAAGGCGTGTTTATGAAAAGCATTAGATTTTAAGAAGTAGGGAGGAACAATGTGGTTCCTTCCTCTCTAAAGGCATGGGGAGAATTTAACTTTTTTCCTTGCCTGCTTGCTCCATGAATACATTATTAGTTAACAACTTTGAAACTCCCCTTCTTTCTATTTTTTGGCTGAGTTTGGTCAGTGTTAACAGTTGATTGACACTGATACACAGTTACAGAGTTACTGAGCTGTTACAGAGATAACCAAAGAATGTCCGCAAAATGCTGATTGTGTTAATTTAGCCCACGTTTTGGGCCCTCATTGTTAAGATGGTCACTCAGGACAGGAGAGGTGGTGTGATGCGTGGAGTTACTGGGCACCAAAGCCAGCTCAGGTCAAGTCACTGCTGCACTTGCACTGCTCCTTGTAAGGCTCGTTCTCTGCTGATGCAGGGGTTCCTGCTACAGTTATTCCTATAATGTGCAATTGAAATCCCAAGTTACAACAATTTAAAGATATTTCCATTGCAATCTCTTCCTCTCATCCCTGGTTTATCATTGCAGTGAACTCCTCCCCTTGCTCCTGCTCTGACTTGGACTTGTCCACAGACTGCCGTTCCTTAGGGCTGTACCTGCTCCAAGTGGAGCCTTGTCTGTGAGCTGGTCTCTCCAGGGGTACACCTGCTGAGACATAGACTAATCCACAGCCACAGTTGCTTTGAGGTAAATCTTTTCCAGCATGGCCTTTTCATAGGCCTTCAGAGCTACAACTGCTCCAGTGTGACCTTACCCACAGCCACAGTCCCTTCAGAAGTATATCTGCTCTAAGATGGCCCTACCTGTGGCCACACACTGAGAGGTGCTCCAGCATGGACTTACCCACAGCCACAGACGATTTGATATATACTTTTTCTAGAGTGGACTTATCCTCAGGCCACATTCTCTTCAGAAGTATACCTTCTACTGCACAGACATAACTACAGGTACTGTCGCTTCAAGATATACCTGCTCTGGTGTGGACTTATTCACGGCCAGACATGCTTTGAGGTGTCCTGCTCCCACATGGACTGATCCACATGTCACAGGCTGTTTGACTTGAGTTCCCAGTGGAGTTCCAGCATTGTCCAGCACAGCAGTGCAGAACAGCAGTGATGCCCCAGCCATCTGCCAGCCTAGGCACATTGCCATTGCTGTTACCAAAATGTTCCCAGGCACAGCACAATAAGAAGATCAGCAGTGCAGTGCTACAGCGAGCAGGGAAAGCAAAAAGCAGCCACTAATGAGCATTGGATGGTACTACACAGGGAGGCAAGCAGGCCCATGGCAAGCACAGGAGCCTGATGGTTAATGGCTAAACAACAATAACAGCTACAAATTTGATCTGGCACGTTCCAATCAAACCTGTCACTATTTCAAACCCTTCAGGCTCCATGTTCAGAGCCAAAAGGGGCTGTCATGGTTTAACCACAGCCAGCAGCTAAGCTCCACACAGCTACTTGTTCACTCTCCCTCCCCTGGTGGGATGGAGGACAGAATCACAAGAGTGAAAGTTAGAAAACACATGGGTTGACATAAAGAGAGTTTGATAGGTAAAGCAAAAACTGTGCATGCAAGGTATGCAAAACAAAACAAGGAATTCATTCCTCACATCATGCTGGCAGGCAGGTTCATCCGTCTCCAAGAAAAGCAGGGCTCCATCACATGTAACTGTAACTTGGGAAGTTACAGCATCACTCCAACTGTCCCTCCCTTTCCTATCTCCTCCAGCTTTAGATGCTGAGCATGACAATATGTGGTATGGAATATCCCTTTGGTCAGTTGGTCAGCTGTCCCAGCTGTGTCCCCTTCCAGCTTCTTGTGCACCCCCAGCCTACTCACTAGCGAGGTGGTGTGAGAACCAGACAAGGCCTTGGCTCAGCAGTAACAAAAACATCCCTGAATTATCACCGTTTCCAGCACAAATTTCCATACTAGGTATTCTGAAAAAAATTAATTCTGTCCAATCCAAACCCAGTACACCAGGCTTAAAATTCATTAATTTGGTAGTCATTGTGTATAAGTAAAGAATGCTTTTATGGTAGTTTTCTAGCAAATAATTTTATAGAATCATAGAATTGTTTTAGTTGGCAAAACCCTTTAAGACCATCAAGTCCAACTGTTAACCTGCAAGTCCACCATTAAACTAAGTCCCTATGTGTTTTAAATATCTCCAGGGATGGTTACTCAGACACCTCCCTGGGCAGGCTGTTCCAGTGCTTGACAACCCTTTCAGTGAAAAAGTTTTTCATTATATCCAATCTAAACCTTCTCTAGTGCAACTTGAGGTCATTTCCTCTTGTCTTACCACTTGTTACTTGGGAGAAGGGACTGACATCCACTTTGCTTTGAACTTCCTTTCAGGTAGTCGCAGAGATTAAGGAGGTCTCCCTTCAACCTCCTTTTCTCCAAGCTAAACAAGCCTAGGTCCCCCAGCCTTTTCTCATAAGTCTTGTGCTCCAGACCCTTCACCAGCTTTGTTACCCTTCTTTGGACATGCTGCAGCACCTCTGTGTCTTTCTTGTAATGAGGGGATGAAACCTGAACACAGGACTACAAGTCAGGATACTGTTGGGCTTGGCCACCTGGGCACATTGCTGGCTGATGTTCATATGGCTGCTGACAAGCACCCCCTGGTCCTGGTCTGTTGAGCACCTTTCCAGCCACTCTTCCTCAAGCCTGTAGCTTTGCATGGAGTTGTGACCCAAGTGCAGGACTCACCACTGAGCCTTGTTGAACCTCACACAGTTGGCCTTGGCCCATCAATCCAGCCTGTCCAGATCCCTCTGTAGAGGCTTCCTGCCCTCAAGCAGATTGACACTTACACACAATCTGGTGTCATCTGCAAACTCACTGAGGATGCACTCAGTTCTGTTGTCTAGATAATTGATAAAGCTGTTAAAGAGAGCTGGCCCCCTTACTGAACTTTGGGGAACACCACTTGTGACTGGCTGCTAACTGGATTTAACTCCATTTACCCCAACTCTTTGGGTCTGGCCATTCAGACAGGTTTTACCCAGCATAGTACACCCATCCAAGCTGTGAGCAGCCAGTTTTTCTAGAAGACTGCAGTTGGAAATGGCTACAAAGGCTTTAGTAAAGTCCAGGTGAACAACATCCACAGTCTTTACCTCATCCACTAAGCTAGGGTCGCCTAGTTGTAAAGGAAGATCAGGTTAGTCAAGTAGGACCTGCCTTTCATGAACCCACACTGAGCAGGCCCTACTGGGCTGTCCTGTACTTTGGCCAAAGCTCTATTAAAAACAAACAAATTAACGACAGCTTAGGAAACAAATAACTTTCTCAAAAAGGCACTTAACAGCCCTTAAAGATTATTTTCATATTGGTAAAGTTCAGTAGAATCTCTGGTAATGCCAAATGAAAATTCTGCTGGTTTAACCCACTGTTTATTTTTTAATAAGATTCTGGCCATCTGCTGTACTGGAAAGTTTAAAATTTTATTATAATGAAGTAAAAACTAATTGATGAAAGAGAAAGTTTGTTGTGAGGAATAGAAAAATGCCTCTTTATTTTTGACTGTTATTGGCTATGCTATGAAGAAGTACTTTAGTCATCCTTTTGATCTGTTTGCTGGTTCATAGCTGCAAGATAATTTTGTGGACATAAATAAAAATTACAGAAACATGAACCATATGATCCATCCTACACTGCAGGAGCATGTCATGCTTCTGTTCACTGTGCATCACTTCTCCTTGGCAGTATGTGTCCTTCCTTTCCCTGAAGGGATGGAAACGGCACTTCTGCTGCAAAATACCCCCTCGAGGCTGAGGAAGATGGTTTGTCTGTTGGTGACATTTTATAGGCTGCTTTCTTTCAAAAGCGCAGAAAGCTGAAGAAGCAATTGAAACAGGGGTGCAGTATGTTTCTGAACAGAGGAGACAGGCAGGCAGGACATTGCTTCCCTCCTACACAGGACTAAACTTCCTGATGGCCCACACTCACTTCTTGCTGCCGTAACATGGCAGGGACTTAAGTCCCTGCTTAAGTCCCTGCTAAGTCTTGCAGGGACTCAGATGCAAGTGTTTCATTCTCCTCATCCCCTCTTTTAGGTGCTATTTTTCAGGCTAGTGATTTAGCTGGCTGCAGATGCTAATTCTCTAGGGCCAGTTCATGCTCTCTGTAGGAAAGAAGAGCTCCTTCCAGCTTCTTTTGCATCTTGGACACCAGAGGGCAGGTGTTAGTTTTATGTGACTGAAGGTTCGTTGTGCGGAATGGCTGTGTCTGATGAAAGTGTCTGCATGCTAGAAAGAATTACAAAGATGTGGTATAGAACAGTTAAATACAATTAAGGCTTTTTTTTTGGTGCATATAGGAAGGTGGATCTGGGCGGGGGGGTCGGTTTTGGGGCTTGTTGGGTTTTTTTTGGTTTTTTTTTTTGTTTGAGGGTTTTTGTTTTGCTTTGGGTTTTTTTAGTTTCTTTGGGTTTTTTTTCCTCCTAGCAGAATATTCTTTTGTTTTTTCTTAAAAAACTTTGGCCAAAAATGTTAAAACAAAATGGTATTGACAAGGTAAGAAAGAATGTCAGTCCAAGAACATTATCATCTACCCACACATCATTATACTGAAACCTTCTAATATCTTCCTTTTCTCTCATCTCACTGTCATCATGTTGGTCTGTGAACATTCACAGCGATATTGAGTCACTGAACAGGAAACAGATGTGTATATTTATTCTGATACAAAATTTTGTGCAGAAGACTTCTTTTGGCATTAACTGATGAATTTTTATTGTAATTGTACTTAAGGATTTTGTAGCCACATGGCAGTTCTAATGCTTGTATCTAAACAACAGATTTCTGCCAGTTTAGATATGCTGGTTGGGCATATGTTGGTCAGGTGCTATGCAAAAAGCAGGCTCTTGGTATTTACACAATGTTACGTATAAAGTCGTGGTTTTATTGGTATGGTTTCTTGCACTTGTGTAGACTAGTGACTTTATTAGGACAAAGCACTGTTTTGTAGTCCTAGAGAGCTAAAGTGCTGCTACTCATATTAAGATAAAATATTAGTGTAAGGGTAATGGCAGTTCAGGGTGGTCAGTAATAGCGGTTAGAGAGGAGGCTTAACAGGTTGCTCCAGTGGCACGTAATAATTTCATAGCAGTATAGATACTCACACTTTCCTATCCCAGTCAAAGTGAATAATAATAGCAGACAATCATCGTTTATGCAATGCTAACATGTTGACTGTAATGATAGTGTTCAGCTAGTCTCGCAGGTGTGCTGTCGCTTGAACTTCTTGAACTACCTGGAGATAACAGCACTACTGTTGCTAGCAGGTAGTAAGGCTGATTGCTTTCAGTGTCACTTTAGTAGGACTTTTTCCTTCCCCTTTATTTATTACTGGAAAAGGCCATCTCAGGCCACACGGTGGTTTCAACATTTCCCTTTCTCCTTTCTGGAACTTGGAGCTGGTGTCAGTGTCTCTGCCAGTGGCATTTCTGCTCCACCACTTCCTCTTGGAACCAATGCTGCTTGGAGCCAAGTTCTCAGTGAGCACGATGCAACTCTGGAGCTGGTCTGCTGATGCACACATTTCTCAACTGACCTTCATAGATGAACCACTTTTTCCCATTCTTGGTCTCCCCTGACCTGGATACTCATCAAATAGCTGTGCTTGGCCACTGTGCTTCAGTTTCTGCTTGTGTGTTCAAGCTCTGGCCCAGTTTTTGGCTCCAGCCTCCCTGCTGTACAACTTTGTTATCTGTCTTTGTTGTTACCAAAATCTCATCTTAGCTCATGTGCCCGGAGCCCTCTGGGGGAACCCAGAACACCAGTAGACCAGTAGTTTCTGTCTTTCTCAACCTTAACTGTACTGAAGATTCTCAGGGACTTGCCCTGCCTGAATAAACAAAATCGGATTTTTTGAGGCTACCTAGAGAAGTTCACTATATACTTTTGTTATAGCAAAGAAATACACAAGTTGGTTTGGATGACAGTAGAGCAACACACATGTTCTTCTCCATACTTATGCCACTCTGTGCAATTTTTAATCTTGGAGTCCATTTTAGAGTGAGGATGCTTGCCTCCCTTCTGGTCTGCTTTAATGCATTGAACTTAGGACAGAGTTTCTTACTCTTCTCAGCTCTTTTAATTCTTGCCTTTCCTCACAGTACTAGCAGTGGAATCTGTAAAATGCATTACAGTTGAGTGATCCCTTAAATCCTAAGCTATTTAAGTCCTGCCTCCCACCCCTACTACATTACTGGGTCTTTTGCCAGCTGGCTAACCTCTTTTGCCATACCTCTTGTCCCATCTAGATAGTCCAACTGAGATGGAAGGAAGGCAAGCAACCTACCCAAGGGAAGAGCGTATCCTTACTGCGTGCATGCACGTGCGCCTGCCTGCGCACACGCGCATGTATGTGTGTCTGCAGGTGCCTCTTCTGCCTCACTGTACCCAGAAAGGGGTTAACCACCACTTCAGGTCAGATAACAAACAGTGTCAGCATACACAGGTACAGTGACTCACACCAGCACTTGGTACAAATAGTGCAGAAGTATCCCATATTCTGAGTTAAACGGGGTGAGTGCTGCTGCGAAACCCCCGCCACAGTGCTGTTACCTGCTGCTGCAGGCTTGCCAGAATTCTTTCAGTAAAAGAGCCTATCGGTGATGATATTGCTCTAAATATATCATGGTGTGTAATGCTGTTTGGCAAGAAAATCTGTATGGTTTGGTGGCATGAGTTAGTGGGCTGTGTTTCAGGGTGAAGTTGATGCAAGTAGGTATCAGGTGTTTGTTGTGGCCTATGCAATGAATACATCTTCTCTCCCTCTTCTCAGTTCATGACTGCTTCTTTGCTCTGCCTTCAGTTCTATTTGTTTAGTGAATTAGAGTCTAGAACTGATCTGGTTGAAAAAAAACAACCATTTTTTCTTTGTTATTCTTCAGTCAGATGCCACAGCATGCATTTTATGGCAACACATCAAAGGTGATGCAGTGACAGGAAAGTGAGAGCTGGCTGAAGAGCTCTGCTACTGCCACCAAATCTCTGCACATAATACCAGAACTTGGGTCTGATGTACAACATAAGACAAAGATGGCCAGTTGTAGTCTCTGGGTTTTTAAAAATTTCTTATAATTTTGATTATACCCCCTTTAATTAGGGGAGGGGCAACATACAGTTTTGGGAAAGTTTGATATGGACTGCTGTCTGCTCAGACTAGGTGTGATTAGCCCTGCCTGATGCCAAAAGCTACAAAAGAATAGCATTGTGCATTTCTCCACATCATCCTTTCCATCGCTGCTCTTTTTGCCAATATTGAGCTAAAGAGTGGGTACTGGATGGTAAATCTTCACCTATGGTAAAACACAGATTTGCATGTATACTGTATATATAATAAATTATGCTATCATGGATTAAAAAGGAAATAACAATAAAAATTAATTTTTAATAAAATAAATATACTTTTGGAATGCCAACAAAAGAAATATTATTTATTTTAATAGGTATTTTTCTCCATTATAATCAGTTTAGTTAAGAGTTCTTTTACAGAAATTCAGAAACAATTAAAATTCCCACACTTGCATTTGGATTGGGAAACCTGCAATAAATCACAGAATGGTAGGGGTTGGAAGGGACCCCTGGAGATCATATAGTCCAACCCCCATAACATTCCACTCCTATTGAAATCAATAGGAAACTTGTGAAGTCAGAACATCACATACAGGTCTTTTAAAGCAATTTTGCAAACTTTTCCTAGGAAAATAAGAAATAAGCAAAATAAAAAGAAAGTACACAAAAAATCGTCCCTTCCCCCAAAAAACCTCCTCCCCCCCCAACAAAACCAAAACAAACAGAAAAGAAATAGTCGCTTTATCTAAAGTAGAAAAGAGAACACTTGAATTGTTAAAAGCATCTCATGAATGAGAACCAAAAAGAGGTTGGGTTAACAAAAAGGTAATTGACTGGCTACCCATCAGAGTAAAACAGCAGAAAGAGCTTTTGCATAATTTGTCAGTGACCTACGTGGCTATTTACTTTCTACTCCAAATCTCCAATTTTTAAAAAATAAAACCACTTGGAGATACTTGCACTTTAACGAATACATGCCTAGAAGAACTGTCATTTCCATCGTGCATCATAAGACCAGAAAGAAGGTTATGGGCCTCTCATTCATGGTGTGGTGCAGTTTGTTGGCTGTATGATCATTTGTGGACACAGGGAGGTATTTCTTTGGGAAGCAAAGTGCCTGTCTAGTGCGATGCTCCAGCTGGAGTGTGGCTTCTGGTTTGGAGGGCTGGTGGTTAACTTGGGGTCAGGTAGGAAGAGGTTGAGCACCTGCAAAGGGCTGTGGCAAGGGCAGGCAGCCACACAGACATAGCAGAGCTTTAGACTGTATTTGGAAAATAAAGCCCTATTCAGCTCCTGCCTTTTCTCTTTCTCACCTCAGAGGCTGGAAGGAAGGATTTGCTGTACAAATTTGGGTTTTTGTAAGAGCAGGTCCCATGTTACAGAGTTGATATAGTGCAGATTTTAGCGCATTCCCCTGTCTGAGCCTGCCTTGCAAGAGATTAGTGTCATGTTCAGATTCGGGTGTTATCTCAGATCCATCTTTACTCTGAACTTTTATAGTACATTGACTTTTAACAATAGGCCCCCAGGAACCACTAATGGAGCAGAAGGAGTTACAAGTTTCATTTTCTTCCAAATATTTCATTTCATATTTCACAGGGTGAAAGTGTCTTAAGATGAAAATTGTTTCAGTATTTTCAGCTAAAACAAAAAATCTGTCCTCTTTTCTTAGGGTCAGTTTCTGTCTCAAAACGTAAGTAAGCAACTGCACCAAAATTTGTAGATGTATTTCAGAGTTAATTTTACATTCTGCTGATGTAAACTACATCGGAAGTTGATCATTAATGATTAATGATCACTGATTTTGAGCAGTAATACTTCCAACAATGTGGTTTTTCCAGAGGAATAACTTGCAAAGCTGCAGATAATGTTCCCATTTACTGGTGCAGCCCACCCTTAGCAATAAGGTTGCCACGGAAACAGCAAAACTCTGATCGGCTGAGAGAGAAGGGGTGAGAATGAAGGGGAGATGGAGGCAATTTGCAGCAGGGTTTTTTTTTATTTTTTAAAATAAATCAACTAGAATTTGTTAAAATTGAGGTGGTGGTGGTGGGAAACATCACCATAGCCTTTGCCCACAGGTCTTGGTTGGTTTTTTTTGTGGTTTGGGTTTTTTGTTGTATTTGTTTGTTTGTTTGTTTTTTCTTGTGGTTTTGGGTTTGTTTTTTTTTTTTTTTCATAGGACAGTAAGCTGAGGTCTGACTCAAACACCCAGTATGGAAAAAAAACCCTATGATTTTTTTCCCTGTAAAATATTTTGAAGTAGAGGTATACAGTCATGACTCTTTTTAATGACAGTGATGTAAACTTCAGTGCCTTTCAGTATTTCTCCCAGCTATGTGATGAGTCTCCCTTGAAATCACAGGAGTGCATAACCGAGCTCTGTGTGCAGGTATATCAGAGACACAGAGGAAGACAGAATATGATGTATTAAGTATGTAGCAACAGAATAGATAAAATTATTTATTTTTTTTAAAATTAAAGTAGCTGCATACTTTCTTGAGAAGGTTAGATCATGATGCTTTTTAACCTGTCTTGGTGTTATCTTGGTTTTCCGTAATTACATCAGTGGAGGTTGTCTCACATAAATAAAGCTGGATTTGGCTAATTAATACATGGATAAGAGATTTCTGGTATATATCTAGCTCATGCAAAGAAAGCTGGTATTTTCTTTTTTCAATTGACTAATCAAAAGAAGAAAAGTCCCCACAGGGTATTACAAACCTTCGTACTATTGAAACGCTCTCTTTTTATGTGAGGAATCAACCATTTGTGATATTAAAGATTCTGCAAGATTATTTACTAAAGCAGAGCATTAGCCTTTGTGTTGACCATATTACAGTGTGAGGAATAGCAACCTATTTCCCGATGGCTTAATGCTGCATCATAGTAACATTGTTTAGAGCTTATTGTAAAGAGGAATGTCAACTATGATGCCCCTGTGGCTACTTTTTATGTGCTGCAATTAATACTCATAGCAACTTATATATTTATGTTTTTCATCCTCTATATTCACTGTTTCTTATTACTTACCTAACCCAGATTTGGTATGGTTTTGTTTTACAAAGCCAGTGTCTTTCTCACACTTATTCTTTAAAAAGTGCTGTTTAGTCCACAAGTGATTTTACTACCACTGGGCAGAAGCTGTTGAAATGCAAATGGTCTTTCAGTGGAATTTTAACTTTATAGCGCTTGTTTATATAGAATACATATTTAACTGCAGCGTGTTAGTAGAACTGGGTATTTTTGCAGATTCTGATTATATGATTAATATTTCTGTAAATACGATATCATTGATATTTCTCTAAATATATGTCACTGAAAGTGACCTTTTTTGCAGTCGGGAGTTTCCTACTGCAGGCTGTGGAACACAGCAGTTCTTTTAGCCGTGATTCCTCTTTGTGGGGATCATACTATCTTACCTGGTTTGTCTTGTATCTTGACAATGCCTCCTATCTTTGCATCTGTAGCAATTTAAATACTTTTAAGCCTCGTATTAACAATGGAAAACAAAATGTAGTTTCTCCCCTTTCCTTCCTCTCTTCTTGCCCTCCAGTATTTTTTTTCCCTACCCTTTGCTGTTAGTGAAACTTGCTTCTGAAACACAGGCTGCAGAGATAGTTAAGATACAGAGGTGAAAAAGGTGGCAGGTAAAGATGAGCCTCTGAGAGGAGAAAAGGAGGAACAGTCATGTGAAACATAGACTGTGTCAAGGTGAGAGGAGGATCCATGAAGAAACAGAACTGAAAAAACAGAGGAGAAAAAAAATAATCAGAAGAGAGCGAAAGGCTAGAGATGCCAGAATTACCAACAGTTCCTAAGAAATGCTGTACTTTTTCAGAGGCAGTGTACACCTCCTCACTGTGTATCTATTGCTAGGATTATGTATTATTTTGCATTTATCAACATTGAATTTCCACCTACCATTTTATTACCGAGTCAACAATTAACTCATTATTCTATGGCCATTTGTTACTTATGTTTCCAGTGTCTGGCTCATATTCCTGCAAAAAGAAAACTAAAAAGCTCATTTTCATCCTGGGTCCGCTTTGCTAGTGGACCCAGCATAGGTGGAGAGAGTGAGATTAGAGCGACAAGGTGGTTTGAATGTCTTGCTGACAGTAGTCCTATGATGACAGAGGTACAAGCTTGCTTAGGACTTACATGGTATAGTCTGTGTGCTGTCTACGGGCATGTTGCTGGAAATGCCAAAGCCATTATAATGCTCTGCCAATAGCTGGAATTAACTAGATCCTAATTTTAATTGCAGTTTATGCCTATTACAACGTGCCCTAATGTCATTCATTATTTCCTGGAGTTGGATTTGAACCTGCTGCATGCAGGGCAAAATTACCTGCATTTTCTAATCCCAAGATCTACAAAAGGCAAGGTTTTAAAATGTTCAATTCTCCTAATTTAGGGCCAAATTTGTAAAAGGGACGAGCTCCCAGTCGGACACTGAAATGTGTACCAGATTCAAGCACTGGGTAGTTTGGTGGCTGCTACTCCTCTGCAACATCTAACGTCAGGTTTCCAGGAGAGCTCAACATCTACAGGATGTGTTGGATATGTTTCTGTGTCCAGTGAAGAAGTGTCAGAAATTAGTCCTTCTGTTGGTGCTTGGGGAAGCTTCTATCCTCTACCTTTCCCTTTGCCTCCCTTTCAATGGAGTAATGATTATACTGGTTTTAAATACATACTTTTCTAATAGGGTAAATAAGTATTTTCGAGCAAGGGAGGTGTGGGGATTTTTTGTGGTATTTTTTTCCTTCCTTGGGTTTTTTTTTTTTTTTTCCTTTCATTAGGGGTCCCTGAAGGCAAACCTGTAAAATCTGTGAATCTGCTGGTGCGCAGAGAGAGCAGTGAAACACCAAACGAAATGTGCACATTCATGTTCCCATGCTGGATGTAAATGAACCGGCTGAATGCACAGTCGGGGAGAAACCGGGACGTAATTCCCTGCTTTTCCTCACCTGCCGTCCCTGCGGACACCCCGTGCACTCCCCTGGCAACACCCGCTCTTCTACGGGGGCTTTGCAGCCCACCCTCCTCTGCTCTGACGCCGGCTTCATTTTCTGGTGCTGCTGCAAAAGAGGTGCCGCCTGTGCTGGAAATGGGATCTTCCACTGTTTAGCAAGGCTTTGCTGAATGAGTCATCAAAGCCGGCTGGTATTGGCTGGGCTGGTGAGCACCCAAGGGATTGCCTGGCAGAGGCTGCGAGGCCTCGCTTCATTCACAGAAAAGTGGGGATGCTAGCCAGCCCTTTCATTCACACGCACAGAATCTCATTCACATTTTGCAGTGTCGCTAGCCGCTTCTAATGAAGAGAGCCATTTGGGAGCAGTAGGGTTTTCTGGGCAGTGGGGACACGTAAAAATAGGCTATGGTGTGTGTGTTTGCTGTTGCTATGCTAGGAGGATGAAGAGAGGAATGAGTGCTGTGTGGATGCTGTAGCAGGTTCGCAGTGTGGTGATGAAAGGCTGTTCCGCAGATCACTAGAAACCTGCTTTTACACTGACTAGGACATTGCCATTACTCATCACTGCTGGGATAAAAGGTGCTGACTTAATTTAATGTCATGTATATACTAATTAAATACCTGTGTTTGAGCTGGCTGTTTCACCGTGTTTGCACTCTGTATACTGCAGCCTTTAGCCATGGGAGAGGGAAGGAATTCCGTTGGATTTTTCCTTTAAATTGTGCTGCAGTTAGTCATTTGTTTAAAAAATAACTTTGCACTATGTAACTTCTCTGGTCTGAATTTGTTATAATGCAGTGTGTTGTCCTGCATCCAAAAGATGTTTTGCAAAGGAGATCAATTTATAGAAAAGAGCCATATGGCTTTTGTTGGGCATTGTGTATTGCAATGATCTACATGTTCTGTATTCAAAAAAAAAAGAAAAAAAAGTAGGAGAAATCAAATATCTGTTTTCTGCATGTTTTGCTAGTTCTCAGATCAAGGATTTGTGGTTGATATTTGTGCTTAAGAAGACCTCGTGCATTTTTTTATTTTCCACTGCAGGATGCCAGTTTGTTGCTACCTGTACTTTTGAATATTCTTTTAGTTTTTTTCAGCTTTCTTTCAGAATTAAATCAAACATTCCAGTGCACTGAGGATCCTCTTCATGTTTTTCTTCGGAGCGAATATCAGTGGTGAATGGAAAAACATCTGTTAAACCTGTTGTTGGACCTCTGAAAAATACTTTTCTTCACACATAGGTACTTTATGTAATTCCTGTATTAAAATAGAAGATTGTTGTGGAGTAACAGGGGAGAGGGTTTTTTCTCTCTATCAAAAATTGTATATAACAGGTTCTGTGAGAGACAGTATTGACACAAAGGCACTTGTAAAGTATGTTAGGCTGCTTTTGTGGATGACTGTGTATATTCTTTAGTTCTGTCGTCTGTTTAAAAATACTTACGTGCTTAAAGATATTCTGAAAACCTTTAAGGTGTCTGTGTTTTGCTGGGGGGGGGAGGGAAGGGGAGTATATATGTGTAAATATTATCCAGATATTTGCTATCTAATTGTGACTTCTTTATAGATTCTCGAATATGTGAACAGGAAGAACATTTAAACAGAAGAATAAAGAGTGGTGCTTCATAAAGGCTGTTAATTCCTTTTTAAAGGTAATTGCCTTTGGTACCAAAAGGGTGGTGGTGGGGGGGAGGAATTAAAGGTTGGGAGGAAATATCTGTTTGAGAAGATAGGAAAAGGAAATTTGAGAATTGATTGGTGCTAGTGTGCTGTAAGTGGGTGGATGGGTTTTTTTTTCCTTCTTCTTTTTTTTTTTTTTTTTGCTACAGGAAGTGATTTGCAGTGTTCACTGAGCCTTTTGTTGAAAAGGGTCCTTCTCATTTGTGTGAGTCATGCTTTTGCTGTGAGCGAGTTGGCAGCTCTAAGCAGGACTGGGATCTCTGTCATAGAAAACTGTTACTTCACCCAACCTTAACGGGGAACCATAAGAAATTTCCTAAAAAAATTTTTTTTTTGGTTCTTCCTTATACTCTTTTCTTTTTTACCCCCAAACCTTGTTATCCGTCCGTGTTGTTATGAATTGCCTGCTATGTTAGCACAGGCATCTCCTGCGTTGGCATCAGATTTGCCAGAACATATGCAGGAAACCAGATAGAAGGGCATGCTTCAACGTACCAAGTATAACCGCTTCAGGAATGATTCTGTGACATCAGTTGATGATCTTATTCACAATTTGTCCATGAACAGCAAGGTCTCAGCAGTTGCTACGACTTCTACAGCACCTTCGTACCTTGTCTCGCCAGAAGTCCTCCATAAGGACCAAGAAGATGGACCCACCACCCTGTGTACCCTCATCCATAAAGTGTCCCACTTGAAACTCTCTCACACAGGCAGCCTTTTGGGTATCAAAAACCTCTCCTCTGCAGTAAAGGAGCTTACTGTCTCCAAGTTGCAGGGAAGCTCGAGTGCTTCTAGCTCAGCAGCAGGGGCTTCAGACAACACATGTAACCTTGTCTCTGCCACTTCGTGTTCTCAGCAGGACATGAGCAAGATGAGTATGGGGAAAAAAACACGGTCAGAGGAAATGCACCCAGGAGGTGAAGACTGGAATCAAAGTAGCAGCTTTGTCAATAAACCCTCTCGAGGATGGCTGCACTCGAGTGAGAAGATCTTGGGACCTGGTGTGACGTACATTGTGAAGGTTGGTCTGATTTCTTTCATTCTCTGTTTTTATCAATGAAAAATTCTCTGCTGGTTTTGATGACAGGCTAGACAGGCTGAAAGGATCTTTATTTGTATATTCCTTTTTTTCTGTGCATAATGCATGGTATGTAAATGCAGGAATGCAGGATTGGGAAGCTGTGTTAATTTGTTAAATTAGAGCAAACCTGCAAATAGGTTCTTTGTCAGATACTGTTCTACAGCTGTGTAAAAATACTGTTCCTAAGCTAAAAGCTATTTTTCTTACTTTTTTTTTTTTTTTCCCCTCCCTTCTGAATTCAGGGTTTCAGTGTTATCTAGCATACTGCATATATCTTGGATACATAGGCTTTCAATATGTCTGGTGCAATATACAGGAAGAAAGACTCCTTGATGTGTGAAGAACTGTTAATCTTGCATGATATTTCAGTTTGGAAATACCTCTAAGGACATGTGTGTTTTTAAGGAGAAATTATATTTGAAATCTTAGAGCAGTAAGGCAGAGAGCGTAATTCTTATCAAGTTCCACAAATAGAAATACTGTTGTAAGTAGAGCAGGAAAATGCAGCTAGTTTTACATAATGGGAATTCGGCCACCTTAAATGTTACTGCTGTTTTCACTTCATTGATGCAGCATGTCAAGAGCAGAGAATCCTAAGTTTACAGGCTAATATTTCCATATGCTTTGAAAGTGTTTTGAAATGACCTGTTAAATTAGAGCCTTTGGGAGAAGGGGATGTGCAATGTGTTAGTAGTCAGGTAAGATTCAGGTTACAGTGTGCAGAATGTGTGAAAATAGCATTATTGTCCAGAATTTGTTCTTCAGTCACTGTGTTTTATTTGCCGAGTGGCTTTTGCATCTTAAGTGTTAAACTGTTCTGTAGCAGACTAGTAATAAGATTACAGGTCTATTTTTAATCTCATCTTATTTTGGGTATAAAAGTCACAGTGTGACTTTCTGTCAGGATGCTTTAACACTGAGTGACAACCTTGTTGCTTAACTCTCACTGTTTTTTCTCAAGTCTCATTATCAAAAGCAGAGTGCATATTTAACAGTTGGAGCACTAGGTAGCAGTTTTCATGTCTTGCTGTTAGTGGGGATGGTAGATTTTGCAACTGATGGCAGATTGAGCAAATTGGCCAATTCAGAGTTGAAATTGTACTGTCTTTTTTACTACTCTAAAATTTACTGGAACCACAAAATAGTCAGTGCTACCTTTCAGAACACAAACTGCTTCTCTGTTACTGTTAGAGAAGTGTCTCGATAAAAATAAGCCACTGATACAGTGGTGTTGAGACCCGGCCGTTTTGGGTGTTTGGCTTTTGGGTTGGGTTTTTTTTTTCATGGAAATACTCTGGTTAACAGGAGATCATTTACTGTTTTCCCATTAGCTCAGGGAACGCAGCTATTTTATTTTATATTTCACCCAGCAGATTGTAAGTGGTCACACAGTAACTGTGAGAATTCACTGTTGCTGTTTCTTTTACCTGAGGTGATCAGTATGAAGCAGAACAAACACACAGTATTCATTTTTTTTTTTCCAGTGGTTGACTTTCTGTATGCTGGAGGAAGATGATACCCTTGAACTGAAAATAGAATTAAAATTATATACAAGTGGACATACATTAAAGGTTAATAGTTAACCCATATCTAATACTAGGAGTAGAGCTCGTATTTTCATTGGTGCAGCTGGTGTCAAATATATGAAAGTGTATATTAGAATACTGTGTATATTAGAATATTCAAAATAAATAATTAGTACCACACTAGTTATGTTTTAGGTGGTTGCTAATGCCATTAAAATGCATAGAATCTAGATTATTGTTTCTACTAACCAAATAGGGCGATGTCTTTAACTTCATGCTCTCTGGCATACAGCGTCACAGAACAGTGCTTTAAGTGTAAAAACAAAGGTTAAAAGCAAATATCAAATCAGTGGTTAATGAATGAATGAATGAGAATAAAGTGGTTCTGGTTAGTTCATAATTTGCCTGTTCATTAAGTATCTCAGAATTTTCCTCAGCAACTGCAGCATTCATACAGATAAGAATAGAAGTGCAGTTCCCACATCATTAAACATTGTTAGTTCCCAGGGCTTTTATGCATTCAGACCATCAAATCAATACATAGATAATGTACACTGAAGGGAAACATTCCTTGGATACCTCATGGCTATATTGACTATCTGGGGGACTTGTACCATGTTTAATTAGTACCATATGCCTTAGAGAAAATTCCATATGCCATTAGTTAAATGAGACAAAAATTAGATTTGTTGTTAACCAGCAACGCTTTTATAATTTTGTGTGCACTGGGTTATGATTTTCTCATTAATCCACATTCAAAACATGAAAATTATCTGTGGGACAGTGTAAATTGCAACTACTGGGTAGTTTGATAACTCACATTGCAATCTTTTGAATTAAGAGGCGCAAAGTTCCTCTGTACGATGTATAACAAATCTGTAACTTTACTCTGTCCCCACATATTCCCCAAATGTTAAATGGGTAGTGCAACTCTAATGCTTAAAAATGCATGTAGGATTATGGAAAACAGAACTGTGTTCTCATCCTCATGGTTTGCTGCAATGGAATTGTTTCAATCACAAAAATACTGGCACTTTCTGTATCTTTTCTCCTTGTGGATTTAATGTTGCATTTATATACATTATTTTAATGGGAAAATTTTACAAAAATGAAAAAAAAAAAAAAGAAAGTAACAAATTAGATAACGACCATAGCCACACTAGGGGATATAAAGTGCCAAGGTACTAATATTTCACTTAACAATAGTGCTGAACAGTTTAACAAATTGTGGATTAATTAAAAAAAAAAAAGGGATAAAACAGAAATAGTTGGCTGTGGTCACAGTCATTGATGAACACAGGGGTTTCCCCATAGAGAGACTGATTACTATGGGTAGTGATTATAAATGTTCCTGTTGTCAGAAAAACAAATACATATAATAAAGTGTAGAACTCTTTAGTGTAACAGTAGTTAAATGTTTCAGTGAAATCTGTTTCCAATGATAAATGTCTACTGATGAGTTTAACTGGTAAATGGCATAGACATTTTGGTGTTGGTTATATTTAATTAAGAGTGCAATCGATAGTCAAGAGGGTCACATAGGTATGCTGGTCTTTAGGTATCTTGGGTTTTGTAGCAAGTGTTGATGAGCTTAAAATGCTGTTTCTCAGCAATTCACAACTAAATAAACCCAAAATACTATAGCATAATTTCATAACCCTCTATACAGTATATCCAGAAGAGCTAACAAACCATAAAACCAAGACCATGGTATAGAACAGTAATCTATTAAATCTAGTAAATCCAGTGTTAAAAACAGATAGAAAGATAGTATGTGAGAGACATGAAGAAAAAAGGACATCTAAAAGAAGTACCGCAGGATAGGCAAATATTTCAGTGAAAAGCAGATAATTAATATTGTAGATAGGCATCTAGAGTATAATCCTAGCTAAAATTATTTCTTTAACTTATTAACACTTCGATGCCTTGGGAAGGGATAACAGCAATTTCCATCTAACGAGGAAAAAAGTCATCTTTGGTGAAACTGTTAAAACACTTCACCCAGTGAAGCCTTCCGTTCCGCAGACATTTCTGGGTGACTCTGTTTATGGGAATGTTCTCACTGAAAGATTTGAGGCTATTCCTATATGCTGCAAATTCAGTATGTGCTTAAGGATGGACCAAATTGCTGCATTGGATGCTCTTACTGCATTCTTTTCTTCTGCACTATAGTATTCCCCTCAGTGTAGAGGCAGGGCAGCTGTGATTTTAGCGGATCTCTGCAAGTAGACACAGAATGTGCAAAATGACTTTATTCTTGAGTGTCTAACCTAGACTGCGAAGCACAGCCTTAAATGGACATAACAGGGTGGAAACTTCAGCTTATGTGGCCTTCCCTTTGAAGAATTCAGGAGTCTTTGGAAGAATTTTTTCTCCTCTTTTTTTCCCCCCCCTTTTTTTTTTTTCTGTACCAACTAGAAGCAGTTTGCTGCTGCCTTAAAGTAGGAGAAAGATACCAGTGCTTCATGACTCTGTGGTGATACTCTTCGCCTACCTGTCTGAAAGGTACCCGGTGTAAGAAAAAAACCCAGGGTTTCTTGCTTCTTTCTTACTCCTTCAAATAGACATACAGTCAAATTTGCCATCTACTTGCTTAAATAAAAATATTAACACACCAAGATTTTTTAGTTTCTTGTTTTGGTTGATGCTATGTTTACCTTCATTACAGAAAAAAAATTGTGCGAGGGTTTTTTCTGTTTCTTGCTGTTTGTTTTTGGTTTGTTTTGGTTTGCTTTTTAAATGGGATTTAAATTCTGCTTATATCAGTCAAGTTGCAGTTGTGTTGTTAATCACTGATAGGTTGACATGGCCTCAGTAAAACATACTCAGTAGGATTTTGTGCATGTCATTCCAGTAATAAGGAACACAGTTCCAAAGCATTCTGTTTGTAATGAGGTTTACATGTTTAAGAAGCGGGTTGTATGTTTCACCCGTATCGTGGTAATAGGACTGCATACCAGTCCTTTAGTTCAGGCTCGACTATCCTCAACCTGGGTACCCAACCACCATTAGCCAGAGCTCAAGGACTTACGAAACTAGTTTATCACCATGGATTTTAAAGCTGTGTGCATGCAGGTTTGTGGAGAGAGAAGTAAGTGATGAAGACAGCATTGGTTTTAGCAAATAATCCCTCCTAGTACGCCATATTCCTTTGCAATCAGTTAGTATTCTTTGCATTTTCTTTCACTGTTATTTCGGCTGTGAAAGAAAGATATTGATGCCTGTTGCTCTGTTGAAAACCTCTTTTTTTTGAGCTCCATGGATCTGAAATATTATGGGTCTGCTGTTAAAGCCCACTGGTATGAAAAGAGTGTTTCTCACAGAAATTAAATGAGATTCTATGAGCAAAAATCATACAGTAGAGTCTTTAATTATAATATTATTCTAATTCCATGAATCAAGTACTATTATTGTACATTTGCACACCTTTCATAGAAAGTAAAGCACGTAATGATTTCGGTGGTGAAGGATTCAACCCTCAACTTGAATGCCTGGTCTGCAGTACATTTGGAGTGTTTGCAAAATGCCTTGGAAGCTTTGGTGTAATTTCCACAACTAGGGTTATTTTGTGAGTGACACAATTTGTGCACTGTTAATGTTGATTTGAATAGTTGACTTCAGAACTGTATTTGTTTAAAGCAAAAATTACAGTCCTGCTACTTATTTAACAAAAATCAAAGAATTAATTTAGCTTGTCATTTTAGGAGATAAAACTGCATTCAGGCAGAATTCCTTCTCTGTTTTTCCTTGGAAATTGAATTGTTGGTTTCTTTACTTTATCTTCAAGGAATGCTTACAGTAAGAATACCATGTGCCCAGTGTAAATATCTGCTGCTACAAACGTAAAGAAAACACAGATGAACTGAGATCTGCAGGGAAAATCCATGCCTGCCTTGGCTGGATGGAGTTGCTGGAGGCAAGTCACTCCTTTGTCCCAGTGACAGGGCACTCCTTTGTCCCCTAGCCGCACAACACATTGAGGAACCTTGTGTCCATTAACACACTACCTGTACTCTGTGCTGCAGCCTAGCTTCATTTTATAGCAGAAAGTTCAAGTGAATGTACAAAGTACTAAAATTAAATTTTCTCATTGTTTTCAATGGGAAAAATGCAGCACTGCCCTGGGATAGTGTCAGCGACGACCAACCTTCCCAGCTACTGGCAGTCTTTCAGGGTGACTTACTCCCCTAGGCAATTAAATAAATCCCATAGTGGTATCAGAAGAGGGATTCAGTATTGCTTATTTTCAGTTCTACATAGTCATGCAATATTGATATTTTGTTCGATTCTATGTATTTATGATAAAATGCCATGCAGCTCTGCCTTTGGCTACTCCAGTCAGGTCTGAGGCAGTGCCTGCCCATTTACATTGTGATGGGAATAATGATGGGATTTGGTGCAACCTCATTTCAAGTCATTACGTGTTTTCAGAGAGGGACTGGGTGCAATTTAATAAGAGCAATCCATAATGTTTGTTTAATAAGTGATAGATATTCCCCTAGATTTTTCAAATAAATTTTGCATAGGGCCACTAAAGATTTCAGTCTCAAAAGGTTGACTCAGGCCAATCTAAATCACAGCTAAAGGTTTAAAGACTGAAAAATGCCCTTTGAAATTAGACAGGAATGGCAAGCAAAAAAGATAAAAGGTAAAAATAAGCCGTGTATAGGGAGACACAAAAAAACCTGTGAGAGAGCATCCATGGTCAAGTTCCCCCTCAACCATAAACACATTTTTATGTTGCATCTCTTCCTTGATGGCCTGAGGTGTCGTGGGCTCATTGAGCTATAAATAATTCACCCTTATGTTGCTAGTCCAGGTCTACCTAAGTGACTTCTATCCTAGCAGCCTAATCCACATTCTGGTTGTTTTGATATTCCTCCATGACCCAACTCTTGGGTATGTTGGCGTCCACATGATGTACTTTTACAACCAGCTTCTCCAGCTGAGCTGCAATATCTTTCCATAATTCAACAGCCCAGATGGTTTTGCCTCTGTGCTGCCAGTTGCTCTGGTTCCGTTGCTGTAGCCACCCCCAGAGGCCATTGGCCACCATCCATGAGTCAGTGCAGAGGTAGAGCATTGACCACTTTTCTCTTTCGGCAATGTCTGAAGCTGACTGGATGGCTTTCACCTCTGCAACCTGGCTTGATTCACCTTCTCCTTTAGTGGCTTCTGCAACTTGCCTTGTAGGACTCCATGCAGCAGCCTTCCTCCTCTGATGCTTTCCCACAATGTGACAGGACCTGTCAGTGAATAGGGCATATTGCTTCTCATCCTCTGGCAGTTTATTGTAGGGTGGAGCTTCTCCAGCGCATGGTACCTTCTCCTCTGGCGACATTCCAAAATCATTGCCTTCTGGCCAGTCCATGATCACCTCTAGAATTCCTGCGTGACTGGGGTTTCCTACTTGAGCCTGCTCAACCAGTGCAACCCATTTACTCCACATAGCATCAGTGGCATGATGTGTAGAGGGGACCCTCCCAACAAACATCCAGCCCACCACTGACAGTCAGGGTGACAGGAGGAGCTGGGCTTCAGTTCCAATCCCTTCCAAAGCCACCCAAACCCCTTCATATGCTGCCAGTGTTCCCTTTTCTGTTGGAGTGCAATGGGCCTCGGATCCTCTGTAGCCCTGACTCCAAATCCCCAGAGGTTGGCCTTGAGTTTCCCTGGTGTTTTCTGCCAGAGACCCCAGGCAGGGCCATTCTCCCTGGCTGTGGTGTACAGCACATTCTTTACATCTGGCTGTGTCCAGACAGGCCCAAGGGCTACTGCATGGACGACATCCTGTTTGATCTGCTCAAAGGCCTGCTGCTGCTCAGGGCCCAGTTTTAAATTGTTCTTCTTCTGGGTCACTTGATAGACAGGGCTTACAATGATAGTGTAATTTGGGATATGCATCCTCCACAAACCTGTAATGCCTAAGAAATACTCAAAGATATAGCCCCATATTAGCTATTATGAAGAAACTTAACTCTATCTCAGTCAAAACCAGCACACTGTGTCTGCAGATGCAACCTTTGAATCACGGTATTTTGTGATGCGCTTGTAACAGTTGTCAAAGTAGGTCGCCCGGCACACAGTGCATGCCACAGCGGGCAGGGAGAATAGAAGATACCCTATGAAGTGTGTGCCTAAGAAATGTTTTATAAAAAACCCAATAGATTGTTCATGAGCTCAAAGTTCATATGTAGCATCAGAATTGTGGAGAATGGCCTGGGTTACAGTGAGATGCAAGATAGGTTTTCTTCATATTAGAGACTACTTAATCTGATATATGTAGTGAGTTTAAAGTGAGCAATATTTTTAGATCAGCATTACGAATTGCAATTCAGGTTGCTCAGTGATAGAAAGAGTACTAAGTTATGTAAGAGACATCAGAAGTGATGCACAGTCTGTAGAGTTAGGCACAGCAGACTTTTCAAGTTGAAACAAAATTGAGACTACTTAAAATACTATTATTTATGTACTGTAGATTACAGCTGGATTGGAGACTGATCTGTAACCATTCATTTGTTGCAGTAGTAGCTATATTGGATAAATAGCCTGCACATGAATCAGGCCCAATCTGATACAGAAAACTTAAAATACTGATTGTTGAAGATGTATCTTCCTGTCATTTTGAACGTTTTGTAAATTAATTTTATAGTCATACAGTAACCAGAGAGCACTAAGTAAATAGAAGCATTAAAAGAACCCTCTCTTGCAATGTGTTTATTTCTGCCAAGGAGCTGGAAGAGCAGGGCTGCTCAGTGAGGAAGGCAGAAACTGGGAGCTGTGGGTGCTCATCCTGACCTGACACTGACCTTGGGGCTTTTGGGCAGGGGTGGTGAGGAGGAGTCCCAGGGAAAGCTGCTTAGGGCCATTAGGGTACCCCCAGTCCCCAGCTGGTCTGTTGGGATTCTTCCTGGCTTTTCCGCTGCAGGAGGAGCTTTCAGAGATTTCTTTCGTGCTTTAGATCCAACCTGGGATGTTTCTCACCTTATTCCTCTGTTCTGTGTATGGGAGGTCGTCTGTTGGGCACTCTTACTGTGAGCACAAGTACGCTTAAGCATAAGGAAGTTAAAGATTGATGAAGATTCAGGACAAAGATATGGTTTAATTGCTGGACTTATGCTGAAGACCAGGGGTATATGCAGTGTTGTACCCCTCCCTCTGTGTGTTGGATTTTCAGATTAAACAGTGACTAGATCCTTCCGAAATCACATCTCCAAATGTACAATTTTGAAAGCATAGATGTATAGCATTTCAGATACATAGGTTTATATTTGCCATAGTGGAAAAGCACCTGTTACATCTTCCATCTTCTGTGTCTGTACTTTAATAATACTCCTCATCAAGCAATTCTACTTAATGACTGAGGTAGGTATAGATTCTTTAATAGGTGGATATATTTACAGTGTCCGTATTTACAGTTTCAAATGTCTAATTATGATTTTCAAGTATTGAACCATAATGTTTTGGCTGCAGAAGCTTTTGAATGTTTATGTTAAAGGAATTCTTATGCAGAACATAAGCTGCTAGAACTAATCTGCATGGTGCTTTAAAGGGAAATGTAACTTGCTGGATATTCAAGGTAGCAAGCAAAACAATCTGGAAAGCGTACACTGAATTAAGTATGCAACTGAAAATGAAACAATTCATCTGTGATACTGCAGTGCATATGCTAAGTGGTTGGTACTGATTAATATCACACAGCAGTCATTGCATTCACCCTGTATTATATATTTTAAAAATTAACCCTGGAAAGTATAGAACTAAACTTTTTTTCCAAATGTAGCCTTTTTAAAGTAAAACTTTTGGTACATACAAAAAAATTAGGGCATAATTCAGAATGAGTTTACATTTAAAATAATAGAATAAATTGTTGTCCAATATATTAACTTCTGGTGGTAGCATTTCTTGAGTTTTCACGTGCAAAAACATATATCTGTAAAATAAAAATGTAAAGAAATGTTGTGCATGCAAAACTACTAATATGGGATTTTGATTTTGGTGGAATCTTCTGAAAGTCCCGTTCATGTAGCATCAGTACTGTGTGAATATTTTTGAGCACGATGTTGACAATCTTCTTTCATCCACATACAAGTAAGAAATAAGGAAAAGCTATTTTCTTTGAAAATGTGTTGTTTTCAACCCCATTTGAGATGGAGATTAGAAAATTGTCAGAAGCAAAATTTGCTTCCTGGTGGTATCTTTCCCCTTACTAGCAAGAAATGAGTTGACTTAAGAAATTGCTTTTCAAGATAAGATAAAATATATTCTTCTTCCTCTAGCTGAATCCTTGGCCTTTTTTATTTTCATGGGGTTCTGAATCATTACCATATGAGTTGATTGTGATATGCTGCCAGAACGCTTTCACAGGGGACAAATGTATAACTGCTGTTAATATTTGGTGAGAATTGTAGACGTATCCCAAATAGAACTGTTTCTTCTTTTCTTATGGAAGTTTATGGGATAGATTTTTTAATTGTTTTCTTTTTTGGTAAGATTGCTCATATTCTCATGTGTGAAGGTTTCTACAGCTATTCCTATCTGCAATTATGATACAGGAAAAGGAGGAAAAATCCAGTTTATTCTAGTAAAATCAAGTGAAAATGCATTCTATCATCAGAGGGAAACTGTACTCTGAAACACAGCAAAAATATTGCACATTGTTGCAAAGCTTTTCTTCAGATATCTCATTTCTCCACTAATTGATAAAATGTAGTTATGTAAACTCATCATACTTCAGAGATGTGTTAACAGACATTGCTTAGTATTGTTCTACCTTCTGTCCTAATTTTGGTGGCATATAAAAGTATATTTTCTTTTGCAAATGCTGTGCTTTCTCTGTGCTTCGTGGTCAGCAAGATTTGGAGGCATTCAACAAGTGTTTATGTATTCTCCAAGGCCCTTTTGTTTATATGAATCCCTAGCTACTGAAGAAAGACTATAGGATTTCTGCTCTCTGCGGGAGTAGAAGGAATAATCTCTTTCCAGCTTTTTCTGAGTATTGGCAAATTTTTGTATTTTTTAAATGTAATCCTATTTTCCAGTTTATTAATAGATATATTCAGCTACCCACTGAAACATTAAAATAGTTACAGATATTTAGGTACTGCATTTCAGAAATAATTTTAAAGTAGAATTTTTTTAGATGTAAGGATTCTTGATAAGCATTCTTAATATCAGTGGCACTGCATATTTCTACATGCTTGAAGTCATTATATAGGATTTCAAGGTCTGTATATATTAAAATACATGCATATACACGATATTTAAAAATAACGGTAAGCATTTATAAATAAAAACTATTTTTATCATTAAGGTGGATTGGTTCTTTTTTATTATTTAAGCAACTCAATGGAAGAAAGACATACGGAACAGAACAATATAGTCGCCTTCCTTGGTTTATATTTTTCTGTTGGCAGTGGGTTAGATGAATTTATTTAGATGAAAAATTTTCACAGCCTTTCTGTATTAATTAGTCAATGCTAGGCACTTTGTTCTATAGTTGATCCCAGAATCCCTCTGGAAATCAGTCTCACTTTATTTATGACTGAAAGCCTTTATGAAAATCTTGAGGAAATTCACTGTAAAAGGATTTACATGATTAAAGCTAGACGTCTAGCAAATATGCAGTGACTCATAGTCATGCAGTGAAAATTTTAAAACGTGACCTTTCTTTTTATTATTTTGTACTCTGGATGCAAAACAAACACTGTTTCTGTTTGGTGCAGTGAATCAAAATATATCAAGGCGCAGATATACAGAGAAAGTCTTATTTCCCTGCAGTCTCTTATGAAAATGTTTTATAACTCTACTATGATAATTAAATAAAGAGCTTATGAAGGTTACCTCTTTTACCAAAGTAGTTTATTAGCGTAATTTTAGCAGCATTCCTGTTTACTGAAATCCAAGTATTCAGTTAAAAAAGAAAAACAAAATAGAAAAGCAATACATTGCAAACATCATAAATTGCCAAAAGAGCATGGAGTCACACTAAAAAAATGTGCTAATTAGGGAATCAAATTATATAAATCATAGGAGTAATTTCTGGAAGGTACTGATCTCATGCACAAAATACATGTGTTTGACTCTTAAATCCTTTTATTATTACAGCTGTGCACACCTGAGCCTTGTGTTCAAGTAGGATAAGGCTGTTTGTTGAAAGAGTAGGCTAATGTTCAGCAGTTAAGAACTGTTAAACTCAGCTTATATAGGGACGTTTCAAGTGTTTTTAAACTACGGAAGCCAGATATTGTACAAGAGGAAACAGGAAAGAGCTGGTTGTTGGCCAAACTGGAAGTATTCTTGGGAGAACTGTATTCTCTCACCCATGATTGAAGAAGTGAACCACCTGTTTCCAAGAGAAATGCAAACATATTGACAGTCATATCCATCATCATTTGTACTAGTTCAGAAGCTCTGTTGGTTTACTTGTCTCATGGAGCAATTTGTGATGATAAATTTACAGCCAAAGGGTCAAAGCTTGTTTGTAGTTGAACCCCGAAGAAGACTTGTTTTTAGATTTTCCGTTCCATTTTCATTCAATCAATCCTTACTTAGAGTTTTCTGTCTGGATTAGAACACGCATTCTTTAATGAGAAAAAACCCTTTGGGGGAAATATCGATTCACTGTAAAGCTCTATACATGATTACTTACTGGTATAAAAAATACCAACTGCAGAAGTATGAGAGCACAGAAGACTGCCGTTCTGTTTTTAACAGCAGCATATGTTTATGACACATTTTTGGTGTTAGATTCTGACAGTGTCTAAATATAGGGCCATTTCCTCATTCAGAACAAGGCTGGCAGGATTTCTTTCATGCAGGATTTCTGCTCCCTCGAGCAGGTGTGCTGTTGTGAAGATACTGGGGAAGCATGGGGCAGAGATATGGAGTGGATCCCTCAGCACATGCTCGTAGAGCACAAACCTTAGTCACCCTTGGAGATTCACATCTTGAGGTAGTACTGAAGACACGTGTTGCCCCAAGGGGATGGAAGGGCAGGAGACTACAGTATGGCTGGGAGAATAGCACTCATGTTAGGTCAGATCTGGCTGTCATGTTACTTGATAGCTAAGCAGAGCATTTAAAAGCAAATGCTCATATGCCAAATTGCCAGAGAAACCGGAATCTCTAGCAGCTGACTTAAAGCTCTGTGACGACTGCTCATACAAATTTATTTCTCTCTGAATATCCAGTCTTGCTTCTGCCCACAGCTTTTTCTAATATTGTAACTCACCCTACATTAGAAATGTCACAGAACTAATCTTCCATTCCATCCTTCTGCATAAAATATCTATGTATACTGACATAAATCTGAATGGTTGGGTGCATGTGAGACCTTCTTCCTACTGAATGGTTATCTGCTTGGTGGATCATAGCTGGCATTTGCCAAAGGCAAAGTACTTTGCGTTATCAGCAGCACCTGCAGTGCAAGTGTGTCCTGCAGAATTCTCTGGCACCAGAGTTTGGGTGGGATATTTGCCACAGCAATGGCAGAACAACATACAGCAGTTGTCCACCTACCAGCAAAAGGTTTGCCTGAGATTTGGCAAACACCCTCTTACCACTGGGCAGCTGTTAAGGTTAAAAAAAACCCAACCAAAAAACACACACACAAAAAACCAAAGGAAAATAAATTTGCACATTAGAGTGCAGGTCTTCAGAAAATGCATAATTTTTGGTGATAGAGAAGTACCTCTTTATACAGCTACCTTTTTGTTCTAATTTGGCTTTAGAAGTATCTCCTGTGCTCTGGTGGGATAACTGACTGTTGAGTCCAGAAAGATTTACTGAGCTCTTGCCAAGACTTATGTCTCAGTTGAGTAGCTGAGCCACAACCCTAGGTCAATGACTAGCATCATATGTATAACATCCCTTTATATATACTCTTTGTCAGCATGAATGCTGTAACTCTATATTTAAGGGATTTCAAATGTAAATTCAGCCTTAGGAGCTTCCCACAGTCTTCAGTCCTTGTAATTGCTGACGACATGAGCTCCTATCTTACCCCTTGTCTGCTGCACTGATGGAATATGCATGGCAGTTTCAGTCTTTGCTATATAGAGATGTCTTCAGAGTCCTTCTTCCTCTAAAGCAGTCCTTTTATTCAATCTGAATTTAAAACATAGTCTGACTCCATATTTAATCTGACTAAATGAACCATTTACCCATTTTGAAAAGGTTTGAAGTCTTTCTGGTAACTGGCAAGAGGATTTATGCTTCTCAAGCTGCTGTATAAGCATATAATATTTTAAATCATTACTACTGGAAACCAAATTTTATGAAAACTTGTGTGAGTGATGTAAATACTGGTCAGTATTAGCTATTGTTGAAGACTAAGCTTTATTAGCAATTGATGGTGGTTAAAGGTAACTGTGCCTAAAAGGATGGCCCCTCAAGAAGCTTGCTGGGTTTGTGGATAACATGCAATGCGTCCCTGCTGTTATTTAGCACACCATCTTTCTTTCTTTTCCTTCTTTCCTTTTCATTTTGCTTTGCTAACGGGAGAATCTAGGTGAAGAGGAACTCAGGAAAGTCAGTTTTCTGTGTCTGGGACATTTGTTGTGATCAAGATGAGGTGCAACTGGTTCATATTAAAAAAGAGGATTCCCACATCTACCCGGATGCGGAGCCATGCCTCCAAACCTCCTCTGCCTCCTACACAAATCCAGCCAGCTGGCGGGGCTGCAGGGGTGTGCACAATATGTCAGAGGCAAAGGGTGCAAAACTGTTGGCGTGGAGGCTTTATGTCCTCCTTGTAGAGGCTGTGCAAGGACAGAAGATGCTTCTGCAAAAAAGCCAAGCAGGTTTGTCCTGAAGGTGCAAAAGGAAAAGTCCTCCTGCCACACGACAGTATCTCTCTTCTTGAGAGTAGCCCTTCTGAGAAGGAGTTGGGGATTCTGGTTGATGAGAAACTTAACATGAGCCAGCAGTGTGCTCTTGCAGCTCGCAAGGCCAATGGTATCCTGGGCTCCATCAGAAGAGGGGTGGCCAGCAGGGACAGGGAGGTGACTGTCCCTCTCTACTCTGCCCTCGTGAGGCCCCATCTGGAGTCCTGTGTCCAGATCTGGGGCATCCAATACAAGAAAGATGTGGAACTGTTGGAGAGGGTTCAGAGGAGGGCCACAAAGATGATTAGAGGGCTGGAGCACCTGCCCTACGAAGAGAGGCTGAGGGAGCTGGATTGTTCAGCCTAGAGAAGAGAAGGCAGCGGGGGGACCTCATTGCAGCCTTCCAGTACCTGAAGGGAGCTTATAAGCAGGAGGGGATTCAACTTTTTAAGATAGACAATGACAGGACAAGGGGGAATGGATTAAAACTAAAGGAAGGAAGGTTTAGATTAGATATTAGGGGGAAGTTTTTTACAGAAAGAGTGGTGAGGTGCTGGAACAGGCTGCCCAGAGAGGTAGTGGATGCCCCGTCCCTGGAAGTGTTCAAGGCCAGGTTGGATGGGGCCCTGGGCAACCTAGTGTAGATCTAGGCCTGAGGTTGGTGGCCCTGCCTGTGGCAGGGGGGTTGGAGCTCTATGATCCTTGGGGTCCCTTCCAACTCATACCATTCTATGATTCTATGATTCTATGATTTATAACCTTGCCCTTTGCCAGGTTGAGGCATTTTGCTACCAGGGTGAAGACATTTTGCTATGGGTAACTAAAAGGATAATTATGTATTTCAAGTTCTATATATAACTCTGTGCCCAGTTCATCTTAAAAGACAAGGATCATATTGTTATTGTATTTATTCAGGCAGGTTTTTGTCAATGACTTCTTACTGCCTGTCAGTGGATGAATACTATGAAGTACCCGGTGGACTGGCAACTGCCAGTCAGAGGGTTATTTATGGACTTTTGTGGATTGGCAAGGATTTTTTATTGCCAGATGTGCTTGAAGTATTTCAGAAAAGAAAGTATTTTTCTTGCTTTTCCTGTCAACATAAAAGTTTAGCCTTTTCATTAATTTATAATGCTTTTAAGATTCCACTAGCTTCATAAAACTAATAAATTTACTGCTAAGGAATATTATGTAGTTTAATTAAATACATATAACTACACTATGATCTCCTTTTCAAGTGGAGAAGCAAATATATGTTGTGATAAGCTATCTTCTCTTTTTGTGATCTTTTCCTGCTCATTAGCTGGTTTAAGTAATTTATGGTACACGTCTCAGTCAAATTATTATGGTATTCAAGGTAATAAATGTTCAGTTAAAGCACAGTAACAAAAAGGAAGTATTGTGGCACTTACTATTTTTCTTTTACTTAATTTATTTTATTAAAGGGAACACCTTCTGATTGTAGTTTCTTGTTTCTTCCCCCCATCACTTCAGTGGTTTAAGGAGTGGGTAGAGAGTGGGTACTGTAAATTCAGTCAAGCTGGGAAATTTGTCTAATGTGATAACAAAAAGGATTCAAGCTTACTGTTTCATATTCATTTGCTAAAGAGAAAAACTCATTTTGTAAGATACTTGTAGTTATCAATTCTTCAGTCTCTGGCTATGACCTGGGTTGCTTTTGTGTCTTTTTCTTCACCTGTTCATGCACCAATATGGATATCAATAATCCTGACTGGGTCCCCAGTGGACAAACTTACTATCTTGAAATCGAGCCTTGGGCTGTTAATACTTTTGTATTGTCAGGATGCATTTAGGCTCGAATCCTAATATTATGTCATGCAAATAGCAAAGTTGAAAGTAAGCTCTGAGTATTGTGGAACATTGTGGAACACTTAATGCTCATTTCACAAGACCCTTTGTTAATGATGATATCTGAAATTAGAAGGAGCTGTCATTTTGATGTATAAATAAATGCATGTTGCAATAGGAGCAATGTAATCTGTATTTGGAATAAAAGCTCTTATTTTTAAATAAGGGACTCCTCAACTGGAATTAACTAGCACTTGTCAATTCATACTAATTACTCATTTACTTCTATGGCATTCTTTCATTCTGGACTGGCTCTTTGACTTACAAGAATAAAATGCAAAACAAAACCCCACAAAACCTAACAAACAAATGCACCCCCCCCAAAAAAAAAAAAAAAAAAAAAGAGATGCTCTCTTTTGCATACTTCCCAAGTAAAAGCACAGCCTAAGCCTATGGGTGAGCAAATTACAGTGAATTGACTGGCTTATTACGGGGTATCTTATCTTTCAGAGATTTCTATTTTCAAAAATTAGATCTATACACACCACCTGGAACCCCCTGGGAATCTGAATCTATTTTTTTGAGCCCAGAAGCTATTCACAGCAGCTATACACGACTAGTGCAGTTTTCAGATACGCTGATAGTTTGAAGTCACTGGCTAACAAGGCAAGTGCATGTCTGTTTGCTGATGTAACCAGGTTATCTCTTACATAACTTGCACCAAGCTCTGTCTGTTGCAGGTGCAATCTGCAATGTTGTGAACCACTCAGATTTGGTGATGGTCGTCTGGTTATGGAGATTAAAAGAAGTTTGTCCTAATTTACTAACAGTACCCATGCACTTTTGGTGAGCTAGCAATACACCAGTACCTCAGAGTCAGAGATTAGGAGTCCTTATTTTGTTTGAAGTGATAGGCAGGTCTCTCTGCTACCCATGCTCTGTGCAGACACTTGTCTGCAATTAGATGTGCGTATGCTGTTTAGTTGTTCAAGTGTTCAGGCGTTCAATGTTGAGGCATTCAGGTATTTGTCACTCCTAGGTTGGACTGCTGCAGTGATGTATGAGGCTACATCTTGCTACATTTTTATAAAAAATACTTGATGCTATTGCTAGTACTAGTTTCTGGTTCAAATAATGGAAGTTTTCTTCCGGTGACTTGGTTTTTGAATGAACTTATTAGGAAACACTCAAGAAGGTTGTTCATGTTTGTTAGGCAGAAGGTATCTCTGACAGTGACTACCCTCATTTGCCTTTTCCCCTTTTTCCAAGCACATGAATGCACTCAGTGCTCGTGTGTGGCACTGTCTGTTTCTGATGAACATTGGAGGAACTCAATATTGTTTCTTACAGAGGGCACAGTAAAAAACTTTAGTTGTTATACAAGAATTTTCTGGCTGTTTTATAGAGAAGACAGAGGTTCTTCAGGGAATATGAAAAAAATCTTCACTGATGGGAAGCCAGGAACCTGAGATATATGGCCTTCTCTTACATTTACTTGGAAAAATTGTAACTAGTAAGGGTGTTGGAACTTCATTCAATGAGGGAGGTGTGGTCCCAGGAGTATGTGGCACTCTGCTTTTAGATTTACATCAGCTTCCTGCAAGGTGCTGTTTAGTACGTAAAGTACGAGTTATGAATCTAAAACCTCTGAATGTGAAGTTATTAATTCATATGAAAGACTTTTTGTTGGGGCATAGTACCATTCAATGTAGATTTACAAGTTGGAGTCATTCAAATATGAGAAGGTAGGCTGGAGGCAGAATGTTATCTGAGAGAGCTTGGAACTGGTAGTCCCAAATGTTCTATGTCAAGGTAGGCTGCATCTTGGTATGTCTGTTTCTTGAGCACTGAGAGGGAGGTTGCTAGTAGGAGCTCATGAATGTCACAGTACACAGTACCTGATTGGTTAGAATACATATTAAGTCCTGGGTGAACAGGAGGTTTTTTTAGAAGTAGACTGTTTTATAACTGTATTTTAAATGTTTCATGGAATGCCTAAAGCAAACGATAGCATTTCTTTTTAATCAGGATATTTATTTGTTGAAATGAATGAATAATTTATTTACTTGATATCTTGGTTGTATGTCTCCTTTCTGTGGATCCTTGTCAGGATGTACTTCAAATGGATATTTTTAGAGAGCAATGTTGGTCTTGGGGAGTAATTGAAGCATAGCAGTAGGTGAGTTATATGTCCCTGTAGTTGGCCTTTGGAACTTTTGAATGTCAGTTTTTATAGTAATTTTGTTACTTGAAAACATGCCGTGGTGATTAAGTGTTCACATCTTTTATCCCAGAAAATCAGTTGCCATCTTTGCCTTGATCGGTCAGGAATACTGCAAGCCTTACTATGTTGTGTCCAGCTGTCTTTGTGCTATGCATAAAAAAAGTACAGGATAAATTTTCCATCTGACCTTCCTTCAGTCTGGTTTTGTCTCTACTATTGTTAATACAGATCAGGTAGTACGACTCAAAGGAGTCTAAATGCACGCCTTCTAAGTATGTTTATGGGTATTTGTCTAATTATTTGTGAGTTTATTTCGACAGTGACTTGTGTGCCCATGTGTTTGTGTATTTATCTGCACGCCTGCATGCACTTGTCAAACTATTTTTCAGAGTTTGCTTCTAAAATGTTGGACCTGCTTCTCAAAATTGTACAATTACTTTGCGTTAAAAGACTTGTGGCAAATACAGATAAGTGAAGAAACAAGTGCAAACCAAGAGTGCTTTAGTAATGAGTGGTCTAAATGAACAGGTTGATGAAATAATGAAAGCCAAGCATTTCAGTAGCAAAAAAATCACCTGGATATCTTTGAATAGTTATACCCTTTAAAGCATATTTAATTACAAAAGTGTCTCAAATGAAACGCCTATTTGGGGAAAATTATATATAAAAGCATCCTAGAATTATAACAAAATGACACAAAAAGATTACAGGACAACATCTTTCATTTCTGTATATTGGCATAACTTAACTGACTTCAGCTGAAAAAAAGGAATCTATCTGTAATAACATAAAAGGTTTAGATTGCCTAATTTTGCACTGATAGAGGAGTGATGATAATCTAAGCAGCTTGAGAGTATGACCTTAGTTTGAAAGGTCCACATGATAGGATCTCTATAGACAAGACATTTTTCCATGAGGATTTTACAGGCTTTTCAGCAAACATAAGACAAGATTGCGGGAGATTTCTAAAAAATTCTAGGAAATGGATCTTGAAACAACCCTTCCCACAAAATGTGGGCTTTTATAATCCAAGTTCAAGCAGTTCAATGAATAGGAGTCACTTGAGACTCTAGTTTATTTTATTCAGTGTTCTAATAATTTTTAAAGTTCTAACAGTAATAAATTAAATAACAGGCATGTGAAAACAAGCTAGATACTTCTTTAGCTTGTAAACAGTTTGTGACATATGAATATTTCTACAGAAAAAGCTTTACTGAAACTCTAGCTAGCATAGTTACTGTTGTAGTAATTCTCACTGAAATATTGTTTTTTCAATATAAATAAAACTCCCATACACACATAAAATGGTGGCTTCACTTGATTCTTTGCATCAGTTTCACACCAAAATAGATTGCATTAAAGCCACAATACTAAAATAGGATCATCAGGCTCATTATGTAGGCTAATCCCTGTTTCCTCTGACTTACAGAAGTCAGGCGTGTGGTTCAGTACTTAAACCTACATGCAAAGATACCACCATGGGATATCACAGGCATGAGTTGGTTTACTTGTCTCATGGAGCAATTTGTGCTGATAAATTTACATGGTAAATTTATGGTAGCTGCGTGTGGACTTTAGCACATGCAAATTATGCCCACTTTTGGAAGCAGGTCCAGAAGATTCACCTGAGTTTTCATCACTCCTGTGATAATGCTATATTTTAACATAATTTCTAGCAGTACTCCCTCTTTTTCATGGAGATGCAGGGCAAAAATCTGGGTCAGTAAATGTCAACTTTTCGTAATATTAGCTAACTTTCCTTAGCTAACCTTCATTTCATTCCTCTCTTGAAATACCCTGTTGGAACCATATTCCAGCATGGGTTTTTAGTACATTTTGTTAGCATTTTCCTATATCTTATACTAGTGTAATAAAAGAAAGTATTAAATCCCACCTGTCCCTGAGCTGGTTATTGAGGAATCCTCTTTGGATTTCTGGTGCTCTTTTCAGCTTTCCCTGCTATAGTTTACCTTTTTTGTAATAATGAGGCTTAGTTCTGTCTTTCTTAGGTAAGATTTTCCTACTAATCAGTGCTAGATGAATTTTCTTTACCATGCTTCATTATTAATTATTATTTAACACCACCCCCCTCTCCTTATTAGCTTTATATCTAAAATGGAAAAATTAAGATAGAAGAAAATTAAAATGCACAGCAAAACATTATGAACCAAGTGTATTACAGTGATTAGATTAAACATAAAAAATATGTTGAACCAAACTTGACACTTAAATGGACTAAAACTGTTTATGGAAAAATCCGTGACATACAAGAATATAATCACAAAAACGTACCTGACACATAGGATAAATCAAATGTAAAGATAAGAATTGTACAATGCTTTTTAATGATTGGCTGCATTTTCTCCTAGAACTCAAGAATAGTGATAATATGTTTTCCAACTCTTTCTTTTTCCTTACAGTACTTGGGTTGTATAGAAGTCTTACGGTCAATGAGATCTCTTGACTTCAATACTAGAACACAGATTGCAAGGTAAGAATTTGTACGAGTATGTTTTCCTAAAGTAACTTCTGAATTGTGTCCTTAAAGTGGAAAGGCCTGGAAGATGGCAAAACACACAACAAATATTTTTCAGATACTGTAAATCCACTTTTTAATTTTGCTTTAGCAGGTAAATATCTCACTTGGTATAAATATACATCCAAGGGGGCTTGAAGGATATTTTCTTTGTGGTCTTCCTATGTGCCAGGAAATGCTTCAGAAAATTTATGCCTGTTTGTTATATCAAATAAGACACTTATCTTGGTACCAATTTTGTGACATTTAAGCCAGGGGAAATTAGAATAAGCTCAATATCTATGATGCGCTTGTCACAATGAATCTAAGGAGTTGGTTTGGAGCCACAGCTTTATATTTTTAAATAGAAATTTCTGATGAAAAGATGTCAGATTATAGACTGGACAGAGATGTAAATGAAAATATATTACCACAATGATATCAAAGACAAAAGAAAAAATAAAGTTGTCTTTTCCAGACTGTTTGTAAGAAACCATAAGCTTGTATTATGTTCTTATTGCAATTCTTTTAAACCTGTCGTGGCATTTTTTTTTAAGAACAGTACATAAGTACAGCATTGTCTTAAGAAGGGCCCGTGAAACACTTTATTTCTGGAAGACTATTTTCTGAGAACTACAGGAAGTAGTGTTTCGGAAGCATTTTCACTTGAAAAGCTAAGCTCCTTGATTTCAGATGGCTGCCATCTTCTAGCAACCGGAGACCATGTTTTCAAGTTGTTCCACTGAAATAATGAAGTAATCTTTTACAAAGCAACAAATATAAAGTTGTATGACTGGATACAGTGCTTGAGCTTCACCTCTTTGAGGCATTTTACAGCTGCTGATAATCTATCATAAACCACTTGTCATGCCATAGACAGCTAAGTATTTATTTTATTAAATGAGAAAACAGTTTTAGGATTGGGTGCTGATCGTATAGTCTATATGCATTGACTTTGAATTATACTTGCATACAGCAGGTTTGAATTGGACCTTGTGAGTCCTCACAAAATATTAATCATTAATTTGTCAAGACACCTCAGCGACGAGGTGTGTAAAAGCACAAGGCCAGGTAAATGACAGAATTCTGGTTTTCAGGCTAGTTTATGGAGGCAATTGATAATTTTACTACTGTACTTTTTTAAACTCATCATCTACATTTCTGTGGTATTTGCAGCAGTGACCTTTTAACATTATTTCATGTCCAAGCAGACTTGTAGTTCCAATGCAGGTGGCACATTTGTGCTTACCACTTGGAAGTTAAATGATACTGGTTTATGAAACAGATGTGATAAGTTCTGGTTTTGTATTCTATACCTGAAGGTGAACCAAACTCAGATTTATTTATCTGCAGAGTCTCTTTCCCACTATGTCTTCAATGTAATAATGTTGCACTTTTCTTATAATCCAGCTTGAAGACACAACTCTGCCATTAAAACTTTAGCATATTTGCTGATCTAAAGCAATATGGTCTGCATAAACAAGGTATCTTTGTAATATAGTTCCTTCAGTACAAAAATTATTCTTGGCTTTTACTGTGAAACAGACCTGGAATTATATTTTTTTCTGTTGAAGTTATAGCGTATTTGACTATATAGTGGGAATTTTCTTAGCTTATCTTCCTCTAACCACACCTAGAGCACAGGATACTTTCTTCAAGCAGGAAGCCATATCTTTCTGTTTTGCTTGGGGTTTTTGCATTTGCAGTTTTATGTTTATCATATGACAATGAAAATTCATTAACTCATCATTATGATCCTGTAGTTCCTAATCTAAAACTTTTTTGAAATTAGGAGGTGACTTTTGAATCAGGATTGGTCATCTTAGTTTGCATTTTGTATGGCTCTAGAAACTCCCATGCAATATCTTAGGTACCCACAGGAAGCAGTTTGTACCACACTTTGCCATGTAGCATTTCACATACAGGTCTATTCTTTATTAAGATATATTTAAAATTCACAGCTGCTGATTAACTTGTTCAAGTTCATTAAGAAAAATAACATAGGCCTCAAGGTATGTACTGAATTAACAAGGCTGATGTTCTGATATTCTCAGGCACCAATTCCCTCTTAAGAAGCCATCTGGCACCAAATGGACTGTGCAGCCCTTTGATTACAAATAAAAGTACCTGAAAGTCACATTTATGCCTACATCATACATTTAGATTTAGGTATGTCCAGTGCTGCTGCCTGCTACCAGTAACAAAACCGCCCTTGTAACCTTACCACTTGTGCCAGAGTGTGACTGAGACTTGGGTCTGTAGATCTAGTAATGCTGTGACTGCACCAGCTGAGGAACCTAGAGCCACAGCTGAAGCAAAACCTTTTCTGTGTATGGGGCCATGTAAACTTCTCTGCTGTTTCCCATAACTGGAGAGACAGATGTCAAGGTGGCTTTGATCCTCTTCTGACCCATAACTTTGTAAACTTTTCCTGCTGCATGTGGCACACCTGTATAATCTGTTATTCTTTCCAAGACCTTGCAAAACCAGTCATAGAAAAAAGCGATCCGTCTTGGGCCAATATTACTTCTGGTATTATGCAGTATTTATGAAGTACGATTAAAAACCAGAAAAGATGAAACAAGCTACCTGATTCAGTGTGGGAATCTGGATGTATCTCTTCCTAGCAAGCAGACGTCATGTTTGACACATACAAAGCACTTCTTCCCTTTCTAGCAGTGCACTGCATCCCTGTCCCTGCCTGCTTCCTTACACTTGCTTTTCCTCCATGTTGAGGAGCTTAAAAATAGCAAGTCAGCCATTAGGAATCCTACATTTGCCTTTTTTCTCTGCCTTCTGGCTATTGTGTATGTCACTTTATCTCTCTACTAGCCTTGAGGAAGAACAGAACTCCAAAGATGAGCAGCACCAATTCCTAGAGGAAAAAACCTTTTTGTCAGTCATGGGAGGGTGAGATGTGTACTCTGAGTCTGCTGCAAACACTGGGAGTTAATTTGGAGGAACCAGTAGTCCCATTCACAGACAACTGTGTGATTAAATTAAAGCTTGTAAAAAATGCTTGAATCATTGGGTGAACATTTAGCAGTTACTTAAAAAATGGCCTAAGATTTCCAGTTACCTAGAGAAGGAGACACCCATTTAAAATAAGTTAATGGGAAAAGCTTGTCCAAATATTTTGAAAGTCCCAGCTGTTATAATGAATACATTAGGAAACCATATACATTGGTGTTTGTGGAAGAAGCAGTCTGACAAACGAAAAGCTCTGCCTTCAACTCCAGGAATTGTATTGAAGCCCCAGTGTAAACAGTTTGGTCAGCAGTCTTTCCTTCCTTGTCACAGTGACATGAAAAATGTGCCACTTAAACCTGTTGTACTTGGCCTGTGACTTGGTTTTAGTTTGATTTTTAATTTTTTGTAAATTAAAATAAGACTCACAGAAATACATTTATCTTAATGTGGAAGCAGGGAGCAAGCACTTTCACCTGTCAGACTCTCCATCAAATCTCAGCAACCTTGACGGTGCCTGACAAAAGGTATTGTTATCCTAATTTTTTATCTGATTTGAGGAAAAATGAACAATTATGTATGATTTATAACAGGGTTTTCCCTTTATTTTTACACATTTGAAGGCTCAAGATTCTCTCACTACTGGAGAAACAGGAGAAGTAGAGTAGTATTAAAGAGTTGTATTTTTTCTTTTCTGTAATGAATGTAATGTCATATGGATTCTTCAGCAAATAAATGAATGTGCAAGAAAAGGGTCAGCAGTTATGCATGATGATAACTAAAAGCCAGGCGAATCCACATGTTGCATCATTAATTATCCAGTGATAATGCTTGTGAAAAATGTGAAGTCAAGATGACTTTCTTGGGCAGCAAGACGAACAGAAGCCTTTCACATTCAACATAGAGGAGGAACAGGAGGACTAGCAGGCGAGTCTACTGAGCTAACCGCAGGTGGCAAGTGGTCCTACATTCATCTGAAACCTACCATCATCATCACAGAAAGGAACAACTCTCACACTTGTGCAGCCAGGCCCTTTGTGCCCTCGGGCTGTTCATTAAAAAAAAATAATTAAAAAATCAGGTAACATTCTTTTGCAACATGTGCAGTATTTGCAGTTCATATCATATGTTTATATGCTTTCTGTTAAATCTGTGGTAGTGTAGTGAGTCTGCACTGCAGTGTTGTGTGCATGAGTGTAGCAGTGCACTGGGTTGAACTGGAGTGACGTTGCATGCACTGCTCGTTGTACGGCAGTGTTTGGCTGCATGCTCATTGGTATGTGATTGAATGCAACCAGCTTACTGCATGCAGCTTTCAGAAAGTCTCACCTCCCCCTGCCAAGTAAAGCATAATCTTGCCTGTTGTGTTAATAGCAAGAAGACTGAAATATTTCAGAAGACTGAAATACTTCATGTCAGCAGTGGACCTGAATCCAGACTGATCCCCGTTCTCTCCATGAATTCTGTTGGACTGAACAATTTGAGAGAGATTCCTCTCCAAATCTGGGGCCTGAACTTGATTAATTGTGAAAACCAAACCTCTTTGTGCCAATATCCCAAGCTTCTGGAGGGGAGATGATGGAAATCCAGATTTTAGAGATTGGTTTGTGTCCAACGCTAAATAATATGAGTGAAGTTTGGTTGATGTAATGTTTCTTTCAACTGTATCTATATTCTTTGCAGAAATTCATTGTCAGTCAGCATCATTGAAAAAAGGATGGAAGAGTTTCAAATGAAGACTGTATCCCCTGTGATATTTGAAGGCAGATAGGTAACGTGTTACCTGCAGTGAATTCTGTATTCAGTCTCCTCCTTAACATGCTCTCTTGTTTGGAAGGTGAGTGGTGTTGACCTCCTACTTTCTGCTTACTCTGGATGTGGGGTAGTGCTTAGGGGATGGCATACCCGACTGCAGTTTGGGTACACAGGAAGGGGTGTGGATGAGAATCCTCTTTGTGCACAATTATTCAGGGCCACAGCTCTGGGAAGCATGGGGTGCTGACTGCTGCTTAGCTCACCATGAAGCAGGATTCTCAAAAGTGGATGAGGACATCCAGCACACCTCTAAGTAGGGCAAAGACAGCTGTAGTTCCTGATAGTTCCTGATACTATCAGAGAATACCATAATTTGCTAGTCTCACTGTCATCAATAGAGAAATGAGTTAGGAAAACATGGGTTTGTATGCTTAACATTGAAAACTTTCATTTTTCAATGTGCTGTTAGTGGGGAAAACGTGAGCTAGTATTTGGATTTATTCCATTAATACATGGCATGCAACACCTGAGTGACAATAATGAATTGCACTGCCCCATTCTAATTGCTTTTGTGAGAGAGCAAAGGGCCTCTCAGCATGGGGAAGGTGGTGAGCTGAAAGCCAAATGATCAAGGAAGAGTTTTGGGTATAGCTGTGCCCTGGGTTTTCAGAAAGCTGGTGACTCCACTTGGTTCTGAAGAAGCAGTAGGACTAAAGCAGAGTGGTATTAACATGATTTAAATGCAAATTGCAATGGGAAGCCTGGTGCCTTGGAATCAGAGACACTTCCCAGTTATTCTCTTAATCATACCTAGCAGTTTGATTACACAGAGAAATGAAGGAGTAAGGAATTTGAGTGTCTTTCATATGACATATCCAGTCACACTAGACAGTGCATCACCACTGGACAGTTGTTTTGGAAAATACAGCTTGTATATTTATAAAATGTCATGTATTTTGAGGGGTTTTCAAAAGGACCATGTTAGAACCTTAACCCACTAATAAGGACGAAGATATCTATCTCCAAAGTCCTGTTTTGGACGTAAAATCAGTTAGGGCTTAGAAAAAGATACTAGGTTTTTTGTTGTTTGGGGGTTTTTTTAATTTTACTTTTCTAAGGCTTCCTATGCCTTCCTTTGAAGTACCTGCTATGGGCTACTTTTTGAGAGATAAGATGCTATTGTAAATGACCTGAGGCTGGACCTAGTTTGGAGGTTACTATGATCCTGACTTAGCAACAGAAATAGTTTTAATTCCCTCTCTCCATCTCCCTGACCACTACTAGAATAAACAGCTAGAGACCAGGCTGAGTGGAAAAAAGCCTGAAGGTCTCAAAAGAAGTTGAAGGGTTGAAGCTACTTCACAGACCTAAACCTCAAAGTACATTTTAAATGGGTTGGGGTTTTTTTTGGTATCATTGACCTTGTTCTTGAGAGATGTAGGGATGTGTAGAAAGGAGGTTTTTGTAGGTGAGTTTTCAACATCAAGGGTTTCTGTACCTCCACTCGATGCTCATAAAAGCAGTAATAAATATTTTAAGAGGTTTCCTTTTTGGTACCCCAAATTTTAGACCAAGGTTGTCAGAGTCTAAATAGTGGTTCATTAACTGTTTTCAGCAGTGGAGGAGCAGCTGTATGCCTCTTTGGCGCTGTGTGTTAGGGGCATACATTTGCCATAGCTGCAAGGAAAAAGTGTATGGGTTTGCTCCAGTTTTGCAAAGCACCAATCTCTGTATGTGCAAAATGGAGAAATATATCTAAATAAGGAGTGATACTGGATATACTGTTTCACTTTACATAATAAGACCATTGTTCAGAACTGCTGTATTAGAAGTAGTCATCAGGATCAGGTGGACTTCTCTGTTACTGATGAATGAAACAGTTTCTGAAACTTACTTGCATGTTATAAAAGAAGGTACAGATTGTGCTGAAATTGCCTTGAATATTCCTTACAGTTAGATAATCTGTGAATACCCAGAACAGAGCTGTCGTTGAGCATACCAATAGATAAAAGGTTTCTTTGTCAGTAAAAGCCAAAGAGTCCTCTCTAGTCCACTGGCTTCTGTTAGCAAAGTGATGTAAGACTCACACTGAAGATGCAGGAGTATAAAAATAATAGTGATTGGATGGACTGCTTACTACATACATAATAGCATGTGGTACTTCATGTCTAACAGTTGCAAAAGGCCAGTACTTTTACTGCAAAGGTTTACACAATAGACAAAAAATGAAGTCAGCCAGCTTCCTTTCATTTTCTACTTATAGATGTTCTACATGTGAAAAAACCTCTGTTTCAAGAAACAAAATGAGAAGCTGAGGGCGAAAAAAAGGAGGAATCATCATCTCCTTGCTCTACGAGTGACAACAGCTTGTGTGCCTCGTCTGCTGATGTTCACTTTTTCCACAAACCTTTTCTTCCAGGCTTTTTATCACTTTTGTGCTCAGGAAAGGCTTCACTTTGGTTAGACTGATGTGATAAATGGCATTGCTTGGTCTCTGTGCCACTTCTGGGGGTGGTCCCCGGTGGGGACACTCCTGGCACGATACTCCGAATGCATGGCAGTAGGCACATGCACACCAGAGAGTTGGCCTCCCCTTCCTATCCATACCGTGTGTTCTGTTTTCCTTAGCTATTTCTGCAGCCTTACATCTTCCACACATGGTCAATTTGGCAGTTGGCATATAAAGTTCTGTAAACAGTAATACACCAGCTTAATCTTCAGAACTTGTGAGTGTTCCCTCTACTGCTTCAGACAGCACGCGCTCATTTTGCCTGTTTTGCAGATGAACAAATAATATTTCAATTATTAAATGGATTTCTCAAAATCTATTCTTGGTCTCTGTCTTTTTTCTTTTTCAGAAGCAAGTTATATTTGGTATAGATTTTGTTTCTCCTCAGTAAATGCTGGTACAACACTTGGTAATGATTTATAAATTATTAAAAAAATTGGCAGGAATATAATACTGTTAAGAAATAACTGGGAGCCTTCTGTACAATTCTTATAGACATGTCATGCTTTCATTTAAAATGTCCATCTTTTAATGTCTGGTTCTTTAAGCTGTGAAGCTGTATGCTTTGGAGAAGGCAAAGATAGTCTTGGGAACTATAGGATATTAACAAGAAAATATTGGCGGTTTTTAAATCTTGTCACACAAAATATTTCAGACAAATAATTAGTTACAGTTTCTCATCTCAATATTTGAGATGGTTATAAATTTTCCAAATATGTTCAGAAAATCTGTGTAACTGGTTTGTGCCTGTCATTTCCCTGAAATATGAGTTCCAGACTTCTTTTTTTAACCAATTAAATCTTATTAATTAAAACGAACAAAAACAAAACGTAGCAGCACAGCCAAAAAAAAAAAAATCATTGAAACCAGAAGAAGGAAGGGTATTTTCATGTGATGGTGCTTCATAGAAGAACAGATTTGAGCTTCCTAAGTGGGCTACTTTGTATAACAGTCATAGTAAAATATAACTAAATCTATGAAAAATTTTAGGGCATTAGCCTTTTTAATGAAACAAAATGGCAATGCAAAATGTCTTTTCTGTCTTAGAAAGATATCAACACACTTTAAATCAGAATAGGTCACCCTTGGAAAATACATATTGGTAATTTTTCACCGGATGCATTTGTGTGCTGAAATTATATTAAAAATACACAACACATTTTGTGCCAAGAAAGCGACTCCACAGTATGACCATCTGCAGAGCAGAAAACACTCTTGAACATATTTGGAACTCAGGACATGGTCGCTGCTGCAGACAGTGCAGTAGCTAATTTTCTGAGAGGCTGAGATAACTCTATGTTGGTACACCTCTGAGCCTAGCTCATGAAATGTCATGCAGCTCAGAAAGCTGTAACGTGTCTCTGTCAAATAACTTTCTTATTGGAAAGAAAGCACCTGGCTTTTCCAAACTGTGTGTAACTGTTTCGCCATGCAGACATGTCCAGTGCTTCTGGTTTTGCCCTCCTTAGACAAGTATTTGCACGCAGAAGTCAGGTAACATCAGTCTCAACTTAGGAGTACTACTTATTTCTGGGCTTGTTTGGTGCCTCAGGTGTTTGTGCTGAAGAGTGGTTTGCAAATTTGATTTGCTGCAAAAAACCATTATGTCTGCCATGTGCTGCCTGGCAATGCAAACTGGAAAGAAGTCTTTAGGATGTCTTTCCCATGTCACCATGCTATCTGTGTCAAGACACCTCCTTCCTCCCACAGAATTGCCTAGAATATTCTGAATAGAGAGATCCAGGGACCTTCACCTGGAAAAAAGTGTTTAACAGTGCAGATTATCAGCCATGATTTTTCTTGCTGTTTTCATCAGATACTTCTTTAAGACTTCTTAACTCTCAGGTGGGAAAAGTACTGTCCCTTTTGTTGCAGGTACAAAAAGAATTGCTGCCAGGCCACTCTGACCTTGCCTAGGCCGAATTGTTCTATGAATATCTTTTGTGAAGCTCCTGGTATTTTCACCAAAAGCATTGTTAAACCCTGCGGTGGCTTGAGGACATTTAGTATTCACAGGATTTCAAAACCCAAAGTGAAAGTAATTGTCAAATTCAAGTTCAGACGTCCTGCCTGATCTGGCATTTATCTCAACAAGTTGTCACCTTTCTCAGGTCCTTCCCCTGCCACTTCCAGTCTTCCTGCAGACTTCAGGAACATCGAGCTATTTTACTAAAAGGAAGACAGGTAGTTGGGAAATCTATAGTGTTTTGTTGCTGAGTGAGAGAATGTATATAGTAGATTTTCAGCTGCTTAGTGCTTTGCCCGTGCTGCTGAGGCAGTGCGTAGGAAGAGTAACCAAGGCTGCCTTGCCAGCCCCAGCCCTGGGCTTCAGGCTCTTCAACTGTTGCATTTCCTCTCCTACAGTCAAGTGGCAGTTTTGATCAACAAGGTCCTTGAGTCAGATGGGTCTATTGAGAAACACGCTTTATGTCTGATTATCAGGAGCGGGCAGGCAGAAAAGGTAGTAGCAAAACGACTACAGAACTCAGCTCTGAACTAGAAAAATAGAAAGCTTGTAAATGATTTTTGTTGGGTGCAGTGAACTGAAAATTCCCTTTTCGTCCTACCAGTCCACGTTGCTGCTTGAGGGAGAAGATGGTGGAGGCAAATGGAAAGAGAAAGGAAGTTAGAGGCAAATCAATCACAGAATCACAGAATTACAAGTTTGGAAAAGACCTTTAAGATCATCAAGTCCAACTGTCCTACGCTCAACCATATCCCTAAGTACTTGATCTACCCTTTTTTTAAACACATCCAGGGATGGTGACTCAACCCCCTCCCTGGGCAGCCTGTTCCAAGCCCTGACAACTCTTTCAGTGAAAAATGTCCTCCTAACATCTAATCTGACCCTGATTGCTCAAGCACAGTTCATGTCCCTGAAATACAAATCTTTTTTGTGAGAGGCAAAGCTAGTGAGGGGTCTCAATGCACTACTGAGTCTACTGAAGAAGAGGATGAAGTGCTGATGATTCCTCTGTGTTAGCAACTTGCAGCTAAGACGCACCTGGGGAAGCAGGAGGCATGGGCCAGAAAGACAGCAGTGGGCTGGGTGCTGCCACAGGCTTGGACTTCCCGCCCTGTTCAGTGCAAGAAAAGAGATGGGAAACCACAAGTCGTAGCTCAGTAGCAAGGCTGGGGGTGCAGGGTGGCTCTGTATAACACAATGTTTGTTTGCATTCCTGAGTCCAAGAAGAACAGTTTTGGTGAAGGAGTATTTTTCCTGATTACATTTTTCAGGAGTAACCTATGTCTCAGCATCATGATGGTCAGTGTCTGTGCTGCTTGCTGTGCTGTATGTCTAAGATGCATTAGGTTGTTTTTTAATCCAACCAATTTTTACTTGCTCTGTAAGAAAAGTTAGTAGCTACTTTAACTAAAGCAGCTCTTTGGACTCAACGAAGCAGTGTGGTAAATGTGGGAACTACGCCGAGCCGTGAAATGAAGTGCAGTTGTAGCTGTGATGATCTGAGGGCATATGCAAGGCAGGTTTTGTAGTGAGAGGCAATTTTATTAGATGAGCAGAAGTAGTTGGGGGAAAAAAAGAGAAAAAGACAAGCTGTGGAACAAACAAGCTCTCCTCTAGAACTGAAGTGAGGAATGGGTGCCTGTTCTACCCCCCACAACCACCCACCCCCCGAACGGTAATAAATTCATGTGACTCTTTCAAGTGATTTGAACTTTGGATTTGGCCCTAGGTAGAAGAACCCCAGGCAATACTATATAGTGATTACTGATTGCATCCAGATAAATCTGTGACATTTTCTGAGCCATTGTATGTTGCATGCTGATACTTACATGACATTTCTCTCCTGAATCACTTGCTGATCCTGTGCATTCACCAAATGCGTAGTTGAAATATCATCCTGCACATGGCATAAAATTAAAATAATTTATGTTCTTATCGAGGTGATATTTTAAGGTTTTGATTATTTTGACTGTTCTTTAGCTCGTAGTTCACTGTCTCCCACTCTGTATACTTTTATTTCATAAAATAGATGTTATTTGCATGCTTTTAGGTCTAAATACAATATGCTGTTAGTCTCAATCCATATTTAAAACAGTCAAGTAACGTTTGGAGTCACCTACACTCAACTCTGTGCAACCTTTCTGTCTTAGAGAAGCAACAGGACATGTGTATTACAGCTTTGTAGCTAATGGTCACAGGAATGTCTCTGCGTGCATGGGACCAAATTGTAAATACTGACCAGATTGACTGTTCAGGTAGCATGTTCTTCCACAACAAAAAGATCTGTAAGGTTCATTTGCAGCAGTAAGACTTCAAGAGTTTGTGTCGTATACAGTTACTCTCCCATGAAGAAGTATGAATTCAAATGAATTTTCAGTATGTGTTTCTTTCATTCAGCCTGAGTGCCATGGGAAGAAGAAAGACATATTAGAAAGCAGAAGCAAAATGTTAATGACATTAATTTTGCCTACAGTGTAAAAATAGGCCACAAACACATTACTCAGATTTTACTGAAGAAATTTTGTACATAACATGTATGCAACAGGCATATTATCAGGAATATTTTAAGATTGTGATATTATCTAAAGCCAGGTGGGTTTGCTATGACTGGAAAAGTGCATTGCATAGTAGTGAGAAAAATTATAGTTACTACCGCTTACATTACAAGAAAGGTTTAAAAAAACCCAACCAAACAAGGTGTGAAACAATGTTGATAAAAGACCTGTCTTAAGATTCCTTGTGGCTTAATAAGGTACAAAAAGTTAGACTTGGAAGAAGGTATGAAGACAAATATTCTAATTTACAGTGAGAAAAGGTCTTTTCAATAGTGTGAGAAAACATTTTTTATTCTTTAAAGTTGTCAAGATACTCTTCCTTACATTATTGAAAAGACCACTTACTGTCTCCTGCTTCCCACTGAAGTAATAAAAATTTGAATGGCACCTGCTTCAGCCCTGAGAAGTGAGCTCTCTGACCCGCTAACTATCCTCATTTGTGACCAGAAGTATGGTCTGAAGCTGTTCTCTCCCAGTGCATTTCAAGCACGATGAAGAAACCCACACATTCATTTGCCATAAAGCTTTTTTCTGTTTCTTCAGGGAAGCAATCATTCGTGTTTGTGAAGCCGTGCCTGGTGCCAAAGGAGCCTTCAAGAGACGAAAGGTATTTTTCTTTTCTTGTAGTGCAGTTAACTGTATTTTCTTAGTTTAACACAGAGGAGACAAGGCACAGCAGGCAGGTGACTCTAAAGCAGCTTTGAGAATTGCGGGTCATTAATCATTTAAAGTATTGGCTGTTTTCACCCACTGTATGTTGCCTCTTGCCCTCTGGTCAGGATCTGCTTTTATAGGCATCTAGAAGTATGAGTACATCTAGGAAAAAGATTGTAGCTTGCCTTTATATTCCTACTCTAGAAATCCCCTCTTTTTCCTTTTCTTTCTTTTGTAGATTGCAAGTGGAAGGCTTAAAACAAACAAAGAGGGAAGCCTTTTCATAAAATGCGTGCAGTAAATTGTGCAAGTAGGTGCTGGAAGCTATTGCAGGGATCAGTTTTTGAAAGTGATTAATTTGTTCTAGAAGCATAGCTCTACGGATGACAATGAGTTTGGAAATCATTGATTTCTGAAAATGGGGAGAACATACCAGGTGAACCCCTGTTCCCTGTGCTCTTTCAATCAACACCTATGGCTGACCCTCAGTTGCCAGTACTGACAGCAGGTCTGATGGCCGTTGACCCGACACAGTTATTGCCATGCTTGTGTTCTTATTTGTGTGACAGAAATTAGGATCTGCAGGCAGTTGGTGGAGGAAGCCTCAGCTCAGCTCCTACATTGATGGCTCTCGACAGTCTTACACCCCCTGCCCTTCCAGGGCCCTGGTAGCAAAGCTGGTATTTAATGCTATCTCTAAGGGAAGGAGCATAGAAAGCAATTAATCACAGGCCTTGTGTGTGTTTTGGGGCACAGGAGAATGGGCAGGTGAAGGAAAAGTTCTGTCTGCTCCCCTAGCTGCTTCACCATCTAGGCTTACTCCTAGCAGAAGGGGATGGGATGAAGTGCCATTTGCTTGTTGTGGAGAATCTTCCTCTGGTAAAAGAAGGTGTATGTGATGACATATGTCACAGGCTAATTGGAAATTGAATTAAGGTTGTGGTTCCTACCCCCTGCCACCAGATTTACCACATTGGCATTTGTAAGTTCTCTGGCTTCTGTTTCTAAACCTGAAGAGGAAAATAACTCTTTTATTGGAGACCAAAAATAGTGCAAAATATATTTGGAAAAGTAGGTTAACAGAGTCCCATGTGCCTAGTGAGGCACCTTCCTGTATTGCTGGTTTTGAAAGTGATGTGGGTTATCAGTCATTGAGAAGAAAGTAAGTCTACTGGCTCAGGAGCAAATTTGCCGAGCAACAGGATTTCAGATAAATGTTAGAGACAGATAGCTTTTGCCAGTCTGTACTTCACCATGGTTTTGCCACTAGCAGCTTAGGAGTTTGGGTAAAGTGGCATGTTCTTGAGGCTGCATTTTCACCCTCTACTCACACTGTGGGCACTGAAGTGACTGAAAAAGACTGAAGTCACTGAAGTACTATGTACTAAAACAGTGGGGCATAAATGCTACATACAAGTAGTACATAGGTAACATGCTTTTAATTGCTTGAACAGCAGGAAAAGAAGCTAAAACTGAGTATATGTAAGCTTTAAGGAATAAGGAAGCACAAGTGTGTCTGTCCTGCCAGGGACAAAACTTCCTAAGCTTGCCGGCAGGTTTGGACAAACGTAAATGCAGTGGCAGAAGAACAGTGCTTCCAGTTGCAGCTTTGCTTTTATAGCCCAACAACTAGCATAAATATTCACCAGTGCATCAAGTGGGAGGACTTGGTCTATGACTGCTGGGTGCCTGAGGGCATACAGGCTGTGGTTACCTGAGGGAGGCAGCTCTCATGCAGCTCTGTGGTTCCCTGTAGCTTTCAAAGGTGAGAAGTTGGTCAACTTTGCTTTGGCAGGGTAACGTGCATTGCTACAAAACCTCCAAAGATCTAGTGAATAGCCTACAAAGGTTACCAATATTATTATAACCCCTTTATTACATTCCCACACTTTCTACTCCTTCTCTGAGCTAGGACTAGTATTTAGCTGCATGTTGTACCCCAGCATATGGGGGTTTTAGCCCATGACTGGGCTTTTAGCTACGGCTAGGAAGTCTACAAGCATAATGACATGTATCCCTTTTTGTGAGAGTCCCATCAATATCACTGGTGTCACTTTCCATGTGGGAAGTGGGTAGAGCAGTCAGTACATGCAGAGAAAACAACAGATTTCAGGAGCTGAAAGTTTTTCACAGAATAAGAAAATGCCATTCTACGATACTGACTTTAAGCATTCTTAGTCTACTCAGTTGGTCCCTTGGTGAAGACAGGACTTTGTTGTCTCACAAAACCCCTGTTTTGTTGGGTCAAGAGTGGTTGAATACCTGCCTAGCTAATAGTATTATTAATAGTGGTAGCATAAATGAGAAATTCTCTCCAGAGGAAAAACAGCTGTTACAATGAAATGATCTTTGAAAAGTCAGCAACTTCTTAGGAACCTTTAAGATTACAGCTAACCCTGCATACAATGAAGGTCATCGCAAATAAACAGACAACAAAAATTTGCTTCTCCCTCTGCTCTCTTCCCCCACCCCCCACCCCTGTCCTTCACAGCCACCAAGCAAAGTTCTTTCTAGCATCTTGGGAAAGAGCAATCTTCAGTTTGCAGGAATGAGCATAATGCTGAATATCTCCACCACCAGCTTAAACCTCATGACTCCAGATACGAAACAGGTGAGTGTATCTGCCATATTAATTTGTGAGGATTTTGATAAATAGCTTACTGCACAATTATTTGCTGTCTGCCAAAATACTCAGTTGCTCATAGTTATTATTCCACAATAATATCTGTGGAATAGTATCTGTGGAAAGAAAACCGAACATGTAGCATAGTAGGTCTCAGTTTATTCCAGTATTCAACACAGTTTTGATGAATTATTTTCTTCTTGCATTGTCTCAGGCAGATCAATTTTGCTCTTAAAAATTCTATGACATGAAATGGATTTTCTGTTTATGGGAGTTTTTGTTGCATACAGTTACAAACTTTCAGTGTTAGAAGGGATACGTGTATGGTAACTAAAGGACAGCACAGGCATCCTCAGTTTTGTTTTCAGTCTTCCCATTTAGAGCCTTAAAGGGCAATCTATTCCTAAGGTGCTGCTAAAAATACTGTCTCTGAGATTTTGCAGCGCAGTGAAATGCCGGTGTTTTGGAAAAATGAGGCAGCCTTTTTCAAGCAGCCCGTTTCTCCTCCTTCCTTGTTCTGAAGGTGCAGACAGACTTTGGAGAATCACTGCAGTGGTTTGTGAATGATGTATGAGATGAGAAAAATCCTTGCTCAGGGTATATATGAAGAGAAAGCAGACAGACATGCGTAGTCACTGCTGTGCTATTTGCTGCGAGCCACATGCTGCGTTAGGGCATGCAACTTTCTGCCTAGATACAGCTAGAGAGGAGAAAAAAATGATTCTGCTGTCCTTCGGAGCCTCAGAATTGAAGAATAAGAAAGAATATACATATTGTCTACTAAAAAGCGTGCTGATTATTACTATGCTCTCATTGACTTATCTTCATTCTCATCCTTATTTAGAAAACATCATAATCCTCTTCAGTGAGCACTGAGACTGCGGGAGCTGCATTATGGCTGGTTGCAGTAGTGTGGAGCCTTAGTATTGGTTATACACAGCAGTGCTTTCTATAAGGACAGTTGCCCCCAGTAAGAAGCATAGGAACTTGAGGTTAATTATGTCTACTAAAAAAGTGCCAAACCCTGAAACTTGACTTGTTTTCAGCTGACATCAGGGTAGAAATGGAGTTAAACTAATTTATCTCAGGGAAAAATCCTCCCCCAGCTGTTTTGCCTTTTCTCTGAATTGACAAAACTGTTTATCTTTCCCTCACATCATTCTTTTCAAGATAGGCTAGGTCTGGGTGCTGCAGGCCTGGGAAACGTGGTTTCTCAGAGGTCCCCAGTCTGGCTGTGGTCTCCCTTGTTTCTTGTTTGTGCCAAGCATTTGATATGAAAATAACCATGGCCCAGCAACTTTGCCCTTTGAGGACCAACCCAGGAAGATGGTTGTGACCTTCTGTAAGAGCATCCTTTTCCCAGAGAAGCAGGAAGAAAAGACAAGACAGTGTTGTTGGCCCTTAGGGTAGCAGGAAACCAATCACACATGTCCCTGCACAAATGGTTTTGCAGGGACGAGCTGGTTTTGTTTTGTTTATTTATATAAGATGCAGATATTAGTAGACTGAAACAAAATGCTAATATTAGTGAATTATTTAATATTAACCAATGTAGGGCATTGGTAATTTGCTATGCTTTGTTTTCAGTATTTGGGGTGGGAGGAAATACCCCTGTCTCAAACAAAACTAAACTGTTGAGCTGTGGATTAAAAAAAAAACCCTGTCTGACTTGAACTGATGGTTTTGAGTGCTTTTCACTTTTCTTAAAATTTGGAAAAACAAGTTTTGAGGCAATCTTAAATACTTCTTTGGTTTTATGATGCTGAACTAAAATACTGGGTTATTTACACAACTCAAAATAGTGACAATATTAAATGTGTAACAAATCTTCACTAGTTCATCTCTATTGTTTGGATCACTTATGGTAAAAAGAGAAGGAAATCCTCATTGATGAGTAAGGGAATAGTGTTTCACTGGTGAACACTTACAAATTAGCCACATTTTCAGAGGCTGCTGTGCAACAGGCTGGAATATTGAAAACGAAGCACTCTTTACATGAAAGAAACACTACAAATAGCTGTCAGCTCCCTCCGACTTGATGAAGAACCATGAGCCAGAGAAACTCAAGTCAGGCTTTTTTCTTTCCAAGAAAGATAGTTGCTAGTTCAGACCTTTAAGATGCAGGATGGGAAAACATCCTAGAGAATATATTTTTATTCGATTTCAGTTGGGATAGCTGCTTCCTAGCAGCTGGCATAGCGCTGCGATTGGGATGAGAGCAATGTTGGTAACACATGGATGGTTTTAGTTGATGCCAAGCATTCAAGGACTTTTCAGCTTCTTGTACTGCTGTAACTTGTAACAGGAAGGCAGGGGACACCCAGGAAGCTGGGAGGGGACGCAGCCAGGACGGGTGACACAAACTGGTCAAAGGGGACATTCCACTGTAGTGTGTCCAGAGGAGGGCCACAAAAAAGATCAAAGGGCTAGAACACCTCTCCTATGAAGACAGGCTTCAACATGGAGCAGAGAAAGCTCCAGGGGGACCTTATAGTGGCCTACCAGTACCTGAAAGGTGCCTATAAGAAAGCTGGGGAAGAACTGTTCATGATAGGATGTAGCAGTAGGACAAGGGCTAAACTAGAAAAGAGTAGATTTAGGTTGGATATTAGGAAAAAGTTCTTCAATATGAGGGTGATAGATCACTGGAGCCGGTTGCCCAGAGATGTAGTATTCCCATCTCTGGAAATATTCAGGGTCAGGCTTGATGGGGCTCTGAATGAACTGATCTAAAGAAGATATCCCTGCTTACTGCAGGGGAGTTGGACTAGATGACCTCTAAAGGTCCCTTCAAACCTAATGCATTCTATGATTATATATATCATACAATGTCATGTTTTGTATATAGCTGGGGGGTGGGTCAGGAGGTTGGTCAACTCTGAGTCTTGAGGAGCATTGCCATTGGGTTTGCATATTTTATTAGTATTATTAAATATTATTATTGCTATTATTAATAATCCCCCCCTTTTCTTGTCCTATTAAATTGTCTTTATCCCGTGAGTTTGTTTTTTCTTTTCCCTCTCCTTTTCTGTTTGCAATTCTCTCCCCCATCCCACTGGGAGGGGAGGAGTGAGCAAACAGATTTGTGGATGTTTTAGCAGCCTTCTGAGTTAAACCACAACACTTTTCAGCCTAGCTTTTTTCCAAAACAGTTTTATAAATTATGTGGTACCCTCACCAAAGCAAGCAATTAAGATCCAAGTTACTATTATCACATGCTCTGAGGCACTGAACAGGTTGCCTGTCCTATACCAGGCAAGTTCCTTGGCATGGTTTCTGTGACTCAAATGATCAAGTGGAATTTTCTTTCAAATGACCTTTTCTTTTTTGGTTGTTACATGATTTCATTATTAAAAGATTTCATAAGTTAAATCTGAAAATAGCAATGCAGCAGAGCTGTTTTCCATGTATTAGAGGTTCGTGACAATTTGTCTCTTCCCAGAGAAATATCATATTAGTTCAAATTGTACATAAGCAAATTTAATTTCAAATGCCCCGGAGTATGCCTGAGATTTTGTCCACAATGCTACACTGCAGCTAGATTCAAAATTCTGTTTGCATATTGCAAACATGTTGGTAGTTGAAACATAAAAATGACACAGTAGGTATTGGAAGCAATGTTAGGATCCTTAGCTAGCGTGCAGAATGGCATGATTTCACTGATTTCACCAGAGTGGCATCAGTAGAAAAGTATTTTGATGAATATGATCCTTTGCTCCATTCATCACTATCTGTAATAAAGCAAGCGAGCTTTAGCAGATTAGAATTTCTCCAAAGATACTGTATGACAGGTCTGTATGATTTACTGGAGTTCTGAGCACATTTGGCAATTTTGCTGGGTCCTGCTAGGTTTTAAAGAACACCTGAAGAGATACATTCATCCTTAAGTGTGTTTATATTATCATACTAGACTTTGCTCTCCTTGTAAGTGAAATGCAGAGCTCGTTTTGATCTTAGTTTTTGATTTTCACCCCTGTACAGAACAAACATGAAACCAAAAGGATAAAGTCTAAGGAAACCTACTGATTCACACTTATTCTTTCTAATCCATACAGATCATAGCAAATCACCATATGCAATCTATTTCCTTTGCGTCTGGAGGTGATCTGGTAAGCATTTCTTCAAAGCTTTCACCCACATAGGTATTGCTTTATGGGGACTGTGTGACAAAATTTATTGCACAGCTTACTGAAAGAAAAATATAACCACAATAGCTCCTGTTTCTTGTTTCATAAATTCTTCCTGATTGTTGCCATCAAACTCTTTTTGAGGGAAACGACTGACAAGCAGTCATAAATCCTCCTCTTTGAATGACTAAAAGGAAAAGCATTAAAGGGCTGTGAGCATTCATATAATAGCAGGGCGCTGTTTTTTAGGGTAATGTTGTATAGTCATATGGGTATTGTGTGAATCTTTGTCCTGTGTTTTACTTTATACTTTTTACAGTGATAGACTATATTGTAGTTATATTTATAACAATGTATGCTTCCCCCCTCCTCGTCTTTAAGTATACTCTGAGAAGACAGCACTAAATACTGCCTTCAGGTATAGTCACTAAACTCTTGCAGCTTGAAGACAGGCTTTCAGGAAAAGACCAAAACTTTCTTACTAGTTTTGCCCAGCTTTCAGATACACCAGGCCATCTGGATCATTTAGATCAAAGGGCAGACTCCTGCTTGTTGTGCTTTTCCCTGTTTTTATAAGCAGTCCATCCAAGGGCGCATTAAATGTGCTTAAAAAAAGTGTTTGCCTCCTGGGAAGCAATGGCTGAGTTCTAAAACAGTGACATTGCTGACCTCTTACCTTAGAGGTTTGAAAGCTTTCAAACCTAGATTAATTGAACAAGTCTGCCTCTTCCTCCATCATATGATTATCTGTCATTTATCAGTCATGTACTACAGTAAGGCAATTTCTAGCTGCTTAGTGAGTTAATTCTCTCAGTTCAGCTCTGTTAAGTTGAAGATCCTTGGCATTTTCTCTTTTCACTTCACTATCCTTGGAAAACATAAGGGCAAACTTCAATTCAGTTCCAGAAGGTAAAAGGACACAGTATCATAATAATGTGGGGAACAAAAAATGTATCAACAGCAGCTTTGAAATACAACAGATTGCAATGGATGCTGTAAATGAACAATTCCTGAAGTGGGCAGAGGAGTGATTAGCACAGTTCTCTGCCTCCGTAAGAAGATTCTTCACTCCCCATCTGCCATCCCAAATGCTAAGTCCTGGAAACACCATTGCACACTGCCCACTGATAGAGTGATTTACCAGGAAAGAGGAGAGAAGCAGCAGCAGAGATTGGATTTGGAGTAAACAAGCTCTTCCAAATGTTATAGAGCGATAAAAATCATGCTACTGAGTCAGTGAGCTACCAGAGAAATCAAATTGCATGGTGTAAGGGAGCTTACAGGAGACAGTGAAATTGTGAAGCTGTGTTTCCAATAAGACCACTGCATGGTGATCTCATTCTGAGGGAGGAGAGGGCAGGTATGAATATCTAAGGATATTCTACATGGTTGTCTTGGTGGGCTAGTATCTGGCAGAACTTTAACGCAGAAACTTGTTCATAAAACAGGTGGTTCTTTTGTCCTGTATGCACACAGAAGGCAACAAGAGGCAAGGATGTGATTTAAATCACAGCTTTATTAGCCCATTTGTGGTTAGTCCAGGCATAACTTTCATCAGCCCTTAATGATTTCCACTTGGTGACGGACTGCCACCACCAAATTGTATCCTCCAGTCACTGTTGGGCTCCAGCCCATAAGTTCATCTGCTCATATGAGATTTGAAATGGATGGAGAAAGGCCATCCTGAACTAGAAACCCAGACCTCTGCCCAAGTTTCTTCAGGAAATGCGTCCTTTATTTTGAATTTTGGTTTAGTTAGAAGCAAGGCTGCCCCCACTTCTCACCCCATCTACTTCTGCTCTGGCTATCTGCCACACATTTGCTCTAGCAATTAGCTTTGCAACTTTCCTCCCACTCCCTAAGCATTAACTAACCCCATCATTCAAAATTTAACCACTGGAGAAGTGTTCCACAGTCTTGGAGAACAGCTTGAGTACCATATATATTTTTGCAATATTCCCTTTTGCAATGAGTCAGACTGTTTCTGGCTGTGTCAGTGCATGAGAGCTTAAAAATCTCTCCACCAAATCCTTTTACACACCATTTCAGAATCATTTTTAGTTTGCTTCCAAGGCTGTGTTCTGGATTTTCTTTAGCTCTCTTCAGCCCTTCCTTATGAAGCACTAAATGTTTTCCATCCATAGTCATTTCAGGTGGCTGTTTCCAGGCTGCAAGACAAGACATCTGTTTTTTGGAGATGCCTGCTGAAATTTCAGAGGGACGGGAATTTCTGAGTAAGGTCTAATAAGGCAGGTCTCTCAGAGGGCCCTGAAGGCAGCAGTTTTTCAGTTTCAGCCCTGCCTCCAAATTTTAACACTGCAATGCAATTTCTTTGAGGTGAAAATTATAGCTCATTCACACTTGTCTTCAGTCCTTGAATGTCAGGGACCACTTTGCTGCATCAGCCCAGCCCTGTATAGCCTTTTGATGGGAGTCTTCTAATTTAGCCACTGTGAAATGTGCCTGCCTTAGGTCCTTAATGGTTTGTTACAGTCAGCTTGAATCTGAGAGCTTCAGATGGAATAAAGAGTAGGTGGTTCCAGTCTCTCACACCCACGCTAACTATGACATAGATCTATGATTTACTCAGGCATAAATGTATCCATTAACTATGTTTGTTCTAGTAAATAGAATGATCTGTGGCCTGTTTTCTGGCCCTGAAACTAAACAGCACAGTGCAATTTGCATGCACACATTCACTGTCTTCCCTCCGAGTGGTCTCTTGGGATCGATGCCCTGCATGTGCTGGTCCTTCAGAGAGTTTCAGAGCATGGTGAGGGAAACCAGCACAGCTGAGTAGGGGAGAATAGCAACTATTAAATAGCATGCACAACTCTCAGACTTTTACCTTGGCTCTGGTTTATTTGCTTCCATAGACATAGCCACTTTTCTCATCCCCTGACTTGTTGATATGCATCATTACTTCCACTCAAATCATTGCCCAGACACTATGTCACTGAATTCTTAAGAAATCACTGGACAGAATTCTAGGGCTATCCTCTGCTCTGCTTTTTTTATTTTACAGACCAACCTCATTACTACTGTGTCTGAATGCCTTCCAATACTGCATTAAGTGATATGGCTACACATCTGTCACCAGAAACAGGGAGGTGCTTCAGCATCTCCCTTGCCCTCTCCTTCGGAAGGAAGTTGTGTTTATGTGCAGCACAGTGATTTGTTTTGGGTGGGCTGTGGCAGTGTGTGCTTGCACTGGGGAAAGCTAAGCTAAAGCCTCTAATTGAAGATTGATGCTTGTTATTACACTAGATCATGACATAATTGTCAATGGTCTTGGATAAGACCTCTGAAAAGGCTTTGGGTAGATTTATGCAACCATCTGTAGTGTATCCTATATGTACCTCAGGTATCCTTGTAGGTATACCTGGCTGGCCAGGCGTGCTCCAGGAAATAATGAATCTAACCAGGACTTCCTGGTTGCATCAAGGATACATGGCATTTTCCAGGTGTTCCAGCAGGCCTTGTGTTTCCTGGAAGCACCGGCTTTTCTGTTTCACCTGCACCATGATAAAAGTCTGCACTGCTTGAGCACAGGAGTCTGGGGGGGGGGGGGGGGGGAAACAAAAAATCCCCTTTGCTTACAGGAGGGCAAGCAAAATAACCCCAAATAACCAAACCCAAAGAAGATATCATCCTGCTCTTGCCAGAAAATCCAGCTAGGGTGCAGCAACAGGGGGTGACTGAGAGCTGCCCACGGGCTGGGAGAGAGTGTTCTGGGAGATGGCTGAGCACTGGCTGAGCATCTCTGTGCCGTACAGCATTGTAGTCAGTAAACCCACCTGCTTGTCACACATGAATTAATGTCACTGCTCAGTATTTTCAGGGAGTCGGGTTGTTACTCCCACTTTTTCTGCCACAGAACCAGGTGATTGTTCATGTTCTGAACAAAAATCTCCAGGTAGTAGGACTTGTAATTCTACTCCCTTCTAAATGAGGCCTGATCCCAATCCTACTAATTTTGTTTAATTGATTTTCAAAGGCCTTGTATGAGATTTTTAAGTTCTGCTGGAATAGATCACACTCTGGATAATGCAAAGTGGTGGGATCAGTACCAAAACCTGTACCTGTTTTTATGGGTCTTAAGTAGTGTGTAACTGGAGCAAAACACATATTTGAGCCTCTACCCAAAGGAATATGCATGCCCTGGACTGTGAGCTTTTGCTATGATCAGTGCAAAGATTTTTTGCATTCATTGTACATATCTTAATTTCATTTGACAGGATACAACTGACTATGTTGCATATGTAGCTAAGGATCCCGTTAATCGGAGAGGTAAGTTAGAAATATCTATTTTGCATCTCTTTTCCTTTGAGAAACATGAATTATTCATGGTATAATTCAGTCATCTTTTTTTCCCCAGAAAAAAAAAAAAATTAAATGTAGACCAATAGAAAGATTGCCTTTGACAGAGTCATGGAAAGATTGTGTAGCAATAAAGAACAGCCATGAACTGAACTGAACTCTCAAACTTGGAACACGTCTTGTCTGTAGTTCATCTCCAAATATCGCTTGGATTCTCTTCATCTCTTAAATCAAATGCCTTACTTGGCTGCGTGAGCTTCTAGGCAACAGCTAACTTTTACCTACACCCAATCACTATGCAAGAACTAAGCAGCCCTCTGATTAAGTCTTCCGATGAGGTGGCTGAATCAGTTATGTCTTCTCAGTACATGCCTAATTCTTCCCGGCAGAATCCAATTCTTTAGCAACCAGTGAGATTTTAAGTCAGCTTGCTGGAGGCTGTAATCCTCTTTCTCAAGGTTGTATTGTTTTATGAGCATTCAGTCAGGAACAGGGGAACCTTTTGTTGATTGTCTTCAAAGACTAAGATCCAGTTCAGATTCTCAAAAATAAAAGTAAATTATAAGAAGTGCAAATTACAGCCTGAAATAAATATGTACAAAAAACATTCCTGCATGTAATGCAGAAAGCATCACTAGGTCTTAATGCTAGATACAAAGTATTGTATCATGCACCTGAGAATCTATTTATTATTCATAGATTCACAGAGAAAAAAGACTAGCTCCAAAAAAAGACTCAAGCACTTCCAACAGGATTTCTGCTGAATTCAAACACTTTAACTCCAAAATGCCAACCCTGCAAACCCCAAGCTGCCACCTTAGTATGGGCACAACTAATTCAATAGCTTCCACACTTTGTCACCTCGTATGATTTACCTCAGCAATCTATTGTGTCCATGTGTAGAGATGTCCAGACCTGAGAATGTCACCTCACAAATAATTCCTTCACTAAACATAGGCTGAATATTAGTGAAACACCTAGAAAACTTATGGGGAGTGGGAGGTAGGGAAATAATGCAGTTCTTCGCCATGCTTGTTGTATTAAACACTGTTTGTCCCCAATTAGAAAGGCTCTGGCATCAAATTGTGGGCTGTACGGTGTGGAGCTGCTCTCCACCCCAGCTGATTTAGCAGTACCCTTCTGCCGAGCCAGAGTCTGGCTTTAGTTGTACTGAGAGATCTCAGTGGCAGTGTAGCGGACCAGCATCCCAGACCGGATGCTTGCACTGTAGGGTTTGGGGGAGGTCTGTGTTTTGTGTCCGTGTGTCTGGATTTTGTATGGAAACTGTGTTCTGTATATCTAAGTTGGATGTGTCTAGCCTTAACTTCCTGTCAGTGTTCCTCATTGAGCTAGTCTATCTTAGACCGAGGATTCACCTAAAAACCTGGTGGTGTCTTCCTGTGGTGTATGTAGTTCAAGTCATCTCTCAGTTTTCTATATGAAAAATTTGACAGAGTGAACTCTGTAGGTCTCCAGCTGCAGTGCACATCCTCTGTCCTTCGGATAAGTTCTGTTCCTCCTTCTTTCATTTTTCTGCACTGTTCTGAAAAGGCAGATTGATGCCTGCTATTGTTTGGACTAAACTAGTATTAATGTTCAGCAAACTATTACAGAGACTGCACCTTCCTACTCCTGCTTGCTTTTGTCCTTGTCATTAGCCATTTTCTCATAAGCCCTTTTTGCTGCAGTCTCATGTGAGATTTTTTCACACTGTGATCTTTAAGTCTTCTGCGCGACAGCTTTCCATGGAAGCTTTCCTCAAATATGTGTGTACATCAGTGCTTTGCACATCAGTGACCTTGTATGTGACCAGTATTAAAACACATTTTTTTTCAGAGGTCTAGATTACCTAGGGATCTGGATTGTTCTTTTTCACCATCGCTGGCTATTCTGTCAGTCTTTGTATTATTATCTGCAAATTACCTTAGAAGTGAGTTCGAATTTACTTCTGTATCTAAGAAAAATATTACCACTACTGTTACACTAGCACCAATCCTGCAGTACAGCTTTCACTTGCATATTAAGCTCATTTCTTCCCAAGGATGGAAAGGCTCTCGCCACGCTTTATATTCTGGATCTATCAAACTAAAGGCTGTCTGTCTTCCACTGTAACATTCACAAGAAATCATCTCTGTGTGAGCCAGACCTTCTCATCCTTTTGCAAGAAGCACATCTCCTACCTGCTGAAAGTCCATTCACGTATCCAAGGAAACATGTTATTCATTATGTCACCTACTGAAACTACTTAATGACTCATGCTTCATTTCAGCTTCAGACAGGTTCAGCAGTGAGGAATGCAGCTTCTTTAAATCCCCACTCGAGTTACAGAGTGCAAAATTTACAGCTTTGTTTGGCCTAACCACTTTCAGTCCATGTTCATGGAGATAAGTCTGCATCTTTATCTGGAGCTGACAGTTCACCACCACCGGCAGTGATGCAGAGGGGGTAAACAGCAAATACCTTTTTGGTAGCCAAGGATGTCTGCTTCTGTTTTGGAACACGTGAAGGTCCTGTTTTTGGCTGCTGAATCCACTTTCAACATACAGCTAAGGACGTTTCCCCTGACTCAGGCATTGCTGCAGCATGCTGATCTGCACAGCAGATGCTATAAGGTGAGAAGAGAGCATCATTGGATCTATTTAGCAGGGCACCATCTCATGCTGCGTGAGGTGCTGCTGCTGCTGTGGAAGACACAGCTTGGTGCCCTGGTCATTCCATACTGGCACAACTGCAGGTTTCTTGGCCCTCTATTCTGGTCTTTTCAGAAGTCTCTCCAGCAGACAAGCCTCTGAGAAGTCACTGCTAAACCTCCTTAGACTCCTTATATTGCTTTGACTAAAATTATGTCACACAAATGTCACGACCAACTCTTATTTGTAAGACATCGGCATCCAGAGCACCTGATTCCACCGAGCTGGACACTGGGCATGTAGTGAAATGCAGTTTTTCAGCTGAAGAACATATATTCAGATTGCTCAAGCAGTCAGGGGTGACAGAAATCAGTAACTCTGAACAAGTTCCCACTGTACTGCAGCAGGGCTTGGAAAAGAACTAGAGTTCAAATCCAGTCCAGGCTGTGGCCAGTAGGCCATGTTCTTGTCCAGCACTAAGTATGGAAAATGAGCTTGCCCGGGCTTTTCTGAATATTGCAAAGGTGTTGTTCATTCAGACCTTTAGCTTCCAGCTCTCAACACCCATTTACATTCCTACAGTGTCAGGTGAAATCTTCATGAGTTCATCTGTTTACTTGTAACAAAAGGTGAGACCTCTGAACCACTCTCTGATTTGAAATGAAGATGAATTTGTCTGTTTGAAGAGATGATAAAGGTTTCTTGGTCTCCCATAGAAAGGGAGCATGTGTTGCCAGCCTTCCTCTGTACTGCCTCTTGTCACAGTGGGTGGCACATGGGGGAGTGCTGAATTTAACGGGGGTCCTGGCTTTGTGCTTCTCAGTGATCCTGCAGTTTGCTAGGAGAGTCTCCATACAGACAAGAGGGAAAAGGCACCAGCCTCCATAGTTTTGGAAACAGATCAGGGCCTCAGATCTAAGAAGTATCTAGGAAGTATCTGGGAAGTATCGTAGTTACTGGTCCTCCTTCAGCCTGTAATTTGGGAAATTCTGGAAACTCAAAGGAAGCAAGCAGCTTGCAAGCTCGGGGTGATTAGGCACAAAACTCAAATGGGGATAAAGTTGAGAAAAGCAAAGAAAGTTTTTTTCATTGTTACCATCTACTAATATCTTTATAGTTTCAAATTAAAGCTCAGATTTTTCATATAATATGTTGCATTCAGGTAATAACAACTGAAATTTTATTAGATTTCCTGTCTTCATGGAATTGCTAAGATTGTGGAACTGATTTGTGGCCTTACCTGTTGCAGTTACACACCAGAGCAGTTTTATTTAACCCTTAAAAAGATCACATTCCCTGAAATTCATTGTGCCATGTTTGGGTTTCATTGAAATGTGCACACTGCAAATAGGGCAACTAAGCCTAATGTGTAGGTGTTTTTTCATAGGTCGGTGCTACCCCACCTGTGAAATACATAACCAATGATTTACATATGCATGTGTCAAATCTTTTTCATTTAGCTTGTCATATACTAGAATGCTGTGATGGCCTGGGCCAGGATGTCATCAGCACCATAGGCCAAGCGTTTGAGCTTCGATTTAAGCAATATTTGCGATGTCCCTCTAAGATGCCCACTTTCCACGATAGGTGAGTACAATTGCAGAAGACTGCAAAAGTGTCTTCTTTAGCTTTGTATCTGCTCCATCAAATGTGCTGCAGACAGAGTTGCTGGAGACAGATAGGATTTAAATACTCTAAAAAGAGATTTCTGCTGAACTAGCAAAGCAGGGTTTGCCTAATGGATATGAAAGGAGCACAGTCATTTTAAAAGAATGGGTTAAATACAGATTTCACAGAGAACTTATTGAAAAGGTCATGTGTTTTCCATCGCAGTTAGTAGGCAGAGTTGAACAGTCAAGAAGGGATGTTATTTGTGGCATTTTGTCATTGTTGTTACTGTCATAGCTGCTCCGTCTATTTAGATGAAACAAGCTGGAGTTGCTGAACTTCCAAAGTGATTATTGATGTTCCACTTTTTCCAATATTAGCCAGGATGAAGTTTTTAGGGATGTGATAGAGGCTTTGACTTCGTTGTTCTTCAGAGGATAAAAAATCTGTCTGTTTATACATGTTTAATAGGCTGAGATATAGCATTCTCTTTGGTGAGCTGTGATTTTTACCCAGGTTGCTATATGCCTGCTAACAGTAGTATAAATCCCAATGACCTGGTACCCTGTGTAATCTCTTACATCAGAGTAAAATTAATGTATCGTGAATATAAAATGCTACTGACCTGGTCTGGAAGCATTTTGTACTCACTTTAAACTTGGTAAATGACTATTAAATGTAGACTAAAACCACAGTTCCCATCTCTTGGCTTTGCAAAGTTCTTCCAGATATATATTGCTGATAGAGCAGCCATAATTAAAGGTAAACTTTCAGGCCTTAGGCAGTCAACCGAGTGATAAGATTACAAATGTTATTGTAAGATTAAATAACGGTTTTTATTAATGCACTTTATAGTGGTCTCTAAAGCTAAGAATTTAATCCATTGCAGAACAGCTCTAGATTAAGTTTGTCTAAACAGAGGAGGCCTGCTGCATGATCCTTCATTGCTTCCTGACTTATAATGGTAGCTGAATTCTCAAAATAATATGTGGTAGCTATCCCCTGACAGTCAGTCTTAACATGCTGCAAGTATCTGCAAGTGCTTTGCAAGTGAGTAGCGAAATAAAGCACTCACTTTCTCACAGGGTGCAGAGTTTTGATGAGCCATGGATGGAGGAAGAACACCAGACAACAGAACATCCCTATTACAACAACATCCCAAATAAAATGCCCCCCCTTGGCGGCTTCATTGATGCCAGGCTCAAAGCAAGACTTCCCACTGCTGCAGATACAGCTCAGGTCAGTGCAATTGCATCTCTGTCCTGGTGCTGCTGGATCCAAAATTTTTAAAAAGCATGTATTTTAAGATGGTTACATTGGGACTATTTATAGCTCACAGCCCTTTGTGTTTGAACAGTTTCCTTTTGAATGGGCATTAAGGATCTTGGGTGCAACAAATTAGGCAGATTCAGGACAAACAAAAGGATGTGAGCTCCTTATGGTGTTAAAAGATTACACAGGTTCAAGGAAGAGAAATCCATTGAGTGTTACTACATTGCAGAACCCGTGTCTGCTTCAGAGAGTATTGAGTAGCACACACTAACTGGGAAAGATTTTATGCAGAACTGTTTAAACAATCTAGTGCAGCCATTACTAACAGTTCATTATGGTAATAACTCAGCAGTGCTCAGCCAGGTTCCTAGGTAGGTTTTCCACCTCACATTGAGCTGAGCTCAGCTTGGATATTCCTACCAGCGTTGCTGTCTGAAATTTGAATGCAGTATCAGCATAGCCATCTAGAGGAGTTTTCAGATCCAGCACAACTCTATTTAAACCCAGAGGGACCTTGTCTGTAGGAAACATCCTCCCTTCAGTACTCGAGTGTGTCCCCTGGAACCACTGTGGATCTCCCAGCTCAGGCTTTGGAGAGTGCTGGGCGTGTCTTCTGATCCCAGGTGTGTTTACATGGAATACTTTCTCAGGGCTTGCTATGTGAAGACAAAGGTACCAGAGGAGTTGATGCATCATCTGGGATTGAGGGGGTTAAATAAAAGCAAGAAGCAGGGAAGTTTACATGAAGGTCGCTGATAATATCTTACTCCCACACAAATGCATTTGTGAGATATATATTCTGACACTGTGATTAATTGGAAATGAAGAGTGGGAGTACACAGAATACAGCCAAGGAAATTGCCAGAGCCACTCATAATATATCTGAGCATTTTAAAGGCAATCAAAAATTTCTTTGCACATGTGTCCATTCTAGTCTGTGGCAGGAGTGGGAGGAGAGCAAACGTATTACCAGAGTCGTCACTTAGGAGAGAAATTTGGTGAAGACTGGCATCAGGGGCCTGTTAAACAAGGTGAGTTTTAGCTGTAACACTGCAGGACATCTTGGGTGGGCAAAGCATGTGGAAATTTGTACTTCAAAGTCTTGAGGCAATGAACTGCATTTTGTTGATAGACTCCCTTTGTCTGAATTTTAGCACTGGTATCGGTGAAAACCATTTTGGTACTGACCTCTGAATAAATTATTAAATTCACATCTTCATAAAATCTTACCTTTTGCAGAGCAGTGCTTAGAGTTGCCCCAAATCCTCAGCCATCTAGCTTGTTATGTCCTAAAACCCCATGGTATTTAAAGATAGGCTGCATGGCCTGTTCTGAAAATCTGACCCACACTCAGATTGGAGTTTCCAAAGAAAGAGCTTAAGGGCAGAAACTTTTTAAAAATGTGGAGCAATGCATGTGTTTGCACAGGATCTCAGCTTCACAAATAACAAATAATGCATAATGTACTTTTTGTTGTTGTCTATGAATTTTAAGTAAATCATATTAAAACATACATGTCAAATTTCACCCCTTCCAGCTTTACAGTTTTTCTGGGGACACCATATTTTCAGATGCCAGAATATGTTACCTGTTGTTAACCCTCACAGATTTGAGGATCTCATTCCACTTTCTTCTCTCATGAGTTCGCAACTGAAGTATCAGTTTTGAAACTGACAGTCTATTTACAGGCTTTTCCTTCCCTCCTGAATAACCTGCTCCTCAAACCTTCATTGAAACACAGTTCTGAATCCATTCATCAACTTTTTTTTTGTACTAGATCCTGCATCTGCCATTCCAGGGAATTTTAAACTGTGGTGATGGGGTGTGATGTTATTTGGTCATTATAACAACACTGTTCTGTCAAAGACAAAAAAGAAGAAAAAAAGTCTTGATTTTTCTAGGATCTCTGGATGTTTGTAGTATGCCAGAAGGGAAATCACAAGTAACCCCAACAGCACAGATACCAACATACGTAAACACTCAGCATATAAATACAGACGCTTTATTGGCACTTCAGGCAGATGCTGAAAATGCCTTCAGTGGAACAGCAGATGATACCAAAGAGAGCAGCAGCCCGGGAAAAGATCTGTTTGACATGAGTGAGTTCCCTTCCTATTCACCTTTCTTTCTGTCAAGCTACCCAATATGTTTATGCATTGGTTTTATTTAATAATAGATTTTAAATTCTCCATATTTTAGTATTCCTCGTGGAGCTATGGTGAATCCTAGAATTCACGGTGTTTTCACATCCACACTTATTTTAAAATAAAGGTGGCCAAAGATTTGAAGCTAGTTTGTGTTGTATCTGAGTTGTCATTAATGTCACAGGCTAACCTGTTGGAAGGATAATAAACCAGGAGGCTTCTCATGTGGGTAAGTGAAGGAGACAATTTGTCCTGTGAATACGTTACTAGGAAGCCAATGCATGCGACAAAAACTTTGTGCAAGAGAAAAGCTGTGAGGGAAGTTAAAAGACCGTGCCTATCCCGTGCTCTGTGTAGGTCCACTAGCCTATCTAGCTGTCTGTTCCAACTTTGAAGTTAGCTTTTCCCAAATCAGAATCAAAGCCGTAGCTGTACAACAACAGTTTTAAGCATCAGGCATAACCTGATGTTGGTGCTGACAGTACACATTGTTTTCAGCCTTGCAGGAAACTTAATGGGAAATAGGGGGAAAACAGTTTGATGCAGAGAAAAATTTCTTCGTTTCTCTCCTCTTCCTACCTCAAATCAGTTGCTGACACATGCTTTATTTAATTTGCTTCATGTAATTAAAAGGCAGTGAGACAAAGCAGTTGGTGCCTATATGTTATTTGTAAAATAACGTATCTATGTTTCTGTTATCTCAGCATATATAAAACTGTTCTCCTGGCATGTTTTTGCTGAGTTATCATTCTATTTCTACAGCTTAGGGAGACTTTGTATTGAAAGAAAGGGGGAGGGAAGAAAGCTGAAGGAGTATCTGCCTGTGAACATAGATCTGAAATTAGAACATTCTGCTGCCTGAAATCAGGGTTGTTAAACTCGATTTCTAACCTGACATGAATTTGAAACATGCACATGCTTACCTCTCTGATTTATACACATTATTTTCCTAAAAAGGGAAAAGTGATGGCTCATGTTCCAGTCTTCCTTAATATTTAGTAACCACTGGATGACTGAGAAAAAGTAGTCTTAGGAGGAGCGTCAGCTAGAGCTAAGTTAGTGGTTTGTCACACTAAACATGCAGACTGAAAAAAAGGCAGGGCCCTGTGCAGACTGCAATGTAGTGAAGGCATACATAAGCTGGTCTTAAGAATTAGCTGAGGTATCAGGAATCTGTGACAGCACAGTATTTACCCTATTTCCCTGAACTAAATTAACCAAACATTGCATCTGAGCTCTATTTAGAGCTGGTGTATTGCCATGGTACTGCTCTGCAGATGTCCTTTAGTAAGTCTGGTGGGCACAGAAAACTATCTTTTTAATAAGCACTAGTTGGCCAGATGAAGGTCTTTCAAGGGTAAATAGCTTCTGATAGGTCAGTACAGCGTACCATGAAGGATGCACTGACCTTATTTACTATTTCTGCAAGGCAGCTGGGGTCTGTAATGGCACATCCTTTCATTCCACTCTACAGAAAGTAACACTGAGTTCAGGATTTAGCTGAGGTTTAAAAGATGCTTCCTTGTGGCTGATTTCAGCTAGATAAATCACAGTAAAGGTGTGACCCTGTGTCTATGTTGCAAAGCCCTCTTTCTAGGTGGTATGCTGAGTGGTAAGGGTGACTGATCCCTTCTAGAAATACCCTTGGGCTAGAGACTCGGTAATAGATAATTTCTAAATTAATACATTACTTGAAGAGAGACCAGATATGAGTATAATGACTTGGGTATCCACGTTATGTGATTTATTTAAAATGAATGTGTATATGACATACATGGCAAGTCAGAAGGAGAGCTCTGCCCCGTTCCAGGGCAAGTAAATGCAGCTGTTTACAACAGCCATTACTGAAATAAAATCATTGCCTTCCAGAAGCACTTGACCATGTTTGCTCTGATTTTTATTAGCATCTTTCTGTACATAACATACATTGTTAACATATTACACTCCTCAGTCTTAGTATAATCCATAAATCAGCAGCCTTATCAGTGCATCTTCCCTCTTTTTTTTTTAATAAAGGTAAAGGGAGTGGCTATAACATAAAACAAATGTTGTTAAAAATGACTGTAACATCACCATGTTGTAACATGATTTACCTCTGAATGATCTTGCCTTTGTTTTTGTTTCCATAATAAGAACCATTTGAAGATGCCCTCAAGAACCAAACATCTGAGGCTATGCTGAGTAAATCCACCTCCACTGGATGCACCAGTCCTCTTTTATCCCGAGCAGATGACTGGACTGTAGCCAAAGAGCTAAGCACAGAGCCATGGTATCAAGGAGAGATGAGCAGGAAAGAAGCAGAACAGCTGTTAAAGAAATGTGGAGACTTCCTCGTGAGGAAGAGTACCACGAATCCTGGCTCCTACGTGCTGACAGGCATGCACAATGGACAAGCCAAGCATCTTCTTTTGGTGGACCCAGAAGGAACTGTAAGTGCTGACTCCTAAATAATACAGGAGGTTTCTGACTCTACCCATTTTCTCTCAGTGTGTTTAATCCTGCTTACATCTTATTCATGGCCGATCATAAATACTCATATCTCTACTACGCCGTCACATCTCTAATTCTTTCCCTGATGCACCACAGGAAAAACACTGCATGGTTTCTGCACACTGTGGGGAGCTTTAGGGCCCTGATTTGACAGCAGGTTCAAGCTTTGGCCACTGCAGTACAGTCTTGGTCAAAAGTGCTGCTTCTTTATCCTTCTTGCTGAGAAGCTGCTGGTGGCTGTGCACGTTCACCCAGGCTGCGTCCTGCCGTTTCCACAGGACGTCTCTGTCAGTTGTGACACGGATCAGGCCCTCCGTGTTATCCTGCACGTCAGTCCAGTAGGCAACTGGGGTAAACCCTCTCCATCTCTTTCCTACATGGGGTCTCCCTGAGCCCACAGAGGGACCCCCCCAGCAGCAGGATGGAGTGTGAATGGGGAGCTCCAGATTTTTGCAGATGCCCTGTCCTGCTTCTGGGGAGGAGAGAATGAAAGCACCGCCATGTGTTTCACTGTTGGCTTCTGGTCGCTGAGTGTGGGCGACTCCTTTTCCTCTGTAAAAGACAACTTTGGATTACAAGCCTCAAAGTAAACGGGAGAGTCCTGTGAAGGAGTTGCCCTGTTGGCGTCTGTTTCAGCTGGGAAACCTGCCGCAAACCAGCCGAATTATGCCGGACCTGCAGTCTGTAGGCTGCAGCGAGCGGTGCCCACGGCACCTGTTGTAATTGCAGTTGCCACACGAGGGCAGTCAAAGAATGGCTTTGCACTGTCTTCGGGCCAACTGCCTGCTCCTGGGCTTGACCGGCCCCTCAGCTCGGGGAACCGGCCCTACGCTACTTTGGGGGATTCCTCCTAAGCTAAACTTTTGCCAGCAGCTTTGGATTTTTTTTGACTCTGCAGCGGGGAACCCTAATCCTCCCTTCAACATAAACCCACGAAAGGCTGTTAGGGGCTAACGGCCCCCAGGCCATTTCCCTCCGGTAGTCAAGGCACAGAGCCACCCTCCCATTTTTTCTGTGCTGCTTTGAAGAGCAGCATTAATTTGCGTAGGGACCTCCTCGTTCCCTGCACCTACCCGCTCCCTCAGCCCACTTGTGGCGTGCTGCCGTGGCCCAAGACGCTCTGAAGCTCCTCGCTCGGGAGGCGCCGCTTGGTAACAGCGGTGTTTCTGCGGCCGTGTTTAGGTTAGCTGTGTCGGTGTGATCCGTGGGATCCTGGCACAGCTCCTGAGCCGCTCTGTTTGTCACTTGTCAAGGTGGAGAATCATCAATAAGAGGCCAGTGTGTAGCCAGCCGCAGCAGCGTGCCGGCGCCTTGCAGTTCTTCCACGAGGCCTCGGCACGATTATGTGTACACATGGGTGCACACAAAGGAGGCCTGAAACTTCATTTCACTCACAAGTCATCCGGTGACATGGTGCACCTCCTAGGGGTGTGTTTTCAGAGCAGAGGTAACAGTGCAGTTGCTTCCGCTCTCATCCAGCTGACAACAAAAAGATCACTATTTCAGGTGAGGGACGCTTAAAATAGGGGGCTGCAGGATGTTTGTAGGGTTTAGAATTAGGGCTGGAACTCTGGTGGTGGTAGAGCATATTGCTGCTGATGAGAAAACTCTCAGCTGAGTTGAATGGACTAGAAATGTATTAATCTGTATATAGATAACAAAAGCTAATGCTCTTTTGAAGATTTTTTTTTTTCTTCATTTTGAAAATATAGTTTTGAATGATGACACAGAGTGATGCTCAAAGCAGTATGGTTCAGAGATCAGGAGAGCCTGTTGGTTTTCTTCAGTGATACAGCTACACACAGACTGGGCAAATAGCATAATTTGCCATCAAAGTTGTTTATTTCTTTTTCCCCTCTGACTTCCTGTGCTAAGTTTCTAGCAGTTTTGGCAGACCTCAATGATGCAGTCTGAAATATCTCGTGAGGTACCCACTGCTGGGTAAGCTGGCTCTGGAAAGTTTTAAATAAAGTTGTTCTCTCTTTCTGAGAAAAGTTCAAGGAAAGCAGGTAACACACCTCACTTCTCAGGAGTGCTCACGGGCTTCTGCGTAAGGTGGAGCTGGTCCATCCCAACACAGATCTTTACTGTGTTTGCTTGAGAGGACATCTGCTCTGTCTATGGAAGCTGTATGCTCAAGTTGTTCTAAACACAGGAAGGAAGACCTGGTTAAATGATTAAAGATTGCTTTGTAATAAATACAGTTTTTGGTTGGCCTGTCCTGCTTTTTGACGGTTTGACCTTGCACTACCTTTTCCTCTTATCATGTGTGTAGTAATTAGCAGTAGGATGCTGGTGCAGAGCAGTTCTGGTAAATGTGCTAGACAAATGACGTTCCCCTCCCCCCCCCCCCCCCCCGAAATGTTTTGGTTTCAAAGACACAGGAGTGTCCTGTGCAGCACAGGGCAAACCCAAGCCACGTGCACCTGGGGGGCTGGATCTCTGTCAGGGAAGGGAATTTTTCCAGCAGCTGAAGAAGAAATTCTTTGCTGAGGAAAGCACAAAGATGCTGAGGCATGTGGACAAGAGTTGGGTTCTGGCATCTCTGGAGGGACAACTCTTTCTAATGAAAAGGTGAAAACACTTAAAAGAAGCAGGGTGGTCTCTTGAAGAAGACAATTTGATCTACAAATCTGGCTTGAAGTGAAACAAAGTGTTGTACAGAAAGTTTTCAAGCAGACCTATCATGGGAAAGTAATAGTAGCAGACTGACCCATGTGTTGCATGCAAAATATCTGGAGATAATAGAGGCAGAAAGAGATAAAACATAAGCAAATTCCAGAAATGCCAATTTTTCAGTGATTTTGATGGGGGAAGGGTAAGTGTCTAAAACATAATTAATTGTGTCACTTTATTCTTAGACAATTTTAGGGAGAAGTTAAGGGGAAAAGTATTTTGCTCTTTAATCTGTCTTCTTGCATCCTTTTTTTGAAGGTGCGTACAAAAGATCGTGTCTTTGACAGCATAAGTCATCTCATCAATCATCATCTTGAGAATAACTTGCCAATAGTTTCTTCTGGGAGTGAACTCTGCCTGCAGCAGCCTGTTGAGAGGAAACACTGACTCCAGAAAACTATTTTAGTTTCTGTTATTTGCAAGCTGTAGCTGGTGGAAATTGCAGATCTGAAAAAAACATGTACATGAAAAAAAAAAGTATATTCACATATATTTTACCAGTATGTTTCCTTTAGGTTTAAGAAGCCCCATTTCATACAGTACACTTGAAAATTCTCAATGCTTTGTGTAGACATGAAGTTGCAGCAGAAGGCTTTCCTAAAAAGTAATTTCAATAAATTTACTCAGATTCTCTAATGTGAATATTGATAGTGTATATATACACATTATATATATAAATACAATATATATTTATATTTTTCAAGTCAGTCTGTTGATGGTATAGAACTATCTTCTGTGCCATGTGTTTTTACTAGAAGAAAAATGCCAATTGTGATTGTTCAGATAAAAATAGAATTCCGCAGTCTCAGTTTCTTGAGAAAATGAATATTGGGAATCTTATTTCTGATTTTACCTAAGAAGCACAACTATGAGGATTACAGACGGAATATGCTGGTTAACCCTGGAATGAACCTGAATTCAGCAACTTATATTCCAATTCAGAAATTAAGCATAAAATGTTTTTGAAAAGCATTATTTGGTGTAATTGATATCAAAAGCATTGTATCTTTCTGATGTCAACTTTCAATTCTTATATGATGCTACTCAAAACATTTGTATCTTGCTTTAACAACAATTTGCTGTGATCTCTCTGTGCATGAAGTGTGTGCATTTAGTTTTTCTAATGATAATAGAACAATATTCTGTAACTTTAGTTTATTAATTTGAGTGCTAAGATTATTTATAAGTAGTTATCTGCTTATGGTGAAGATCTAGGTGTCCTTGACTACCAGTCTCCAATGAGATGCTGCATACCTATTAGGCAAGTTCAAATAACTTGTGTTTAATCGGTTTAGTGCAAGATGTACATGGTTGGTCAAAGACATATCTGAAAATACCTTTTCTTCTTATGAACTGTGAAAACTATCATGACTCAGTGGTCAGTTTTGCATATGATGTCATTTGCATTTACCTACCAAAGGATAACATGACTTTGGCCTTCAGCAAGTGATAGGTATTGCAAATATACTGCTGTTTTCTAAATACCAAATAGAAAAATACACTAAAGATGCATTTCTGGCAGAAATGCCCTTGGCTCTTGGTACTGGGAAATGTTTTAAGGGAGGTTTGTACTTACTATTCAAATGCAAGCACTATGTGAAGCTATTTTGCTGTTTTATGAAGCTTATAAAGAGCCAGACTCTATAGACACAGTTCCTGTAAAGGCAAAGTTTGTGCCAGACTCAGAATTTAGCCTTCAGTGTTCCAAGGTTTTCTCTAGCACCAGTATCTCAAATCAGATCTTCAGGCTTGATTCGTAAAGGCTAGGAGTCAGCAGGGTAACTCAAGGTTAAGCACCTGCCCACCCCAAAGTAGGCAATATTTAAAGCCACTTAAAACTAGATTTGGATTTGAGAATTTGCTAAGTTTAAAAAATTACAACCAAATGTACCAAAAGTTTTGCTGAGAATCCGTTCAGATAGGATCATTATAGTACAATTCTGAAAGAATTTTCTTGTACCTTCTGCTTTCGTATATGATGAAGTTGCAGCTTGAGAAGATTTGTTTTAGTTGATCTCATGAATGAAAATGATTGAGGTACCTAAGACAAGTCATGTGATCTGTGCAGTAAAATTAAACTTGATTCTGTAATCAAGACATTCAGAAGCCAAACTAAGACATTATTGAACCAAATGCTTCTGATTAATTTTCTTGCATATAGTTACTAGTTGATATTTCTAGGTCTGTGTGGCAGAAATATATGCTGCATTCCAATTCAAATTGTATGGCACTAAGGTTAGCAGAATTCTTAACATTTGGGTTGTCCTTTTACCACGGTGGCAATGGCAAGGGAAGGTGAGGAGATCTTATACCCCAAAGCAGTATCCATCAAAATTACTTTATTGAAGAGCATCCGTGTTGCACGTTATTCCAATATGAAGGATCTCAGTTGCCACCTTCTTTGTCATATATAGCACTTGTAATTCCATGCTCCCACCTCCCTACAGTCATGTCCTGGTAAGTTTTTAGTCTGGTATCACTAGCTATAAGAAAAGGACTCTCTTGTGCTTTGAATGTTGTGTTGATATAACATCATTAAGAGTCAGGTGCCTAACTCCCTTAGGTGCCTTCAAAAGTCCTGCTGCCTACGTCTGTTCTAGATTGCTAAATATCCTGCCAGTGTATGCCTGGAAAAATGTGACAAGATAAGGACGTATGAATGAGGACACTAAACATACACTGAAATGACCATCTACATTTTTTTACCTGTGTCCTAGCTGTAGCTGTAATAACTTAGCAGCCACTTAACTGCGTGGTTTAGAAATTAAAGCAGGTGGCGAGGAGGCACAAAACAAAACAGCTTGACAGAAATATTAAATTCTCCAGACTACATTTCACAAACTCTGCCTCCAGGAAAATGTGGCTATTTTAAGCTGCTCTGTCAGTGCAGCCAGTTTCCCCAGCTCAGCATGCCCATTGATGATGCAAAAGGTTGCACATAGCTCAGTCTGATGCAGTTTGGTCCAAGGTAGCACCTTTGGACTGCAACAGTGCCCTGGTGCCCAAAGAGGCCAGGAGATCCTCTCTGTCCAGGTGTGAAGATCCAGAGGCTTTTCTAAGTGACCAAGAACCAAATCATCTCAAAGTTGTCCAGAAGGAAGGGCATGTGGGCCAGACAATGCTCCTTTTGGGGATCCTGACATTGATTTTTGTCACTGTCACTCTTGTAGGTTTAGCTTTTCCCCATATGAAAATGGTATAAAAACTGTACAGCCATTTGGAGAGCAGCTCCAAACCTGTTGTCGTTGAAGTCAAAGACTATTTTACACTGAGCTCAGCAACACTGAATTGGATCTGCTGGACGGGCAGGGCTCATTTCTGTGAGAAGCCAACACTGCCAGCAATTAAAGAGATGTAAAGATTGTGAGATGAGCTCAAATGCTGTGCAGTTGTCTGAAAAACAGGCAGCTGACAGCACAATTTGAGTCTTTTAATGTTTGCCTTTGGCTTTAAGTCCCCTCCCCTTTTGTTTTTATTCTCTTTTGTACAGTCCCAAGGGCTAGACACTTCTTGGTGATAATTCAGTACCATGACTTCAAGGACTGGGATTTTACTGAAAGAACATTTTTACTAGACTCAATAGAAATAACTAAGATTAGACAATATTATGGTATCCTTTGATACCCGGGGATAGCTGAGAAGTCAGAACTGAAACTAAATAACCTCCAACATTTTCTACATTGTTTTTGAGTCCTATCTGGTTATCAGTTTTGATTGCAGTTGTGTCGCAACTATGTGAACTATGAGTAATGAAAATGCTTTAGATTCTTTTAAACAAAGAACCTTCAGGAGTGAACCAAATGCTTCTGATTCATTTTATTGCAGATCTAGAATTACTAGGTTAACAAAATTTTCCAGTGATGCTAGCATGATAGATTGGACATTGAGGTACAGTCATATTCCCAAACTTTCAATTATTTCAGGTGCTGCAGAAGCAACGAAACCTCAGAGGTAGAAAATGTGATTTGAAAACTGAATTACCTTCCAATTACAATGGGAGCTTGCTCAGTGTGAGGACTCCCAGGTTCCCTTCTCTAATGCAGGAAGACACCGTTCAAATCAACCATACCTGGGAGAAGGCTGACTATAGGAGATGCCATTCCCATGGCTTACTGCCTGCCTTCCTGCCCAGGGCTTTGCACACATGGTGAGGATAGGTTATATGAAATACCTTTCCTCCTCTTCAAGTCCTGCAGCACTCACACTGAGACAAGACACCAGTTCTGCCAGAAGCCTCTCTGCCACACATGTTCAATACCAGCTTGAACAAAGGACGTAATCCCGTGTCCAGGATTTGAGTGCAGAATCTGCACTATCACTGGAAGGAAACGTTTACTAATCATCTGGTAAAAGTCACCTGCCAGCACTAATTTTTCTATATCCTGGGTTCATTCTTTTTCTTCTCTGCAGAATAATACGCTCACATTTCTTATCGTCATGGTCCCCAGGCATCATGCTGTGCAATAAGATGAGGAGAATTTATAAAATTTATACTACAGTGCAATTGCTGCTGGCACATCAAGTGCCAGATGCCAGCTACAATGTATTCATAACAGAATTGATGCATATTTAGATATTTTTAAGTAGCAAATGCTCCATTTGAAAACTAGCAGAGTTTTGCAGCCTCCAGGAAATTTACAGCTCTAAAGGGGAAATTTGGAGCTTGTGAATATTCTGACAAAGGTTACAAACCCTACTCTCAAGCTTTTGTTCTTAGCATCCAATGTCTATCTGAAGTAAGTGGTAGAAGCGAGAATTTACCTTAAGTACACCTTGTGTGCATAAGGTTGCATAAGTCTAAGCTGAAGTAACAGAAACACTTAGCTTTTTATTTTCCAGACATTTTCAAAGTATATCTGCATAAAATCCAAATTCAGATTCACATTAGTGTACTGCCAAAAATATGTTGATTGGAACGGTCTTATTGCCCAAACCCAGGGTTGAACTCTGCAAATCTGTGCCTGCTCAAAGCTGTCAGGAGCTCTGTGCTCAGCAGTACTTTACACATCATCTGTGGGCCTTGCTCACATACATGGCTGGAAGGGGAGCCAGCCTGTGGAGAAGGCAACACAGACATACAATTTGACTGCAGTTAACCAGAGGCTTTGACTGGGAATGAAAAGCTGTCTTGGGAGACAAAACCCCAGGGATAAGAAATGTGAATCCAGGAAAGGTGAGTCAATAGGCATATAAACCACTAATAAGTATAGAGAGGTGTTGACAAATTACAAACACGCTAATTGGTTGATAGGGTTAAAGCAGAATGTCTGGGGAGAGGGACTACAAAATACCTGGGCAATGCCTAACAATTATCTCTTTATGAGACAGTTATGTTCATAAGCCCTGATCTATTCCTTTGCATCCTCCAACATAAGCACCTCATATGGCATCCACTGAGAAAAAACAGGGCTTTTTTTTCATTTCTTTTTTTTTTTGTCTAGTAAGGGGGATAAGATTTTAGAGCCACACATTTCTAGCAAAAGGACCATATAGGGGAAAAGCTAAATAAAGAGTGTTTAAACTTTGTTTGACAACAGAACAGGCTGTGAAAACCAAAGGAAGAAAGAAGCTAAAGCTGGGTGACTCATCCTACCCTACTTTGCGGGAGACAGCATGGATGACTCAGAAAAGAAAGGCAGCTTCAGTTCTTTTGAGATTAAGATGAAGATTTGCGTTTTATGTAGGTAGCTAGAAGGTCAAATAACGTACAGGTAAAACAGACAGCTTTTTCCAGTGGTCCTCCTTTTTATTCTGTGTGGCAAAACACACCAAACACACCCAGGCAAATACTCATTCAAGATAAGTGAATTTTTTTATTAAATGAAGAATGTAAAGTTTATAATTGGTATCTATCTGTGTCCTTTGTGGCTAGATTGGTGTGATAACTGCTTCTCAGTGAAGTCCTGCAGAGTTAAACCTTGAAAGAAGCCAGGTTTCTTCTTTTGGGGTAAATGTTTTTCTTCGCATTGTGTGGGCAGCAATGACAAAAAAGCGACTACTTTGCTGTAAAAGGGAGTTTGACTGTAAATTTGTTATTTATTAATATTTATTACTTTTAGAAACATTTTTAACTGAGAATTGCAGGAAAAATAATGTATGTGGAAATATTGTGATCTTTTATATTCCCAATGACTTTTGTGAATCTCAAGTTTTTGCCTGTCCGCTGATTGTGGTATTCTGGTTATAGAGGCAAATTTTGTTTTTGAGGAAGTCCTTGAGCAACAGAATTTGGAATAAAAGTGTCATGCAACTGTTTTCTGATTATTCAGTTTGTATATGATTAACCAAAGTAATAAAATAATGAGCACTGCTATCAAATTGAGATGCAAGTGGGCTTGAGTCTATTCTCCCATGGCTGGTTTCCTAAGGCCTCGTTTGTTTCCTGGATTTTTTATTTACCTAAAGGAATACTCATTTTGTAGCAGAATAAATTAAATTCCACAGGGTTTACCTGGGTATTGAATATCAGTAAGTCATTCAACTACTGAGTAGAAACAGGGAAGAAAAAAGAGGGTAAGGGCAGCCAACTCCATGGTCTTTCCATGGAGGATGACTTCAAGGACAAGATCCATGCAAGAGCTGCCATTTGCTGTAACATGGAGAGGAGAAAGGCTACACATCAAAATTAAGCTTAGCTGGGCTCATGTTCCTCAAAACCTCTTTCTCCACTGCCCAATAGTCTCCTTACAAAAGCCCTTCCCTCTCACCCACTTGGGAGAACAGCTGAGCCCAGAGATGACCTGGGAAGTTATATTGCTCTTGTGGAGAAGAAATGCAGCTCTGAAGGCAGCATGGGCACCAGCATTCCTCTGCATGGTGCCTCCAGACCACTCCAGGTGCCAGGAGGCCTTAGGGCTGCAGCAAGTCACTGAAACCCCTGATCACTGCTGCCATGCCCGTGTCTGTTTTACCCTGAGAAGGGAGCGTCTCCAGGCCTGGGGTGGCTGTGGGGGCCCAGAGCTGTGCCTTTGGTTTCACTGCTGGGTTAAGTGGCAGTGCCCAGGGCAGATGCCAGCACAACTAGGCTCAGCAGGGACTGGGTCCTCTCAGGACCCTGGCTTTTGGGCACTTCACACACAGGTGTGTTTTCCATTTCTTTACTGGAGCAGCTGGAAATTACAAGCCTTGTAGGCAGTGCAACACCCTAATTACACCTGCTTCTTCTGAAATGTGCCTTTCCAAGGCAGCAGCCGTTCACGGTGCTGCCGGAGCAGACAGTCCTCTAAGCAGGGGAGCCAGAGGGCCGAGTCTGCTCCCAGGAAACCAGAGATCAAGCCTTCCTCCCTCACCACAGGCGATGGAGACAGAGCCTCCTGCCTTCAGCTGCAACGATGTTCCCACAGGTACTGCCCTCAGGCATGAAACACAGAGTTTAAATGCACGTTTTTCATAGAAAGCCAACCCCTTTCTTTTCCAATTCGTTGGAAAATGACTGCTACACAACAACTTTGGTTCAAAGGTCTGAGATTTAATTAAAAGTTTTCAAAATGTTTATGGTACCTAATGAACTGAAAATACTCTGCCAGATTGTTGGCAATGAAACTCTTGGAAAGCATCTTGAGAAAGCTTTTTTTTTCTCCTAAGGTGATATGATTTGCATTTCCTTTGTAATCCAGAACCAAAATAAATATTCCAATTACTGAAATAACATGAATGAAACACCAGTCTTCTTTTTAAAACCAACTGGGAAAGGGAGACCTGATAAAAAGCTTCAATTCCAGCATGTATTTGAAGGAATGTAAAAAAAATTTTAGGGTAAAAGAAGACTTTCTCCATTGTTTTCCATGATGTCTTCCTCATTGTTTATGGTGGACTGTTGTTAAGACTTTGGCTTCTTGTAATTTAAAATTTTGCTCTGAGATGGTCCAGAATCTGTGCTTTACCTGACATATCCCAGTGGGATGTACCCATTGAGACTGTATCCACAACAGTTTTTTTCTCTTTATGTCATCAGTGTTACACTTGAACCCATGAATCTTAGGAGCCTGCTTCAAATACAGCAGGGTAGTGAACTAATAAAATATCCCCACAGCTCCAAAATAAGAGAAGGAAGTCAAAGTAGAGTAAAAACTTTTTGAATGGACATGCAATCACATAGCCTCCAGCAGTGGAGTTCCTTGCATTACTTGTGCCTTGCATCAACTCTGACAACAGCTAAGGCTAGAATCCAGTTGCTAAATCTCACTTCTGTGTGCATGTTCTTGGACTCTGGCTATGAAAAATATTCATGTTTTTCATCTAAATAATGGAATCATGTAACATCCATAACATGAAAGTTGGTGTGGAGTCAGCACAATGTTTTCTGAAACCATTGTGCTGCTAAGGGCTTTCTGCTCTACAACAGCAAGGAATGCTGCAACACACCACCACCTCATGAGCTAACATTTATAAGTATACAGATGTTTTAGCTGTCAGTTTTCAAAGAAGCAACTTCCAGGGGGAACTTCCACACTGAAACCACAGCCAAGTATCACTGTAAGATCTAAAAGCCTAGGCAAGCTATGGCAATGCAATGTCACCACTTCTGTTTCTCACAAAGCTACAGAGCTGCTGATCCAGCTTGCAGTTCATGTAGTTATATCACACTTAGCTTAGTTTAGCTTCTTCTTCTCTAAGTGCACTGCCTTTCAATGTTACTGGTAGAAATTATTTTGTATTTACTACTCTTTCACAGCTATTTCATTCAAACACAGGGTTTTTTTGTTCTTGAACTTTTTTACCAGCATAAAACGCAGACTGTTAACTTGTAAAAGAAAATCACAATGCCAACCTCTACATTTTAAAGGCTTTTGCTACACACATTACACAACTTATACACTGTACATACTTGAGAAGAGTCTAATGCTGCTGCTTTAAATGATTAAGACCAGATTAAAGCTAAGGGTGAGCTCTTTCATGCTGTGTATTAAAAAAAGCCTCAACTACGTCTGATTGTGCATAAGGCAAGGTGTGGTTTGAGAAATTAAACACAAATCTTTGAAAGAGTTCAATAAAGTTAGATGCTTACATTCTTACAGAAAGACAATGGGAACTCAGCTCAGAATTTCCCATCAACCTCCACTGAAGCCTCCAGCCATAAAGTACTGCTGATGAAGTACCCTGGGCCACTTCTGTGGAGATTTGAAACCAGATGTTTATGAAGTCTTAACTGCTCTAGGTCTCAGGGTATCCCTCTGATGCTGAACATCATCCTGTACTGAGACTGGTAAGGCAGGTTGTTTTCATACAGGTTTCTCTGTAACATCCTCTCAAAAGTAGCAAGTTTGAGGCTCCGGGAAAGTTGGAAGGTGTTCCAAACTAAGCAGGCTTTCATTCCAGATCCAAGACAGGGTCAGATGTAAATGGGGATATGCCCTTCAGCATGGTCCTGTTGTACCACATCTTCCCTCTTGTATCTGCAAAAGTGCCCGGAGACAGCAGGAGCGTAGGGTCCCACTGCCAGAAAATGGGATCTTGTCCCACTGGCTGGACTTCTTCCCAGGGAGAATATCTAACACAATCCCATGCTGTGGAAGTGCCTGGAGAGAAGGAACTCCACAAGGACCCGTTCTGTGGTTCATTGCTTTCTGAAATGACATGTCTCTGTTTCAGAACTGAAGAATCTCAGCTTAGGTAGTGCATTCACAATGTACACAGGTTTACATAGGTTTAACATACATTTTTAAATACGCTGGAAATAGTAAGTAAAAATATATGCATTGAAACAGTACATACACTTGATACTTGTGTGTTGTTGGGTCACATTTGAGCTACTTTAAATAGTGAACAGGTATAGATAACCTCTATTATTTACTACTGCTTGTTTAAAATAAGTTGTGAAATGTCACAGCGACAACTATCATCTTGTCTTTCACTAAACACGAAGAGTTTGAATAATAGTGGAAAAAATAAAAATACTGCATTGATTAAAGTTCTTGTCAGTTAAAAGCTACTACTTCATTTATTTTCAAATATCCCCATTGAAACACGCCTATTTGTATAGTCACCTTACACTGTACACTGCAATACAATGCTTAGCATATTGTAAACTTTTACCAAAAAACCAACTTTTTAATAAGGAATTGTACAAATATACAGCTCTTTATACCACATGTATATAAGGCCATTAACATAACAGCAAGATACATATAGAGAACTATAATCACCAACATATGTAATGAGCTTTCCTCCCAGTCTGCAGTAATCAGGCTCATTTTCCAATTGTCAGCAGTATATAGTGAATACTGAAGTTTTTTATTGATTTTATCGATGTCTTGCAAGATCAGGCAGTACCTGATGGAGCCTCATCATGCAATGCCATCGTGGTGCACAATGTCATTAGATGTGCATAGGCTTTGTACTGGATGTGGGGTAGTATGAAAGTTTTTTTCTGAATCAGGTGTGTTACAGAATGAACACCCAAAGCAAACGATTGGTAATAAGTCCTCAAAGTTAAATAAGTGGTTAGTGTTTTCCCCTGTGACTTAAGTGCATGAATACTTAAATTACACTTGCAGTTTAGCCACAGAAAGGTACTTGTCTTGAGGAGTCCTTTACTTGCAGAAGTTTCCATTGTGAAATGAAGATTCATTTTTCTCAGCGATACATGAGGGAATATTCATGTGCGGGAAATCTTCCTTCTGCTTCTGGGTATTGCTGCTGCTGGATTTACTTCGACTGTTATCTGGTGTGGGCTGAATAGGCAGAGATCTGGACACATTGGATTTCATCAGGCATCCACAAACTAGTCGAAAGAAAGCCCGCCGCATTTCCTTACTGGCCAGAGTGTAGATGATGGGGTTCATTGCAGAATTGATGACTGCCAGAGCAATAAACCAGTTGGCTTTGTACAAGATAGAGCATTCCTTGACTCTGCAGGCCACGTCAATGAGGAACAGGATGAACAGTGGAGACCAGAAGGCAATGAAGACACTAACAACAATGACGACAGTCCTAAGGAGTGCCATGGAGCGCTCCGAGTTATTGTGGTTGGTGACATTACGACTGCTGGACTTGACCAGGATGTAGATACGGGCATAAAGGATGACAATGGCAACCAAAATGGCTATGAAGATACTGATGCAGAAGACCACGTACTTCTTGGAGTATAGAGGCAAAATCGTTGAGCAATCTGGTAAGTTGTCTATACAATTCCAGCCGAGGATGGGTAAGGCACCCAAGGAAATGGAAATAAGCCAGCATGTACCAATGAGGAGGAACACTCTGTATTTTTTATTTGCATCGTAAGGCCTCATTTTAATCATGGTCAAATGCCGCTCGATAGCTATTGCTAGCAAGCTGAAGGTGGAAGCTCCCAGGGCAACAAACATGCTGCCTTCCCTAATGAACCAGATTGTGGAGGACAAACTCAGTGTTTTCTTCCCAGACATAAGAATGTTTACTTTGTAAACAATCCCAGCTAAAAGATCACAGAGAGCTAGGTTGCCAATAAAAAAGTACATGCGGTTGTGAAATTTATTGTTTTTCCATATGGCAATCAACACCATCAAGTTTTCCAGGACTATGAAACTACACAGGATCAGAAACGCAACAGTGGGCAGGTCTATGCTATCCGTTGCCTTTTCCCTCGGAATAAGCTTTCCTGTGTAATTATAATGCAGTACGATCAGAGGGTCCATCTCTTCACTCCCCTGAAGGCTGACAAGGGCACCGGGCGGCACGGTAACTGCTGCCATCATCTGCTCGCCGACGCCGGGCTGCTCTCCGCTAGTGGCACGGCAGCTCAGTTCCGACGGCGTTCCACAAGAGGGGGATCGAGCCACGCTCCTCCAAGCGCTCCTCTGGGAGGCGGTGGGTATCCCCAGCTCCAGCGAGCCTTGCATATTACTCCGGGAGAGCGGCTTGCAAACCAGGCTCTGAAAGGAAAAAGCACAAGCGCGACTTTAGTCACACCGTCCTCCCACGCTGCCCGCGGCCCGCGCGGGTGCCCCAGCCACAGCCCGCACCCGGGAGCCCAGGGGGTGCTGCCGGGGTCCTGCGGGGCTGCGTGCCCAGCCAGGGAGCCGCGGGTACCCGTCAGTCCCGCTCGGCGCAGAGGCCGCAGGAAGAGGCGGGCGGCCCGCAGAGCTGCCCGCAGGCGTTTCCCCTACAAAATTTCAATACTGAGAGAAGATCGCGGAGGAGAGGTGAGAAGGGTTTTCGGTCACGGTCCCGGCAAGCCCGGCTGTGCACGGGCAACCAGCTCACTGCTCCATCCGTCGCGGTCTGGGCATCAGCAGGGCAAACTCGCTGCTTAATGAGCTTGTCCCTGTTCCCCATGCAGACCTCAGGTAGCAAAGAGCCTGAGAAAGTTGGTGTCAAGTCTCGATGCCAGCGTGCGTGTTGCCAATGCCTAAAATAACTTCCCACCCATAATAGTATAAAATTACAGTTTTTACAATTAAGGAAATGTCCCGAAACCCAGTCATCACCATAAACCCAATCCCACTTCCCCTTGGATTTCTGCAACCCTTTTAAAAATAAACACATCAAGTCACATAACTGCAAATATTGCTGTTCCTTACAGCTACTTTTTATTTTCCTTTGCATGTGTATACCAGGCACACATTTACTGTTGTCGGGGGTTGCTTTGGTTTTTTTAATATACCAACTTCAACTGTCCTTCTCAATGTACTTACATTTTTCTTTAAATTATGATATTGATTAACTGTAACTTTTTCCCATGGACTTTGATAGGTTGCCTTTTAGCAGCAGATCCTCCTAGCTGTCTCTTTTTTTTCCAGTGGCATATATAAATATTGGAAGAGATCTGCATGCTTTCGTAAAAATATCAGAAGATGTCAGAAGCGATTATCATTTTACCAGAAATAGAGTTCAGTTACTGCATACTCAGTAAGAACTGGTGCTCATGCCCCAAATGTATGTATTGACAATGGACGGATAGCAAACTTTTCAGCTGGGTAACCAAACCAGGAGAGGGATGAGGAGAGAACTGGTTCCATCTGAACCAAATTTTTAAAGGATTTTTTTGGGTTTTTTTCCTGCAAAATGTAAGAAAATGGAAAGTTGTGTTGGATGGGTGGACATTTTCCATTTGCTCAAAATGAAATAGCCTGGTTTAGGGAACTCTTGAAGAGCTAGAGCTCTTGACCGTAGCATTTATTTACTCAAGGGTCACGAGCATTTCCCAACACACACGTGGAAGATGCTTTCAAAGAACGGGTATCAAGGGAAGAAACTGAGGTCTGAACCTCTGCTAGAGACCAGCATACCAACAGTTTTCTACCTGCAGCCTGTACATCCCAAGAAATATCTGATTTACTAATAGAGCAGGCTTACTGTTGGCAGGCTTAGGTTTAATATAGAAGTCTCTGTACTTTCATTGGAAAATAGCAGCCTTCCAGTAGATAAAGAGGGACTGTTTATCAGGGAGTGTAGTGATAGGGTGAGGGGTAACGGTTTAAAACTGAAAGAGATTAGGTGTTAGGAAGAAATTCTTCCCTGTGAAGGCGGTGAGGCCCTGGCACAGGCTGCCCAGAGCAGCTGTGGCTGCCCCCTCCTTGGCAGTGTTCAGGATAATGAGGCTTTGGGCCACCTGGTCTAGGGGAGGGTGTCCGTGCCTGTGGCGGGGGATTGGAACGGGGTGATCTTTCAGGTCCCTTCCAACCCAAACTGGTCTGTGATTCTATACACAGGTTTATTAAGGTCACAAAAACACGTGAGCCTCTGGCCGTTCCAGCACTCTGAAAAATGGGAGAAGCATTTTTAAGAGCCTTCTGGAAGAGGGCCACATCCGAGATCGATGCAAAGGGATTTAAATGATAACCCACACTCTATTTTCCCAATCTCCCTTTTACTAGATTCCCTCCTTCAGAAAAGAAATAATCTGATAAAAGCCTGCAGTGAACTGACTTGAATTCTTTAGTACATTCAGGATGTTTTAAAACTTAATTTACTATTTACCTATTATTATTATTATTATAATTATTGTTGTTGTTACTATTATTATTTCTCTGTTCTAGTTCTTAGGTCCAAACTACTTGGGTGAAGACACTGTCTGAGAGAGACATATTAGCCAAGAAACACAGTTTTTGCTTGGTGTCCTATCCAAGAAACTAAGTTTTGCTTAGTCTTTTTTAACTATGAAGATGACAGCAACCATCTCATTCATCTCCCAGGAGCAGAATTTGGCCCTCGAGTTGTTGACCTCTTTTCTGAAGCATTGTAACAGTGAAGCTCTTCAACTGAACAACTTCACCTCAGCTAAGGTTCAATCTAATTGTAATTCAGTTACAATCTGCACACTGTTATCACAGAAACTATCACAGTCTTTCATTGTATTGGCTTATAACAAAATGCCACTGTGTCTGTATGAATTGCAAGTGCTTTCCACTGTAAAATAAACAATCACATTTGATTAGAAAAGTATTTGTTAATGGTAGCTCAACTAGTGATACTCATCAGACTGGCTGATGGCTGCATGAGAGAATCACACTCGTAACATTTACAAGCACCACATGCAGCAAAATGAATGTTCCTGTAAGTCTTTTCCAAAGAGAGTTATCTTACTGGTCTATCAAAGGGCAAATATATTTTTTTCTGTGAAGAAAATTACATGCCAGATGTAGGACTTCATCAGCCGCAACTCAGCAGCTGTAAACTGTCACGACTCCAGTAAAGGCAACCGTGCTACACCAGTTCCCCTGGCTGAGGGCAGGGACGGTGCACTCAATCAGCAGAAATCATACAGGGTCTCTTCCATTGTTGGTAATTACTACTTCTCTTAAAATTATAGCAAACTGCTTGAAAGTTAAATATAAATAAAAATGTAATAAGTTAAATTTATTATCTTCTGGCAGAAACATTCTCAGGTTGTATCTTTCAGCCATATTACCTTTTTCTTTTCCTCCTACTTTGTAGCCAGTAACTCAGAAAGCACATTCAGATTTTTAACAGAAAATTTAAATTTGGTTGTGTATTATAAAAACAAGACAGCAGCAGCCAGAGGATATCTGTGTTACTGCTTCGCGATGGCTCTGCAGCTCACTCCTTGAAACATGTCCCAGTCACACACAGAGGACTAGCCACGGGCTGCAAGCTACCGATCTTTGCTGAAAATAGTTTAAAAAGGACCCGATAGGGCCTGTCTGAGGCATGTTGTGTGTTGAGCATTGCTTTTTTCAGGTCCCTTAGTGCCCAGAGCTCTTGATACCACTGGAAATCTGCTTTAGTCACTCTAAAGCAAACTGGAGGATCCCTGTCACAGCACTAACAGATACCACTAGAAACATAAATCTATTGGCAGGGCAGGGGCTCTCTGGCGATGGCCAAAACTGCATTTGTTAAATTACTTAAATAACAGCAGCAGGACAATGTCAAGAACCACAGTTACATGCAGGACAATTCTGTCACCTCCTTCAGCTATTTGGCTGACCTTTGTCCTCCCTCTTGCAAGGATAGTGGGAGTGGTTGGGGTCAGCAGCGAGCACCATCATTTGGCCCTCCTGGGAAATCTCCTTGCTGACTACCATGCTTTGGGGGCTTCATGGAGGTTAGTGCAGTCTAGAGGTCAGGGATCTCAGTCAGGCTGGGCACCCTTACAAGTTTAAGCAGGGGCCCTCCCCCATGGCTCAGTACCCTAGGGTCTACCAGGGTCGTTGTGGTCCTCATGCCATGTGTGCCACGGAAAGGGCAATGCCGTGTGGGAGGGCAGGACCCCACTGCCCTCCCTCCAGCCCCACCACACAGCGGTACCGGCAGAGACTCAGGGCTGTACCAGCTCCCCACAGATCACACCCCGGGCAATTCAGTTGGAGTCAACCTGCAATTTTCCTCTGGAAATGTGTAATTCACAGTGCCAGGAGGCAATAAGGAGCTGGTAATAATGGGGATGCCAAAGCCCTTCAGCACTCATCCCCAGAACCTCTCCTCTCTGCTCTCAGCAGGCAGTCTGGTAAGAATCCCATAGGGAGCTGGGGGCTTTTACGGTCTCACGAGTCACTGGGCACTTTGCAGCTGGTAGAATAAGAAATTTCTATTTTCAAAAAAGTGAGCTGAACTGCTCTTAATTCTTATTATATCCTGAAGTCAAAGCAACAAGTGAGAATAAAGCACAAGCGAGAACAGGACTTAACTTTCTGCTACCTGATTTTGCCTACACAAGAACATATGATGCTACATGTCCAGTACACTCACTGTAAATTCTTCCTGCTTTCTGCATATCCACAAATAAGACTTGTCCAAAGATACCAGACTCCCCTTCACCACCACCACCACCACCACCACCACATAAATTGCAGTTCTGCCTTCTCTTCCACATACAGACATATGCCTTGGCCACCAATGAAAGTCTTAAGAAAGGCAAAGGGAAACTCATGAATGTGTATCTGAAGCCAAACTTTTGTATATTTTATTTATTTTTAAAGCCTGTACAGATGAAAAGAAAATACGTGTAATTTATCAGGCACACCCTGGTAGTGTTAAATTCAAAACCAGAAAAGGCTTTGAGAACAGCAGCACATTTCAATGCATGTTTCCACTCTGAAATTAAGCTCTGCTACTTGCAAACGAAGTTTAGACAACAAACATCTGCTGCAGAACAATGTCTTGTACAACTCAAATAAACTTTAAAAAGAGTTGGGGCTTTTTGCCGTTTTGTTTTCTTTTTACGTGACTGTGCTGGCAGCTTACAGCCTCAGAAAAGCCTTTAATAAACGGTTATTTTTCTTGGCTTCTGGATTTTATACATCAATTTGTATTTTGCAGTTCTGCAAAGCACACATGCACATCTCCCACAGGAGCTCCTGGCTGGTTTAATTCTCGCACGTTAAAGGGAGGCGCATTTACCTCTTCCCCTTCACCGGCTCCCTGCGCTCCCGACCTATTTCCTCACCTCCCCTCCAAAATCCAGTTTTCAGTTCGCAAATCTGCATTCCTGCCGCGACCTAAACTTTTTTGGTCTGGCAAACATCGTGCCTTAGCTATCCCAGCACATCCCCGACGTCTCCGCAGCGTGACCTCCCCAACTCAGGAAACAGCCGCGGTCCCAGCTCCGCTCAACCCTCTGCCCCCCGCCGCCGCTTCGCCTTTACGGGACACCCTGAAGTAACCGCGGGCACCGGTGGCTTTCCGCCTCCTACGACAACCGGCAAGGCGGGCGAAGCGACGCGGAGCGGCGCGGCTCTCCCAGCCCAGCGGGCCGGGGACACCTCGCCCACCGCTCGCCTAAGGGGCTCAGCGCGGCGGCCCCGACGGCCCCGACGGGAGGGCTGCAGGGCAGGCTGGCACCGGCAACGCGCAGCCCGCCACCCAGGCAGCGGGGAGAGGGGGAGAGGGGGCAGGCAACGGCCGAGCAGGGCTGTCCCGGAGGATCGGCGAAGTACCTGCCGCGTCCTCGCCGCGTCCCACCGCCGTTCTACGGCCGCCGCATCTGACCTCGCCGGCTGCGCGGCGCCTCACGGTCCCCGGGGCTGCGCTGGGCCGGGCCAGGCCGGGCGGGGCCGGGATCGCCCCGGCCCTGCCCCGCCGCCGCTCCCGCCGTCGCCGCTGCCCGTAGCCGCCCGCCCGACGGCCCGACCTTCCCTCGGATTTTTCTCTGCCCCTACCCCCGCTCCGCGTCCGTTCCCCCGGCTCTTGCCTGCGGCACGCCGCTCCCCAAGCCCCGTCGTCCCCGGTTCAGGCTTCGCTCCCCACTCCGGCGGCCGCTGCGTGCCCCCGGCCTGCCCCTCTTCACCCCGCCCCTTCTCCCCTCGCCTCCCACCCGTGCCCCGCGCCCGAAGGAGTACCCCCGCGGGGCTGCCTGCTGCCGCCAGGGCGCGGCCGCGGCGGGAGCGCCGGACTCTACGGGCCGCCGGGGCTGAAATGTGAGACGGCAGAACCCGCCGCCGGGTTTTTGTAAGGTCCATAAAAATGCGAGGGGGAGGGAGGAAATTCTGGGTACTCCTCGCTCAGCTCGAGTTGCTAGCATGCTTCAGTGAGGTTTACCTCTCCCGCCTCGGCCCCTCTGCTTTACTCTGTCTGACAACGGGGGCTTCGGAGACCCTGAGAGGGGTGACGCAGGGTGAAGCGTTCAGAAACTCGGCAAAAATACATCTGGTTGGAACCTGAGCTGCCAATTACAAAGTGGTCTTAGTGAGATGCTTCTTGACAGAGTTATTGACTGAATAGCAGCAACTCAAGGACAGCAATAGCCACACAGATTGCCTTGTCGATGGCAGCACCACTTTGGAGAATAAGTTGAAACCTGGATCCTACAACCGTCCAAATTAAACATGTTTGTAAGATGCCTGTGGGCACAGCAAAGCTTTCTGTCAGAAAGGGATAAAATGAGCTGGCAAGCAGGAATGCTACAACAGCCGTGCTGAGGGCAGGCAGGCATGTAGAGTTGCCTAGCTGTCTCGCTGCAATCAGTGTTTTTCTTGGGAGACTCCTGTCTGGAGCTGAGCACTGTCACACTGGGACTCATGCCATGGGCCCTGCTGCGTATTGATGGTGCAAACAAGATGTTGTCTGACTGACATCTCTGATGGTGGTGCCTGACATGGTGGTGTCTGAAAGGCCTTCTGCTGCTGCAAAGCACTTGAGCAATGCAATCCCACCAGTGAACACGGGAATCCCATGCCCCGACTATCCTCTCCAGGGTGGGAAACAGACCTCAGCTGCAGCTGCGCCAGAGAGATGTCTGGCTCGGCAGCGGGCAGTGGCTGCTTGCAGCTGCCTTTTGGCCCCTGTGGTTGCAGTGGCTGCTGATGCCATTGGAGGAGGCAGGTGACAGGATGCAACTGTGCAAGCCGGAAAAGCCGTCCAGAAGCACAGTGTGGCAGAGAGTTCCTGTGCAGAGGCTGCTGTGGATTTGCCTAAGGTGGTATTTCAAGCCAAAGAAGCTGTTGGCAATAGACTTCTGGGAGCTCGACCTGTTTGGCAATCACTGAGAGAATCCACCAGTTCTTTTTCCAACATCATGCAACAGCCTGTGAGACACATATATAGTACTCAGCTTTCCACAAAGCTCTCATCCTTGTTGTAATAATCTTAGAAGAAATTATATTTTTATGGGGTAAAAAGTTACATAACAAAGTAAGAGATAGAAAGTAAAGGACAGGAGCAGTGATAAATTTTCATAGCAACAGGAGGTTAACAGATTAATTTCCCAGGGATGAGTAATCTCTTCTGCCAGGGAAATTAATGAGCAAGTGGGCAAGCAGGATGAATAACATGAGAGCAGCATTCGCTGATGTTATTGGGGGTACTTGACAATGAAACTAAAACTGAGGAAAAGAAGCTGCTGAGACCTGAAGGTCCTGAGTGACCTGCTGATAAAATGGTCTGTTCATTTCCATGCTGCTAAGTGAAACAGGAAAAACTGTTCTAGTGATATATGCACAAGTGTACACAGAGTGTTATTGCTCGGAGGAGACATCTTTGTGGGTAGTTCTGCAAAGGCACCCCATGTTTATTAACTGTCAAAGGTTAACTAAGTGCTAGGAATGATTTAGAAAGGAGTGGAGAACAAAATGGAAAATGTGATGAAGCTCTCCTGTGAGTGCTGCACCTTGACTACCACGGTGTTGTGGTTTTGTGTGGCTGGGTTCTGATGGAGGATGGGGTTTGTAGGGGTGACTTCTGCAAGAAGCAGCTAGAAGCTTCCCCTGGGTCTGACAGAGCTAATGCCAGCTGGGCTCAGTTATGACCCACTGCTGACCAAGGCTGAGCCCATCAGCGATGGTCATAACACCTCTGGAATAACGTAAAGAGGGAAAAAACACACAAGCAGCTGTTTTTAGCAACTGGAGAAGAGGGTGAGAAGATGTGAGAAACTCTGCAGGCACCAAGGTTAGTGAAGGAGGCAGGGAGGACGGGCTGCAGGTGCTGGAGAGAGAGATTCCCCTGCAGCCCATGGAGAAGACCATGGTGGAGTGGGTTGGCCCCCTGCAGCCCATGGAAGATGATGTGGAGCAGAGACCATCTACAGCCCATCGAGGACTCCATGGCAGAGCAGGTGGAGATACCTGTGACCCCATGGGAAGTCCACATTGGAGCAAGCTGTTGGCAGGACCTGCAGCCAATGGAGGAGCCCATGCTGGAGCAGGTTTGCTGGGAGGGCTTGTGACTTGGTGGGGGATCAGGCTGGAGCAGTCTGTTCTGAAAGGTCTGCACCCCATGGAAGGGACCTGCGCTGGGGCAGCTGGTGAAGAGCTGAAGCCCTGTGGGAAAGGACTCCCATTGGAGAAGTTCATGGAGGACTGTCTCCCATGGGTGGGACCCCAAGGTGCAGCAGGGGAAGAGTGTGAGGAGTTCCCCCCTAAGCAGAAAGGATCATCAGAGACATCTAGTGATGAACTGACTGAAACCCTCATCCCCATCTCCCCTGTGCTACCTGGGGATTGAGGAAGGGAGAAAAATCACAAATAAAGTTGAGCCTGGGAAGAAGGGAGGGGTGTAGGGAGTTGTTTCAAGATTTGATTTTACTTCTCATTATCCTACTCTTATTTCAGTGTGTGTAGTGTAGTGTAATACATTAGATGAGTTTTTTCAGTCCATGGTGAGTCTGTTTTGCCCATGATGTTAATTGCTGGCTGATCTCTCCCTGTCCTTATCTTGACTCCTAAGCCTCTTAATATATATATTTTTTCCCTTGTCCAGCTGAAAAGGGCAGTGATAGAGGGACTTGGGTGATCATGTGGCCTCCAGCCAGGGCTAAACCACCACACAGAGGTACGTCTAGTTGCTTCCTCTTCTTGTAGATGCAATGAAATGCAGAAAGACACAAAAGGCAGTGGAATGATTATAAAAGTTGTCCCTGGAGGGAAATCACATGTTGGCTAGGTCTAACCAATGGTATAAGGAAAGGCAAAAACCTCAATGGACCAAGACAGAATAGCTTAAAACAAAAGGAAACCGATTTCCATCTGCGTACAGAATCACAGAATGACAGAATCAAAGTTGAATTGCAGAACACCTTGCTGCAGGAGAAAATGGTAAAAAGTGGTTAAACAAGCCTCATGGAGTAAAGGCCTGTCAATGATGGCCAAATGCAATGAAAAGGCCCTGCACGCTTCCAGCTCCAAGGTAAGCATGGACCGAATCTTGCCTGGGGTGTTTTCTTCTGTGTTGCAGGAAGACATGATCTTGGCTAAGAGAACAAGCCATGGCACAGGTAACGGCATGACTATGGCCCATTTCTTCAGGTAGGGGATTTACACTGCAGGGGAAGAGTCAGCAGAGTGACTCAGAGCGAGGTGGCTCAGACAAAGCAACAGACTTGGAAAATAGTGAAGTTGTCTCAATGGTCCTGGACCTCACAGGACACTGCAACAGCCCATGACTTTAATTTTCTGTCATAGAGGATAGCTGATCAGAAGAAGATTTTTTTACTTGTCAATGTGTGGCATTTGATCCAATGAACAAAGCGAAAAATGAATGACATTGGTATAAATAGCACATGCTAAAATATGGGAAGTTATTTCCAGTTACAGATAGAAAAAATATATAAATATGCGATAAAAGCTGAAGTTGCCCTCAGAGGAAAGGCACTGTGGTTTCCCTACAGGCAAAACAGATCATATTTCAATTTAATGTTACCCTTCTCATGTAGTAATTACAATTAAGTCCCTGAAGAATCTCCATTGTCTGTTAAATGTTAAGGGCATGGTAAAAATGTTGTAATTTCTGTCTTTAAAAAAAATAATTAAAGTAATGTTTTATTAATGCCTTAGTTATAATTTCCTCATACTGCAATTCATCTAGTGCTTGATTTACTTTCCAGGAGCCCCTGAAGGAATCCTCCATCATTTGGAAAATCTGTCATTTATTTTTCACTGTCTCAATACGTAAACAAAACAGTGCAATTTTGAAATTAAAATTAATAACAATATATTTATCTGATTATACTATTACATACTTAAGCTCTCTACTTTTCTACTGCTGGTATCTTTATATTAACAAGATGCATTATGTGTTGCTACCTCTAGGTGATAAAGTGTTGCAACATTTTTTTGTTTGTAACACTATGTGCTTATTTCAGTGCCTTCAACTCAGTTTTAAGGCAATATTGAACACAATATATTTTCAAAATTATTGAGAGGGGAAAATAATATTTTTATTTAATATAAAATTTAAAAAAAGGAGAACATTTGTTTGGAGTAATCAAAATACGTTTGACTCAACTGCATCAAAAAGTTATCAGTCAATCACTGTTATGTATAAGCAGAGAAGATGTTGAAAACTTCAAAAATTATGGGTTTTTTTTCAAATCTTCATGCACTTGTATCTGATGTCTATGCATTGGCTGAATCCTATTGACTTTATTTGTTTAAAAGATACGTGTTCTCTTTTCTTTAGCAGCAGTAAAGCTGACACACTAACTCTAAATCCACCACATGAATGATGAAGGCCAAGATCTTGCAAATCCTGTTACTTCAACAGTTCTAATCTTTAATGAGTGCTTGTTGAATCACAGCATCTCGCAGTGTGTTTGATTCACTATACTTAAATCTGCTGTCTTTGGAAAATAATATTATGATTCAAAGCACCTTAAAGTTCTGACATTGCTTTAACTCACCATATTGGAGTTTGCCTTAGAAACGACCCATAAACACGATAACCAAACCCACACACCTCTTTCATTCACATCTACTTTCTGCTCCCCTAGATCGTTATTTAGGATGGTGAAAATGGTAAGAATTTTACATTTTACGACCTGAATACAAACTCTTATGAAGGCTGTAGCTTTGGATGTCTTTTATTTTCATTGTCTTTTCTATAACTGTAATGGCATTTTGAGAGATAGTCTTTTACATATCATGTATAAATGCAATATATGCCCATAGGACATGTTTCAGCTACGTGTTGTATGTTAACTAGTGGGATCACATGCTTAGCTACGCTGAACTCTGACTGCTTCTGCAAGTGACACCTTTGTCTTGGTGTAATGGGGCAGGTGCTCAGGGAATGGTCAGGTACTTCTTGTTAGCATGTCATGAAGACAGACTCAGCTCAATGTACAGTGCTGTGCAGATTGCACATGTTATCACAGCACTTCCAGCCAGACCTCACGTAAAAAGTGAAATGCTGAGAAAGGAGAAGGGGAAATGAGTTCAGTGAAACATCTTGTTGGGTTTCCCCATATGCATCCTGTGGCTCAGCACACAGACATGAAGACCATACGCCTACAGCACTGTCTGAAAGCTTGTCCCACCTTTTGTTTTCTGCGTATTACTCCTACCCTTTCCCAGTGGCTGTGGTCTCCTCCTGTGCACTGAGCCTTGGGGTACTGGGAGGAGACCCCCAGGGTGACCTGGGCAGCTCACGTAACTTCCACTTCTGGAGATGGATGAAAGAATGGAAAAACTCAAATCTCAGTGAAGGTGGCAAAGTAACTAGAACTGTAGGTGATCATTGAACTCGTTCTACACTAAACAAGGACTATTGTGGGACTAAAAATTAAAATAAATTTGAGGTTTTTGAATGACTTGTCAAATAAAACCCAGATTTTAATTAATATGGAATGTAAATAAGCAGTCTAAGCAGATACTATCCAATGAAGATGGAGATGCATACACAGACACTTCCATTGCTGGGCAAGGGCCTTGGTTCAAACAGCAGTCATGTGTGTAAATGAAAATGTAATATCCACAGAATACAGAAGTAACACATTCAAACTTTTTTAATAACTTCAGTATTCAGAACAGCAAAGTAATAAAGTGATATTTTGAAACAAGAGATGGGTTTAGCATATTATTTTTGCAAGAAATTTAGGCCATGGAAAAGGAGTTCTTTCTGTCTGAGATCAGGTCCAGGACTGGGAAAAAGTAAAAAACTTCAATTTGTGGTATTCAGATGAAGAGCTTTCAAGAAATGCTAACAGAGTGTCTGCCAAGGCCCTGATACTTGTGTTAAGAAGTCTTCAGAGTAAATAGGGCAGATTTAATTTAAGAGACAATAGGATCCCCCCACAATTCAGTGCACTTGAAGCACAGCTCAAGAATGTTTCCTTCCACCGCAGCAAAATGCAGAGCTAGTTCCCCAGCTGCCAACTGCCTTCATGTACTGTGATGAGTTTTATTCACTGAGGCATCAATGCTTTGTATCAAGGAAGGATGCAATTGTTTAGAAGGCCTGGGGCAAGCAAAAACACCCAAGGAAAAAAAATGAAATAATTCAGCAATGATTGGGTTTTTGGGATGTCCTGCTGAAAATGGACTTCTTTTGGACAACAAAGAAGAACCTAAAGCTTTCACCTGTGTTTGTACTGATACATTACCAATATTTTTTGAGTGCTGGAAGAACGGACTTTGTTTCACTGTGATGCTTGATGTGCAGTATTTAACTGTCATAATACCAGTGGCAACAACTTTCCAGTCCTGCTGAACTAAGCTGAAGCTATTACTGCCTACAGTAGTCTTGTTAGCTCTTTTCCTGGAAGTTGTTACTTCCTCCATAAAGACAGTCTACAGCTTGGTCTGTTGCTTTAAACCACCAGTGACCATGTTGTACCTTGGACTGCAGAGCATCGTGAGTTGGGGTGGGTTTAGCACCAACCCTGTTGTTTCCTCTGCAAGGGGCTGTGCAACCTGTTGGATCAGGTATTATCAAGCTGCAGTGACCATGCCTTAACATCTTTAATGTCTCGGAGCCTGGAGAGGGGCTGCCCTGCCAGGGGCCACCCTATGCAGCCATGTCCTTCCCCACAGGTCTGGACAAGGGGCAGAGCGATGGTCATGGGACCATAGCCACCATGGGTATTGTCAGGGTACAGCAGCAGGACATGGGTCTGGAGGTGAACTTGTGCCATGTTTAGTGCTCACTGGTCACTGTCATTGAATCACCTCAGCAGAGCCTATGAGGCTTCATGAATCAGAGTTTTGTGGTATGCCTTGCTTTAAAGCAATGCTGTTGTATCCCATGTTAAGTTTATTCAGATAATAAGTGACTTCCCCACTAACTCACTTACCTCTAATTGCCTCCAAATTCTCACAAACCTTGTTCTGGAAAATGCAATCCAAGTTGTGTTTGGAGACTCACCAGCAGTGTGCAGGGAGTGTATGGCTGGTGACATCTTGGCTACCACCTGCTGAGACAAGTCATTACTGACAAAGCATGACAGGAGCTAAGAAGGAAATTCAGATCTGGAACTCAGCTGTGGAAACCTCACAAATATTCCCTTAACAGCACAAATAACTAGACACTTTGTATAGACCTAAGCCATCCAGGTAACAGTTGGTTGAAATTAAAGAAGCTCCTGAGGGTCTCTGTATCTGCAAAACATTGTCTCTGCCATGAGTAATCTCTGCACTGAGAACGATTATAAGGAAGGGAAAGAGAAGTGGAAGAGGGGAGGAGAAGAAATTTTGACTCTTACCAGGGCTAATAAGGTTTGATAATGTTAAATGAGAAATACTGAAATACTGAAATTCAGGCATATGCGTTTTCTTTACAATAATGATTTCAAGAAATATAAAACAAGCACTGTTCAGAAAAGAACCCTTGACCCCTCACAGCAATCCCTTAATGATGTCATGTCGTGCTCCCTTTGGCATCTGTTTCCCCTTATACAGGAGATAAATTCCTCCCATACCACATAGCATTCTTAAGAACTGTTATTACTCACTGAAACAAGAAGTCCCACAGAAGCATTATGTGCCCCTTCTGTGATTCAGACTTCCAGAGCTCCTTAGGAGCAAATGGATGGCATGTTTGTTGCTCCTTCATGGCCTGAGTAAATAGTGCCTGGCTTACAATATGGCCTGAAGGCCAGACTGAGGGTCACTTGTCCCACATAGTGTCACTGGCTGGAGTGGGATTGCTGGGTGAAGAAGACCTGAAGAGGAGTGGGGCTGCCCATTGCCTTCACATATATCCCCATGATGCCCTACCTGCGCATCAAGTAGTCCTAAGTTGTTCTAAAGTTGTGGGTAAGTTTTTAACTGTCCCTCTTGGGTCTGTCTGCATGAGGTAAGGCAGTGCTCTGTGGTAACACCCGCACTGGCTCGGTCAGATGCCAGCAGCATTATTGCTGCTCTGACAAAGGGACATTCAACACTCCTAGGTGACAAGGTCTGATAAGTAACGCATGTTCTTAGTGACATCTTACCACCTTTTCTGTCCTGTCTGTCACATTCTCAGGGTCATAACTCATGGGTCATTCCTGCATGCTATACACTTATGTTTTTCTGGTTTTGTGGGGTTTTTTTTAACCTGAGACCATTGGCTGGGGCTGCTGCATCAGCTGACCCACACTAGCGATTGCCACAAGCCATAAGAGTTTTTCATCCTTTTTGCAAGGTGGACCTTAGTAAATTCACTATCTGGGTTCTGTTAGCAAAGATATTTATCACTAACCTGTGGTCACCTCAATTTCTTTTATATATTGACTCCTAATTAATGCAAATAAGGTGAAAAACTGGCCTTTTTTAAGCCAACAGAAAGATCCCCATTGACACTAATGGTCCTTGTATTACTCCTATTTCTTAAGGCTTCTCTTTATCCACAGCTTCTCCTTTCTGTTCTCTCTTACACTTCAGCTTTTCATACTGTCCTGGTTTCAGCTATGATGGAGTTAATTATTTTTAGCAGTGGATGGAATGCCATGTTTGGGTGTTAGGATGAGAACAGTGCTGATAGCACCCTGATGTTTATGGTTGTTGCCGGGCAATCAAGGACCTTTCTCAGTTCTTCATACTTCCTTACTAATGAGAAAGGAGGGGACGCAGCCAGGACAGGTGACCCGAATTGGCCAAAGAGGATATTCCATGCCAGTTACGTCATGCTCAGTATAAAGGGGGACTGGGGGGAAGAGGAGGAGATAACGCCAGGACGGGCAGTTTCTGGGTTCGGGGACGGCTCTAAGCGGTGCGGCCTGGGTTCTGTGGTTTGGTGAGAAACTGCATTGTGTATCACCAGTTTCATCTATTTTGTGCTTTAAACTTCTGTTATTGTTATATCTAGTTTTCTGTTATTGTTTAGTAAACTATCCTTATCCCAACCTGCGTGGTTCTGGTTTCTAGGTTGTGGTTTCTTTCCCTCCTTTCTTCCTTCCCTTTTCCCCCTCCCCCAACTTTCCCTCCCCCTTCCTTTTAAAAGTACAAGCGACTGTGTGGGGTGCGGCCCTCGGCCGGGGCAAAACCACGACAGTTATTTTGGCGCCCAACGTGGGGCACGAACGGTTGGGATAACGGTAGATCTGACCCTAACTATCGCAATTAAGATAAGCACTGTTGTTTAAGCAATCTCTGGTCACGATGCTGTGGTATTTATTCACAAGGCTGTGTCCATGGCTGTGGCAGCAAAACCACCGCATGCTGTATACAATCCTGGCAGGATTCTTTACTCTCTCAGGTCTGCGGCTCCCATATTTGTTCCCATACTTCATTATAGTGTATTTTATGATATCGGTCTATGATACAATAATATCGATGACCATGAGCTTAATCTGGTACTTGTATGAGGTTTTGCTGTCCTGTCCATTCTTTGGACAGGGAGGGGTTAATAACAGCACTGCTTTCTTTTCCTTTGGGCTAAATACAACAGCTCTTATGGCAGTTTTTGAAAATCTTCAATATCTCTGGGATATTCAAACTAGCATTTTGCTATTGGTAGGTTTGGTGCAGATGGTTCAGTTTTTGTTATATATCAAGCATAGGTTTATGAATACCACTGAAGAGCTTTCTCCGAGACAGAATAATCACGAGTGGCAGGGCATGTGGCAAAGTATGGGCAAGTACCTAGGTACTTTCTCACGCCCGATGGTTTGGAATTTCACTCCTGAACAGCTACAAGACCCCGATCAAGTGACTGCATACCTAAAGAAAAATTGCTGTAGGTTTCCCAGAGACGGACACCTTACTGCACTGTGCTGGGCTCTGGCCACTATTTATCAAACACTGCTTGATAGCAGGCAGCACTGTCAGCACTGTCAGCACTGTCAGGGAGAAGGGAAAGGAAACAGACTGGCAGATACTATAGCTGCTGCAACCACTGGGGCTGACACTGCAGCTACTGCAATCCCTGTGACCGACACTGCAGCTACTGTAATCTCTACAGCAGACACTGCAGATGATCAGAAAAACCAACTCACACCAGTGTCTGTTGCTCCCGTACAAAAGAGGAAATGCACAAAGAAATCAGTTCGCATAGTGACGGATAAGGATGATGATCAACCGGGACCATCCTGAGGATATCAGGATGAGGCAGAACCAGAGATTGTTACCCGATCCCTGACTCTGAGTGAGCTGCGTGAGGTTCGAAAAGATTTCACCCGCCACCCAAGTGAGCACATTATCACTTGGTTGCTCCGATGTTGGGATCACGGGGCCAATAGTTTGGAGTTAGAAGGCAGAGAGGCCAAGCAGTTGGGATCCCTAGCTAGAGAAGGAGGAATTGACAAAGCAATTGGGAGGAGGCCGGAAATCCTCAGCCTCTGGAGGCGACTACTGTCAAGTGTGCAGGAAAGATATCCCATAAAGGAATATATTACATGTCAGACACCCAAGTGTAACAGCATAGAGACAGCTATCCAGCACCTGAGAGAATTAGCTGTACGGGAGATAGTTTATTATGATCTGGACAATTCACGGCTTCCCGCTGATCCCGATGAAGTCCTATGCACTCCAGATATGTGGCGTAAGGTTGTACGAAGTGCACCGTCAGGGTACACCAATTCACTGGCAGCAATTGACTGGAATGATATGGATTCACCAACCGTAAATGAGGTGGCGTGCCGACTCAGGAAATACCAAGACAATGTTTCCCTCTCCGTCATTGCAGCAGTAGAGAAACTGGTTCAATGACTTGACAACAATGTGTCCAACTCCCAACCCGTATGGAGCAATGTTGCAGCTACTGGGAGAAAGCGTCCATCGTTCCAAGAGGGAGAATACACACCACGACGTACATTGTGGTTTTACCTGCTTGATCATGGAGAGGACATGAGGAAATGGGATATGCAGCCCACCTCAGCCCTTCGAGCACGAGTAAATGAGCTGCGGGGTAAAACATTCGCACAACGAGATTCTGCCAGAGAATGAGAAGCGATATGCCCTGTTCACTGATGGGTCTTGTCGCATTGTGGGTAAGCATCGGAGATGGAAAGCTGCTGTATGGAGTCCTATAAGAGTAGCAGAAGCCACTGAAGGAAAAGGTGAATCAAGCCAGTTCGCTGAGGTGAAGGCCATCCAGTTAGCCCTGGACATTGCTGAGAGAGAAAAGTGGCCAATGCTCTACCTTTATACTGATTCATGGATGGTGGCGAATGCCCTGTGGGGGTGGTTGCAGCAGTGGAAAAAGAACAACTGGCAGCGTAGAGGCAAACCTATATGGGCTGGTGACTTATGGCAAGATATCTCTGCTCGGTTAGAGAAACTTGTTGTAAAGGTACGTCATGTCGACGCCCATGTACCTAAGAGTCGGGCCATGGAGGAACATGAAAACAACCATCAGGTAGATAAGGCTGCTAGGATTAAAGTGGCTCAGGTAGATCTAGACTGGCAACATAAGGGTGAATTATTCATGGCTCGATGGGCTCATGATACCTCGGGTCATCAAGGGAGAGATGCAACATATAGATGGGCTCAGGATCGAGGGGTGGACTTGACCATGGACGCCATCGCACAAGTTGTCCACGAATGTGAGACATGTGCTGCAATCAAGCAAGCTAAGCGGTTAAAGCCCCTTTGGTATGGAGGACGGTGGATGAAATACAAATATGGGGAGGCTTGGCAGATTGATTACATCACCCTCCCACAAACCCGCCATGGCAAACGTTATGTGCTTACAATGGTGGAGGCAACTACCGGCTGGCTAGAAACATATCCCGTACCCCATGCCACTGCTCGAAATACAATTCTGGGCCTTGAAAGGCAAGTCCTCTGGCGACATGGTACTCCAGAAAGAATCGAGTCAGACAATGGGACTCATTTCCGAAACACTCTTATAGACACCTGGGCCAAAGAGCATGGCATTGAGTGGGTGTACCACATTCCTTATCATGCACCGGCCTCTGGGAAAATTGAACGATATAATGGACTTTTAAAAACTACACTGAAAGCAATGTGTGGTGGGACATTCAAGCACTGGGATACACATTTGGCCAAAGCCACGTGGTTAGTTAACTCTAGGGGATCTACCAATCGGGCTGGCCCTGCCCAGTCAAAATTTCCACGTACTGTAGAAGGAGACAGAGTCCCAGTAGTGCATATGAAGAGTGTATTGGGAAAGAGAGTTTGGGTCATCCCTGCTTCAGGCAAAGGTAAACCCATGTCTGGAATTGTTTTTGCTCAAGGACCTTGCTGTACTTGGTGGGTAATGCAGAGGGATGGAGAAGTTCGATGCGTACCTCAAGGGGATTTGATTTTGGGTGAGAATAGCCAATATAATTAATAAAGTAGAAATTATAATAATTGCCAAATAACCCATTATTGTATATTCATTATTGTTATGATTGCTGTATGTTGTACCATAGCATTATAGCCGGAGTCATACAAGTTAATGAAGAATGAGTGCCATGATGATGGAACTAAAGCCTGGCCTCTCAAGAACTTTTTTTTCTTTTTTCCCTTTGAAAATAAACTCTGACCCACAGACTATGAGCATGGACCATGCCAGGTGTATCAGCCAAGAGCCTGAGATGCAGCATGCAACGAGCCAATGGAACATACAATTATCCTGAGAAACTGTTACGACAAATGGAGCCTGAAAATCATGGACTAAATGAACTCAACAACTTCAGAGGGATGATTCACAGACTGAGGGAATAAGATCTGTATGCACGTATGTGTGCATACATGTGTACATACATATATGGGTGTGTGAAACACGAAACTGGTTGTACCCAAAGAAAATTGTTGGATCTGGTCATGACATAAATGGTATGGAATAAGGGGTGGATAATGTCCTGGTTTCAGCTATGATGGAGTTAATTATTTTTAGCAGTGGATGGAATGCCATGTTTGGGTGTTAGGATGAGAACAGTGCTGATAGCACCCTGATGTTTATGGTTGTTGCCGGGCAATCAAGGACCTTTCTCAGTTCTTCATACTTCCTTACTAACGAGAAAGGAGGGGACGCAGCCAGGACAGGTGACCCGAATTGGCCAAAGAGGATATTCCATGCCAGTTACGTCATGCTCAGTATAAAGGGGGACTGGGGGGAAGAGGAGGAGATAACGCCAGGACGGGCAGTTTCTGGGTTCGGGGACGGCTCTAAGTGGTGCGGCCTGGGTTCTGTGGTTTGGTGAGAAACTGCATTGTGTATCACCAGTTTCATCTATTTTGTACTTTAAACTTCTGTTATTGTTATATCTAGTTTTCTGTTATTGTTTAGTAAACTATCCTTATCCCAACCTGCATGGTTCTGGTTTCTAGGTTGTGGTTTCTTTTCCTCCTTTCTTCCTTCCCTTTTCCCCCTCCCCCAACTTTCCCTCCCCCTTCCTTTTAAAAGTACAAGCGACTGTGTGGGGTGCGGCCCTCGGCCGGGGCAAAACCACGACACATACGCCTTACCTTTCTCAGAAATTCAGGTTCTCCAGCTTCTGAATCCTCTTTTCCTATTCAATTTCCTATATTAATTATTTCGATGTTCCCACATACTCCTGTGAATCTGTTTCTCTTAGACTTGATACCTCCGACACAGATCTTCTTTTCCCAATATTCAGCCTCTCCACACCTTCTGCCTACTCCTTTAATTTCTTCTAGCTGTTCATTGTGACTCTTTAAAAAGTCTTCTAATAATCCCTGGGACAGCAATATTTAAAGCACCAGTGTTACCTGAAGTTAACATCTTGTCAGTTTTAGTGCTGTCCCCAGGTGTCAGCTGGAGTGGGAACCACTTGCCTAGGTGTGATGGCACCTATCAAACCTTGTCCCCTGAGTCTCTGGCAGCACTGAAGGTAGATGGATGCAGAACTAGATGTAGTTCATGGATGAGGTGAGGCATGAGGTATCACCAGAAGAGAATCATCACTCATAATAATTTCTCCCACCTCCAAAGGGAAGTAGGAATTTGTGTCTTCAGGGCACATTTTCTGGGATGCTTTTAGAATATGCCACACCCATTGGCAAGCCTGGGAATAAAAGGCATAATCAAAACCTTATTTAGCTTAAATACAGAGCTCTGTGGTTCTGTAACAGCAAATCCTGCATTTGCATCTTGGCTGATGGTCATGTAGCATACATGGACATAGAACCGTTACCAGTGGCATCCTTCCAGTCTTTTCTGGGTAACTGCACATAAACTGGGGAGGACTGCAAAAAAGGGGAGGTAAGCACCCTCACTGGCACCAGGGCTATCATTGCTATTACACTTTAAGTTGCTGTAATACATTGGTGTAAAAGATACAAGTATATGTCTTTCTGTTCCATGAAATTTCATTTCTCCTCTGAGTTCAGACACCCCTTCAACCCACTCTGATGTCACAGGGAATGGAATGAGCCCCAAGGCAGAAGGCTGCTCACTTGAGGTGTCTGTCACATTTACCCTTCGCCCCAAAGCAGCTGAAAGGCTCAGGATCTTGGGTTAGCTGTTGAGGAAGTTGAAAACACTGTATCCATAGTTGGCATGAGATTCAATTTTAAATCTATCATATTTACCTGTATTTTCTTCAATATTCTTTCAACTTTGCCTGGACTTGTATAAAGTCTTGTGAATCTTGCTGGTTTTGGCATTTCCTCCAAAGAAAAGACATATAAAGAAAATCACCAAAGTTATCCACAGAACATTTTAAATGATGTGATAAGAATGTAGTAAGAAGCTTGCATCTCATTCTGAGAACTGTTTTACAGACATCTGTCATTGTTCTATTTCACTGGCAAAAAATCAGTTACTGCATTAATTTTTTTAGCAATAGATCACTTTTCTCTTTATCTCTGTAGTATAGTATACTTCTTCTGTATAGTATACATTTCCAGTGGCTAATGGATATGCTGTCACTAGCAAAATACGGAGAAAATTGATGTTCTAATGGTCCAAAGAGCTTCTGGACTTGAACCAGGTAGTAGAGAATAACTGTTGAGGAGTGGATGTCAACACCGGATGATGGCACTGGGGTTGTGCCCATATAAAAAAAGTTGTGCTGCTAATAGCATATGAGGAGATCTGCATCATGTTCACAAAAATGATCACAGGGCTGGAGCACCTCTCCTATGAAGACAGGCTGAGAGAGTTGAACTTTTTCAGCCTGGAGAAGAGAAGGCTCTGGGGGGACCTTGTAGCAGCCTTCCAATACCTGAAAAGTGCTATATGAAAGCTGAGGAAGAACTGTTCACAAGGGCATGTAACAACGGGATGAGGGGTAATGCTTTTAAACTAGAAGAGGGTAGATTTAGGATGGATATTAGGAAAAAATTCTTCCATATGGTGGTGGTAGATCACTGGAACAGGTTGCCCAGAGAGGTAGTGGAGGCCCCATCCCTGGAGACATTTGAGGTCAGGCTTGATGGGGCTCTGAGCAACCTGATCTAGTGAATATGTCCCTGCTTACTGCAGGGGGGTTTGACCTATAAAGGTCCCTCCCAACCTAACACATTCTGTGATTCCATGACATAGTCTTTAAGGTGACAAAGGCACAGTCTACCTGTACCAGACATAAAGAGAAAGAGCAGCAAAATTGGTAATTGTATTCTGTTCTCATTTAAAGCACCTCACCACTGTCCATTCTGATGGAAACTGTATGTGCACATGTACTCTCACACTGGGTATAGGGCACAGCGGCCATGTGGCTAACCCTTGTGCACAGGTACAGCTGTGTCTATACCAGTCACCCTTTCTCTGTCAATGCTGGTCTATATCTATTCCTGTTCTTATAGGTCATTGTCTCGTGCTGCCCCCAGACACAGTTGTCTTTGTTCTGGAAGACAAAGGAATAACACGTGATAGTGGCTGTGGTGGAAAATAATTTACAGCGTTTCTTTTTATTTGCAGGCTTTGGAGATTTGTTTAAGAAATAAGTCCTGTCAGTTTGCACATTTAACTAAGTGTGCAATTTTCACTTGGTTTCCTCACTCGCTTTATAGAAATGGAAAACAAAATGTTCTTATTCTCAATTATTAATTTGATTATGGTGCAGAAATGATGGGCCATACGTTCCTACTCTGAGGTGATTTACAGGCGGTCAGAACTTCAGCCTGAAGACACTGAAACAAACAGACATTTTGCTGTCTACTGGGATCTGCATGAAGCCTACTTACGGACAAAAATTTGAAATCTTCTCAGTGGCATCACCCTGCATATCCTGGGAATCACGGGTTTTGTAGTACAGGACAAGACATAGGGAAGACAGAAATAAAGCTCTGATGCTCTTTGTGCTGTTGTCCTTCAACACACAGCAGATTTCCCAGGACTTTGCGCAAGAAGTGCTATTGAAAGAGCATTTCATCCTAAGAAATCTCATCCAAGATATATGTGTGCAACATTTTATAGGTGAGCTTTGAAAACAAAATCTGTCTTATTTTGACCACTGTTTGGTGTTTTCAAAGTCTGCTATGTCCATATTTTTACAAGTGCTGATTTTGTAGGCTCAGTGAAAATCGCCACATTACTGAATTTCTGTGTGGGCATCTCATAGTTTTTGCATTCTTCTCTTAGCTACCATTCCCTGTGGTTAGTCAGTGGATTGTCTTTGGAAGACTCTGAAATCACCAGCTGTTGTGCCACTAAAAAGTAGTTTGTGTGTCACTTAAGAGCAGTTTCTTAAGATCTTCATAAGCAGATGTTTTTTCTATGAACAATGTTAAGTATTTTTCCTAAAGTTCCAGACAGCTCTTTAGGTGTATCTGCATAACTTTGTTCATTTGAAAGCATTGACAATATTTTTTCCCAGCCATTAAAAGAGAAGAAAGGAAAAAGTAACCTGCTTCTTTTGGAGTTGAACCTGGTGGACCTTGTGCTGCTTGCTCTCAGAAGGTCAGCGTATTCTGGCAGTCCTCAAGAAATGTGCATATGATAAGAACATGGACTGTAATAACAGATACCAGGTACTTACCACTGTAAGCTCTGAAGTGCCTCATGATTTTATTTTGGAGAATTTCTGTGATCTGCATTTACGGTCCTGCAGTATTTGTCAAGCTCACAGTGGTTGATGTTTTAACAGGCTTCTTTTGTGAGTTTTCTGTTGAACCTTTATTCTTGTCCTATCAGTTAATGTCCTCTAATATATAGCCAGCTTAAAATAATGTGGCTTAAAATAGTTTATTTGATAATAATTTTTCCTATTACAAGAGTGAAGAATCAGGCATGATTCCATAGCACAGAAAGAGAAGAATCGACACAGTGTCTCAAAAGTTGCTGTTGAATGTGGCAAGATTCCAGGTATAACCATGTGGCCACTGGTTAGAGATAACAGAGCCCAGAAGCTTTCCCCACAGATGCTCTGCTGTGGGTCATGTGAGGTTGCAAAGATAAAACATCTGTCTATACTTAGTAGTCTGTTTCTTCTCTCCCTCTTCCCCAGGAGAACTGGAGAATGCACCTCAGTGATTTTATTTCATCAGATACTGTAGTCTCAGCAGTATCCTCTGCAAACATCTCGTGGCAGCGAAGAAGTCTCCACTCAGAAACTGAGGACCAGAGTATCTGGACCGATTAGATCTGTTTTGGAGAGGGGGGAGGGATGTGCTGACCCACTCAGCTGTGTATTTATAGCTCTTATGAATAATGGCAGGATGCAGGAGGAGGCATATTTCAAGAGATCACCCACAGAAAGAGTCAGATAATAAGTGCTATAAATATTTAGGGAGTGGGTGACTCGGGTGAGTGTGGCTGCTTTAATGGATGAACTGTGGCAGAACTGCAGGAGAGAGAGGAGTGTGGCATGTGTGGCAAAGCAAGAGGAGTTTTTGTGAGCATATTGTCTCTCTCTTAGAGACAAAGCCAAAATGATTTATTGGTAGGAAAGTTTTCTTGAAGGGTGGCAGAGTTTTTTTCCCCTTTTCTATAGCATACACTGTTAACTCTTGTTAACCCTTCATGTCTTTCATTAAGAAAGCAGTGCAAAGGCAGATGGATCCTTTCAGAATCCTTCAGGACCAGTGTGGCATGAGCAACATGGAAGACGAGCTTGAAACCAAGGGAGAAAGTTCTCCTAGGTCTTCCTTGGAGTCACTGCAGTTCCTGAAGAAGTACTTCTGTTCTCAGCTGAGAAGAAATCATCAAATCACAGAATGGCAAAGATTTCTGGATGTCAAAGGCCAGCAGTTACATGCAGAGCTACTTCCAGCACTGTCCCAATGGAGCGTTCATAGGAGCCCTGCTTGGTGTGAAGGAAAGTGCAATCATCAAGTGGAAATTTACCATCTCTGGTTATAATGAATTAGTTGATATCTGGTTGGCGTGAGTAGTCAGTACTGTGGCTCTCTAGGTGTTTGCATTGCTTTTGCCATGTATAAAAGGACAGGGCTTTCACCCTGGGGCCTTAACAGATTTTCACAGTGGGAGTTACTGAGTTATATATGCAGTATTGATTAAAAGTGAATGGCTATTCTTAGCTGAGGAACACGTGCGGAAGATGTCACAATGATTATGTAGGACATCCTGAAAGGTCTGTGAGACCAGGGAGTTCGAAAGGTCTGAACTGCTTTTTGTGATATCAAGTAGAAGATCTGTGCTCAAAAACACTTTTGGCGTTGAGATTCTTCCATTCTTTCTGGGGCAGCAGATGTATTATTTTTTCCTGAAGCTTATTAATCTCTTTGCTGGGCACGTGGGTAGGAGAAAGGAGCTGGTAATTCCTGCCTGAGTAGTGGTAGAAGGTAATGAGGTTTTGGAAGATGGACAGATGTTTCTGCTAGGTTTCTGGACTGTTCAGAAATACTTGCCTAGTATGAATGCTGCTTGCAACAGTTCATGATACTTTTTCAAAATCAAGGAAAAGTGTGTGGCAGGAAGAGGAGGGTTGGTGGCTGAGCAATTCCATCAGTTGCATTGGAAAATGCTGTAATAGCTCCTGCAAACTGAGTCCTTGATGCTATAAAGAGGACACCTGGGAATGAGGTGTATACTTACCTGGGCAGCTTATTACTGCAAATATCACGTCCTGTGTAAGAACGTAAATTTCTTTTTTTTTTTTCTGTGGGGATATCAGTATATTGTATATGGGGTTTTTGTGTAAAGCATGTGCACAGTCAAAGAATCACAGAATCACAGAATAACAAGGCTGGAAAAGACCTTTAAGATCATCAAGTCCAACCATTCTCATCCTAAATTAACCATATCCCTAAGTACTTCATCTACCCTTTTTTTGAACACATCCAGGGAAGGTGACTCAACCACCTCCCTGGGCAGCCTGTTCCAGGCTCTGAGAACTCTTTCAGGAAAACATTTTTTTCTAGCATCCAATCTAAACCTGCCCTGGTGCAGCTTCATGCCATTCCCCCTTGTCCTATCACCTGTCACCTGGCTGAAGAGACCATCACCTATCTCTCTATAACCTCCCTTCAGGTAGTTGTAGGTGGTGATAAGGTCTCCCCTCAGCCTCCTCTTCTCCAGGCTAAACAGCCCCAGCTCCCTCAGCCGCTCCTCATAGGATTTGCCCTCCAGCCCCTTCACCAGCCTGGTTGCCCTTGTGGGAGACAAATTGTTCAAGATGCAAAACTAGAGATGTAAATATAGCTTCAAGGATTTTAAAGAAGCCAATGAAGACTGCATCAAAATGGATGTTACGAATAATAAAGGAGAAAAAAGGCTTTGCTTGGGTAATGGTGCCATGATGAATATAGCCCAATGACAGGGAAACTTCTTCTGGAAGAGTGGCAGGAAAATGAGCCACAGTGATGTACATCGGAGAGATGCAGAAGTGAAAGTGAATCCTGTGCTGCACAGACAGGCCGAGCCGATGAGTCTTCTGGGATGGGTTGGGTACAAGTTCTCTTTTTTCATGTCTGTGTATGGTATCCAGAACTGAATCAAAGCCAAAGTCTCAGCAACTGTCAGCCAGGGATAAAATCTTGACACTTCCTCTTTTCTGGAATTCACTTTCCTTCAAATCCTTTCCTGTTTAGGACTTCCCATCTTGGCTTGTGGCAGGATAATTGGAGAGGAGAAGGTGGGATTGGCCATGGCAGCAGCCTTCACTATGAGTTAGAACTGGTGGTATTTGGAGGTGGAAAGAGGAGACCAACTTCCTACAACTTCTGACCCCACTGCCATTTTGAGGAATGAGGAAGGGAGTGTCTGAAAAAGACCGGTTTGAGAAAGAGGGCCTTACAGTTCCCCCAGTGTGCCCACCGACCCTCAGAGGTGCATGTTGCCCAGGCCTCCCCAGGCTCAGAAAGGCAAAGGGTGGCCAAACTGGGGCTGCCACTGTGGCATCACTTTGAATACACAAACTAGCTGACACTTTAGCATTGAGGTGTCAGAGCAGGTCTTGGTACCTGCTGGCACTCAAGCAGCAAGCTGGTATTTGAAGGGGAGGGTGAGAGGGTGGGAAGAAGGCAGGTGGGGACAACCAGCAAGTGAGGAAAGGGATGAAGCAGACATCCCTGTGGTAGGACCAGGCAGGTATCCACACTACTTTACCACATGCCTCTGCATAAATCCAGTTCTGAAATGGTTTAATAATATGCATTAATAAGCCACCTATTTTTTTTAAAAAAAACCCAAACTTGTATGCCAACACAGTTTTATGTAGAACACCTCAGACTGACCAAGCAACACAGTGTTAATTTGCTTTAACTCTAAATTTTTTTACAATTATTGCTCATCCACAGTGAAGCAGGGGTGGTTCCTGTTTAACTGTTAATGTGAGGGCAAAATTAGCTGAGAATATTTTACAAAATTATGTTTTAGTCACTCAAAATATTTTGTAAATTGTGTTAGCAGTTGAAAGGTGGCAAGGTGTTTCTATTTGTGGAATATTTTATTTTCCTTTTGTGACTTCCTTTCAGTCCTCATTTTGTCCAAAATAAAAACACAGTCATTTCCTCCAAGCCTTTTTAGTTTGGGGTTTTTTGTTTTGTTTTTTTTTTTAAAAAAAACCCAACACATTATCATGCAAGTTGGCTGAGGAGGCGTAACAGAAGTTTTCACTGCAATGTGATGCAAAAAATCAACTCACCTTAGCTCTCATAGCGCAGATTTTGAACAAACGCCATCAAACCACCACAATCAAGGGTGAACTTCGAATGTGTCTTTGACAATTACAAGAAGTGCTGTAAAAATAACTAGGATTAAGCGTAGCACAATTGCTGGCCTGGCACTGTGCCTGTGCAGGGAGTGTGGCACACTGCCAGAGTAGACGGAAGGTTTTTGCTTTTTAGGTCCCTGGCATCCCACTGGGATTCTGGAGGGGGAATGCTAAAGGGTAACCCCAGGGGTTTTGGGGTAGAATAACACAATGGCAGCACAGTCAGGGCACCTTCTGTGGCCACCCTGGGAGGGATAGGTAGCCAGCACTGGCTCCGAAGCGTCTCCAGCTCAGCCCTCCATGGCTCTTTACTCAGGGAGAGCCAGAGGCATCTTCAGACAGTCCAACAGGTATGAAATCTGACAGCATAGCTCTGCATAAAGGGTGTGATAGGCAAAAAGCAATCAGCCAAGCAAATCTGTGTTAAGGCTTGCTTTCAAGGTCACTTCATACTAATCTCTCCTTAATTCCGCGTGCAGCCAGCACACACCGAAGGCAGCGGGGAGGCCTGTGTGGGCATGCGATGATGCTGCTTTCCTCACCGCTGCAATCGCTAGCACAGGAAGAGGTCTTGTGTAAAGAAGAAGAAATATTCATTTTTCATATCAGGAGTTGTTCATCATTTTTAAACAGCTTAAAGTATAAAAAGAGGTAACAATGAGCAGCCACGGAGCTGCGAGGAGAAGGTACAAAGGGTTTCTCAGGTGTATGTACTTTCATGTTGTCAAATACCTTTGTTATTTTTCCAAGAAATAAAGTTTGCTCTTGTAATGAGTGTGTGAGTGTGATTTGAAGGAACACTGAACTCAGGCATTAAAAAGGCAACGTGGAGTGCCAACCAATACTAAGTTTCAGGCAGCATGCAATTGCATCTGAGTCTCTTGCTTCCTGGGAATGCGCCTGAAATAAATACTTAAGGAATTTGATTTTGGAACGAAGCACAGATATTACAAGCTCGTGCTTTGTGCTATAGCCAGCTCGGGATACAGGCAGGTTGGACTAACTCTCCAAATGACAAGTGACAGAGGATTGAGGAAGTAGGGAAAAAAGGTACAAATCCTTGATGTTACATAAATGCTGTCTGAAGTGTGCTTCACTGCTAGCAAGCAAATACTTAACAGGAAACCCCAATGGCTCCTTCCATGTCTTCCTGGCAAGAAGAATTTCCTTTGATATTTTTGTAAGCTGACCTGGCTCACACATAAGTGGAACCCCCAGGAGACTTCCTTCCTTCTCTTTTGGGATTTGTGCTGGGAAAAATTGCAATTAATGTGATCTAAAGCAGCTACACATGCCACTGAAGCCTTCCAGCCCTGGGAATATGGTGGAGTAGTGATGTCTGGGCACTGTTAGCTCTGGGACATTTGCAGCAGCGGAGGGCCATGCAGTTGCCAAATCACTCCTATCTCAGCTAGGGTGTCCAGATGCCTCTGTCAGGATGCCTGTGTTGTATATTCATGTTATGCTGGCCGAAAGTCATATGGATCTGGTAGCATGGTACTGAGCTTCAACTAACCAACCCTACGCAGAAGTCCCTGTCAGCAGCTTCTTTTTTAGTTCGTTTGCTTTTTTCCCCACAGTATTTTCTTTTTTCTTTTATTTTCTCTTCTCAGGACTAAGATCTATGTTTTGATGAAATGAAATATGGACTTCTGAATTCATGGTAGCATGAAGAGGTAGATACCCATGAGCATAAAGGCACTGGGGTTGGGGTCAGGGTCAAGGCAGCCCATGGCAGCAGTGCCCTCTGATATTAAGCCTGCTGCTGCTGCTTCTCCTACCATCCCTCGTAAAGCATGCAAACACCCAGCACCGTAGTCTCTCTCTAAATGAGTTACATCCATTACCTCAGCTTAAAATATTCAGCACAATCCGTGCTCAGCACACTGTCCCTCTTGCCTGTGTAGGCCTGTTTTTGCCACTAGACTTTGGGATTCAGAAACGTGAAACTGTCCACAGTTGTCATTTTGTTTGTTGCTGCTACAAAAAAAATGTTCAAACAATAGCAAAAATAGCAGTGGGGCCCTGGACAGCACCATAGAGAAAATGTGCATGTAACACATTGTCTGCTTTTGACACACTGCCCTTGAATTTCTGTGCCAAACCATGTGAAGTACATAGACCCTGCGAAGTCTTCAAGTCTTCATGTGCTATTTTGTATTAATGAACAAAATATATTATAAATTGATAAACAGATGGAAAGCAATATGGCACATGGAAGAAATTATAACAATCTTTTAATTTTCAGTCTAGGTTCAGGACTGGGGAAGTTGGAAAGTGTGTCTCAGGTGTCTGAAGCTAGGCAGGATGGCTCTGGGTTTAAGACACACTTGTATATAAGAGAGCGATGAAAATACTGGTTCTAACATCAGTCTAAGTTGTAATATCTACCTTGTCTGGAAAAACTTCATCTCTTTTACTATGCTCACAAATCAGGCTCATTGAGGAGCAGCACTGATGTGGCTTCATTGCTTCCGGTTTCAGTTTATCTGAGCTTAAGCATTTCTGTCATGCAACATAAAGTAAACCACTTGCTCTTATATGGTGGTCCTGCTTTTGAGAGTTTGAAAGGTTTAAGACATGTTGCTCTTGAAAAAACCCACCAACAAACCACAAGAAGGAAATGAGTAGCGTGGGATATCTGTTATCCTCTCACGTGTATTTTATTAATACATATACAATAACACAATAATATCCTCCTGGTTGTATTTTATTAAACTATAGCAGATAGTTAATAAAACAGCAGCTGTCTGGTTACCTAACAACTGCCCACTTGACATGGAAGTAATATATCTCTTGATGGATCAGAGTTATCTAGCTCATGCTAGCAGTATCTTGCAGAAGCAAGAACTTTCAGAAGCTTTCTTGCCTAGCTAGTCTAACTCCTACTTCGACCTGCAATATTTTGGCTAACTGGTTTGGCACAGCACCTGGCCACTTCCAGTTCTCCTTGAGCAACCTTCTATTAGTTTCTTTGCATGCTTATGTGGAATAACATGGATGGATCCCAATGATTAGACTTTGACTGACGATCTTGGAAAGCATCAGATCCTGTACTTGTGGCTGTGATTGCACAGAAATGCCTGAAATATTGGGCCAGAATGCCTGACAGGAGAAACAAGGGTCATCTTTCATTACACATGTGGTGGGTTGACCCTGAATGGAGGCCAGGTGCCCACATAAGCTGCTCTATCGCTGCCCTTCTTGGCTGGACAGGGGAAAGAATATAGACTTAAAGGCTCTGGAGTTGAGATAAGGACGGGGGAGATCACTCACCACTTACCATCGCAGCCAAAACAAACTCAACTTGGGGAAATTGATTTAATTTTCTACCAAGCATACTAGAGTAAGGTAATGAGAAATAAAACCAAATCTTAAAAACATTTGCCTTGGAGCTGTCTGGCATTAGCTCTATTGGATATGGGGGAAGTTTCTAGAAGCTTCTAAGAGAAGTCATCCCTGTAGCCCCCCTGCTAGAAAAACTTTGCCATGTAAATCCAATACAATGCTCCTGTCTGCTAAGAACAAAACTGATGTAAAGGCTTTGGTTACTTATAATATATCAAAAGTCATTTGGACAAACTCTCATGTCATTTGCAAACATACATCAGGGCTGTGAAGGTTCTCTTGCTTTAAAAAAAGGTCATAGCTTTTTAGTCTTGTAAAGAAATAACCACAGAGCTGTAAACCATGTCTGCATCCGTCTGTAGACTCTTGGTAGCCACCAAGGTTAAAAATAGAAACACAATATTTAAAATAGGCTGGTTGCAGATCAAAATTGGGTTGGAGGGACACAACAGCCTCTTGAGATTTGCAAACATCCATTGGTCTGTACCTCTGCCCTTTTGGCCTATTGCCTTATTCAGTTTTCAAAGACTGTGACAATGGCATCAAGCTGGAGAGTATATACACACACCATTTTGCATAAAGTGAATTACGGGAATGTTGCAGTTCTCAAACAATAATGTACAGACAGGGAGTTTTCCACTAATAGGAAGTTTAAAGAAATCTAAACAACCTTAATCTGCAACCTTCATTACCGGCATGCTTAATGGTGTTCATGCAGTAATGCTTAGTTATTGGTTTTAGTGGTCTTCCGTTTTTTACATGCAGCGTGAGTCACATCGAAAATGAGAGAAGACTGCTAGGGTGCTCAAAATATTCTGAAATAAATATAGCTCGTATCTCTCGGTCATTAGCAATTAGTTCTTTTCTAGTGATTCAACATCTCCTGAACAACTGTGACTACATAAACCACAGCTCTGACACTGGTCCCTCTAGAGTCATCTTCTTTCACAGATGGACTTTTTTTTCAAGAGATGAGAACAGAATGGATGGATGCCAGGATTATTTACAAGCAGTCCAATCTCCCTAACAACTCTCCCAAACCATTCATCTGGTTCAGAATATGAAGGATACTCAATTATTCAATGAAAAGGTTAAGCCTGTGGTAAGTTGCATAGTCAGTAATGAAATGTACTTCCCCTGGATATTTTTTTAGAAGGATCCAAACTGACAGATGTTTACCACATGCTTCCAAGATTTCTGAGTTTTTAGTTTGCGACACTGCTTATGTTTATTTTCAAAATGCAGTTCTTTGGTTTCATTGCTTTACTGAAGTTGCAACTCTGTGACAGTGAAGTAAATGAACCATAAAAATCCATGTGCACCCAACCAAAGGCAATACTTCCTATAACATTTCTGTGTGAGTACCCTGATGCAGATAAAGTCCAGGGAACAGCCCACCTAACTCTGCTGGCCCCAGGCTTGCATCCATCCTTAGATCCATCCATTTCTTTGCTTTCATTACCACAGTCTTTCTGCTATGTATTTTGCACATAGCCATCACTAAGTATTACAATCCATATATAGGACCTTGTAACTGTACTGCTGTTGACATATTTGGCTCTGGCACTTGGATTGGAGCTGGTTTTTGTCTTCAGTAGTTGCTGCAGGTTTCTTATGTCAGTAAAAACTTTTGCTGAAACAGTGGGACTCTAAACTGATACGTGACTTAGCTAAAGATAGCCCCTGCCTTTAACCCAAACTATTTCCAGCAAAGTCTGAGCATCAATTTTTTTGAAGAATAAATACAAACACATCATACTATGTCAGCAGTTTCACTGAGGGACTGAGCTTTAGGCACAGCATCCATGGCACTGAGGTCTCTGCTGGGGAAGAGTGAAATCTCCCAGTGCCCCCTTAGTGTGGAGCAGGGCTCATGCAGAAACTAGCTCAGGGGTCAGAGCACCGCTGTGGACTCTCAGCCGGTAGCTAACAGTGACGGGCAAACCTTTTTCCTGCTGCTGTGCTCAGGGAACATATGGGGACCTGTGGGAACAGTGATGTTTCAAGTGTTGGCTTCCAGAGGCCACAAGTCCATCAACGTTTCTCTAGCCTGCAGGGCTGGATTGAGCAGGTTCTGCTTGCTAGCCCCTCCTTGCTGGTCCTTGTCTACTCCCTGTCACAGAATCACAGAATCACAGAATCACAAGGTTGGAAAAGACCTTTAAGATCATCAAGTCCAACCATTCACATCCTAAACTAAACCATATCCCTAAGTACTTCATCTACCCTTTTTTTGAACACATCCAGGGAAGGTGACTCGACCACCTCCCTGGGCAGCCTGTTCCAGGCCTTGACAACTCTTTCAGGAAAAAATTTTTTCCTAACATCCAATCTAAACCTGCCCTGGCACAGCTTCATGCCATTCCTCCTTGTCCTATCTCCTGTCACCTGGCTGAAGAGACCATCACCTACCTCTCTATAACCTCCCTTCAGGTAGTCGTAGGCAGTGATAAGGTCTCCCCTCAGCCTCCTCTTCTCTAGGCTAAACAGCCCCAGCTCCCTCAGCCGCTCCTCATAGGATTTGCCCTCCAGCCCCTTCACCAGCCTGGTTGCCCTTCTCTGGACTCGCTCCAGGACCTCCATGACCTTCTTGTGGTGAGGAGCCCAGAACTGGACACAGTACTCGAGGTGTGGCCTCACCAATGCCGAGTACAGGGGCACAATCACCTCCCTAGACCTACTGGCCACACTGTTTTTGATACAAGCCAAGATGCCATTGGCCTTCTTGGCCACCTGAGCACACTGCTGACTCATATTCAGCCTGCAGTCAACCAACACCCCCAGGTCCTTCTCTGCCTGACAGCTCTCCAGCCAGTCCCCCCCAAGCCTGTAGCGCTGCATGGGGTTATTATGTCCCATGTGTAGCACTCAACATGGCCCAGTAGCCACACCTGTGTGCATATTTGAGTGTCTGGGGGTGGTGGTGATGGTGGTGGTGGTGGTGTTACCCTACTCTGGGAATCATTTAAGTAAAAAAGAATTTGGCAGAAAAAGGGAATTGTTTTTAATGCCATCATTTTCCTGAGGCAGTGCCCTGAGAGCTGTGTTGCACTTTGGATCAGTTTCCCTGTGAATTAGAGAGACATCACTTGGGTTGGAGAGGGCTTTGGCCAGCCCTGCCTGAGGCACTTGAATAAACCTCAGGGACAGAGAGAGGCGAGGGGTGTTTAGCCAGAAGCAAAAGGTTAAAATTAACAACTCAACTCAATTATGTTTGCATGGATCGTTCAGGGATAGCAAAGACAGATTTAAAGAATAATGCAACATCAGGGAAGTTTGCATAACAGTTACATATTCCCTATATCTGATTCATCTCTTTACAGACACAGAGAAGAAAAGTATGCATTAAAAAAAGCACTAAGTTCAGGCAAATGCCATGAGAGGCAGAGAGTTGAAGTCTCCTGGAGCTCATCTGAAGCATAGATAGATATAATTATGGTTTTTTTTCTCGTTACTGACCTTTAAAGCTTTTGTAACTGTTGGCTGTATTTTAATTGTGTAAGTATATTTATTATTTTTTTCTGTGCCTGAGGTGTATGCTAATGCTGGTTTCTAAGTAATAAATACCAATAATGATCCATCCCCATGTTTTAAAAATGGACTCTGGGGCCAGTTGTCTGCTTCCTACTGTTCCTATATGGTTTGTTTAAACATAAAAGGAAACACAGCATTCCTCCCCTGAGCTGCATGAGAACTGGCTACAAGGAGGTCTGTGCACTGAAAGTGTCTTCAGGTGACTAGTGTTAGCCAGGAGCACCCTGACCTACAGCAAGGCACTGGGAAGAGTGGCCAAAGCCCAAGGGCCTCACTCGGTTCTGCAAGTCCATCCCTGATCTCCCTGTCTACTTTCCTGAGCTCTCATGGATCTGAGAGTAAATGTGCAATATTGTGTTTGATTGCAATCGTATGGCAGGGCAAGAAGGGTCTGGAGTTAGTGGGAATGGATATGAGACCCCTTAGTCTTCCCAGAAATCCATCACAAAGAAGACAAAAAAAGGAGGAGGGGTGGGGGGTGGAATTTATAAATAATCCAAGCTAATACTCAGTCCAAGGGTTTGGAAAGTTGGGTGGTTTAAGGACACTTTTTAGTGTGCCTTCATTTAAGTAACACCTCATTTGCTGCCTTAACATTTCCAAATATTTGCTCTGAGGGGTGGTCATGAAGGTCTTTGATTTCATCTGATGCACACTTACAAACTGAAATGTTTTTAATACTCATTAAATTCCCAAAGAGAAACAGTTCAATTAGACAATCATGTCAAAATGATGATGATGTTTCTTATTTCCTGTGGAATCTGGGAAAATATCTTTCTCAGAGAGTTGCAAGGATATTAGCCGCCTTTGTTGTGGAGAGAAGAACTTAATGTATGTGTTTGGCTTTTTTATTCTCTTACTGTATTCATATCATTACTTAAAGTTTCTGCATCTGTAACTCCCAAAGACTCCAAGGAAAATAAGGATGCCATTGCATTATGAAAAAATGGGGGCCAGACTTTGGCCCGAAAGGCTGGTGAACCAGGTTTTGTGTGCTGACAAGTGCAAGCAGTCTGGACAGCTTGTAGGCAATGGGCTGCCCAATTGCAATGAACTGCTTGATGTGTTGCTCCTCAGCTGTGTGACAGTCCAGAAAGACCTAAAATACATGTGGAACTAGAATTTCCTAAAGATTTGCAGCTGATTTAAGTGTGCAGGTATTGTAATGAGTATGTAATGAACACACAGATAAACTGAGAGAGGCATTTAAATACACAGAATCATAGAACAGAACCACAGGATATCCTGAGTTGGAAGGGATCTGTAAGGATCATTGAGTCCAACTTCTCATGTTACTGGCTTTTTTTTTTTTTTCCCCAGTAAAAACTATGCAACATGAAATTGGACTCTATTTTACAATAAGGCTGAGGTCAAAGGAATTATGCTAGTGCAAGAGAGCAGAATGTGGTTCATGGGCAAAAGGAGAAGTACAGGGAATGCTACATAAAACAGAGGAATAAATTTGGGTTATGTGTCTGGAATTTACCATGATCTTACTCGCTTTTTTAATGGGTGACATGCCATGACATCTTAATTGTCTGAGTTCTTGGGGGACCCCACAGACGGACATGTACACAAAAGTGGTACTACTGCAACCTCACAACTGCAGCAACAGAAAGCACCAACATGAGGCATCAAATTAAAGATGAGAGAATCACAGAATCGTAGGGGTTGGAAGGGACCTCAAGAGATCATTGGGTCCAACACCCCTGCCAACGCAGGTTCCCTAGGAAAATTGCTTTCTAAGCAGACCCTGACCAAAACAAGAAGTTGCAAGCTTCCTTTTGCTCATAGCACATAAGAAAGTAGCAGAACTGCCTTAAATACATACTATCCGCTGGTGCTGGAAAACAGTTACTTAAATCAGCAAGAAAAAGAAATGAAAGAGGAAAAAAAAAAAAAAGCTAATGCATTATCTGCTGTGGGGAAAGTTTCTTAAAGTACTGGACTGCTGCATCACCACTTACCACAAAGTAATGGAGAACAACGTGCTAACCAAGCAGTGCTCAGCTGGCAAATCTCTTTGCAGCTCACAGGCACTAGCTGCATCCTCACAGATATAGAAACCCAATGTCCTGACTCGACTGCCAGACTTCAGAGGGCCAGGATTAAATTTGAGGGATCACTATTAAAATACCCGTTCAAACTCTCACCCAGACACCTAGGAAAATTAAAACTACTTGCTGCCTAGTTCATTAATTTTCCCCAATAACAAAGAAGAATCAATTTCCTTGTCAAACAGAATTTTATGAAAACTTGTGAGGCCAAAGCAGCAGGAAGATAGAGAGTGAATGCAGCAACACTGGATTACTCCTCACCCAAGGTATAGCTGTCGTTGTTCCTAGTCCTGCTCTCCTTTCTGGTTCTTGCTGAGGCACTGGCTTGGTTGTGTCCAGAGAAGCAGCCCTGGCACCCTGTGCGGTGCCTGTGGCCAGGACACGGTATCCTGCCCCATGCACAGCTCCATGCACAGCCCCGCACGCCACAGGTCTTTGTACTCAGCTGCCCCTCTCAGGTGCTTTAACAGCATCTTTTCTTGTCCAGCTATTTCAACCCTTCCACAAAACTCCCTGTAGCACTGAGTCTCTTTCCAGTGCTCTAAAGACACCTAAATGGGTTTTCTTTCAGTTTATTTTTTCTTTTAGCTTTTAGGCTGTGAGCCTCTAGACAGGAAGCTTCCTCTCTTTCCCGGAGAGGGGAACTACTAATGTGGGGCACACCTCTGCAGCTCCTGGTGGCCCAGGTTTCTGACCATAGCTGCCATAAACTTTCCACTGCACTGTGATGCTCCTCCCTGCTTTTTCTTTGCTAGTAGTGCCTCATGACCTCAGCCTAGCAGCTTCTGTAACATAAACAAGCTTTGGGTCTGGCTGTTGGTTCCTTTCCATCATGTCTCTGCCAGATGTGGATGGAGAGGTCCTCTCCTACAGAGGAAGCTGGTGGAGAGAGGAAGGGGCAGTGAGAGAATGAGATCTATTCTCTTTTAGACCCACACAAATTTCCTTTATTTTTTCCCCTGAAGATTTACAGAGATTAAAATGTCCAAAAAGTTTGAAAAATAATTAAACACTTCTTATTTTGAATATTCCACGTGTGAATATCATGTTGATTCAGAACAGAAAGTCACATGAGCTGGGATTGAAGGAAAGATGAGGAAACCTCGGACAAAACATCTGTACAAAGCCCAAAGTAGCAGAAAGTTCCATCCAGTTGCTTTGCCTCAGATTAAATCTACACAAAACAAACTTAACAAACATGCATGTAACCACAACATTACTACCAGTTTGGCTACAAAAGTCTTCTGTTCCTGGGAGTATTAGCAGAGGAGGTTTCCCTGGGATCCACAGCTGAGGTAGACAGGACTGCAAAGTAAGTGCAGGGAAAACATAGGTGGAAGGGGGGGGGGGCAAAACCAGCTATAGGTCCCAACTTCTAAAAGAAAACAGAAAATGAGGACCACCGGGTTTGCTGGTCCTCTCAGGGCCTGGGAGAGCTGGACTTCATTTAAATACAAAAACATGGGAAATTCAGAAAGGGACTGGTTTGGCTGGAGTGGCTAAACCCAAAGCCCCATTACATGAACCACAAATAGCCAGGATGCCAATTATTTTATGTCTGCCCTGGGCAAATCAGCTGCTGTATCTCATTTCACTGCAGTGGTGCCACAGTAGTTCAAAGGTTGCCCAAGTTTTCCTTGTATTCAGATTTCATCAGTGGAGCAGCAGCTTAGTAAATATATGGATATTTATTTAAGTCTCAACTTTCTCAGCCGTGGCTTAGCTATAGTACTGACAAAACTCAAGCTGTTGGAGCCATGAGTTAAAAGCATGTGTGTTATTTGTGCCATTTAAACTATCGGGAAACTGGGGACAGGGAGGTTAAAAAGTCCAGGCTGCTGTTTCTGAAAAAAACAGGAACATGGGAACACCCAGCCCTATTTTAAGATAAAGAGGTAAAGCCTGTCTGTAGGAGAAAGGGTGTTTTCAAGCTGTTGACCTATTAGAAGTTGCTGTGCTTCAAGGAGATAACGGTAACATAGTGACATCTCCATGAGTATTTACCCTGACACCAAATCAGGTAGGCTGCTCCTGTCTCAGTCTCTGTTAAGTATAACCCTGGGGCATTTCAGTGTTACCAACTTCACAACTGTGCTGAAATTCCCACCGTTACTGGTGATTTTTTGATGAAAGTCTCAACCCTATCAATCAGGTTATTATAGGGTCTTTCCAGATCTTGCTTAAAAAAAAAAAAAAAAGAAAAATCATGGTTTTAACCCATGTGGTTAATGTGGTATCCAGGTGAAATATTAAAGAATGGTAGGAAAATAAAAGCAGCACCATATTCATTGTGCTTTTCAGAATGCACAAATTTTAAAGCTAATCTCTGGGTTATTCTGGGCATGACTCATGCTTTCTGTATGTCTAGGGTTAGCTATAGCACATCCTGATTTACTGCTCTCTCTGAATCTGTGTATCTACACTCAGCTACATCTAGGCCAGCTGGCTAACATCATGGTGAGAACAGCACCCACGACTATATTGTGTGGGCGTGTGCTGTGCTCCTCGCTGCACTCCCTGGATGCTGCAGTTTGCATGGATATCCAGAGCAGCTCACAGGGGCCAAAACAAAAATAAGAAAGAAGGATATTTCCCACTAATGCAACCGGTTGTGGTCAGTGTCTGCCATAGCGTGGATTTTTGCATCCCCACAAAAATCTGTGCAACTGAGGAGCCATTTGCTCAAAACTTCTGTGGCAGCAGGGACACGCTCGTTGTCTCACCTGACAGTATTCCCTCCTGCTCTGTGCCAATCCAGAGTCAGCAGCTTCCCCTCCTCTCCACCCTCATTCAAGTGTTGGGTAAGCTTGGCCAACCTCTGGGCAGCTGGCATCTCACTAAAAGTGCAGTCCCTCCTCCTGGAAGAATTGCACCAGGAGGGTAGCTGGAGGTGGGAATCAGGCACTAATTGCATCCTGCCTGCAGATTGCTGTGTGCTAGTCTATCTCCTCTTATTTAGAGTGTGAGGCAATTCAGTTTTCCCTGGGTAAAAAGTTGCTGCTTAAACATTAGCTATGGTCCCTTGGAAGCTGTTTCTGCCAAAACAAATTTCCTCCATAAACACTAACATTTGCTGGTCCCAGGAGTCAGGTCCATCCTTAGGGCAGATGCTGCCCGCAGATCCCAGAGGAGAGGGGTGAGCATCCCGTGGCGCCTGGGTGAGAGGAGCATGCCACACTGCCTCCTCTCTGCCCTGGGGACTTGCATTAAAATGCCTGATGTTTGATCACCCAAGATGAAACAAGGCAAAAATAAACCTTCGTGCTCTGTCCCATGCTTCATGCAGCAGACTGCCTTGCTGCTGCTCGAACCAGCTGTGAGCATGTACTGCAGGCATGGCCTACATTATCAATGTAGTAAGCAGGACAACTAGCTGACCTTGTGTCCTTTAGGTGACTCCAAAGTCATGTTTAGAAGCTGCAACAGGGCAAAATGTCTGTTTGGTTTGGGGACTGTAGAAGAAAATGGTGTAGGACAGCATAAATCAGTTTTTCCAGTAGGAACCAAGCTATAGTATAGATGTATCAATAAAGTATTTAAAGGCTATGTTCAGCTCTCACTAATTAATTATACCAAAACTTCTCTGCTAATGAATCTGTACCTCAGCAAGCAGCTGTAAGCTTGGGGGGTATTTTGGGAGAGGGGGGAGGGGGACAGAGGGGAAGGACATAGCAGTGTCCTAAAGAGTGTTGTATCACAAGACAGACAGTGGAGATAGGCAGAGATCTTTGTTGTGACAAAAGGGATATATGAAAAGCTGATACCCCCTTGGGATGTGGCTTGTGTGAGGAGAGAGGAGGGTCCTCTGGTACCTATAGTGGCATGCCCTGTTTGGTGGCAGATCCCCAACATCTTCAGCACCCAGTATTTTCTGCTTTGAGCAGGTCATTGGCTCAATCAGTCTACTATAGCCACTAATAAATTATGTTTCAGCTACTTCCACAAAGATATTGTCTATCCCTTTTGCAGCAAATCAAAGACGTCAAAGAGGATGTCCAAAAAGGTGAGAAAAGGTGCTGGGGAATTTCTCAGTCGAAGATGCTGACTACACTCAGTGTCACCACTGGTGCTGCATGAACTGCTTCCAAAACTGGACTCAGGTTTGCAATGGAAATCGTCTCTGCTCTGATATGTCTGTGAATTGTGGCAGTAATTTTGGCATATCCGGGTGCAGCAGGAGAGTGATGTGGCAGACACAACCACATTCTGTCCTCTCCTGGTGGCTGCCTTGAGTTACGATGGCTGTTGCAACCTCAGCTTTGGAGGAGAACAGTGAAGAGTTGGGACTGGGGATCATTTCATACAAGAAGGTCACAGGAAAACACCTCTGCAAGCTTGGCTGGAAATTCAACTTCAGCAAGTCTTGTTGTGGTTGACTCTTAGTTCAAGACAAGTGCTCACTTGCCACTTTAGGACTTTGCATCAACTCCATCCTCTGCTCTCTTCTCCTGAGGAGTTAATTTGGCTTTCCTATTAATTCTCCCATACAAAGCCCTTCTGAAAGCTGAAAATACCCTCGCTTGGACAGCAAGGCAAAATACCTGCAGTCAAGAGAGGTTTTTTCATATTGCTAGCACAGAGGCAGGAAGGCCATATAACCTCTGGTCTAGTCTTGTGTGCATTAGGAAATTTCTCCACAGTCTTCTGGTCTCGGATACCCTGTAACCTCACCTGTCTCCTATATTTGTGTTAGCAAACACACAGGTGTTCTTCAGGCTCCAGGACTATCGGGATACCTCAAGATTTAGACAGCAGTTAATGGCCTCGAGGAAATACATGACGAAATGCTGAGTTCTACTGAGTCACAATAAAACCTTTATTCATAAAAATAATTACCAAGTATTGTATAACTGACCAAACATAAGTTTGTCCAGTGCCATTGTTCTGTCCTTCTTAAAGAATTATATTCCACCCTTTCAGACCCTGAGTACAACTTGTGACCTGTGTTTTTCTCTGATTTATTGCTCCCTATGATTCCTGCTGAGAAACGTTTTTGCTTTGGAGGGATGTAATTGTGTGTTGGAAAGCCCAGTTCTCCCAAGAAGACACGTAGGAGAAGAGAACAGCCACCTGGCATCAGTGGAAACATTAAGAACAAGAGTAAGCAAGATGTGTCTTGGGACTTGTGAGAGCTGGAGAGAGGCCAGCTGTGGACAGAGGGATTGTGTGAACTTGAACATCAACGCATGTTCTTTTTGTTGTTGTTGCTGTTTTTAGGGGAATATGGGATAGGGCTTGGAAATACAAGAGAAAATGCACTTTGGTCTGAAGTAGAAGGGTCTCAAAATGACAGATAAGGTAGACTTTATTTGAATGTGGTAGGTTTCTTTTTATGCACAACCTTTCAGTGAGCTGTAGGAGAGAATACAATACATAATTCCAGTTAAAACAAATGGTGAATAGGAAGGTCTTCATAAATTCAGATGGTCTGGCAGAAGACAAGGCATTTTGAAGAAGGGTGAAAGAGTGAGAAAAGCACTGGGTTTCAAACATAGAGAATTTTTTTTCAAAACTTCTGGAAAAACACCAACTTGATGCTAACTAAAGGCTCAACAAAGGACATGTGGGTCAGATTTCTCTTAGGGAGGCAGGAAGCCATCAGCTGGAAAGCTGTTGCTGGACTTTGGGTTCCCTGTGTGCCCTGGAAAGCATGAATTTGTTTATTCTTGTAAATAGAGAGGGGGGAGGTTGTGTCCAAAAATCTCATGTCCTTTCCCCAGTTTTTCTTCCTAACTCAGATAAATTAAAAATCTTCTTATGTTGAGCTGGTCAGGGAAGCCAGAAGTTCCATTAATGTTTCACAGTAATTGTACTGCTGCTAGGAGGAGGAAAAAAATGGAAAATTGAAAGTATGACAGTAGGGAGGGAAAGCATGTGCAGGGAACTGGACACCTCCTCTCCCCCTCTTCACACTTGTCTGTATGCAGATGCTGTGTGTCAGTCTGGGACACGGGTCCTGCTTCTAGCATGGCCTGAGCCAAGAGCTGCCAGCTGTGTTCTGGCATGGCAAGACTAACATAGGCACGCTGTGCAATGAGGGTATTTCGGCTGAGGGTACTGTCACTGGTTATATCAGTTTTTTCTTCTGGTTCTTGTGGGTGATTTCGAAAGAAGTGACCTGAAACCTTAGAGATCAGCTTGCACCATTTCCCAAAGCAGGGTTTATCTGTGCTTGTCTGGATGGTTGCTGGGTATAGTTTGCCACAATCTCTGCTGTCTCAGATCCTTTCAGCCATACCTCCCACAAGTCAGTTCACATTGTTTTTCAGAGTAACGTGCAATTCTCCAAACTGTAGTGTCTCCGTGGTAACTTTTACCTAAGGCCTGTGTGCACCTCTACAGGAATGGAAACATCAGCAATCTAACACTGGTACTGTTTCTTGACAACAGCTTTTCTACCATTTAGGGAAGGAAAATTGTGTAAAAAAAAAATCTCTATATCCATATAAAGAACAATGTGTTAGCTTGGCCCCTCCAGATAAATTTTTTTACTGTTCCAAACTCTTTTCTACCTCTTTTGTACCAGGTACCACCACATTTGCCTGTTCTTGCTCATTATTTCTGCTACTCAGTTTTACCCCTTCTCTTTTGTGCAGCCTCATTTGGAAGGTTTTCTTCTGCAACAGCAGTGTGATGCAGGTAGGAAATTCCTGTGCAAGTACCACTGACAAATATTTTAAAACATTGCCCATCAGATGTGTGAAATATTGCATCATCGAGTTTTCACAACAGCTAAAAAAGGAGAAAATACCACGAGGCAGAACAGTGGTGGACGTAGCAACTGGCAGTGGAGGTAAGATGCTTGACACTATATGTATGCCAGGTATAACCTGTTTGATATTGCTGCTTCTTAATGCTGACATCCATATATTAGTATTGGTAGGAAAGATGGGTAGAGGCTGAGTGGCTACAGTCTCTCAACTTTGAAAGAATCACAAGCTATTTCCAGAAAGGCATGGCTAAAACTTTCATTTTTGTTAAAGTCCATCTTGGCTTTTTTCTTTTGTGAAATAAATCACAAGAAGGTTTGTTGTGTTTTTTTTACCACAGGGTGACAGGTACTAGAATTTTCTACTTAAACTGGTTTTAGTTTAAAAGAAACCAGACAAAATTTAATGATCCACTTTTAAAAGTAGTTGAGTAAAGTTGATTTTGCCACACAATCCATTTGAGGTTTTCACATGCTGGAAGATGTCTTTGTAAGCATTTCTCATTCGTAGGCATTTGACCGAGACTTTAATGCAGAAAACCACTTGCTCCTGTGGTACAAACTAGTAAAACACAGTAAGGATTTGGTGAAGGAAAATGAACCTTGTCAGCAGCAGAGCACTTGACTCTCCAGTTCTCTTCACTTTCCACAGTTGTCTATGTTACTGCAGAAATGATGCAAACCGTTATTCTTACTGCCACTGTTGTGTGCAAAGTCAGCACTGGTGACTTATCACACAGTGATCCAGAATAATACCAGAAGAGTATGCAGGTATTTGCTGGTTTGTAAACAAGGCTGGTGGTTTCGTCTTTACATGATGTCTAGACAGCAGCAATTAGCAGTAATTAGTAAGTGCATCTGCTGTCTGCTGAGTTCATGGCAGCTCACATCTGTGGAAGCAAGGGATCAAAGAGTGTTACTTCAACACTGATACTCCATAAAATAGAATCCTGCTTTGGATTCCCGTACGCTGAGTACCCACTTTGCTCTGTGGTCCTGGTTCAGAGCTTTTGAGGTCCTCACTCCCCTGTTCAGGAGCCAGCAAATAAAAGCAATGGATTAGACAGTAAACAATTTAATGTCAAAAGAAGTCTTGGCCTGGGTTGCCAGCATAAAAATAAAATCCCACATCTGGTTAAAACCCAACTGAGTGCGTTGAAGCTTCACAAAACATGCTCCAAAGCATAAATTCAGGCCTCTATCAGGTACTTGCCCTCTGAGTTTGACCTGGTAGAAGGCAACGTTTGTCATGCCATCATGCCACCATGTGGGTGCTAAAAGCACCCTTGCCTTGCCTCAGGGCAGAAGGGAGGCAGGAGTCAGTTGCAGTATGCTCTGTGTCAATTAAATAGGAGTCTCTGCCATTACTAGTGCAGAGACTTCCCTGCTGTCTGAGAACAGCACTGTTCCACTACTAAACAGGTGTGGAAAATATTGTTGTCTTATGTTCATGCAAAGAAAGAGGAAGAAGGTAAAAAAGAAAATTCTTCTTGTTGTTTGGGTCAGGGTGGGGGTTCCCCCCAGTGTGCTTTCAAATACCTGTGTATGTGTCTGCTCACACCCACGGGCATCACTGCTAGTGGCTCACATTCTCCTAATCTCATCTACTTGTAGAACAGTTGCTGCCAACTGTATCAGGTAGTTTCAAGAGTAAACCAGCCTTGCCACAGAGACCACAAACTGTGCAACATACAACTTTCAGACACCACAGTGGTGAAAGAGGAGTGACCAAGAAGCTTAGAGGCCTGGGTTTTCCCCTGACACCTGTCTCCACATTTCTCTTCCCTAAGCCAGGAACTTTATTCTTCTATGAGCTCATTTCACACAGGAATATTGTCAGCCCTATCAAGTAACATTTCTGTCATGTATGGAGGTCAGGAGACCTGAATGTGTTTAAAAATACCCCAACATCATGTTCAGTAGTCATGGTTCTCCACAAAGAGCCAGGACCTCTTTACTTGGGGAAAACTTCCTATACATTAGGCTACAGAATTTTTTGGTTTGTTTTCTCTACTTCTGTCCCAGACTTTGTTAATACATCTTATATGAGGAAGAGGAGAGAGTGGCTGTCCCAGAACTGCCCTGAGGCTGGTGCCTTGGACATGCTCCAGGATGAGAAGCTATAGCTGCCACAGCACAGGTTTTGTCTCTTTGTGTTACTGACACATTGCAGCTGCTTGATGAGGAGTGTTTGGTGGGATTTTAGCAGAAAATTCAGCTAGTGATATCTTGTCTGGTGGCCCAATATTTTTTTTTTCCTAGGATTTGGTAACATGATTGTTCTTAAACCATGGACTGAGAGCCTCTCCTTGCAGAACACTGCCTATCATCAGGTTGCTCTGTGAACCCAGAGAACTGTGATGCTAAATATAAGACTACTTTTTAAAAGCAGGCAGAGGAAGAAGAAAAAGAAAACTCTGTGAGATTTTTCCAAGCAGTAAAGGTCTTGTTTATTGCTAATATTTTCATTAGTCATTCTAATCAGCCTGAGTATAGTGATTCCTGAAGCAACTGCAGTCTGCAATGTAAATCAGTGTTTTAATGTCACTGTTATGTTGAATCTACAACAAATTTCAAATCCAGATTGTTGCATATATTTGGGGATTCCCAAAGTGTCCAGAATGGATTTGCCGCTCTTCAAATAAACATCCAGCTAAATCTGTCTTTTGTTGCTCTTCCAGGGTGGAAGAGTCCAAAGAGCCAACCCGCAACAGACCAGTGCATTCCATGGAAAAAAAAAAGAGGGTTTCCATTGTATACAAACTACAGCTTCCTAGCTGATTTAATGTCTAGGCTAATTCAGGGTGCAGAGCAGTAATCCAGTTTCAAACTGAGACATGGGTCATGTGAAACAGTCAGTCTCCCAGTCTGGCATAGATTTAAACCCACTCATCCCCGGTCTTTGTTGCTACAAGAGTATCTTAGCTACTTGAATATCTAAGAATATTTTTGCATCCAAAAGTATCACCAGATTGTGAAATCTCCTAAAGGATAACTAAACATCTTTCCTCATTGGAAGAGGCAGAGACAGTTTCCACAAAGAAGTTCTCTGCGCTTCCTCCTCTTCCTTTGCTCTGTGTACACAGTGATCTGAAGCAGAAAAGGTCCTCAGTGGAAAAGCTGTACTTTGGCTTACATTTACTCACAGAACATGAGAAAAGCTAGCATTTTAAACACTGACAAGGATATATGAAATACAAAAATGGACACTTCAATTTTACCAAAGAGTCAAAGTTCAGACACATACAACAGTGATGTAATCTTTTGGAAATATCAAACTTTTAAAGTAGGAAATTGCAGCTAGTCTGCTATGATTAATCTTCAGTTTCCCATTTGAAGAAACAAACATCATTGACAAGTACTTGATTTAAACTAATGACTGCAATTTGTCCTACCAGCCCTTCCTTGAAAATTTCTCTAAAACCCATAACTAAATGTGGTGCAAAATTACTTGCTCAAGTGGTAAACATAAACAAACTTGTCAAAATTAAAAGTAGAAGGACATTCTTCAATATTTTGTCAAATAATTGACTAGCACTGGAGATGCAAAGATCCACAGTCTGGAAAACATATGAAGTGGGAACATTATTTTGAGATGTGTGAAATGTGTTGTATAGTCAGTTTAATATTCATGGCTCTCTTTGTGGCTAATGAGTGATGACGACTCTCTCAATATTTTATGAAATTAAGCCTTATTAGAGGATTTTTCTCCAAATGCAATTTTGACATTTCTCTACTATCCTATTCCCCTGCTACCCATTTTTTCAAAGATGTTATTTTCCTTAAAGGCATCTGCCTCCTTCTGTGGAACTGGCATACTTGTAACTGCCCCTGTTTTGGAAAGCAGCGTAGGTGAGAGGGACCTGGAGGTCCTGGTGCACAGCAGGGTGACCATGAGCCAGCAATGTGCCCTCATGGCTAAGAAGGCCAATGGCATCCTGGAGTGTATTAGAAGGGGTATGGTTAGTAGGTCAAGAGGGGTCCTTCTTCCCCTCTACTCTGCCCTGGTGAGACCACACCACTCAGTTCAGGAAGGACATAGAACTCCTTGAAAGAGTCCAGCACAGGGCCACAAAGACGATTAAGGGAGTGGAACATCTTCCTTATGAGGAGAGGCTGAGGGAGCTGGGCCTTTTGAGCCTGGAGAAGAGGAGACTGAGGGGTGACCTTATTAATGTTTATAAATATGTAAAGGGTGTGAGTCAGGAGGATGGAGCCAGGCTCTTCTCAGTGATGGCCAGCGACAGGACAAGGGGCAATGGGTGCAAGCTGCAGCACAGAAAGTTCCATGTGAACATAAGAAGAAACTTTTTCACTGTGAGGGTGATGGAGCACTGGGACAGGCTGCCCAGAGATGTTGTGGAGTCTCCTTCTCTGGAGACATTCAAACCCCTCCTGGATGTGTTCCTGTGTGATTTAGTCTAGGTGATCCTTCTCTGTCAGGGGGCTTGGACTATATGATCTTTCAAGGTCCCTTCCAACTCCTAACATTCTGTGATTCTGTGATTGCACATATGCTTTGTTTCCTCTGTGTTACTCCCTTTGGACTTTGTTGATGGAAGGCAGATTAGGGAGGAGAGATGAATGGCAGCATTAGTTTCTTAATAAGGCCCTACTTAGTGGATTGTAAAATATGCGCATGGTGGAGGTTGACCTTTGAATTATATCAGCTCCCAGCACTGTTCATATTGCCTCAGAAGTAATAAGGAGAAAGGTTTTCAAGTCTTTTTTTTTTTTGGTGAAGCTGGGGCGAAATTCCCTGTGTGTATATACACCCCAAGCCCAACCTTTCCCTCAAATTTGATATGCATAGCAGAAAAACAAATCCACATGGTCTGGGACTAGCTTGAAGGGATTTATCTGATAGCTCATAGGTCACGTGTGGGAGTCTTAGTAAATTGCAAAAAAGGTTTCTAGGAATCTAGAACTGCTATAATTCTGGTTGCTTAAAGAAAATCCATTCCTTAGCTGACATCAGGCATGATCACTGAGTATGAGGAGGCTGTAAACTTTTGCAGCTACACAGTCCTCACTCTAGGGCTGCTTTTTTTGCCTGGGCTCTGACTCTGCAGTTGGCTTGTTATGCACAGATGCTGGTAGAATCTGGGACACAGTTTTTATGGATTTAGGATTTATTGCTTCATTTATAAAATAAAAGAAAATATGACTAAAAAATTAATATCTTTCAGATGAAAAGGAGAGTGGAAACCCAAGGATTGCTATTCCTCCATGAAAGCTCTCCATGTTAGGCCTTTTTGCTTTCTCAGTCACTTACCCATCCCAGCACCTCCTCCAGCTCAAGGTGATGTGTGAGAAACAGGTTAAAGGAATAATACCCTGCCATTACCACACATCCTTACACCCAATGCCTCATCCTTGCACCCAACACCTCATCAAGTCATTACTCCTGTTTGACTTGTGGGCTAGGAAGGAGTAGCACAGAAGTCTGTTTTGGACTGAAGACATTGCCTGACTTTAGTGTTACGAGATTAACATTGAAGTACCCACACACCGTGTGCAGTTACCCACATACCTGCTCTGTGGTTTTTTTAAGGTCCACTGCTATGTGCATGCGAAATGATGCATCTTGATTAGCTCTCTATCCACTTTGCTTTCTTCACTGCCCAACATTCAGCTGCAATTAGAAATATAATGAATTTCACTTGATTTTTTTTTTCTAGGTTTCAAATGCTTGCCACTACTTTTTCAGGTGTTTGCCTACAGTTTGACAAATTTTCAGGGATTGGCACCTCCCATTTCCATGCAAAGTCTTCTATAGCTTGAACAGAAGTATCCCACTAGAAGGTGGAGAGCTTTATTTAGTGGTTAAAGAAAGGGATGGATCTTCCCAGGCTTTCAGTTCAGTTGTATTTGGAATGAAGAAATTCACCTCGGTGCAATGTTAGTGTGTTATTCAATTTACTCCAAAATTGCACTGTTTCTATGTCACTGTACACATTTTTACTTCCATTTGTCCTGTTGCAAAAGCACTACAGTAATGTTACCTGATTGCAACTTGCATGAATCTTAATTCATGAGCATTTTTGAAATATCACCAAACTCTCAGGATGTCAAAGGAGGTAGAAGCATCACATTTTGAAAGTTAAACTATTTAGTGCATTTGGAATGAGGCTATGAAAACAGAGTAATTTTTAAATAAGACCCACAGTTTTCCTGTTGCACAGAATTGTTATTAAAATCCCGATAAGGGGTGATGCTTTGCAAAAAACCCTACCCAGCAAAATGAATCAAAAAAAAAGGCCAAAACCAAAACAGAAAGCCAAAAACAAACCCACCCAAAAAAACCCCAAACAACAAGGTACATGAACATAACATTAATCAGGACATCTGAGAAAGGCCACAAGAAAGTGGTTAAAAGTCCTATGTCAACACAACAGAAAGCAAATGCAAAGTTTAACCCAGGGCTTCAGTGAGGAGTACATCTTAGCACAAAGTGCTGCTACTGTTTCCTTTGTGACCTTTTCTGGTAGTTGTCATGACTGCATTAGCTGCCACTTTACTAAGTGTTTGTACTCCAAATACAAACATTGCAGTTCTCATCTGGGATTCATTTGTGTGAGTCAGGACCAAAGCTTTATACCTCTATAGAGGCCCCTTGTGAGTTCTGACTCAGACCCAATATGTTTAATGTTACCATAACTCTGCCTGATGTATACCTTTATGTGCACCGATAACATCTTAAGCTCACTAAGATTTTCTCTGAAAGCATGTGGTCCTTTGTGATTTTGAAATGGCTAAAAGCAGAATGACTTGGCATCTGAGAAATTAAAATATATCCCTAATGCTTCTAAGTGGGATGCTGGATAGGTGAAATGTGCTACGTATGATTGATAGATTTTTCATCTACCTTTTCAGTCTACTTTGTGGATGCCTTATCCAACAGGGATGCTGCTGAGCAAACAGGCTTTCATCCATCAAACCACTTAAGCTCCTACTCATCTTGAGACATCTGAATCTCTCCAGTAAGATCTCTGAATAACGAGGGAACACTGATCTTTTGAGCCACCAGTCCATAAAATCCCATGAGGAGAACACAGGAGCATTTCTGAAAAAAACAATTGAAAGTAATATTACATCTTGCTAGTCCAACTGTTCAGTACTGAAGAACATATCTCAATATCTCCTGAAGTTTGGGGAGCTGCTCCGGAGCTGCCCAGCACCCCAGGCAGTTAGGAATTGAGAGGAATTAAGTGTTCATTACCGAGCAGAAGTTGTTGGTGTCAGTGCTCATGATCAGAAATACTCCCTACACAGAAATCACAGAATCACAGAATCGTAGGGGTTGGAAGGGACCTCGAGAGATCATCGGGTCCAACCCCCCTGCCAAAGCAGCTCCCTAGCACATATTGCACAGAGAGGCGTCCAGATGGGTCTTGAATACCTCCAGAGAAGGAGACTCCACCACCCCCCTGGGCAGCCTGTCCCAGGGCTCTGTCACCCTCACTGTGTAAAAGTTCTTCCGCATGTTGGTGCGGAACTTCCTGTGCTCCAGTTTACAGCCATTGCCCCTTGTCCTGTCTCCACACACCAATGAAAAGGGGTTGGCCAATTCCCCCTGCATCCCATACTTAAGATATTTATAAACATTAATTAGGTCCCCCCTCAGTCTTCTTTTCTGCAGGCTGAACAGCCCCAGCTCACTCAGCCTTTCCTCATACGGGAGATGTTCCAGGCCCTTAATCATCTTTGTAGCCCTTCTCTGGATTCTCTCCAGGAGATCCCTGTCTGTTTTATACCAGGGAACCCAGAACTGGACACAATACTCCAGGTGGGGCCTGACCAGGGCAGAGTAGAGGGGGAGGATCACCTCCTGTGACCTGCTGGCCACACTCTTCCTGATGCATCCCAGGATCCTATTGGCCCTCTTAGCCACCAGGGCACACTGCTGGCTCATAGCCAATCTGTCATCAACCAGGACTCCCAGGTCCTTCTCCACAGAGCTCTTCTCCAGCAGGTCATCCCCCAGCCTGTACTGATACTGATGGTTATTCCTCCCCAGTTGCAAGACTCTACACTTGCTTTTATTAAACCTCATCTGGTTTCTCCCTGCCCAGCTCTCCAGCCTGTCCAGGTCTCGCTGGATGGCAGCGCAGTGTTCCTGTGTGTCAGCCACCCCTCCCAGCTTTGTATCATCGGGTACTTGCTGAGGGTGGATGCTATTCCCTCATCAAGGTCATCGATGAAGATATTAAACAGGACTGGACCCAACACTGAGCCCTGGGGAACACCGCTAGTCACAGGCCTCCATTCACATTTTGTTCCAGTGATCACAACCCTCTGAGCCCGGTCTGACAGCCAGTTCTCAACCCACCTCACTGTCCACTCATCTATCCCATGCTCTCTCAGCTTTTCTATCAGGATGTCATGGGAGACAGTATCAAAAGCCTTGCTGAAGTCAAGGTAGATGACATCCACTGCTCTCCCTCCATCCACCCAGCCAGTGATGACATCATAGAAGGCTATGAGATTGATCTCCCCTTGGTGAATCCATGCTGACTTTTCCTCGTAACCTTCTTCTCTTCCAATTGCTTGGTGATGGCATCCAGAACAAGCTGTTCCATCACCTTTCCAGGGACAGAAGTGAGGCTGACAGGCCTATAATTGCTAGGATCCTCCTTCTTGCCCTTTTTGAAGACTGGAGTGATATTGGCTATCCTCCAATCCTCAGGTACTTCTCCTGTTCTCCAAGAGCTGTCAAAGATGATAGCAAGCGGCTCCGCAATCACTTCCGACAGCTCCCTCAGCACACGTGGACATATCCCATCCGGGCCCATGGATTTGTTTGCATTAATCCCTTTGAGCCGCTCCTGGACCACCCCTACCTCAACTAGAGGAAAGCTCTTCATTCCCCAAAACACTCCTACTTTCATCCAGGATCTGCGGGTCCCGAGGGGCCTTTGGAGTGAAGACCGAGGCAAAGAAGGCATTCAGTATCTCCACCTTCTCATCATCACCCGATACCAGGACACCCGCCTCATTCATCAAGGGACCTACATTATCCCTGATCATCCTCTTACTATTCACATATCTGAAAAAACCCTTTTTATTATCCTTTATGTCCCTTGCCAGTTTCATCTCCAAGCAGGCTTTAGCCTTTCTAGTCGCATCCCTACAGGCCCTGACAACATCCCTATATTCCTCCCAGGTGCACAGACCCTGTTTCCATAGTTCATAAACCTTCTGCTTCCCTTTGAGTTTACACATTAACTCCCTGGTCATCCACACAGGTCTTCTGCCTCTCTTTCCCGATTTCTTACTCAAAGGGATGCACCTATCCTGTGCTTGGAAGAAGTGCTGTTTAAATGCTAGCCAGCTCTCACAGGCTCCCTTGCCTTCTAACAGCGTAGCCCATGGGGTAGCTCCTAAAACGTTGCAGAAGAGATCAAAGTTAGCTCTTCCAAAATTCAGGGTAGCTGTCCTGCTTTTTTGCTTGCTTCTTCCACTCAGGATCTTGAACTGGATCATTTCGTGGTCGCTTTGTCCTAAGCTGCCCCCGACCTTCACCTCCCTGATGAGCCCGTCCTTGTTAGTAAGAACAAGGTCCAGCGCCCGCCCTCCCCTTGTAGGTTCCTGCACCATCTGTAGCAGGAAATTGTCCTCAACATACTGCAGAAATTGTCTGGACTGCATACGACTGGCCGTATTGCTTGCCCAGCAAATATCTGGGTAGTTGAAGTCCCCCATAAGGACCAGGGCCTGGGATCTCGAGGCTACTTCTAGCTGCTCATAGAAAGCACTATCAGCCCACTCCTCTTGATCAGGGGGCCTATAGCACACACCCACAACAGTGTCACTCATACTAGCGTGACCCTTGATTCTCACCCACAAGCACTCGACTGACGGTTCATCTTTCCCCAGGTGGAACTCAATACATTCAAGCTGCTCTCTAACATGAAGAGCAACTCCTCCACCTCGCCTCCCTAGCCTGTCCTTCCTGAAAAGCACATAGCCATCCATGACAGCGTGCCAGTCATCCAGGCTGTCCCACCACGTCTCTGTGATCGCAATGAGATCGTGGCCCTGCGACCGCACAAAGATCTCTAATTCTTCCTGCTTGTTTCCCATGCTGCGTGCATTTGTATAAAGGCATTTTAGTGGGGCAGCAGGTGCAGGTATCCTCAGCAGATCACAGTGAGATTTCTGACAGAGGATGGGCAATAGTGGCTCCACTGAGGAGTCCTCAGGGCAATCCCCAGAATTTTCCCCACTATCACATGGAACAACATCCCCAAGTCCGTCACTGTGCTGCTGGCATTTACCTTCTTCCACCACCAACCCATGTTGTGTCTCCCAAAGCCCATGCCTAACCCCAAGAGCCATCATAATATCCCCTCTCCCCTTCCTAACTAGTTTAAAGCACGCTCAATGAGCCCTGCCATCTCCTGGGCAAGGATTCGACTTGTCCTTTGGGACAGGTGAGCCCCATCAGCAGTCATCATGCCAGGAGCAGAGTACACCTTCCACACAGCTTCCAGAAATGCAAGCCACCACTCACTGTGGCAGCAGCGTTGGGCACTGTCTTTGAGAAAGCCCCACCAACCAGCATTCTCTTGTGTACCTCATCCCAATTCCTGTTCAAGCAAAACTTCTCTGAATCTGGGACAGCATTCCCCACAGGGACTGGGAGACTCCAGAGAGTTCCTGGCTGTGTGCAGGTGTAGCAAAACTGTCATAAGGAGAAAGGGGACGCTGACATACTTTCCATGTTTCTGTTCAGTTCCATTTCCTCCATGCTCAGTCCACAAATGTGCTCTTGGTTATACTGCATTAATGGTATTTTTCTAGCTTTTACAGAGCAGCATTAAAAGGCTAGCATCTCTAGTCCCCCTGTAAATACTCTTGGCCCTGTCTTGTTCTTAGAGTGACTATATCGACAAGGGCCATTTGTCAAAATCAGTTTGAGAAGTAACTGTACCTACTCTTAGCCCTGTAAGGATTAGCCTCAGGAGAACGGGTAGCAAATGAGGGGGAAGAAGGGGAGAAAGTGACTTTCTGACCTGGCTTTCCTTCAGTGAATTCAGAGCTCACATTCATTTGCCCTGATTTAGACTGAAGGTCTCCAAGTGCTTGGCCATATTCTGGAAGGTTGAGGGACAAAAAAAAAAAATAATGTTTTTTAGCAGGAGCTTTGAAAAACTGGGAAAAAAAAGAAAAAGATGTGTCTTGAAACTGGGTTTGGAAAACAGATTTTAATATTTAAAGAGAAATTTCTTTAAATTAAGAACTTGTAGATGGGAAGACTTTATCTTCAGGTGGCTAAGAGTATTTAATTTATGATATTGCAGTGCCAGGCAATTAGAATTTGTCATATTAATTACTGAATAGATGGTGATGCTTTCTTGTGAATAGGCACACACCTTCAGGAATTTTAATCAGCTGAATACCATTGTTTTAAAGGTGAACCTTTTCTTTTACTTTATGTCAGTGTAGACTGAAATTTGTAGATGCTAACCTTCAAAATGACCTGTTAGGTCACTTCTAGTTCAGGCCCTTGAGGTCTGTGAGTATTACTTGCAGTCTATATTCCCAGATGATGCCAATTCATTTTAATGTGATTCACTGATGTTCCTTCCCTATGATTGTGACAATTTTCTACCCCTGTGTAGCATATCTTACTATTAGTAACCCCTTTGTGTTTTTGCAGATCAATATTCTGTTGTCTTTTCTGTCAAATTCTTCTTAGTAGCTCCATGACTTTCGAAAAAAAGGGATCTCAGTTGGTGAGCTTACTTGTAGTCCCAGCACAGAAGCAGGACGAATCAAGCCAAACCAACCCCAAGTAATGCTTCTCTGATCACCTTTGAAAATACTCAGTGGTTGTTTTTTAAAGGGGTGTAAGGTAGGTGGAAATGCCCCAATCCTATATCAGGCTTTGTGGTGGGGTCAAGAAGTGGGACAGGAGAGGTCTTGACATCTCTCTTGCTATGGTGCTGGGAATGGTTTTGTTCTCAGGGCTGCAGCTTGACAGGAAGAGACAGGGAAAATCTGGTGTCCTGAAAAAACTTCAGGAAAAAAATAACATCCTTATGTTTTGTCAGAGTGCCAAGACAGCCCCTGTGCTCTGGGACTATCAAGCCAAGCTGGACATCTGGGATGGGGATTCATCTGATGGAATGAGGATGACTACATCTGAGTTAGTCACTTCAGGCTTTCTTCAGAGCCCACGGGGAGAAAAGGGTACTTCCAGGGCATGATTCATCTTATTCTAAAGCATTTATCCAAAAACAAACTACATGAATCGTGGCCTTGACATGGCCAGGTTTCTCTGCTGAACTAGTTAGGTCATTCCCATTTTCTACCATCCTGACACCAGAAAAAGAAAGAAAAAGTAATTTCTATTATAAATCTCTACGTAGCAATTCAAGCTTACTTCTTGCCTTTCCCCATGGTCACAAGAGAGCAGTAGGTCACCAGACTCTTAACTACAAAACTTTAAGTATCAGACAACTATTGTCATGTCCCTGTGTCTTCTAGATGAAATAAACAGCTTTTCCTCTCAACCTTTCCTCACAGGACATGTTTCTCTAAATTCTTATCACTCCCACGGTTTTCTCTGGACTTTCTCCAGCTTGTCTTCAACATTTAATATATATTCTATGCTGTTTTAATAACTCAGGCTCTTTTTTTTCACACCTCAGTGTCGACTTCTGTTAGCTCTCTTTAGGCTCATACTATAAACACTGAGTCTTTATAAATATTGAGTCTCAAAATAGATTTTGAGACATACAAGTCTCTGGTCTTTCCTCATGAATATATATTCATACAAAACTTAGGAAATGAAGCCAAACTGAGAAACGCAATTATTCCTTCCTGTGCTTGGCACTTGTAGAGTTGCAGTGCTGACACTGCCAGTCCAGCAGAGAGGAGGGAAAATAATAACATTAGCAGCAGTGGCTTTGACTCCAAATGCCTTCCAGGGTATTGGCTGCTCTTGGGTTTGAATTTACATCTCAGCAGGAGGCAGATTTACATTTCAACCATTAGATCTCTGTGAGAAACTTTTCCCCTGCACCCGGAACATTTGTGATTTTTCTAGCTTGTAGTTAATGAATACACATAGATTTAATGCTAGTGGTAATGAAGACACAGGGAGCTGAAGGATAATGAAGAGCAGGAAGCAGTTCCACACAAGTTCTGTGAATGAAAATGCATGTGGGTGTTCATGGTTCTCTACTGGAGTAGAAAACTATGGAGGTCAGTAAAAATAAATGTTGCCGGACTATCCCTCCTAAAAAAACCCACCCTTATGAGAACAAACACTAATTATAAAAGCCCTCCAAAAAATCCAGGCATGGGTGAAGGTTACAGTGCTCTTCTGTTCTGCATAACCATGGCATTGATTTCAATAAGACTAAGGCCTTTGGAGATATGGGTGGAGGAATGAGTCGTGTGCTGGACACTACATGCTCACCTTATTTGCCTCCTGTGTGGGGCTACAAAGGGGAGAAAGGCATTTGTTCATGTCTGTAAAGTTAGCCTGGGTCCCAAGTAGTTCTTTGCTTTTTTTAAAATTCAGGTCATATTTCTTTGACGTGAGCATGGATATTTTTATGTGGTCTGTTTTCTCATAGGTGCTGTTCACCAGTCCAAAACCCGTCTTGTTTCTAACTTGTGCTGCCCTGAATAAGCACATCTTGGGCACCAATGCAGCATTTGGCCCCAAAATGTAGCGTGAGAAAAAAAGTGAGCTTAATTTTTGTGTCTACATCACATGTGATACAATAAATATTAACCAGCAAGAACTTGTGCAGGCAAGGCTGAAACATCAAAAGAGGCAGTCTGATGGTGCCCAAACCTTTCCAGGCTTGTCTTGGCTCCCGCTATTCAACATAAATGAAGTCATTTCATGTATGGAGATAGTGGTGTGATCCTACCTCATGTCTTAGTCTTCCCTCAGGGAATCAAACACAGCCAAATACTCTGAGGTCCCTGATACCCTGAAAGCAACCGCTAACTATGGTGGTGCAGCACTTTCAGGGTAGTCACTCACAAGTGCAGGCCTGTAGGCTAAATTGTCTTTTCTGTCTAACTATGGAACAGAGCACAGTCAGCAGAAGGCATTAGATGTTTGATCCCTGAGAAACAAGCTCTCTCCTGCTGATTGGGGAAAGAGGAAGGTTATCTAAAAAACAAAAGTGCAGAGGAGAATCCAAGATTAAGAAAAACAAAACAAACCCACAAACAAAAAGACGAACAAAAACCTCCATGGAACCAAACCCCAAATTAAAGAGAAACACAGCAATAAAGCTCTGCTCCCTGCTCCCCTCCCCAGCAGCAGCAAAGAAACAAAATGAGCGGAAGCAGAGGCAAAGAGAAAAGATGCTTTGCTCTAGATTTCTCCTTGATAGAACTGTGGTGCCCAGAGGGCAGTGCCTTGCGTTTAAACCTCTGTTCTCATTGTTTTATGTTACATCTCTTTCTCTGCTCAGCCTGTTTCTGTTATCCTTCTCAAGACCCAAAACATGTCTTGCTTCTCGAGTTCTTGATTCCTATTATTTTTTCTTTCATAAGTCCTTGTTTTACTTTTTTCCAGTGTTGGCAATGTGTACTACAATTGGTTCACATGGCTGTTCACTTACTTGAGAGGCAGGTTTCCCTATGATGCCTAAGCAGACATTTTCAGGATGTCAGACAGAACCAGAACAGTTAAATGATAACAGAAAAGTTTGAGGATTATTTATATTTTTTTCAGCCTTTAGCCATGTCTACATATGTTTCAATATCTGCTGTTTATAAACACTAAATACTGCTTGAGCAGTCAGATAAGTTCACTGGTGTATTTGTACTTTAACCAAAGGGCCATGTTTTTTTGTACATGTCTCAGAATTCATAGATGCATTTAGACAATAACAGATCATGTTGGGCCATTTAAATCTCTACAACTTCTTCTGGTGAGGTTTTTATCAGATTTGTCATGCTATTTGGAAAAACTAATTTGATCTGCCTAGAGAGACAGTTTCATAGGGAAGGGGAGGAAAGGGAAGGGAAGAAGAAGAAGGTCCCAGTTCTTTATATTTGATATCCTTTCTCAGAGGATCATTTTCTGTGTTGTATATGTGCTTGCTATTGCCTCTCTGTAAGTGCACTGAAGGTACTGCAGGAATTGTGTCTGAAAAGAAGAATATTTAACTTCAAATATTTCAAAAAGGGCAACTTCTGTTTCCTATTTTTTCTCTATGCATTGTGCAAGAAGCAGGACCAGATATTAGACCTGGTTATTTACATGCATGTACATCCACAATCTGAGCAGCACAAGCTGCTCTGGGCAGCTGGGATCCTTACTGTACTTGTCCATGCATAACTTCTAATCACAGCCTAACTTTAAAAGAAGACATCCAACTGGATTAACCAAAAATGAAATGTTGTTTTGAGAAGCCTAGTTGGCTGTTTGGGGTTTTTTCATACAAAATATATAATTGAAATTCAGACATAGTGTTTAATTTGACTTTGGAAAAGTGACAGCTTTTGTTTGCAGCAAAATCACCCTATATTTTTTCCTGAGAAAGTAGAGATTTACAAATTTTGAAAACAAGACAGAAGCTTGGGTGCCTGGAGACTGTCTGTGAGGTATTTGGTAGATGTAAAAATAGTTCCTGCAGTTTCCTAGATTTATGGAGAGAAAAACACAGCAAATCAAAGCAGAGAAACAGCATAGCCTCTAAAGTGAGGGGTCTTGGGCTGAAGAATAAGCACAATGAAATTGGAAGAACTGAGAACTGGTTGGTACAATTTTAGGTTTATGAGAACTTGGGGGGATCTGTGTGTGTGAGAAGACCTGCAAGTCCAAGGCTACTAAGTCCCCTGGGGGAAGAGAGGTGCAATTCAGAGCGATTGAGCAACAGAATCTGATCTCCCTGCACTGACTAGAAAGAGTCCATAGGGGCTTCTGAACTTTGCTGATAGTGAAAGGTATTTGGTGAAACATGTCTCTATCTAATGAAGTTAGCAGCTTTACAAGGATAACTCTATTAACTAAGATGGTTTGAACTGAAGGGCAGGTACAGAAGAACAGGTTCAGAACCAACAAAGCTGCTGTTCATCAGACTCCCTTCACAGAGCCAGGGGGACAAAGTGACATCCAAGGCAGCTGAGCTGTCTCTGCATTGCAAGCAACAAATACTGGTGCAATGTCAGGGAAAGTTTCCCCTCACAGTTCCTCAGCCAGAGAAGCAACTCTACAGCCTTTTAGTGTTTTTTTGGTGGAGGAAGGGTTTTTAAGATTCTAAGTATCTGTCTCTGCCTCATGTTCACAGCACAATTTGGGTTTTTGTAGAAAAGCATGCTTACATCACAAGTCCCACACATCACCCGCCAGCAAGAGTGGCTAGGTGAACTTTCACATTTTTCTGAAGACTAAGAAAAAGCAGTAATTTACAATATAACTTTTGTGTTTTTGAAAACAGAAGAGGCAGCTGAATGGGGAACCTCTGAGTAGTTTTGGAATGTGACAACAAAGGAGAAAGAGATGGCAATCTGCCATGTCATAGGACTGACCTGCCTATTTTTTCCAATCGATTCTTTTTCTAAATAAACCATATTTCTATGCCTTAAAGACATAGATGCAAGGTACCATCCCTTCTACCTAAACAGTCTTTTAACCCTAGATTTAAACACCCTAGGTTAAAAGCTGTTGCTTCTGTTGTTTTTGCATTTCTGAGATTTTGTTTCTTCAAGATCAGACACTTTTGTAGATTTTTGCCAGATACTGAGCAGCTGAAGTGAATGAGTATGTCTCTGATATTAAGCAGAATTTAAAAGGCATTGTAACCTGACAGAAGAAGTATTTGACATCAAGTGATTAGCAGGTTACATTTTCAATAGTAATTAAGAACATAGGTTCTGTAATGATGCCTATTGCTAAAATATGTTTAATTCAAACATATAAATATAAAATTAAAAACCTGGTCTTAATTATCTATCAGAATCCCTGCTTGAATATACCTTTATGCTACATAATATAAATTTAAACATAAATTTATTCTGGTCCTAGAAGTCCAAGAAATAGTGTCATACTTCGAAGATTTGTGCAATCATTGGAAAGAAATTTTTAAATGTTTAGAGCAGTGCTATCTTACTTAGTCACTGGGAATAGTATATGTCCCTCTTGAAAGGTGACAACTGGAATATATATATATGTACACATAGTCTATGTATCTTCTGCAAAACTTTTGAAGAGATAACTTCCAGGTCTTGTACTAGCTGCATTAGTGGAAGAGTCTTGAAAGTCAGGCATGGGGCTGAGTTTCAGTCTTTTCATTCATGAAATGGTGATTATTTTGATTTAAGCAGGCTTTTTATAAGAAAAGGTGGTATTTCAGGTGAGATATAATTATTTTACATTTGGAGATAAAGAGACTGAATGTCCTACTCTCTTTAAAAGAAATCTACATTTATCACTCATCAGTTGTCAGTTCTCAAATGGACTGGAAGCATCTTGTCTAAATATTTTGGAAATATCCTGTAATTTAAGGTTCAGTTTTACTTTTACAGCTCTGTTCATTCAGTATCTCACTATTGTGTCTCTATTCACCAAAAAATCAAAATTTAATTCATTATGCTTCCTTTTTAAATCTTTTGGAGGAATGAGCTTGAAGAGAAATAAGAATTCTGTTTCCTGAAGAATTATCCTTACAGATGCCAGAGTCTGAAGGCATTCTGAAGGCATGCTTTGGATAATAAAAGGAAGGGGCTTGGCTGGGGAGGGCTATGTTGAAAGGTTGGCAGTATAATCATTCAGGAAAAGGAATGAGCACTAAGAATGGGTAATTAAATTGGTACAATGACTTCAGGCAGAATTACAGAAAACATCTGGAAATTTGGAGAATGACAAAAAAGATCATTACACGTTGAGCTAAGGACCAGTCTGTTCATGTGTGCTTTGGACAATTTTCAGCAAAGTTGAGCTCAAGAAAGATTCTGTGCTTTGACAACATTCTCTTATAGTGACTCTGCTTGGTGAGAGCTGCTCAGGACAGTAAGGTCTTGCAAGTATTCCAGGGATATTTCAACACTGAAATACACTTCCAGTCTAAACTACTCAAGTCTACCTGTTGTTGCTTGGAAGTTATGCTGTTGCACATGGAGTTTATGAAGGCTGCCTACTTCTTGTTACCCTGTCTTTCCAGAAACTGTACCAGAGGCCAATAATGCCAATTAAAAGTTAATACTGAATCTTTCCATGGGAAATGCATCACCACACTGAAACAGAGATCAACATAACAAAAGTACAATGTTTAAACTCCTGTAGATTCAAGGAGACAATATTTGGCTTTTTAGTCATGGTGGCACAGTAAGTACTGCAAGACATGTGCTGTGTGAGGAATAACAATTCTCCCAGCAGGCAGCAGACCTGAGCGCTCCCCATTACGATGAAGAGAGGTGGAGGGCTTTCTGTTCTGCTTATTTCTAAGGTGATGGGAACTGGAACGTACAACTTCTTGTATGGTGTCAGCTGGAAGCTAATTTGTCAAGACTTAGATACCAGCTGGTATGCATGACTTGTGATTTGGGAATGAATGTTTTGCTAATGTCTTATGAGAGACTGAAACAAGTAGCATTTTTTTAGAACATTAATACTAAAGTGTGTAAGACAGTTTTCATAAGCAAAATACCTAAACAAATTTTCTTCATTGTCACCATAATTATGTGAGAAAGAATACTTTCCTGTTTAGGACTTCCTCCCATGAAAGCAGGGCATGTTGAGTAACAAAAGCATGAACTCTTCAGTAACACACTCCAGCAAATTCTGCAGTCCGTTTTTAATTATTTCCATGGTAAGCAATGACATACATGAAGCCTTGGCTGGTTTTTGTTTGCAAATCAGCAGAGAGTATTTCAGTGTATGATATAAATCACCTGGTTTTCTTAAGAGATAGCTTGCAAATCTTGAATGTTTGCAGGAGTTCCCATATGCTTTCCAGCTGCTGCATTTATACCAGAGAAACCAAGGCCTGGGTTGAAGCAGAAAGACTTATCTTGATTTCCAAATTATTTGAGTGGTTCTCCTAGAAACCATTGATCCATACTGGGAGAGGACAGGGACACAACAGCCACATAAATTTATCATCTGTCACTGAAAACCTGGTTCTGTTAGTCTAAGTAGAACAGTAGATTTTTATTTCTTAATATTCTTCATACCGATGAATATGAAAATCCAGTGTTATATTTCAATTTAGTGTTTCTGTGAATATGAGACAAACATGTATGATCTGGGACTTGTGACACCCATCCATTGATAAGTGATTTCCATTGATATCAACAAACCTCAACAGTTTTCAGCCCCCAGGGAGTATGTTGAAAAAAATAAATTTCTACGAAACACTATAAGGCTGACAGCAAAAAAAACCTTCACAGTATTTGGGGGAAGTGGTACAAGAGAAAGGAGGCAGGAAGACGTGTGGTTATTTTGTGGATGGCACGATCTGATCTGTCCACATGGACGTGGTGGGAAGTGCTGTGATCTTCCAAGACAGTTTTCACTCTAAGCACATGTCTTCTCTTGACTCTTCCTATTTCTGCTGTAAACTAACTATAAAGTATCCCTTAATCTGTGTTCTGGACCATCCTTTAATATTTTTTTCACATTAACTAACACCCATGCCCTTCCCCTCCCTTCTTTCATTAATTGATTATTCTCCTTATATTATTAACTAGGGAGTGTCAATCTGTGACTCACAAATATTCTTTCTTTCTGTAATACATAGGCCTTGACATCATCCCTTCAATTTTTTGTCTCTGTATTTGACATATCTTCTTCAATACCCAGCTATCAGATTGCATTTAGCATGGATTTGATAAAATTCCTGGTGTGTTTTTGTGGCTTTGCTTCCTCTCATTCATCCTGGCAGTTGATATTAACATCATATTCATATTGTGGTTCATTTTGTCTCCCTGACCACTCATATCTAAACTGCTGTTGTCCACATTTAATTTTTAATGGTCTGATCTTGCCTTTTAGACAGCACAGCTGTATATCCCAAACAGAGCCATACCCTGTCATAACCTGTTCTGTTCTACCTCTTTTAGTTTGGTTTCTTTTTTGCCCACATGTTCATTTAACTCAGAGCCTAATATGTGGAGAGAGATCATCCCAGATGGCGAGTGATGATTTAGGTACTCAGAAGAAGAATGGACAGGGAGAATAGCTTCCAAAATCTCTCTTAGAGCAAATGGTGATGGCTCACGGGCAAATTACTGGTCTTGGCTATTTCCTGAGCCACAGCTTCACCTCCTACCGGTTCCTCTCTTGGCAAGTTGCTTGTATACTCAGGTGGTCTCATGTCCATTTGTGTCTACTGCTCTTGTGTCCAGTCATTCCTGCTGCAGCACCTACCAAGCTCATTTGTAGAAGTTAAGAAGAGCAGAAAGCCACCAAGATCACCTATGAGAGAAACAGTTCAGAGTGGAGACAGAAAGATTTAATTAAAACTGGGACTGACTAATGAGGTTAAATTTGAACAGACCCTGGTTTGTGACACAGATTGGCAGTCTTTTGGAATTACAGCCTTTCAGGGGAATGCTCCATGAAACACTGCTGGAAGATTTCATGGTTCACTGCTTGCACCTCCCTGTCCCAAGAGGGTAGAAGAGATTTCACAAGCCTAAGCTCCATGGTAATATAGGGGGGCATGTGTCATTACACTGTCAGCAGTCCTGGCCAGAAACTAACCAGAGATAGGCAATAAGAAAGGCGCAGGACTGTGTGAAGTGAGTACCGTGTCAAGCACATAGTACATTACTCTGAAATTGAAAAATTACTGCTCCTAAAAGTATAACTGGTGGAAGGCTTAATCACCACATATAATTCCTTTATGGAAATGCAATCTGTTTTCAGACTGCTGGAGAATGCAGAATGTACAGTTCATTGTTTCGCAGATTTTGACAAATTGACATTAATGAGCTAAATGAATTTCTCCAAGAGCTGAGTGTGGCCTTTAAGAGCACCTCCAGACATTACCCTAACTGCTTGTGCAAAGCAAGCACTTACTGATAACGTGCAAGCTGCTTTTTACATAAAGGAAACAGTTCGACTCTGAAGCACAACTGATGAAAGAACAACAAAACGCTTCTGTTATTTTGACTTTAATAACACTTCACTGGATTTGCACACGTGAAAGCCACATTTAATCAGATTTAATCAATTATTATTAAGAAACAAGCAAAATCAGTACCATTTATGCCATTATAGTTACTTTTTTAAAATTTTCTGTTCCTCTTTGAAAACTGTGTTGGATTGGAATTTGTCTCTGTCTCATTATTGTGTTTGGATAAGAAAAGTAAGCAAGGTAGTAGACAACAGTTTAATTTCTTATTTTAATGAATTTCATCCAGCTAATTCGTTTAACCAAAACTTCTATGAGTATAAGTATACACAAATGAAATAAATGAAGTTATAGAGGCAGGCTGGGTGTAGTCCACAACACAATTAGTGGATTTTAAGAAAAGTTATAAGAACAGTGTTAAAAGCCCCAAAAATTACTTATAAGGTACCATATCTCCATATGTAGCTAGCAAGCAAATTCTGTCATCTGGAAACTGAAGGGTGTGCTACCCCTCTGTAACATACCCTATAGCCAAGCAATATAATCACAAAATGGTTTGGGTTGGAAGCGGCCTCAAAGACCATCTAGCTCCAGCTCTCCTGCTATAGGCAGGGACACCCTCCAGTAGACCAGGCTGCCCAAAGCACCATCCAATCTGGCCTTCAACACTTCCAGGAGGGGGGCATCTACAACTTCTCTGGGCAATTTGTTCCAGTGTCTCACCACCCTCACAGTGAAGAATATCTAACCTAAATCTGCTCTCCTTCAGTTTAAAGCCATTACCCCTTGTCCTATCACTACCTGCCCTTGTAAACTGTCCCTCTCCAGCTTTCCTGTAGCCCTCCTTAGGTACTGAAATTCTGCTATAAGGTCTCCCTGGCGCCTTTTCTTCTCCAGGCTGAACAAGCCCAACTCCATCAGCCTGTCTTCAGAGGAGAGGTGCTGATCATCTTTGTGGCCCTGGGAACCCCAGAGCCGGACACAGTACTCCAGGTGGGGTCTCATGAGAGCAGAGCAGAGGGGCAGAATCACCTCCCATTACCCGCTAGTCATGTATATGCAAGCAGGTATTTCTGGGTCATGTTCAGTTTTTCATCAACCAGCATCCCCAAGTCCTTCTCCTCAGGGCTGATCTCAATCCATTCTCTGCCCAGCTTGTAGATGTGTTTGAGATTGCCCTGACTCATGTGTAGGATCTTGCACTTGTCCTTCTTGAACTTCATGAGGTTTGTATAGGCGCACCTCTCCAGCCTGTCAAGATCCCTCTAGATATGCCATCCAGCATGTTGACTGCATCACACAGCTTGGTGCCTTCATGAAACTTGCTGAGCATGCACTCAATCCCACTATTGATGTCTCTGAGAAAGATATTAAACAGTGCTGGTCCCAATATCAACCCCTGAGAATGAGTAGATTGCAGTGTTACATTTTGTATTGCAGGGTTGATTAGATTCAGTAATGTGAAGCACAGGTGAGGGGGCACTGCCATGAAGGAGCTCCAGACCTAAGCTGTTGTAACACCCCTTTAGTATGTTTATATCAGGCTTCTTGTTGAGGATTTTGTGAGTCAAATAAATTTAAATTAAATTTAATTAAATTTATCCTGAATTTCAGAAACAAATGGTACGTCTAAGGTAGCACAAAGTACTTTCAAAGGCAATGTTTTGTTGTCATAAGGGAAAGTTCTTAACAATTGCGGCCTTCAGATTATATCTATAAATAGAAACATGCATATTTTTGTTCATTTCCTCCTGACAGGGCCCATCATGAATACTGGTTGCTCATATGGTCCCAGAGGTCCCTTGAATGTTATTCTACTGCCTTTCCTGTCTTACTAATATGCGAGGGTGTGGAGGTGATCAGAGAGTCACCATCACTCCTTTCCCTTTTCTTCAAAAATAGACCAAGCACATTCAGATTTTTCAAAAGTAGTCCCTCATTTTGCATACCTATGATTTTTCATTGGTATCTGTGATACCTTCAGAATCTTTACCACAAAATTGCACCTCATTCTGAAAAACCTAGCTGCAGTACTTGAATGCCCATTTACTGCCTATATACCAGCCTGCATACTTTCAGGCTGTGGCTAAGCTCCAGTCACATATAATACATTTGCTGTTTTGCTGTGGGGAATAGAGGACATGCAACACATTGTTCTGAATTTTAGTATTCATGGTCCTCATGGTATTTGAGGTACTTGCAGAAATGAAGCCAGCCTTTTATATTTAAACAAATCCTACTTTGATCTCACATGTACAGTGGAGCATGGCAAAATATTTCATTCCCAAACTCTTCTGTGACACGTTATATGAAGCCAGTTAGGTACTCTGCATGGCAAATGCTGTATTCTAGCCAATAGAGCTGCGCTGCTCAAAGAAGTCTGTGTTAATGGTTTTTGCAGAAGTTGGAACACACTATGGGAATGTTATCCTAGTCAATGAGGGATTCAAAACTTCCTCAAAAAGTATTAATGGAAATAGTTGTCCAGAGATTTCCCAAAAGATTTGAAGACTTTTCCCCTCCTCTAATAAAACAGTTGTTGAAAAACTGCAGAGCTTGCAGTGTTCAGAATCAAGAAAATACTCAGCAGATGCTGTTTCTGTCCCAATGTGAGAAGTTCGTGGCTTTTTTTGGCAGCCCCCTGCCTGTGTTGGTGGAGTTCTCACAGAATTTCTAAAAGGATGCTCCGAGGTGGAGTGGGCTCCAGAGGAAGTGTGCGTCATGGGGGATGACGCACTCCAGCCCTGCAAGAGAGCTGAACTTGCCCTGCTGCTCCACACTTCCTGCCAGCCGACACACGCAGCACTGCTGTGCAGTCTCTCCAATGAAACGCTCATTTGTTCTGTGGGAAGAAAGGAACCACTCTCATTGTCAGTCAAAATTAAAGCAGAGCTTCTGGTGAAAGAACGAAGATGCACCAGGCTGATGGAGAACTCACTTTGTGCCTCCCCTCAGAGTATATGGCTCTGCCAGACCTCAGCAGTACAGCAAGTTGAGTGTAAAGCTTTTGGCAGGTGTCAGGTACATGGGTAAGGAATGGCTGGTGACGGAGGTATTCATGGAAAGGAGACTGACATTCTTGGTTGGAGGGCAGGAACAGCACAGAGGTGTCCCTGTCCCCTATTACTGGCCAGTCCAGCCAATTCAGTTCTGCTGCACTCTCCTCTGGATGGTCACCAAATGATCACAGTGTACCAGAAGATACCTATCATCCTTCTGTATTTCCTGTAAACATTAATAAACATTACTACAAGACATTGTACTTTGTCATATGTAGATACCACATGACCTCAAGGTTTGTGTATTGGGTAGGTTAGAGGCATCCAGCAATGAACTAGTGAACCCCAATCTTCAGTAGCTTAAATAAGTGTCCAGTTTGTCACATCACCATATGGCCTCCTTTGGCCATTTTGGCAGCTCTTTCTATTCTGGTGACTACTTTAAACTCTATTTAGGTACATTTTGATCTGGGAGTGTGAGCTCACTGAAAAGTGTATTCCCTATTCTGCAGTGAAGCGTGACTTGTTATCCACTGCGGGGCGACCTTCAAACCTAAGGGCATAGATTTCTTCATCTACTCTGATCTAACAAGCCTTACAGTCCAGCAAAGGCTCTAACAGGCATGTTCTGTCTTGCACATAGAAAATATCTGTGCAGAGAGACATACAACTTTTGCTTCTACCAATGTGCATCAAAGCAAGTTCAGTGAGGCTGAATGGTGCAAATGTGATCAGGACTTTCCATTTGTTTTTCTTTCATATATCTATTTGCCTGCTGGCCAAAATAGAACTCCTAGCACTTTCTCATATGGACTTGACATCTGTTTTTCAGCTTTTATTTTTTCCCCAAATTGTATTCTGAAGGCTATTCTTCTTCTTGCATTTCTGTGTTATCAGTGTGAATGATCAGAAGGTATATTGCAGTGCTTGCTCAGCTTGAAATGATCTAGCACTGCTTTGGAAGAGCATCTTGCTTTCATTTATGCAATGGAGGAGACTGCAAGTAGGACTACAAGTTAATTTATTTAGCACAGAAGAGATGAAAATCTTGCATTACCACCCCTAAACCAATGGCTGGCCATATAATGTTGCTCCCACTAACTCATGCATGCACAAGGACACACACAGGGAGTGAATTCCTCTAACGATATTTCTGATGTATATCTTACCTTGAAAAACTCCATGTGCAAAGGTTGCTTCTTAAAATTTGACCTAAACTTTCTTTTAAAGTAAAAAAGAAAAGAACAGCAGCAAAACATTGAGTGATCTTGTATTAGGAAAAAAAAAGTCAAAGTAGCAACAGTCATAGAATTTCCCAGAATTTTCATATCCTTACTGATAGTATTTTTGCAGTGGTAACCTCTCCACCTGAGTGTATAAAAAAATACCCTTAAGATTTTATTTCAGATCTTCAAATACAATTTCCTGATCAATTTGACTTTTTTTGTCTTTATTATTTGTCAATTTTCTTTTTAAGTAGGAATATATATAAACCCCTTTAAAGTATTTCATGAGATAAAAAGAGCAAACTTTTATTGAGGGAAGAAACTGAAATGGGCAACTCCAGTGATCTGACCTTTTTCCTCCAATTCTGCACCAGCCAGAGACAGTACAAGTACACACTGTAATTCCCAGTTTAAGTAGAGAGGACGAGTTCAGAACTGTATTTAGCAAGAGGAAAATGGCCAGCCATATAATGCAATCTGATATGCGTTGTCTCTAAAGCTGCTTACAAATCATACATTTCCAAACAGTTATGTGCTTTCTGCAGTCGCTCATGTGGTCTGGATTAAAACAAAATTGCCTGCCTCTGCATTTTATCAGATGTTTTTGATCTAACATCAGGGCTAACCAAAAAAAAAAAAGCTGAACTTTTCAGACTGCTATGGGAGAAATGCAGACTGTGTGTGTACATATAGTGTGATTTACTGACATGGTTCTCCAGGTCCAGTTTCCATTAGAGAAAAAAACAGTAAGAAGAAATATTCATTCAGCTTGCACACATACAGCTTGATTGCAGTATAGAACAGTATCCAAAAAATGTGGAAATAGAAGGAGTTCTAGCTTTTCCTCCTATGTTTTTGTAATGCTTCTCATTAATTCAAAAACTATACAGGGTTTCACCATACTATTAGAAAAATCTTTACATTCCTTTCTACTTTCCTTCACAGCAGAGGAAGAGTTTGGATTCACTGAAAGCCTTCTGCTGCTCTTGCATCATGAAGTGAGCATCATGGCCTGTAAAAACTTTGGGTTTCATCTGTGATATTATCAGCCTAAACCAGACCTGTAACCTGATAACACCTGCAGGGGAGTATTCTTAAATATTTTTAAAGTACTGTTAAAGTGCAAAATTTCCTTACTTAGATCTTAATTAGCTGGCATTTTGCTTTTTGCTGCTGCTGCAGAAAACTGGCAATGGTGGAAACAAGAGAAAGATAAACAGTTCCGAAGACACCCTGGTGCAGGACTGGGCAGGAGGAGCATCTCCCCAGGCAATGCCCTCATGAAGAACCAGACAGGGGGCTGTGCTAGAGCTGGCCTGGGTAGGTGGAGGGAGGCAATAAGGGAATCGTGGCCATGACTGCCCAAGGAAGGGATGTTCCAACTCCTCCTATGTGTTCAGGGAGGGAGAGGAAGTGTCAGCTACCGTGCAGCCTCCTGTCCAGATCTCATTATCAATGCTGCTACAACATTTTAGGTTACATTTCAACAAATCACCATTTCCTGAAGATTTTGACATCCAGCTATGAAAAAACCCACAGTGCTATGAAAATACACCTGGTTTTATAGTGTTGCAATTGTTTGCATAGGAACAAGTATGGTGACAGTAAAGCCAACCTGTGAAGCAGGCTGAGCACAGGACCCAATGTGCTCTGCCAAACGTAGGCCATGGCAGTCTCTTCCTTCCGTAAAACTGATTTTTGTCTCATTTCATTAGGGTTTTCTCTGGCCAGTTTCTTAGCTGTAGACATGAACTGATGGATGGGTTATGATTGAGAAAGCGCTCGAGTCAGAAAGAAGTACTTCTCACTTACCTTGGGCCAAAGTCAGAGAATCTGTATGCATGATGTCATACGTACAGTATATATAAAGGTATTATATATAGTATAAGATACATTAAGATGCTATCCCCTGGTCCCTTGCTCATTCTCCTATGAACAGGGAGTAGCACAACACAGCTATGCTTAGGAGTCAGGAATTGACTTTTCAGGAAATCCCTCACTCCTTTTCTTTTACATTTTCTCACATGTAACGGGAATTTCTTTTATGTCCTTGTCCCTTTTACCAAGATGGCATTCAACTGTTCATCTGGTGCTCTGCGCACCTCACACCCCAGGGAACTTACCAGTGTTACCTTTTAATGTGTTTTTCCTAGTAGGAACCCCAGTTGATTACATGCAAGTTGTTGCCACATCTTAAAAGTACTTATTAGCGACTACTGTTTCATTAATATTACTAGTGTCATCAAATGTAGTATTATGACATTACCCTTGCCTCTTCTCATATGCTGGTTTAATTAAGGCATTTGTTTGCTTTACTGTTATTACTTCCTGCGCCAGGAAACCAAGCACACTCCAAAGATGTTAACAATGGATTTAGAGTCTCCCATATGTACCTTGAGGGAATAATTTTTAAAAGTCCATTAAAGGGATAGGGTTAGTTTCATACATTTCTGTTTTTTCCCTAGAAGGAAGCAACTTGACTGCCTGGCTTCATCTGCAGTATATGCCACTATTCGTTTACACTGGCTGTTTGCCTGAACAGCTCAATATCCTATATTTCCACACAAGAACAAACCTAATGATACTCTTTAGTGTGCACCACTGCAGCTAAAGGAACATCTCAGTTACTGAATTTAGCTAGAGAAATTCCAGCAAAATTGAAACTCCCTTTGAACCTTCAGAGCAGTGACAGAGCTGCAGGCAGGCAGGAACTCCAATTGCTCACAGATCCCACAGAAACCACCTGGCCATCCTGCAGTTTTTGAAAGATGTGCTGCTTTGTGTGCCCTTGCAGATGGACATGACACCATTGTCAGAGTTCTGCACGTTGGGATTGCCTATGGCTGAGTGATCGATAGGGATTTTAGGGTAGTGTTTGAGATAACATGTCCTTCAGTTCCCGTTCAGCCGCTCTCAGAGCAACCAGGCCGGTTAGAAAGCTAGAAACCAGAGGGCTGCCCTTGGCCAGACCCTTGCTGGGGCCTCCTGTAAGGTAGTGGCAGCAGGGGATCATTGCAAAGCGTACTTCTCTTTGCAGCTGTCTGCAAGATCACTCTGAGCAGGTGCGAGCAAAGAGCAGGACACGGGCTTTTCTAGCTCTGCCAGGGCGTTGGCTGAGGAAAGGGCTCTATGCTCTGTACCCTCGCAAGAAAGTAACTGTGGGTGATACAGCCCAGTGGCTCTGCCAGGAGCATCAGTCTGAAGCTCATTTTGCAGTGGGTGTCTCTGAGCCTCACACCACTGAGGCGACAGGGTCGGTGCACCCATACTGGGACATTTGGCTGGTGCTGCTGGCTGGTTCAAGAACTCCACCTGTGATGCCCGGACATGCCACTAAGGGTTATTTCCATGAGGATGTGCTAATCAGATATGAAGGGGAGAACATTGCTCATAAACGAAATGCAGGCATCAGCCAAGATCCTAATGAGCCACAGCTGGCTGCTGGTCTGAAGGGCTGGTATGTGCACTAATTACATCACAATGAAGCTTCCTTGCTGACATGTCACCACACCGCTTTCAGTACACCAAGCACAACTAGCCAAGTCTACATATAGGAAAAAACAACTCTGCTAACTCCCCAGTTCATCAGAACAAAGTGAATTGCAGAAGCAACAAATCACTGTCACAGAGGTGTGCCTGAGCTCCAACTTTGTAGTCAGCCAATGAACTCGGGCAGCTAGAAGTGGACCCAAGAAGCTGTCACTGGGAAAAAGGATACAGAGCAAAAATTGTCTCTCCCACGTGCTAAGGTAGTGACCTACAGGAAAAGGTCCCTAGTGATCCTGCCTCTGGCAGCTGTATCTAGGTGCCAATCTCCCAGCCAAACCTAATCTTCCATCCCATCACAACATGTGGCCTCCAACAAGATGGCCTCACTGCTGCTTTCATTTCTTTTCACAGACTCATGCAGAGCTTGAACTGCTATGTCTGGTGAGAGCTAAGGAAAACTAATGGTCCAGAAAAGCTGCCCCTACAAAACTCAGTGCCAGTGCCAACATACTGGAGCACCATCTACTGTCTGCTAAATATCTATTAATACAGGTGTGCTCAAACATCCCTTTTGCACTCTCACCCAAGACCTCTGACCACCTTCCTCTGATCTGAATTTTCTGCCTGCCTCCTGGAGCTTGTCTCTGGTATATAGCACAGCCATCTTCTGAGAGCAGGCATGTCTGTGTGTGTCTCTGTGAGAGAAGACTTGGGGAAAACATGGTAGAGAAGAGCCTGCGTGTACGTGATCTGCAGGGTACCAAGACGGACAGGACGGAAGCAAGGCAGCACTGGCTTCAAACACAATAGGCAAGGGCCCGTGTATGCAAAGACAGAGGCACTCACCTCTCACCCAGCCACGTTAATGCCAAAGCAAAACTTTTCCATACACCTATGAGAAAAAAGCCAAACAGCATTATTTCTCCTCCCCTTCCTGCCTGGTGACAGGGGTGCAAGATAATGAGCTAAAAGGAATCTTCTGGACAAGTATTTCAGCCTTTTCACAAGTTCAAGCAAACACTGTTACATCAATCAGACTAGCTGTATCTAGGGGTACTTTCCAGACTTCTGGAAATGACAGTGGTAAGAGTTTAAGAATGTGAAGCAAAATTATGATGTAAAGTCCTGGGACATCTTGTCCTAAACATCTGCTTGCTTTTTTTTCACCTCCTTTCCTTACAGGAAAGTTGGGAGGGGATAAAGTGAGAAAAAGAAAAAGGACAAGGGAAATGGTGGTTAATGGAGGTAGAAAACAACAGTTAAAACCAGAATAAAAGGACTAAAAAAAGGGAAAAAATAAAATTAATGAAAAAAATTACTGAATACAGAGGAAAGTGTTGAGAGAAATCTACAGCTGCAGGAGAGAGGTGGAAGGCTGATTAGAAAGAAAATATCTAAGGGGGAAGATAGAGTAGGAGGGGAAAAAAGGAATAATGAATGCAGAAAAGTAATTAGAAGAAAAAATAGAATGAGAATTTAATTTGTGTGACCCAAGATGGACAGCAGATATTTAACAGCAAAGTATTCTTCAACTCCATTATGTCAGAAATGTACACTTAATCACAAAAATTCAGCTAGGACTACAAATAAAATGCTTGCTGTCTGAAACATACATTTCACTGTCTATTTTAGAAACTTTCAATTTAAAAAATAAACCAGCAAAAAACCCTTAGCTCTTGGGCCTTCTTGAAGTGTTTTTTTATTTAAAAAAAAAATTCACACCTTCTTACACATGTGAAGCTGTAAATGAATGTGGGTTTCAGTGTATAATATTACTGTTTGACCTCTCTGGTAGATCTCTAAAACATTTTCCATAAAATCTAACATCAGTAGAAATGTTACAGTTCAAGGCCAGAACAAAGAGTCAAGCAATGGGCAGATTTCTTTTCCAATAGTTTTTAAGAGACAAAAGCTCCTGGCCCATCTCCCTGGAGACCAGCAATCTGTGTAGTCTGTGGGACAGTAACTGCACTGTTTCCCATTTAAAATGTTTAAGATGTTCTTACAAACAATTTCTATTTACTTATTGTGAAGCAGTTTGTCACGGGTGAAGTAAGTGAGGGCTTTATCATGGCTTTCTGTGGATTTCACCCTTGGAGTGAACTAGATGAGTTAAATGCACTGTAGAACAGAGTTGAACTGCCAGTCTTAAAGATATTTTCCAATCAATAATAAGTGTTTACATGTTTATTGGAAAAAGAAGGCAATTTGCTGCTTTTCCATCCCCCCTCCCCCATTTCTAAAGACCTTCCTCTCCAATACCATCGACAGCCTGCTGTAACCTGTGCCTTTTGGATGCTAGTCCAGAAACATCACAGGAATTTGTTGGGCTGTGTCTGAATGTGCTGATAGAAGACAGGGATTGGAGAGCTAGAGGGTGATGGCAGGAAGCTGAGAGTTAGGACAGAAAGCCTGAGCTCTCCGTCAGACCGTGGCAGAGGAGCAGTGCAGCAATTCAGCATTAATTCAGCATGGCTCAGAGCCCCCACTTGGAAACCCTCTGAGTTCAGAGCTGTGTGGTATTTGACACAGTTTTGGGGTTTTTTTAATCTCTAGATTAATTTTATCATGCTGTAAATGTAATATGTTTAGTTTGGAAATAAAACTACACTGAGTAATCTTCCAAGGAAGATTATCATTCTATCTTTGGAAACTTTTCTGTCCATTAAAGAGAGACATTTTTAAAATTCTGAGCGTGTCTCAATTTCCCTCTTTCTTTTTCTTGAAAATATGGATGCTGCACCTCTTCAGATACCTTTTGTGTGTAAAGTGGCATCAGGAAAATAATCTTACCAGTCAAAGGATGTAGAGGTTTAGATGAGATCTGTTCAGGGGCTTAACTGATTGTCAGTAGCAGCAGCAACACAAACTGCAAAACCTCAGGTTATCTGAAGGTCACTGGGTTTAGAGAAGAGCACTTTGATCTCTTCTTTAGCTGCCCTTGCACTCTGCTCTGGCACACACTATCGTGGATAGTAGATGTTCGCTTCATCAGATAATTCATCTATGATCCTGCAGATCAGGGAAACCAGTGACACTTTATTAATAATTCTGTTATTCAAGGCAAACCACCTGTGATTTCAGTGCTCTGGGCCAAGACAGGACATAAAAAATAAGTCTTGATTAAAAAAACCCGGTATGGAATGATGGAATGCATGACCAAGTTCATCCCCTCCTACAGTACCACACATCTGAATGTGATTAACTCGTATATCTGATGGACATAATTCCATAGGCTCATTGCTCATTATGACACCAAAAAATAATTTGGAAATACCGTAATTTTCCAACTAATAAACCAGGATATTTAATTTTGAAATGGAGATAGCCAAATGCTTGGCTAGCTATCAATATTCCTGTTTGCACATCTGATAACTGCTACTGACTTTTAGTCCAATCATATGGTATGAAGCTTATAATGTGAAACTCTGATTGAGGTAAACTGATCCCAGGAGCATTTTCCTTTGCTTGGCCTTGTTGTGCTCGGGGATATGATGTTATAAAAGTAGTGGTTTAATCTTGCAATCTCATGCTCTTGGGAACACTTACAGTGATAATTATGGAGTCTGATTAAGTAACAAGGACTGGATTTCTATGTGGCATAAGAATATTTTTTTCTGCTACATGCAGTAGTTATATTGCTTTCTGTTGTGTGGTTCTGGTGTTCACATTCCCACCTGCCATGTGGATAAACTCAAGTAACTGCAGAGTGAAGTACTCAATATGAAGACAGGAAATCAATGTCTTTGTTAAAGAACTGGAGACCAAGGTACTGAAATCCCAAGGTATGCCTCACATACTTAGCAGTGCATACTTGGGATGTGCACTTGAGCAGGGACTTGGCATGGTGGGCAGACCCAGATTGCCATGAGGTGATCAAATATCCCCTCAGAGGTGGCTGTGTGTAAGCACTTGTGGGGAAGAGCTTCACCATAAACACATGTGGGTATTTTCTCATCTCCCCCCTCCCAGGGCATCGTGGGTGGAGGGGTGGGAAGAGTTGGCATTGGTGCTCCTTTCCCTGGGCTCTCCCCACAGTAGCTGGTGGGAACTGCAGGGGCAGATGGGTGTGAGGAGCTGAGGGATGGTTAGGCAGATGATGTGTCTCACAGTCTTAAAATGCAAGAAGAAGGTCTGGGACAGCCAGTTTGCTCCCACGGAGAGACTCTGTGTACTAAGCAAAAGATCAATGCCAGCTTCACCTCAAAAATTCTCAGTGAGGTCGCGTTTGTCTTAGCACGTTCATCGCCTTCCCGTTGTTCTCATGGACATCTGACAGCACTCTGCCTCTGCGTTCATGACATAGGTCACAGTACATGTCATGGGGAGATAAGTATAGGACATAGTAAAAAGTGGTCTTTCAGTTACTCTTTGGGAAGATTGTGTTTGTTGTGTGAGTTTCTCAGCTCTCATAGGAAACTGCTGAGGTTTGTTGTTCTGGGGTTTTTTTGTTAGGTTTTTTGGTGAGCGGTTTTTATGAGCACATCTGCTTAGCATCTGAATTTCTAAATAACTTAAAATTAAATAAAGTATTGGATTAACCCATATGAGACTGTAAATCTCTGGGTCCTTAGACACTGAATTTTAAACTGCTTCATCTGTTCTGCACTACAGCAATGACTATTTCCACACAACCCTTTTTATATGATCTGGAAACACAGGGATGCAGGAGAGACATCAGCATGAGATGCAGCTTTATACCTCTCTGTCAACTGTACTTTGAAACTGTTAGCTTTACAGAAGCATCTTCAACAGCTGAAAGGAATAGAAAAGATCTGTAAGTCAGAACGACTGCAGGGAAAGCTGCAAGTACTGATTTCTTGGGACACGTGTACCAGTGATGCAGCCACACACACTCTGGGCATGAATTTACAGATAGCACTACCGGTATTACTTCAGTTTGGAGAATGATGCTCCTGTGTCCAGACTGTGGCCATGCAAACCCAAGGATACTCTTAGCTGTGCTTTCAGGTGTTGTGGCTGCTCCTTGACCCTCTATGGGGGTGAAAGCCACCCAGACCCAGGTTTGCATCCTGTGGACGGGCACAGCGTACTCCAACACCTCCTTGCTTGTGGCATCAGGGGCTGGGGGATACACAGCTGCCTCTGGCCTCCCTGGCAGTCAGCTGAGATGTAGCCAGAGATTTTTAATCAAGTGCATGGGCCAAAAATGCATTAAATGACCTAATAAATGACCTGTTCTTAAATTTGAGAACTGGTTTATTTTTTTAATGCATCAATAATGTCTTTTCCATGTGGGTTTCTTAGGTATTTATGCGTTAGCAGAGGCTGCGTATCAGACTTCAGGCTCTACCTGATATAATCAGAGGTGTCTTCACTTACACTATGAAGCTTCCATGGAAAATTTGGGCCAACAAAGGCAGAAGAAATACCTGATGGTGCACTAAAATTCATGCACCTTTCAAAGAGTCACTTGTTTAACTTACTATCTATTTATTGACGAGAGTCCCTGTTAACTCCTATCTACCCAATGAAGTGCTAAGACAATTTGTTTCATCACTTTGCAAGATTGTAAATTTTCATGGGGAATAATTACCACCTTTAAGCAGCAAATGTCACTCTTGACATCTTGCTAGGATTCAAGCCCATTACGTACTTCACTGACTTCTTACTCAAGGCTTCATGACTTAAGACTTCGTGACAATTCTAACATCAGCTATACAGAATAAAATAGCTGATACCTCAGATCTGACTGAGCTGACTCTCCCAACGGCAGAATCAGATCAAGAGAAATTCTCACTGTGAATTGTCAGTGAAGATGAGAATTTTCCATGCCAATTTGCAAAGCTTAATTTTGGACCAGGTACAGACACCATAACATAACAACCCCACTGTAAAAAGCAATCAGAACAATGCAACTTAAAAAAAAAAAAAAAAAAAAAGAACAGAGCAAAATCTCAGCTTATGTGCAGACCTGGAAAAACTCCAAGGGGCATATTACTCAATCCTAATGTCCAAGATTTAAACACACCATAAAATGTTGTGATGGCAACAGCTTCCTGTTACTTCAATTGTTTCTGTACGTACACACAAAGATTGATTATAGTATTTTGTGGCAGCCCTTTAGAAAGCACGGGTTACTATAATAACATTGTGTTGTTATTCATGTAACAGTCTGTCTTCCAAGTAAGAAATTCTGACACCAGACCTCTTATTTTGATTTCTCTATGTCCTACTGCTACTTGTGTACACACTGGACTGAATTTTATCTTGGAGGTTGTGGACTGATGTTCAACAAAAATAACAAAGGACATATACTTACCCATTTGCTTTACACTCTGATTCATAAAGTCCCAAAAATACTGGAGGACTCCCTGTGGACCTACTAGACATAAGAAACATTTTGTTTTGCAGATGGTCTTGTAAAGCCTATTCCTTAATGATGATTAATACTCTTACTGGTTCAACTACTGAAAGAGATATCTCTAAGTGCATCATTGCTAGTTAAACCCTAATGATTCTTATCTTTATGGAAATGACTAGTAACTACATACAGGTATGCAAACCCCTTGCACTCGCTGTGGGTTTTGATACAGGAACACATGTTTTAATGGGTATCACACTGGAGGTTCTGGGCCAGTAGTGGCCTCTGAGATGATACCTGAGACTGTGAGGTGCACCTACAGCTGCTGCGTCCCCTCCTAGCCTGTAACCAGGACTATGCATACTGTGTCTTGTCTTCCCCAAAGAAACATTCAGATGCCTTTTCTATCCATTGGAATCCCCCTTAGATCCAGTTTTCCTTTTTCTTTCCTTTCTCCTTATCTCCTGGGTCCTGCTTGGACAGGACATTTCCCTGCAGCCGTCAAAGCTCTTTGCCCTCTGAGTGTTGAGAATTTGGCTGCAAATGTCCACCTGGCCTACAGACAGGCTCACATTGCTCTAAAAGAAGAAATATGACAAACTAGCTCTGCAGATGTCCCTCTACAGCCGGTAATCATCAGGCCGTGCTCTTTAAGATCATGGTCTACCCTGGCTGGATCTGCCACCTTTGGGTTTTTTATACACTTGCATCTTTTTAGAGACATTTGTCTTCGTAAGGTTGTCCAGACCCCTACCTAACAGCTGGCACTTTGCAGCAACAGCCACCAAAGGCCTCAAGCCTGCTAAATCATCGCTAAATATTCCCATGGAGGACTCTAGCTTTGTTTCAACTGTTCAGCTGATTCAGCACTGGAGCTGTGGAAAGGCTGATTAATCGTTTGCTTAATTTACCAACGAAGACTCCACAAGCCACTAATATTTCCTCAATGATCACAGGCTTATTTCTGTGTTGCTGAGAAATTAAACTTCTGCATTCCTGTATTGTTCGTGATTATGGTAACAACTACATGAAATGGAGTGCCCATTATTGTATTTAAACCTAGCATGTAGCCCTGCTTATTTACCATAGGTCATAAAGCTCAATAAAAAATTCCTCAGAATTTCATTTTAAGACTAAAGTAGCATTGTAATGAAATTAATAAAAAAAAGAGATTTCTTCATTTAAGGGTGAAAGAAACACAGATAAAACATGACTGGGAAAAAAAGGGGAAAAAAATAAAAGTGTGATTATATTGTCTGATTGGCACAAGCTGTTATTAACAGTTTGTATAGCAAAATAGTGCTTCTCTGAATAGATAATTTTATACACTTCTTTTAATTTTGTAATATTAAATAGCTCTATTTCTCCTTTTCAGATTTTTAAAATCTGTTGTCTTTTGTTGGTTCTTTTCATGTACAAATGCAGACTGACCTCTGCTACAGAAGAAGATGGGTTTAAAGCTCATTCTAAGGAATAAGATAAATATGCAAAAATAAAGAAGGGTTTTCTTTGGAGTTTTGGAGGTTTTTTGTCTTTTTTATCTCTTACAGTGCTGAAAATTAGAGGTATTTTTCCTGATAATAGTAGAAGAGTACATTTCAAACAAAAGCACATTTTGTAAAAAGAACATGCTCTAATTTGCTCAAACATTCTTTTTAAAAGATTTTACTTTGTCTATTGTCTCCTATAAATGATATTTCAGGAGTCACCTTACTTAAATATAACAGTGGAAGAAAAAAAATGTCATTCCCGTTTATCCTCTTCTGCTTACTAAAGTGCATTTGGTAGCTCTGTTTGTTCTCTTTCAGCATAAAAACTTTATTTGAGCTTGAAAATTATATACTAGTCCAAGTGTTTTCAGGGTTTGAAGATCAATGTTTGACTTTCTCTCAGTACATACAAAGACAAAAAGCAGTAATGCAATTTTAAACCCAAACAGGAAGAACAGAAGGATTCTCATTAATACTTTTGCTCTGTTTGAAGGTTCTCTTCTGTTTGAAGAACTTAGAATTTCTTAAAAGGTAACAGAAATGCCAGAACTCTATTTTAAATGCATTTGTAGCTGAAAAGAGCTTGGAGGATGGAAATTTTTTTTTAAAATTTATTTTAATTTTTTTTTGAGAACAGCAAAAGCAAACCTTTAGTTCAGATATACAGTGTACATCTCCTGAAACTGTCATTTCAGAGTACTAGGGTGAAAAGGACTACAAGTCCCTTTTAAGTCCTAACAGGTTAGTTTATTAGCCATATTTAAAACCTTCACAAAGCCCCAGCTACCCAGACAGTCACTGGAGAAATCCTTGGGCTGCTCTCCCCATCATTACCTCCCTCATATTCACAGTAACAGTGGGCTCAAAGTCCAGAAAGGTCGAGCTCTCTCTAACCTGCAGAGAGTGAATTCTCTGGCAGGACATCTCTCACTGAGCTCAGTTCCTGTTGAGTAAAGACTTTTTGAGGAATGGCTAGGAGTTGACTCGGGACTGAGGATTTGCTCCTGCAGCAGGCCTGGGTGGTTTAGCTGCCTTGTCAATGCCTCATCCCCACAAAAACTTCAGCCCTGATAAAAACTCTCTCTGCTGACTCAGGGTCACTGTTGCAGCTGGAATGGAGTTGCACCACTGAAGTTTGGAAGAGATAAGAGAAAAGAGGCCAACATGTTCCTCACAGCAGCCACAGCGACCACAATGACTCTGCTGTCCTTTCTATCAGTGAAATGTGTAATGGTTTTGCCACTGAGCTCTTCTATTCACATCTCAGAGCAGCGATACAATACATATGGATCTGATGTGCGGTTTTGAGACGATGACAGTGTTATGATTTAATGTGCTTTGACTTCATTTAGAATTTTTTTCCAGATTGTGTCCCAGAGAGGAATACCTCTCTGTAGCATATTTTTTGTTAAAGGTCATGAATTCAATAATTCCATTCATTTCAGTGCTGAGCACAGACACAGCACAAGATATTGACTGCTATCAGCTCTTGCCATAAACTCCAGGAGCCCGAGGATACATAGCACTCTGCAGAAGCAGGCTCATGGCTACAGCAGAGAAAGCATGAGCTCCAAACTGGAATCTAAGGAAATCTCAATTATATCGGGCCAATTGATCACCTTGGCCATAGCAGCATCATGGAGCCACTAAAACAATATTTACCTTTGACAGAAACCTCTCAGCCATGCTCAAAACTGACATAAACCAGAGGGCAGAATGTAGAGTTATTGACAGGCAGAATACCTAGGAGAAAAATCACTGTAGGCTCCTCAGTTTTCAGTGGCTTTAGGAGGAAACAGGATGGCTTGGTTTTAAAAAGCCCATCTAAACCTCACATCTCCTCATTCCTGAATACCCCTTCTAAGTATTTTTTTATCCACTTAAATATGAACCCTTTCCATACGATTCTTTCCCACTGCTTGGGTATATGTTTATCCTCATTTGAGCACTTTGACAGACAACATATTCCAGATCATAAGTCCCATTAATTTCTCCAGCTGCTTCTCTCCATTTAGTAGTGTGATGGTATAGACACTGTCTGTAAGTCCTTCGCTTGTCCGAGTCTTAATTTGCCTGTGTGTACATGCAGTTCAGGTGAATAAAGCATTTGCAATCATGACCTAGCTCTCCTACTATTTCCTATACTATATATTACTATATGCTGAAATCTGGATGTGACAGAAGAGTGACATGTGGAGGATTTCTGTGCAGTACCACTTGGCAGCTAAAGCACAAAAAAAATGAGGTGTTACATGGGTTAATTACAACTGAAGCACAAACTGTAAAAGACACCCTCCACCCTCCCCTGAAAAAAAAATCCCCAAACTAAAATGACTGTCGAGCAGATTGATTGATTGATTTCCAAAAGTTGACAATTTTTAGGAATTCAGCTTCTATGAACTGTTTGAAAACAGAAACTAGGAAAAATGGGGACATTCCAACATCAAGCCTGTCTGGAATTGTTAGCCAACAGTTCCCAGAGAAATAGATGATTCACTTATCAGCTGTCATCTATATAGAACAGCACCACAGCCCTCAAGAAATGAACAAGTTAGCAATAAATCCTGTATTCTAAACAGGAAATGATTCTTCATCTGGGGATGTCTGAAAAAGAAACAAGCCACTGTCTCTCAAATGGCATGTATGACTGGGGTCCTCACCCACCCCTAGAGAAGTTTTATGGCTCAACTCTGTTGATTTGCTGCTGTTACCATATCTGCTGGGGCAGCCTGTGAAGTTAAGGTTGTACAAGAGAGATTGGGATGCAGCTGTTTAGGTCTAGACTCTGGGATGTAAAGGGAAGCAATAGGGGCACTGACCTTGTTTCAGAGATTTTTTTTTTTTTGCCTCACTATAGTTCCTGGCAGCAGACTACATGACTCTGCTCCTTATGCAGTGAGGGACAGAAGCCCAGCCATATGGGGCAAAGGCAACAACTACTCATAGGTCAACAGAAAGCAAAGCTCCTTCTGCTTTTCCTTCCCTTCTGAAAACTTCATGCTTTCCTGACATACAGATTACAGGAAAGCAGAGAAGATGTATGGATACTGTCAATAGGATAAATGGATACTAACAATGAAGGGCAAGGTAGAGGATAGAGAAAATAATTTGATTAGGTGATGAATAACATTTCTGCAAATGATAGGGCTCTGCTGTCAATTAGAAAGGTCAGAGCTGGAGTGGAGCAGAGCAACTACCTTCCTTGTAAATGATGATGCCAAAAATAACCTTGAATCTAAGATCCCTCATGCACAAATCCTGTGTGAAGCAGTGTTTTGAGGTGGATTGAGCATCACCCTCCTAAGCCTGCCAGGGACGGGGTTTTTCTCTGCTTGCACTAGGTTCCTTAGGGGAACAAGGGTGTCAGTCTTGCATTGGCTTCGTACAACAGGAAATACATTCTGCTGATCTGGCTTAGGACCGATCCTCTGTAAGGATTTGTCATTCACCTTAGCTCTTGTGGCATTGCTATGTCATACCTTTGTGGCACCTTCTGAATCCTTTCCCAGGTGACAGCTTACAAGTAAAATCTTAAAGGTAGGCTTGTGTCTTCCCACAGTTTAAAGTTTAAGTTTACAATGCAGATGATAAAATATTAGCAATAACCAATCAGTGCAAGTACTGTTAGGTTTTGATGAAATATGAGTGAGGTCTTTTAAATTATAATTTCTCATTCAAAAAAAACCTCAAGAACCAAAACAACCAGCTTTCAGGCCTGTTTTCAGAATTGACAAAACACCAGTTTTGAAATGCATTTTTAATGTATCAGTAAGGTCTTAAATGAAATCACATCACTGCCAAGCAAATCAAAGTTATAAGTAAGATGCAGAGCTTTTTGACAAAGATTAGGACTAAAAATGAGAATAAATCACCACACATTTCCAGGAGTTCTCATCAAACCCAAAAGATATGATTTAATTGAATACAAGCTGAAGGAAAGAATTGATGAAATACCACAGCCTGTGTTAAAAAGAATTGCATCCCAATGGTTACTTGTGGCCTGGAGCACAATATTAAAAGGTACTAGTTTTATTAAAATGCCCTGTAACTATGAAGCCTGTTTGAACTGTATTTTCTGACAGTTTTACAGGACTAGACCTAGAATCTACTGTAGACTATAGCGTTTTATAATAAGAGATTCTCCCACAAAACTTGTCAAAAACAAAGCTTTATCTCTTTTTTTGTTGTTTTTCATTGGGGTTTTTTTGACATTTCTCTGTGTTTAAGGTTCTTAGGTTCAAAGTTTTCCCTCAGCCCCTCCAAAAAAAAAAAAAGACAAGCTAATAGCAAAGTTCCAATCCTAGATTTTTATTTCCTTTCCAAAATTGTTAGTATTATGAGTTCGGAGTTGTTACTGCTAATTTATATTTTGTGATAGTGTTATTCTGTCAGTGAAAATAAAATTTTCTGGATGAGCTTAGGGCCCTTTAATCTGAATCCACTTACTCAGTTCATTGCATTACTCACATGAAAAAAACCCTCAGGCAATTCACAATGTTTAAACCATATGTGTCGAGAGCAGAATGGAGTCCTGAATGAGGAAACATTCCTCAAAAGGGATTCCTTTTCATTCATTTTCCAATATTGCCTCTTTGTCTCTATCTGAAAAAAAAACCTTCATAAACTACTGAGTAAACTCTGTTTCCTCCTCCTAATTCTTGTATCTCATCTTGTGGGAAAAGAATTTGTGGTTTTGAATTCAAGTAGAAGCTTTCCGATTCATGTTTTCAAGCTGTGATTTTTTAAGATACACACATGCAAGAGACTTTCTGCTTCATTGCTTTAGTCTGACAGTCCTGAAACAGCCAGACTGTAGCTGATCAAAGCCTGTGACAAAACACTTCATGGAGGCAGGTGAGACAGATGAGAGACAACTGTTCCAGCTGTACAGGACGGTGCAGGCAGCTCTATATCTCATTTTCTCTGCTTTTAATTTTAAAATCTTTTGTTCCAGGCACGTTTCATTTTATGTGGCTTGCAGCTGAGCTATGCAAAACTTTTATTCTGAAATTCAACTTCATTACCTGCATTTGGATTTCATTACAGGCATGACCTGGAGCTATTGCTTGTACATTTTCCTAATTGCATAAATCACTTGAATGAGCTTCTACAATATACATTTCCCAACAGCACCATGAGAACCTCGCAGTTTCTCATGAAGTCAGTTGAGACAAAATACAATGGCTTTTGAGGAATGCTGAAGGAGAAAAGTGGTGCATGCGTAGGAACTAATGAATGGCTTAATGAAGACATAGCAAGAAGCTCTCATCACAATTTCTTGTAATAGCAACATGGATAGGATAGTTAGGAACACAATTGAACAAACTGCAAAATGATAAAAAAGAGAGTAATTTTCACAGTGCAAATTAAATCTGTGGACTCCCCTTTCAGAAGGAGCACTGAAACAAAGAGCACAGCAGGATACAAACCTCAAATTAGACATACGTAACACATTAGAAAAAATAACCACAGTTTTGAAAGGGACAGAAGGCCTCTTGATTCAAGGCATAAACCAGCCTTGAATACCTGAAACTACAGAGCATGTTAACATGGTAGCTGTTTTGTGATTTTCCAGAGCTGTGTTCCAGTTTGTAATTTTCATTTCCAAGGTTGAGGTTCAAAAATCAGCAAAAATCTCTGTGTGTCCTTTGATACACATGATCAGCTGCCAGCTCCTCCCTTGCACAATCTCTTCTGCAGGAACTGATAATAACTACTGCTAGGAACAGGAATGGCAACAGTTATGTTCCTAATGAGGACTGAGTATTCATTGGGACAGCTGAATTCCATACAACTGAATGAATCATTGAATCATAGAATCATAGAATGGTCTGGGTTCAAAAGGACCCCAAGGATCATAGAGTTCCAATCCCAACCCGCAGGCAGGACCACCAACCTCCAGACCTGGGCCTATACAATGAATGAAATGGATATGCACACGCTGTTTAGCAGCAGTTCATCCAAAGCCCAAATCTATTGAAGGCAAGAGAGACATGAAGGAAAGATGTATATTTTCTAAAGCCAAGGCCAACAATTTCATCACCTGTCTTTATCGATGGCCACTGTCACTCTAAGAGCAGTGCCTCAAATGTATGTGCTCTCAGACTTTTTCACCACCAACAACCATCTCTGCTCCAAAATTTATCCTCTCTGGCCTCTCAGTGCAGGAACTACCTGGAGAGAGACAGACACTGACAGGCAGTGGCCATGCTGTCACTATTACAGATTTCCTTATCTTTGCAGTGTCTCCTCCTGATGTTCCTCTGCTTGCAGAAGCAGAAATGACATTGAGCGAGGCTGGTCTTCTGCAGGCACAAATACCTTCAGTGTTACCTCGTGTTACTGAGACCAGCTGCTGAACACAAGAGCTGGCAGTAACTTGGTCCTCACAGGTGCCATGGACCATTGATAACTTCTGAGCAGAAGCAGGGCTTAGTAATGCGTGCAGAGCCACAAACAAGAGAGTCAAAACCAGAAGCGAGTTTGCCAGAGTACTTTAAGGTCTTTTGGGTCTTCTAGATGGGAGCAGCTGTCCTTTCCCTCATGCAAGTTAATAAGAACTATGAATGTATGAATATTTTCAAATTGTGCTTCCCAGAAACCAGAGTTCGTAGATGTTAACTTGTGTGGGGTAACTAGAATGTCACTTTGCAGTTAGCATACACCTGCTAGCATAACTTTCAGGAAATGTCTATAAAGTATTGTTATGCAAGTTAGTACAAAAATGTCAGAGCAACCGTGTTTCCTTCATATTCACACCACTATTAACATTCAAAGGCCAGCTTTCCTCACAACTAAATCTATGACTGAAATGTGGTTATCTTTTAAACAGATATCTTTAACTGGAAGGCGGCAGGCATGTGTTAACAAAGAGAGGTGGATCCCATTACTGATGAAATGTAATAACCCTTAAAGGAAAAAATAAATTTCATCAAGTGGAGCTTTTAATTTCCATAACTCTAAGCTTCAGATTCCAGATAGGTATAATTTTCTACAGAATTCTTTTGAAATTTGATATAAGAGACACGTAAAGAAAAACATGCTAGATAAAGTTCATCAATATTTTGTGTAGGGGATTTTCTGTTTTCTTCTTTGCCATCTTGCATCTCATTCTTTCAGAAACAATCTTTAAGTTTGGACATCTACTCTTCAGTCACAGTCACACAGAGTGGATATCCAGTAGCACCAAAGCTTGAATACAAATCCTGACCTTCTTTAGGAACTCAAACTGGCAAATGACATCACCTAATCCCAATTTACCAGTAGTAAATATATTTTCCAGTGAGGACATCTTTGACTTTCTGTAAACTGAAGAAAGAAACGTGAAAGACAGTATTTTACTCTTTGTTTTGCTGCCTGCTTCACTGAATTAAGCTGTATTGAGGTTTGCTGGGTCTGTGGTAACTTCCATCTTTTCAGCCTCTGGGTGATCTGCAGAGAAGAGAAACAATATCCTGAGTCAAATGTCACCTTGTAATTGCTGTAAATAAATTAAAGGACTGCAAAGTAAAGTTGACAGGTAGACTTGCTTTGGCTGAAGATATGATACTTTAATTTGAAAAACAAATGAGAAAGCATTAACAGTTGGCTATAATCCTGTTAAGCAAAGTATAATGAATTTGGTTTTCTGCAAAGTCACCTGCGATGGCAGAATGTCTGTACAACATGCAAAAATGTATCATTTCAAAGGTAGCCACATCTTAAATAGAAAAGATACTTATAGAAAAAGGCTTATATGGTGAGTCAGTTCCTTTTTTTTTACCCATCATTGTGGGCTAAACCATTGATCAGATAGATCAGCAGCACAACTGTAGCAAGCTGATCTTATAAAAACCTGTCTCCTCCCAAGGATCTTATTTCTCTCGTACCATACAGAACAATGCTCTGGCAACGATGCTACTGAGAAAATGTCATTCATAAAGGATAAAACCAAAAGTCAGTTTGAGGATGAAGCTGAAAGAGAACCAAGGGCCTTTACTGTATTGTGGCACAGACAACATTTGAATGCAATGCTTGTCTGCTTGGTTCAAACAACAGCTTGTCCTTGTATTCACCATGTATCTATTCATAATATACCTGAAGTGCATTTTAACATGTACATTACAGCCAGAGTACTCACACTTGAGGGCCCAACAGTTGTTAGGTATCAGGCAAGATGGCTGATTTTTCAGTGGGACTCTCACTGGAGCCAGAAAGAAAAATGTATGGTTATAGGTGATGGGCAGCAGACACCAAGGGAGAGGGAAAAGATCCTTAACTTTTACTGGTTTAGTTTCAGAGCTGAATCTTAGTGTCTGACCCCAAGCGGCAATGTGACAGCAGAATTAGAAAATAATCATTTCTGTGGAGGAAATCTGGGGGAGTTGGGTAGTTAAAGTAAATCCATCCATCAGATGATATGAAAAAGCTACGGGAAGCCCTGAGATCCCCTATTAATGGACAGTAACAGCAGCATGCTCAAGGTTGCTCACACTGCCTTTTCATCTGCTCTGAAGCACCTTTACAGGTTGCATGTGGGATGATCAGATTTCAGTCTCCAGATTTTAATATACAAAGGCAGATACAAGGAGCATGAGATCCATTTGCCATACTTGGCGCATCTCCCCGTTAACAAGACAATCTTCTCCAAGCCAATGCCATTCTGCATCTATTCTCCATTTTCACAGAATCACAAGGTTGGAAAAGACCTTTAAGATCATCAAGTCCAACTGTTCTTGTCCTACACTAAACCATATCCCTAAGTACCTCATCTACCCTTTTATAAACACATCCAGGGATGGTGACTCAACCCCCTCCCTGGGCAGCCTGTTCCAGGCCCTGACAACTCTTTCAGTGAAAAATTTTTTCCTAACATCCAATCTAAACCTGCCCTGGCCCAGCTTCATGCCATTCCCCCTTGTCCTGTCACCTGCCACCTGGCTGAAGAGACCATCACCTATCTCTCTATAACCTCCCTTCAGGTAGTTGTAGGTGGTGATAAGGTCTCCCCTCAGCCTCCTCTTCTCCAGGCTAAACAGCCCCAGCTCCCTCAGCCGCTCCTCATAGGATTTGCCCTCCAGCCCCTTCACCAGCCTGGTTGCCCTTCTCTGGACTCGCTCCAGGACCTCCATGTCCTTCTTGTGGTGAGGAGCCCAGAACTGGACACAGTACTCGAGGTGTGGCCTCACCAATGCCAGGTCCAGGGGCACACCTTCCTAGACCTACTGGCCACACTGTTTTTGATACAAGCCAAGATGCCATTGGCCTTCTTGGCCGCCTGAGTACACTGCTGACTCATATTCAGCCTGCAGTCAACCAACACCCCCAGGTCCTTCTCTGCCTGACAGCTCTCCAGCCAGTCTCCCCCAAGCCTGTAGCGCTGCATGGGGTTGTTATGTCCCATGTGCAGCACTCTACACTTGGCCTTGTTAAACTTCATCCCATTGGTCTCAGCCCATTGGTGCAGTCTGTTCAGATCCCTCTGAAGAGCCTCCCTACCCTCAGGCAGATCAACACTTCCTCCTAGTTTAGTGTCATCTGCAAACTTACTGAGTTTACATTCAATCCCTTCATCAAGGTCATTGATAAAGATGTTGAACAAAACTGGACCCGGGACTGAGTTTTACGTAGGTTTTGTAAGATTAGTCTCCTGAATAGAGTTTGTCCCTCCATTTTGTTTATTTTTTCAGTTGTTGTAAAGTTATCTCATCTCAAGAGACAATGTCCTCATACACCAGTATGCCATGCTTTATCTTTTGATGGAGAAAGTAAATTTTAGAATCCATGGTGGTTTAAGTAATTTTGAAATTTCTGCAGAAGAAACAGAGTAGACTCCCAAAGATATTTTATACTCACAAACCATTCCATCACTTCAAACTAAAAAAATTTGTGTGCTACTCAACTGTTATTCCCTCAGTAGTTCTCAGACTGCCCATTAGATAAACTCTTCTGTGGAATTTTGTTTCCTAAATATTGTTGATTTGACATAAACTCTACCTTGAGGTAATGGGCAGTTTATAATATGCATTACATTGGTGTAATCCATTCCATATATTTAAAATATTTGAGGAAAACTAACCTTCTCTTGCCTAATCCTGACCACCTTCAGTTTTTCAATCACTGACAGAGCAACTATCAGTATTCAAATAATTGATAAATATATAATGTATTTGGTATATCTGTAAATAGCCTGGAAAAATTGAGCAACAGTAAACTTAATTTGATAAACCTGGGCTGACATTTTCCTGTCCTGTTGAGATTCTCTGACTTGCACAGGCTTTACCTTTGCCACAGAAGCTTGGCTTTCTGTTCCCTTCCCAAGTCGTAGGAGGTGCAGCACAGCAGTCTCCACTCAGTTCTCCTACCGCAACTTGAAGGCTTTGCCTCTGTCACTGTGTTACAGAAAAAGTGATGGGGAATATTTGATCCCTCTGATCTACCTTCCAGAAGCTCAGAGAGTTTGCAGAAGGCACCTACTACCTCACACAGGAATAAATAAGACACATTTCGATCCAGTGGGCTAGAACCTCGGGGCACATGATGGGGGGATCATGCAAGGAAGGGAAACCAGTGGTGGCAGCTGGAGCCACAGGGAGGACCTGATCCTGTGGCAACAGTCACAGTGATCTCACTGACATCTGCTCCAACTCCTCACTTGCACTTCCCAGGAGGCATCTAAACCTCATCAAACCAAGAAGGTAGTGCAGCCCTTGCTGCAACACAGAAACAGGAAATACTTTTAAAAGACACATTTAAAAGATCGCACTGAATCAGAGAATCTTGGAATCACAGAATGATAGGAGCTGGAAGGGACCTCTGGAGATCATCTAGTCCAACAGCTTTGCTAAAGCAACATCATCTAGGGCAGGTTGCACAGGATTGTGTCATGGGGGGTTTTGAATGTCTCCAGAGAATGAGACTCCGCAACCCATCCGGACAGCCTGTCCCTGTGCTCTGTCACAGCCAAAGTGAAGAAGTTTTTGTCTCACATTCAGGTGGAATCTCCTGTGTTCCAGTTTGTACCTGATGCCCCTTGTCCTGTTGCTAGACATCACTGAAGAATCTGGCCTCATCATCTTGCTATCCACCCTTTAGATACTTATAAGCGTTGATGAGATCTCCTCTCTAGGCTAAACAGACCTAGCTCTCTCAGCCTTTCTTCATACAAAAGGTGCTCCAGTCCCCTAATCGTGCCTGTCTCCATCCACTGAACCATCTCCAGTAGTTCCCTGTCTTTCTTGAACTGGGGAGCCCAGAACTGGACACAGCACTCCAGATGTGGCCTTACTAGGGCAGGGTAGAGGGGTAGGAGAACCTTGAACTGCTGACCGTGCTCTTCCTAATGCACCCAAGGACGCCATGAGGGCACACTGCTGGCTCATGGGTAACTTTTTGTCCACCGGGACTCCCAGGCCCTCCTCCACAGAGCTGCTTCCCATCAGGTCAACCCCTAACCTAACTGGTGCCTGGGGTTATTCCTCTATAGGTGCAGGGCCTGACACTTGCCCTTAATGAATTTCATTAGGTTCCTCTCTGTCCAACTCTCTAGTCTGCCCAGGTCTCAATGAATGGCTGTGCAGTCTTCTGGTAATAATATTCTGAAGTAAAATTTATGCTTGTCTGAACATTTCCATGACAAATTATCTGTTTGCTGACCAAAGGCTGATGTTTGCTGTTTGAAAATGCGTGTGGGTTTGACAATAAACCTACATCCTTTTTCCAGATCATATTCTTGTCATATATAACATGAGTTCAGACATCAGAAAGAATGGCATGTGTTGGTGTCAGCCCATGAAATGACACAGGAGCCACATCTTGGCCTATTCTGCTGCAAGTAGCAATTTTTTTCACAAACTTTCATAAATGTGAAATGGAACAGAGTGATTAGGAGGAGATAGAAAGAGGAACAAACAAATGCATCTTTTACTCAGCTGCTTGTGAGGATGGTAACTGGCTGGTAGGCAACTGACACCTGGGAATTCTTTTCTCTGGGGACTATTTAACTAGTGTCAAAGATAGAAGAATTGGGTTAATTGATATCCTGTCATGGAATGAACAGCAGTAATGTCACATACACCTCAGTTTTCCATGATTTTCACTTGTATCATACTGTCCTTTTGCATTTGCACTGCAAAGGGGCTATGTATCAAAATCTAGTAGGACGGTATTGCTTGTCTTTTGCTTCCAAGGAATAGGATTCCTTTGTGGTATTTCATAAGAAAGAAAAGAGAGAACCATTGTTCACTGGAATAACCTTCCCAGGGACATGGGTTCCCCATCACTGGAGGTTTTCAATATGCAACTGGACAGGGTGCTGGGTAATGTCATTCAGGCTGCCTTTCCCAGGAAAGGTTGGTTCAGGTGATCTTTTGAGGAGTTCCCCCCAGTTTGGGCTGTTCTGTGAGTCTGTGCTTCCATGATTTCTTTTTACCAAGTTAAAGAGACATATGGTCATCTTAGGACCCTGACAAATTGCTTCTGTTGCAGCAGACTCTTTAAATATCAGAAGAATGTTAGGAAAAGCTGATGGGTTACAGTTGCACAATGTTCCCCCCACTTTTAAAAAGTCCAATTTTTTTATAGAACATTACTGTTCTCTCTTTGTTTTTGTTTACTTGGGTCATCACTTTGCACTGTTCTAAGCATTCCCAGTTACATGCTGAAAACAAAACAAAAAATGAACTTTTTCCATTTTTATAGGTCCTAGGCCTTTGTGTAACATGCAGTCAAGCTGAAAAGTCAACACAGACTTTCTTTTCTAGCATATGTTATGAGAACTACTGACAATTCCCACTTTGTGGCACACGCAGACTCAGTACTCCGCGCAGCGTGTCTGGGATGCTCTTTGGATGCAGGCTTTTGTAGGCCATATCAGAAAAACACCATCTGCTCATCATTTCCCCCTCAGACCAGGAAAGTCAATACTGCAAAAAATATGGTTCATTTTTTAGGTGAAAGAAATGGGAACTAGAAACAGTAAGAAAAAAAAACCAAAAAGGCTCGGTCAACATTTTCTGACCTTTGCTGTTTGACAGCTGGGAAAATCGTGTCAGGCCTCTGCAATGCTTGAGAGGAGCTATCATATGGGAACACTGATAAGTCTGAAAGAAGAAACAGAAATCAGACTACCTAGTTTAGATCCTGGTGCTTGCAGCAGTCACCTCTTTCGTTGGTGACCTAGTGGCATCTTTTGCACAAATCCGGTACATAAATCGAGTTGTAGCAACCCTGGGAGAGAGCACCTGGGATGCCTGTTTCCTTGCTGGGTACATCTTTGTTAACAGTGTGTCGAGGCTTTGCTCTCCAGGTTCTTCAGGCGTTCAACAACGTCTGTTAGAAACTATTTTCTTCTCAGAGGCTCCTTCAAGTATTGACCCATCTAAAGCTCTTTTATTCTGCTCATTACATGCTGAGAAAGCTTCTGTTATGGCTAAAATCCCTGCCACTAAAAGCAGCAGCAGCAGGGACGTTTGCTGACATCACACCCGTAATGATGTGTTTTTTAGTCCTTTGTTTCTCACACTAAGGAAGTTAACTCCTCTTTCTGGGTCCTTGTTTGAGTAACCTTGTTTTGTTGTTTTGTTTGCTGTTAATTTACGCTGTCTTTCATTAAGCTGATTCAGCTATTACCTATGCCATGAATATCAGAGAAAACAACCCAAGACCTTTTTGCCATTAAAAAAAATAAAGAAAAAAACACCCAAGATCTTAACCTATCACTGAAGACTTGCCAAATTAAAAAACAATTGCAGTAGCTATTTTTTCTGGAATGGGTCCCGGTTTTGCCAATTCCTGCATCACTCTAGAAAGATCTGGTTAATACATAACACAGTGCTGTATCACTTTGGTTGAAATTATTGTATTTCAGGTCCTGAGGGCCTAAGTTTCAATTCAATTTTGCATATAGGCTAAACAAACAGATCTATTGTCTCCTCTCCCATGTGCCTATTTTCTCTGACTTCCTTCCCTGGCATGTTTAATGCAAAGGCCTGTCCTAAAGTAACAGAAGCATTTTCATTTAGATACAAAACAAAGCTTTATCTTACTGACAAAGGCAACTTTAGCAATACCAAGATTTCCAACACTGCAGTTGAATTTCAGCAGGAAAAAAAGAAAAAAATAATCAGCTTTCAAGGATTTGTCACAGTCATCATCAAAGTTTTTACGGAGGTATTTTAAGGACCCTGTGGGACCAAATCTTACAACACCTTTCCAAGCTAGTTTGGCAGGTGGAGACAGACAGCAGTTAGAGGCAGGGAGCCACTCCTGCTGCTTCAGGCCACAACTGATAAAGAGTCAGGGTCTCCAGACCCATCCACCTGCACAGCCTGTCTGGGAGCTCTGGCTATCATTCCCACAGTCACCATGCTACCTTTAGCAGATGCTTTTATCCTCACTGGACCTCTTTCCTTGTTCAGCGAATGATTCCTTTGCTTCCACTGAAGCCTTCCAGCTGTTTGCAGCTCTCATACCACGCTACTGCAGTGCAGTTCCCATTTCCCTGCGTGACTGGAAGCATGCAACTCACATCCAATGTATGCATTTGCCTCTCTCTCCTACCCACATATTAATTATATGTATGAATATGTTTTTAGATATACCCCACACACACACTCCTCTCACATCGTAATAGACCTGACCCATTGTTCATGAACCCCTGCTTTCATTCAGCAGCGTCCCTTTCCCATTACACAGTTAATTCAGAGATGTGTTAACATCACCAGGGAAAAACTCCCAAGCCTTTGCAAGCAAATGTTACCCTTCAGAAAAAGCTCTAGCACCATCCCTCTCTCCGCTGATACTGCTTCAGTTCCCGCTAGCCCTGCCTGCCTGCTGCCAAAAGCTGGTATTAAACATGCATGGATATTTGCCCTAGTCCTTGTTTTGGTATTTTGCTCCTACATTTCTCAAACGGTAAGGTATTTTACCTTGAACAAAGAGTTAGACTTAATAGAGTGTGCAGCATATGCATTCCCACTGGAGCATGGCTGGATTTTGTTGTGATAACACCCCAAATTAAATTGACAAGTGCTCAGCTTCAGAGCTGCTCAAGTCAGCTGTGCTTGCTGCTAATGGATTAGATATTTCCCAGAACACATGATGGGAGAAGCTTCCAGGAAAAAGATAAGTGTAGGAAAGATTAAAGGCAGGTACTATAGGCTGTGCTGGTGTTCAGGAACGACAGTGAGGGAGATGATAGATCAGCTATCGGCAGCTAGATTTCACACATGCATGGCAATTACATTCACTTTTAAAGAATCAGATGAGACAGAGGCAATAGGAGCTGAAATGTAAGCACAACACCTGGTAACACCACAGGACTTCGTTTTCTTTGCTTATGGCTTTGCTGTCCTTTCACTCTTCAGCTGAATTACCCCTTGCTGATTTCCCAACTCAGGCACAGGAATATGTAGCTCTTTTTAAGAAAAATTTTCTTTAAAGTAGTTTCATTTTTTGGCAGAAGTTAGACACCTGTAGGCATTGTATCAGGAACACGCCCTTTTCCATTTTGGGGTAAAACATGGCCAGTGTTTGTGCTTCTGATTGCTGTACATTTGCTGTTTGCATGTAGCATAGGGAGTCCTCCAGGCTCACATATCCCATGGCCCAAGCTCCTTCTTGTTTCCTGTGACATCCAAACACTTCTGGATCCTTCCCATGGATTTAAAGGGTGTGGGAATCAATATGATTTACATTGTCCTTGGCTGCACACTGACACAGAGGAAACATCTATGGGACTCAGTCCCAGGGAAGACCTCAGTCCCAGGGAAGATCATGGAGAGGGTCATCTTGGGAGCTATCATGCAGCACATGCACGATGGCCAGGGGATCAGGCCTAGTCAACATGTGTTTACAAAAGGTAGATCCTGTCAAACTAACCTGATCACCTTCTATGACAAGGTGACCCATTTAATGGACGAGGGGAAGGCTGTGGATGTGATCTACCTGGACTTTGGTAAAGCCTTTGACACAGTTTCTCACAGCATTCTGACTGAGAAACTGGCTGCCACTGGCCTGGACAGGTGGACCCTCAGCTGGGTTAAAAACTGGCTGGATGGCCGAGCCCAGAGGGTGGTGGTGAATGGAACAAAATCCAGCTGGAGGCCGGTCACGAGTGGCGTCCCCCAGGGCTCAGTCCTGGGTCCAGTCTTGTTCAACATCTTTATCAATGATCTCGACGAAGGGATTGAATGCTCCCTCACTAAGTTTGCAGATGACACTAAGCTGGAAGGAAGTGTTGATCTGGAGGTTCTTCAGAGGGATCTGAACAGACTGGACCGATGGGCTGAGACCAATGGGATGAAGTTTAACAAGGCCAAGTGTAGAGTGCTGCACATGGGACATAACAACCCCATGCAGCGCTACAGGCTTGGGGGAGACTGGCTGGAGAGCTGTCAGGCAGAGAAGGACCTGGGGGTGTTGGTTGACTGCAGGCTGAATATGAGTCAGCAGTGTGCTCAGGTGGCCAAGAAGGCCAATGGCATCTTGGCTTGTATCAAAAACAGTGTGGCCAGTAGGTCTAGGGAGGTGATTGTGCCCCTGTACTTGGCATTGATGAGGCCACACCTCGAGTACTGTGTCCAGTTCTGGGCTCCTCACCACAAGAAGGACATGGAGGTCCTGGAGCGAGTCCACAGAAGGGCAACCAGGCTGGTGAAGGGGCTGGAGGGCAAATCCTATGAGGAGCGGCTGAGGGAGCTGGGGCTGTTTAGCCTAGAGAAGAGGAGGCTGAGGGGAGACCTTATCACTACCTACAACTCCCTGAAGGGAGGTTATAGAGAGGTAGGTGATGGTCTCTTCAGCCAGGTGACAGGTGATAGGACAAGGGGGAATGGCATGAAGCTGTGCCAGGGCAGGTTTAGATTGGATGTTAGGAAAATATTATTACTGAAAGAGCTGCCAGGGCCTGGAACAGGCTGCCCAGGGAGGGGGTTGAGTCACCTTCCCTGGATGTGTTCAAAAAAAGGGTAGATGAAGTACTTAGGGATATGGTTTAGTTCAGGATGTGAATGGTTGGACTTAATGATCTTAAAGGTCTTTTCCAACCTTGTGACTCTGTGATTCTGTGATTCTGTGAAATTCGGCTACCTAGTGTGTTATACAGGGATGAAATTAAGAGCTAGAGAATTGAACCGTGAGGAGAAGAAAAATGCCCCTGCCAAGAACACCTTAATGGAACTGAGCCTTCTTAGACTATGAAGAGATACTTGAGATATGACATGCATGATCTTCCAGTGAGGAGCAAATAAAGGAGCAGTTCAAGTGAAAACTTATGGATTTTCCTCTTTCGAAATATATATTCCAATTCCAGACAAAAGCTATGGGAAAACTGAGTTTGAGAGTATATGTCATCAGTATAAGGTGATATATATCATGTTGGGCTAGCAGAATCATTCCAAAGCAAAAATAATGACCCCATGAAATTAATGTAAGTCTTATTGTATCTAGCATGTGGTTATGATTAAGCCATTTTGGGCTCCACAACCCTAAGTTAGATTAAACACTTTTAAAAATAGATTCCTCCTTGCCCCTGCAATAGTGCCTAGGGCAGATTGAAAACTGTTTGAATAACCCAAATGTATATTTTCATAACAGGAAAAAAAAATCCCAGAAGTTATATTTAAATCCGACTTTCTCAGGTTTACTATGCTCTGTCCACTTGGTCAATGTAATCCATAATACCTCAGGACAGGCCTTCAAAGTATTATTTGTTTTTTCAGTATCTAGCCCTGTGAGGCTCTAAAATTGGCTGGAGTATCTTGCACACCTTATGATTCGCATCCACACAATTTCTGTGAGCTATTGCTGTAAGGAGCCTTAGTTATACAGTTATTAAATAATGGAGATCAATCAGAACAAAGGAATGATATATTTCCCTAAAATTAATCTTAACAGTTCTTTTGTATGTCTAAAGTGTCTTATATACTCTCTAGCATAACTAGTGTCATCAGCAGAAACCTTTCAGGAAAGGAGGTTTTTTCACTCTGTGCAGGAAAGAATGGAGCTGGATTAGTCAAGATCAGAAATTAAATTCATGGAAGAAAAAGGAACTGAATCCAGCTCAAAAAATCCCAGACTTAATCACTAGCTTTATGGTAACTTTAACTCCATGTATTTATGGATTATTTTTATAACTCAAAGGAAAAACAAATGCTCAGTGTGAGCTCTTTGATTCTCAGAGGATGGGCTAACATTTTTCATATGTCAAGAATGACACGTTTCTGAAGTAAAATAAAAGCTTAACTGTTCATGTAACAATGTACAGCCAAACTTCATAACAAAGGCAAAAGAAACCAATCCAAATTTTCACATGTACAACAAAGCAGTGGCTTTTTTGTTCCCTTAGGGGGAGAAAGAAAAAGTCACAACTGCAGGTTTTATTGGAATGCCTGTTTTCATAGTATTCTATAGTTCTGTATCTTTAGACACTGCTGAGAGCTCGCATGAGATTCATGCTGTAGATACCAAGTCACCTGAGTGGCACGCTCACGCTGCTGAAGATACATTGGCACTTAGATGCTCCAGACACTGGTACTGTGGGAACATTAAGATTGATAGTAAGTAATGATAGAGTTTGAATACAAGGAAAAAACCCACCAACTTTCTCATAAAATCCAGTCAGGGTGTAACTTTGATTTTCAGATCAGCTCAGGAATGTTTTTAAGCTTCTTTATTGCCAATTATTTTACATAAGTGTAAGGAACATGTCCTTCTACACCTCATAAATTTGACACACTGTAGTTTGAAATCTTGTTAGACTTCCATGCCACCAGATGCAGCTTACAAACATTAAGGATCTTATGGGCATGGTTTTGTACTGTTACTCTCTACTAGTGCTAGTTTTGCAAGCATGTGTTTTGGATTTGTCCTTTCCACGAACTCTCAATTTTGTTTAGTAGCTTTATTAAACTATTTTACTATAAATCTAGTTTTTAACCACTTTAGGGTTCTTGGGATGATTGGTGCATTCTCAGAAAAGTTGTATACATAATTTTGTCCTCTGGAAGTACATTAAATACCCATAAATCACATTGAAGTGTCTTATGGAAGAATGTCTGATATTCTGCTGCAAAATCTTAATCCTTGTCTTTATACATTGGTAACATATGGTATTTTAAAAGCCCTGCAAAGTTAAGGCTCTGGCTTAACTTGCAAATGCAAATGAAACGACATTTTATCCTTTATCTAACATATATGTGTACACTGCCCAAAATGAGATCCTGTAATTCCCTACTAGCACTGCTACATTAATACAAATTGCTAGTCTATCTGGTGTTGCACTTTCTCTGTTCTACAACTTCTACCTCATATTAGGTTGGCAAAAGTGAAGTCCAGTCCCTGTTGCTTTACATCAGGACTAAACAATGAGATATTTTTGCATATATAGAGAATCAAACTTAAAAATTCATACACGTATGCTGTGTTCACTGGTTTGTGTTTCACTGGCATGCATATGATATTGTGCTTTTTGATATATATTTTTAAATGAGTAAAACATTTAAATAACATATAAATTTTAGCACCCTACTGTTGGTCAATGGGTTTTTCACTCTTGAGCTTTTAAGAACAAAATATGTTAGAGCGAATTTTCCATTGTGATCTGAATAACATGGATATATGATTGAATTAATATTGAATGGCATGAATGAGAAACGCCTAAATGCTTTATTATTACAGCCTTCATGTTAGATAACGTAAACCATCCACGGTAAAAAAATTCCACACCATCTATCTGCCTCAGAGGAACATCTGTTTGAACTCTGCCTGATTACAAACCTTAAGGAACACCAACTTTTACATGATCATTACAAGAAACAAACTTTGAATTTGGCAATTTTACGTGGAAAGGTGCTGCCCTCCTCCGTATGCCTGAAAGCTTTGATTCGAGCAGTTACACCTCTAAAGGTGCTGACCTCCTCTCCCACATGCCTGAAGCTCCAGAGGATGCCAGTGCTGAGCAGTGGTGCTGAAGATTGGCCTGTGCTCCTTCCCAGGGTTTCAAGGCTCAGAAGGACTAACACTCTGATGGCTGCACTCAGGTCTTGAGACTCAGGGTCTGTCTTAGTTGTATCAAAATCAAAAACTTATTTCTAAGACTAAAAAAACCCCAAAACTGATTACTCCAATTAGAAAAGGCAGTACCAAAATTTTTCTATCAGTTTTTACTGTAGAAACTTTGAACAGATGTGTTTTCTCTTTCCTGGCTAGCAGAGGGAGTTTCTCCATAGATAAACTGCCTTCAGTCTACTGCTTTCTCCTCTAGCATACGTTTGCCTTGTTCACTGACCTTGTTCCACTTTTTCCAAAAAGATAAGGCTCTATTCTGCACCACAGTTAAGGGCTTCACAGATATGTGTTGGGGGAGGCAGTATTAATTTCCTGAAAAAGTGCTTGTTTTTTAGAACATTCTCTGTGCTGAAACTTTACTACAAAACCTTCTTTTTCCTAAATCAACTTCTTTCCATGGGAAGAATTGTATATCACAAAAAATGCAGAGCAAAGTCCAATCTGCATACCCCCTGGGGCAAAGACTTTACCATATGCTCTTTCCTTATGCTGCCAATCCCCATGGTTCTCAGGGAGGAAACGCATTTCCAAAGACATCTGTGAGCATGTAGCAAACACATTAGTGAAAACAGAGGAGGAGCTTCCACAGTAAAGTGACTCTTATGGGAAACACAGATTTCTTCCCCTTTTTAGATAGCAAGAGAGCTCATATCCAAGCTGTCACTGGTCACACCACTGCCTTTCAGGTAAAAGGCTATCGCTTTCCTGTAACATCCATTTCATTTCATTCATTGGGATTATTCCCCTAAAATCTATGTCAAAGGGGAAGCGAGTCCTCCTCTTCATGGATTAAATGGCTTGGCCTCAGACCCAGACAGAGCAGATGTCATTCACACAAATCATTGCACAGATTAAGATTTGGATTATTTCCCCTTTTTTCAGTGTTTTACATATGAAATGCCTCAATTAGACATAATCCCTTACTACACTGCCATTTATTCCCACCATTCCTGAACGTGTCACTGCTGGCAAACTATGCTGGTTATTAAGACACCACCAAGATCTGGTCAGTGGTTTCTGAGGGTAGTGGCTGGTAGCAGTAGTGCTGCAGTTTCTGGCTCTAAAGTGGAATAGGCCAGTAAAAATAATTAAGGCAGGCCAAACAGCCTCCAAGTGCTGTGCACCCACATCATTCTCAGCTACTAACCTTTTGTCCTGTCACCTCAGAAGCAAAGGGAATAAAACTAAAATAAAGATTTGTTCTTCATGGAATCATGCTTTTCCCCATCCATGTCTCCTTTCAGTGAGGTGTTCTCTGTTCATCCTTTCAACCTTTGCAGCACAAGGCTGACTTTGCTGTGTGCAAACACATACAGTGTTGCATTAAGCAGACATCTTCCAGTTCCCTATAGCTTTATGCTTCCCCTTGATGCTTTTATTCTCCTGTGCTCCTTCTTTGCTATGCCATCAATACACAAAGCTTGCCAAGAAAATTGCATTGTCCCACTGCAGACCTTTTATTTTAGTCGGTCAATATGTTCATCTAACTCAGCTGTAAAAATATTTAGATGCATAGAATCTGACAAAGTCAGGCTGAACTTTAGCCAGGCTAAAAACTTGCTGGATGGCCAGGCCCAGAGAGTGAATGGAGTTAAATCCAGCTAGTGGCCAGTCACAAGTGGTGTTCCCCAGGGGTGGGTACTGGGGCCCATCCTCTTTAATATCTTTACTGATGATTTGGATGAGGAATTGAGTTCACCCTCACTAAGTCTGCAGACAATACCAAGTCGAGGACAAGCGTTGATCTGTCAGAGGGTAGGAAGGCCCTCCGGATGGACCCGATGATCTCTCGAGGTCCCTTCCAACCCCTAGCATTCTGTGATTCTGTGATTCTGTGACCTGGACAAGTTGAATCAATGGGCAGGGGCCAACGGGATGAAGTTCAACATGGCCAAGTGCCGGGCCCTGCACTTTGGTCATTACAACCCCAGGCAATGCTACAGGCTTGGGGCAGGGCAGCTGGAAAGCTGAACAGAGGAAAAGGATCTGGAGGTGTTGGTTGAAACTCGCCTGAACATGAGCCAGCTCTGTGCCCAGGTGGCCAAGAAGGCCAATGGCATCCTGGCTTGTATCAGGAATAGCATTGCCAGCAGGACCAGGGAGGTGACCATCCATCCCCCTGTCCTCAGCTCTGCTCAGGCCACACCTTGAATATTGCGTTCAATTTTGTGTCCCTCACTGCAAGAAGGACATCGAGGCCCTGGAGCGTGTCCAGAGAAGGGCAATGAAGCTGGTGAGGGGTCTGGAACATAGGGCTCACCAGGAGCAGTTGAGGGAACTGGGACTGTTTACTCTGGAGAAGAGGAGGCTCAGGGGCGACCTTATTGGTCTCTACAACTACCTGAAAGGAAGTTGTGGTGAGTTGAGGTCAGCCTCTTCTTGCAGATATGTAGTGATAGGACAAGAGGGAATGGCCTCAGGTTGCGCCAGGGGAGCTTTAGGATAGAAATTAGGGGAAATTTCTTTTCAGAAAGAGTGGTTAGGCTTTGGAATGGGCTGCCCAGGGAGATGGTGGAGTCACTGTCCCTCGGGGTGTTCAAGGAAAGGTTGGATGAGGTACTTAGGGACATGGTTTAGTAAGTAATATAGGTGGTATGGGGAATGGTTGGATTAGATTATCTTGGATGTCTTTTCCAACCTTGATGATTCTATGATTTATTAGCAAAACTTTAAATTGCATTTTCTTTCTTTCCACAAATGTAATGCTTTCTCACTATTTCCAACCCAGCTGGCTGGAGGGGAAGACCCAAAACAAGGTGTGCAAAACCTGAAATATCACAGGCAGCGTGAAACTCCATGTGTGGGGTGTGTGTGTGTCCATCTTGTTGTTCTTTCAAGAAAAGCAGACAGTTGTTAACTGTAAGAAACCAATGTGAGGTTACACTTCTGATTCTTAGGGAAAATAATTAATACCTTGTTCTTTAAAAGTTGAAGGATTTATACTTCTGGTTTCTGCAAATCACAGTTGTTACAGTCACAAGTTTCATGGGGTGAAGAGAGAGCTTTTGTAGTTTATTTGAAACTGAGTCCAAAGCTAAGCATGTACCTACTTCTACTCAGCTAGACAAGCTTGTGCTAGCCAGCTTGCTGCTTGTTGGGGGTCTTCTTTTTTAAGGAGGCTGATTTAGCACAGGACCACCTTGTACTTTTGTGTATGCAAAGTGAAGGCACTGCAAACTCAACTCTAGGTGGTAATTTCACTGCAGGGGATGTTATCAAAGTACCAGAACATTACCTATGTTTGCATTTGAGAAATTCATTTTGTGCTGTATAGCATTCCTGACCCTTAGTCTTGGCTCTGAGATTTCCTATGTATCCAAAACATACATATATAACAGATGTTTCTTTGTTTCACACCAGCCACTGTAGACACAGCTGATACTCTTCAGTGGACATGTTTATTGAAACTTTCAGACAAAATGTCTCAATCACCTGGTAAGCATTTTAATTTGAAATTTGCCTTTCTTCTATGCAATGTGAAGCTTGCCTTTTGCTTCACTCTTCCCTGCAGGGTTTTTTTTGCCACGCCTTGCCAAGCTGGAACTGCGTTTTACCTGAAGTTTTCACTTTTCCCTGGACCGTGAAGCCCAGATGCTTAGACTGCTTTTTTGCACCAAGTGGTTTCATGGAAAACAAACCAAAGGGACTCATGCAAATCAACAGGAGGAAATAGTATCCACTTCTTAACAAAAGCTGATCACAGACCTGAAGGGGTCAAAACTGGTGATATCAAAGACAAGATGAAATCCCTTTTGCCTGCCAGAAAATAAGAGACAGCAGCCCCAGCTTTCCATGCCTTTTTCAGCTCCTTTCCTAGCTCTATCTCCCCTACTGCTTTATTGAAGCAAAAGCCACATGGCCCAAGAGAAGTGTCTGCTACTCTAAGTGCTTTGTATGACAGTCAACCAGTTTAAAACTCTTTATTCATGGAGGCTATATTGTTATGTTCAGACAACCTTATTCTGATCTGAACCATCAAGAAAGAAGTAATTAATTTTCATGATAGCAGCAGAGCAGGCAGCCAAAAGACAGGCATAGGCATGAACAGCGCAAGACACGCAGCGTCTGGCATGTTGCTACATATGCGTCCTTGCTACACCAACCCAGATGGGGCTTTCATTATAGCATGCACAAAAGTGCTTCCCAAGTGCAAAATAAGAAAGATGGTTAATTCATCTAATTTCTCCAGGGAAATGCTCTCCTCCCTTCAGGGCCAGAAAATGGCCACATGAATTTCTAAACTGGTTAGACTGGTTGCTACCGGTGCAAAATGTTGCCCAGATTTGATAGCTCTCCTCTTGCTATTTGTCTCCTCACTGAGCTCACTATAATTTTAATTCCACCCCAGGTCTCACATAGATAAATTGTGAATAAACTCATCAGGGAGACAGTGGATACAATAGCTGCATTCAGGCAAATTACCCTCTCCTCAAAGGGTGCCCATGTAAAGTTTAAAGAAGTCACAAACTAAACCAGGAACAATAAAAACATATAATTGAAAAGAATATTTCATTTATCTCCTTCAGACATCCTATCCCAATTTAATCAGAAAACACTTCTGTATCTTACAAGATTTTGCTTTAAAGATCCTATTTTATTACATTAATGTTTAAAACTCCTCTTAATAACAATGGGTTTGGGTATTGCCCTTTTTCTTTCTGCAGCCAAGAACTGCTTTCTACACAGGAGAAACAGTTTTCACCTCCCAACATCTGTTGAAAATGCATATTAAAAACCACTGGTAGTGAGCCTGGTTTTGATTTACACTTAATAGCACCTTAATGAACTTTTTTCTTCCCTTGCCTTTGGGTTTGTCAAATGTGCACTTAAGCACTCAAGTAAGTGCATTTGGGCACCCTGCTGCAGCCCTGCACAAGACACAAACCAGAAACAACCTCTGCTGCTGAAGACAGGGTTTAAGGCTCCATTGATGTGCTGAGACAAAAATACAGCAGAACTCATTGTCCTCATTCAGAAGTTGGACCTTGAAAACTGGAATTCCCAAGAGGAAAGCCGACAGACAGTCAGTCGGAGAAATATTGGGGGTGGTGTTGCAGTTATCTGGAGGAAGAGCTTGTCATTGCCCTTTATTCAGATACATCGGTCTTTCTATGTTTATTCTTTGAATTTAAACTGAACCAGTTCTTAAAATAGAGCAGTCTTTTGGATGTCTTTTTTCAAGTGTTCTCTCACTGCTTTAAATGGGAAGAGCTCATGTGTATCAAGTTGTTCTTTCAAAACATCTTGCAGGAAGAACTCTCTGTCCCCAAAGTTACAGCTTCAGAGGCTTCTAGCTGGGTACCCAGGCCAGAGATGTTTTCTTCATGCTATCTTGAATACAAATAATAGGTGGCCAATTACCCTTAGTCATGTGAGTAGACCCAAGACTTGTCCTCATTTTCACCTTTTGAGGGATGATTGACCATCACAGCCATCTCAGAGCTAGTTCCCAAGCTACTGACACCTAGGAAAAAACCCTAAATTGCATATCCAATGCCACAATGGAAAGCAAGCATGAGTACAAGCTGATTCCCAGTTCCTTCATTAAGTCTTCCAAAGGATATGGAGGGTGATCTGTGAGTACAAGAACCCATGACAATGTCTTTTATCTTTCTCATTTCAGTTACGTATAAGTTCATGAAATGCATTGCCTTTGATAAGAATTTACTCTGAAATGGATTTTTTTTCCTGCCTGTAAATACCTTGCTTTCAGTGCAGGTCACTTTCCAGATTTGTATTTTTTGTTGTTACTTGTTTAGAATCTCTGCTTTCTGGGCTGTTGTAGGTAGTGTTATGACTCAACATAAACTTCAAACCTTTAAAAAGAAGAAAAGCGCCTTACATTTCTCTCAGTTCTTTGTAATTAAAGGAGCAAAAAGCTGAAGCTAGGTAGGAAGCAGTTTCCATAATCAGGATGCATGCCACTCTAATAACATAAAATGATCAAGGGAAAAATCCTTAGCCCTGAGGCATTGTGCATGAATGAATTAAGGGTTATTTTAGCAGCATGTAAGCCATTCAATCTGCTCTTTCTGTAGCATTTTCAGGACCTGTACAAACTGACCTCAGAAGAAAAAAGTTCAGGAACCACAATGTTCAGCATTTTGTTGATACAAAAAAAGTTTTATATATATATATTTGACATAAAAACTGTCCTCATAGAATGAGAGACTAATTAGTTTGGAAGGGACCTCCAGAGATTTAAGTCCGACCTTTTCTCAAACAGGGCCAACTTCAAATCTGGTTGCTCAGGACTTTGTACAGATGGGAAGAGCTCCATCTTTCTCCAGCGTAAAGGACGGATATGCCACAACTCCTCTGGGAAATCTGTTGCTGTGTTTGACCCTTCTCATTATGAAGAATTTCTAATACCAATTTCCCTTGCTGAACCTTGTGTGTGCTGCCTCTTGGTCTTCTGGTGTTTACCTCCAAAACCAGCCTAGGTCCACCTTAGCCTTCTTAGCTTTCCTCTTCTGTGGCTGAGCAAACCTAAACATATCTACAACCAAAACAATTGCATTTATAGAAACCACTTTTGAGCTTTACATGCATTGTGTCTTAGTGGTTATACCTATAGCAAATGGATTCTGTCCTCTCTTTGGCTAGGATAGGGTTAATTTTCACCAGAAGTTGGGAGGTGACACAGCCAGGACAGGTGACCCAAACTATCCAAATCTGATCTTCCATACCAATGACATCATGCTTAGTTTAAAAGGGAGTTAGTTGGGGAGGGGTGGCATGGCTCCAGGACTTAGGGCTCTGGGATGGTCCAGCTTTTGGATGTGTCCGAGCTCTATGGTCTGAGTTTTGTGGTTCGGTGAGAGACTGCATTGTGCATCACCACTTTTGTAGGTTCTGTGATGGGTCCTGTTGTTGTTTCCCTCTCCCTGTGCTGTTCCAGCAAACTGTCCTTATCCCAGCCCATGAGATTTCCCTTTGTTTCCCCATTCTCCTCCCAAACCCGATGGTGGGGGGGAGAGGGAGGTGAGCAAGGAACCATGTGGTCCCCAGCTGATGTTGGGGTTGAACCACAATGGACTCCTTGGGAAGAAAAGCTGTGTTCAAAGTTTCAACTTGCTATTTGATAGTCAGGCATCTTTACATTCTGAAAGTAGGCACTTTGCAGGCAGCCAAGGACCTTAAACAAAGTGATGGTATTTCAGCCTTGAAATGAAATACCAACTCAGTCTTTCCAAATAATATTATCTCTAAAAACTTCATTATAGCCCTCAAGTAAGCAGATGTGACTAAAAGGACAGACTCAAGGAACTGAAAAAAACAATGAAGTAAGTGTCATTTTCATTATTACTTTTGTAATAATTTAATTTCTCTACAGATCATGAATACTGTTAATCATTAAGTCTCATAAAAATGGGAATACCTGTGTATTTCATTGAATTTTTAAAGGGAGAATTACACATACTCCATTTTTTGTGATGTGAAAAAATGTTGATGAGCTGTCTACAGCAGGTCTTGATCCCAAGTGGGAGGGCTTGCTGTGTTATCATACACTGCACTGCATGCTTGGAAGAAGCCAGACTGGAATAAAATAGTGACATGAAACCATTCTTGATCTTCCTCAGAACCATCTGTCTTGGATCTGAGGCCAAAGGGTTTAGCTCTGAGGTCTTGATCTGTCTGAACAAACAACAGGCTATTTAAAACAAATACTGAACATTGAACAACTCTCAATTAATGTTTACATTGCAGAGTTTGTAACTATTATATTTAATGCTGTACAAATATATGGTACATTTATGGTAATACATCTGTCACCTGTAGCAGAAGGCCTACAAGATAAGACCCTAAGGTTGATCAGAAACAGAATTGTCCTGGCTCTGTCCCATCTAGAAACTGCTATCTTGCAATGACCGTCTAAGCATTTTAAGATGTGATGTTTCTCTGGGTAGGTGGTTTTTCACTGTCCTTCACTCAGAAGGAGTGCAACTGGTGCCAGCAGGATGTGCTCTACTTGCTCCATTCATACCACTAGAAAATAGTGGTATAAAACATGAGGCAGCCTTTGAAAGTACACCTTCTACAGTCACTGAACTTTATTTGCATTCTTGTGAACATAAAACATTGTCTCTGCACCAGAAAATACAGTGATGTAAAAATGGATGTGGTCCTTCCCCGAATCTCACAGCATCTATTTAGGACTCAGACTCTGACCATTTGATTCTGTCTACAAAAGGAAATGGGGGTCACTTTGTAAGAAACGGAGCTGGAAACAGCCCATGTTATATGCAGGTTACCTCTCTCGCACGTGTCTAGGAAAAGAAGGGTCTGGTTCTAGAAGGGTCTGCACGTATGTAGGAAAAGCACCCTGTAAGTCACATCAAGGAGCAGTTTATTCCCCAGGCAACTGGAAAGCCTGTACATTCCTGGCAGACAAGACATTGCGAATATCCTGCATATTTATTTTAAGATAAACCATAAAAAAGAGATCAGTATCACCAAAATATATGTTGCAAGGGAGACCAAGGCATCAGATAAATTGCAGTGTTTGGCCTGTATCTGAGAGACTTGCCTCAAGGCTCCATAATTGCTACAGTCTGCTGTGTAACAGGGATGGCAATGCAACAGGTAGGTCAGATGGGAAGAACAAGCTCCATTCCCTACAGAGAAATTACACTCTTACATAAAACCAGGGCACTCTTTCTGGAAGGTCTGTGTATATTCATGCAGAAAGGAAGAACCAAACATAATTACTTGCAATGCTACCATGCATATAATTACAGTTGTGATAATATGTGAAATGAGCCAAAACATTTGCTGGGCTGTTTTCTTTAGAAGGACGCAGAAAACACCATAATAGTAACCCTACCAATCCAGAAAAGGACAATTTCTGTGTCACATGGACATAGCTTTGAAGAAATTTTCTCTGTCTTGCCACATGCGAAGAGACTTGGATTTTTTTATTCTGTGTGCTAAGCCATTGTTTCTGAAATACATTCTTTATCTTTGCTTTCCTGCCTTAGCTCTTTCTTTTGTCTTCTAGTTTGGTAGTTTTCTAGATCCTTACAGTATATGAACCTCAGAAACATTCCCAGTGGGAAGATGGACCAGTTTCCCATACATCGATTGTTGTAAAGCATTCGCAGATTTGCTTTCCTTTTGTCACTTTTCACTGACCCCTTAAAAGCAGACACCGGTCCCCCACGGTTTTGCAGTCCACAGCCTGAAAACTATTGCTGTAGACACTTTCACGTTTGATAATGCGTTTCTCTGCCATTGTGTTTTTAAGCAGCTGCTCTTCAGAAGTAGGTCAGCATGTGCCAGCAGCTCATGATCTGGAGAAAAGGGGACACTCTGGGTCATGTCTCACCACGGCTGTGAGAGTCCTGATCCATGAATTGAGTGTCTATTAAACTGCTACTTCAATTTCGAGGCTCACGCAGGCACGTGTACACAAGCACAGAGCACACTATCTTTTTTAATCTCAAGCAAATATCTTCTTCCGACTTACAGATTTATGAGCTGGGCAAGTCATCACTGCTGAGTGGATTTTTCCAGAGCACTGAAGAAAGAAAATTTGTGTGGGGACAGCAGGATTCAAGCTCCTCTTATTTAATGAGGAACTCCCAGCCTCATCTGCAGTGACCTTTATGGCAAGCCTCCCACAGACTTCAGTCGGGTCAGGGTTTTGCTTTGAAAACTGCATGCTGGAACACGTCGCTTTGCTCAAAGAGTGTTTACAACTTGAGGGAAATGGAACTTGCCCATTTAATGCAGAGGGCTTTTAAATCCCCGAGTGGTTCATTCTCCAGTGTTAACTTCCCCAGCATAATATACCGCATTGTAACCTCAGACCCCGGGGCTCAGCCATCTGTAACCAAGACCCAGATTCGCAAAGAGTAACAGGGCTCCAAAATGACATCAAGTTATGCATATTACAAAATTACGAAGCTCTTGGTTTAGCTGTACAATTTTTCCCTGGATGATGGGGAAATTTATTTCAGGGTTGCCCAATGTCAAGACAAACATGACAGAATAGCAAACCCTTCTCTAGTGTTTTTCAACATGTGGTTACTTTCTGTGCCCACAAGGGACTCACTCAACATATCCTTCCGAGACCAGAACTAGCTACATGGTTGTATAAAATGCTTAGGGGATAAGTGGTTTGATTACTGTAAATGTAATCTTGCTTAATCTACTAAGTGATGTAGTTCCACCTGGTGGTAAAAATATAAAGATTTTATCTTTGTTGGTTTGTTAGAAAGGTGCCAGATGGTACAAGGTATCCCCACTTTGCTTATTAGAAAAGCAACCAGCAGGTATAGAGAGAAAAATTTATATTTTTGATGGCAAAATATGTCTGTTATAACCTAGTTAGCTTTCAGCAATGTTTAAGAAAGTGCATAAACACTCATTCAAACTCTAGAAGAGTTAATTGTTATTGAGAACTTTAAAACATGAACCTGTCATCTTCTACCAGCATATAAAGATATATGAGTTTGTATCTATCAGCAACTCAACTTTGATGAATTAAAAAAAAAATTATAATGTCCTCACTATTTGAAAAACCCTAGTACTGGGATTAATTTTTTTCCCCATTTCTCTCCACTAGACTCTAATGACTTGAATGCCATTATCCCATTTCCTACCGAGTTTGCCTGAGACTTGAAATACCAGAAATTATTGCTCCTGCAGGGCAAGTAACTGTGTCAAGCAACACAATACCACTGCTAGTATGCTGTTCAAGACGCTCAAATAAATAATAAGAAAAGGTGGCTTTTAGAGGAACATTTACTTGCTATTTTGTCAAAACGTGTGCGTTCCATTATCAGTAAGCAGAATGTCAGCAAGCAGCAATCACAGGGCTATCATATTTTCCCTTTTAGTGCTAATGTTACAGACTTTAGGCAAGAAAAGATCACTTGAACAGAACAAAGACTTTTTTTTACAGTAAAATTCTATTGTTACTAACCATAACCTCAAAGATGAAAAATCTCCTTCTTATGGTTTCAGTTATCCTCTATTAAAAATGTTGAGCTTTACTTCTAGGCTGAGCTTGCCTAGCTTCAAATCCGAGCTTTAAGCTGGATTTTGCAGTGCCATTGACTACTAAAGGCTCTGCCAAAGACAGGTCTGTTCCTTGGAGCCCTGCTCAGCCACACAGTTGCCACATCACTGTGTTCTCATCTCACCACAATGAGATCTTCTCCCTTGTTGGTACAGAACGAACTTAAAAAACTAGCTCCTTAGTCCCTTTAACACACTCCCTAAGTACACGTTTTGTACACATTGTTCTGTTTTTGCTCCCCTGCACTTGAAGCCAGTCCAGTTTCCTTGGGAAATCCCATGGCACACATGCACACACATACTTTCCTAGAGTGCCATTGTAGGGACTCACAGTGCACTCTGACTTCTTCCTTCACAGACATACAAGGCTGAAATTGAAGAGAGATGTGTGGTCTATAGCATGCTGATTCCTTACTTTTTAATAGCAGTGATGCAGAAACACAAAGAAAATAATGGAACTCTATACTCCACACTTCAGGGTCCTCAACACTCTCAAATTCAGTGTTTTCACTGTGGACCTCTTAAGCACAGATATTTTTCCTGTAGCTTCAAGTTTCTCCTCTGAATCACTATGAAGATAAAGCTGGTGTAATCTCTGCAATAAATTTAATTTCTCTTTGGTTGATGTCGCTGTGTAATCCATCCTCTTCAGACTACAAAGCAATTCTGTTCATCTTCACACCTGTCCAATTAGCTGTGGCTTGTGAATCCATTTCCTGACGTTTTAGGCACATTGGTTTGGAATGACATTACCACAAATTGTCTTTTGTTGTTGCTGTTTTTGTTGTTGTTCAGATGCCCACTGAAATTCGCTTCCCCTCTCCCACCCCATTAAAGACATTGCAGAAACTTTGTTTTTCTGTGTTTCTACTTCCCGTTCTTTGAACGTATTTCCAATCTGACTGGCAGCCATCGCAGTTCCACATTGCTCCCAAGGCTTGATACTAGTACCAAACAATAGATTCTACCAGCAGCAAGTATTTATAATTTTTGACCTTTGTAGCATCAGATAGACTCTATAGGGCTTACAAAACCAGGCTCCTGAAACCACCACTTCTCTAGATAAAGCAAATCACTTCTTAACCTTCTCTTTGATAAGAAGAATAGGTGGTGCACCTTGGCAGCAACATCATAAATCATGGTGATTTTCTCTCAAGCTTCAAGACACTATCAAAGTCCTTCTCTGGCTGTCCATATGGTACATTTATTTAATGATCATACCAGTGATCATATCATAAAATAGCTTAATTAACATAATTTCAAAGTGCTCGTGAATATAATGGTAGGATAGAAAAGAGGCTACTCTTTCCAAAACGATGCCATAAGCACTGTGTTACTCAGGTACATTCCCAATTTCATCTTCTCATCAAATTTTTCATCTGAAGTTGTTGTAGTGACACAGCATTAAAGAGCTTGTGTGGTGGTTTGGGCATTTTTATGGACAGTAGAAATTTGAATTTCATGGAAAAGAAGCAAAATTGAGAATCTGTCTAATAACAGCCTGCAGCCATTGAGCTGGTCTCTGACAGTCTGCTCTGTTTTAAGTTATATTTTAAGAGGATGAACCAATGTTCTGTTCAGTTTGCTGGAGCTGAAACATCTTACTCAGCACAGATAAAAAAATGTGATTTCATAATGATAATCTAGTCATAAGATCATGCAATATGGGACTATGTCTTGCAGAGGTCACTGGGCCTTTCTGAATGACAAGGCTATCTTTTTTAAAGCACCCCTTCTTCTTCCTCGGTTGAATGAAAATCCAACACCTTGTGCACATCAAAGGACACATCAAGCTGTGACTACCTGGTCCAGACAAATCATGAAAATTGCCCAACATTGAAAACTGTCTTCACTTTTTCTCCATCTCCCATGCATTTCCCTCACACACGCAGCAGTCTGGTTTCCTCCAGCTGTGATTCTTCCTCTGCAACCCCAAATCCTCAAAAAGGGTCCTGAGGATTAGATATTAGGGAGGGCGGGGGCAGGGTGTCATTCTAACGAGAAGATTGTGCAGATTAAAATGTAATGTAGTAAACCAAGCCTTTTAGAAATATGCACTTACAGGCATTTAACTATAAGCAGACCATTTCATAGCTTTTATTACACTGGATTCCCGCCAGTAAATGAAAATTGTGTGGAACATGCAACTTTCACAACGAGGTTTTTTGCTTTATTGCATCTAACGACCAGAGACAGCAGTCACCTCCACTGGTGCTCTGCCTTTAGCCCCCTTCTGAGATTTAGGCCATTAAATTGCTTCCACATGACAGGAGTTGGAATGCTGAAAATCAATCTAACTTATGATTCTGAAGTTCAGTTTCCTTTAAAGAGTCATGTTTCAAAAGTTTGCAGCTGAACCTCTTCATCTCTAGCTTCAAGCCTGGATCATTTAAAGGTAATTTAAACACTATGACAAGATTGTAACATAAGCTCTTTCTCTGCATTCATTTTTCAATATGAAAGAATTAACAGAAGAAAAAAATTATAGAAGGTATTGGGCACTAATATTAAGGCACTAATTGTGGAAAGTATCAAGAAGAATGAAGATTGTCTGGTTGCTGTTTATTTGCACAAGTCATTGGCTATACAGTTCAACAGCTCCTTTTCAAGCTTTCCTCTCCCTGACACAGATGAGGATACACACTAATCTAGTTACTGGCAAACTAGTGCTATACTGAATGATGGATTTGGATGTCATTGGTCAATCTTCCAGGGTAAAGAAAGGTAAAGAAAGCTAGCCTTTTCTATTTTTGTTTATTCCAACCCCACTTGGACTGAAATCTCTGCCTAGGGTGAAAGAAAGAAAAAGAAAAAAAAAGAAAGTGCTTTTTTTAAGTGCTTTTGATACATTTGTTCCTACTGTCCATGAAAAAGCTGTGTTAAATTTTTAGCTAACTTCTACATCATCATTTCACTAAGTTGAGCCTTGCTGTCCATTTTGAAGGTCTTTTCAGCAAGATTAAAAGCAATATAATATGTGATGAATAAATACTTGGATATTGTTTACTAAACAGAATGCAAAGCATTTGCTTTTTTCCCGGGGTCCTTCTTTGCACTATCCAGCCCTGATTTATGGCCTGAGGGTTAACATTATACAAACAATCATTTATTTCTGAAGAAATGCGATCATTACGAAGCTATTCCATTGGCTGAAGAAGAACCTCTGTTTTCTTTATCCCGTCTGGATTGAGGTAATTGCCTTAGGCTGCAGGCAGGAGAATGGAAAGCAGATGAAGCATGTTGAAGATTAACCACACAAAGAAACTGCCTAGACAAAGAAAGAGCCACGGCAGGAGGAGGAGAGTCTCCCAGCCTAGACACAACAGGCAAACTGGAAGAGAAACTGCACATAGCTGCTCACAGCTTTGTAACTTTACCAAAAAAAAACAAAAAAAAAAGAGGGGAAAAGGCATCAGCATTCCCAAGGGACTGATCTGTGCATATGCAAGCAAACTGGGCTCACAGGCACTTTCTGATAAGAAAGGAAGTGCATCAGCCCACGAATGACACCAGGCATCAACCCAAATGCTGATATGAGGAAGATCATTTAAAGATTAAGCTCGTCTTCATTTTGGTCTGTTCACGCTCACACTGGAGACCAGAGGAGTCTAATTAATCATGTTAAAGACTCAAAATAAACTTGCAGAAATCTTTTCAGCCACTTTACCCCTATATGTCCCACTACCTCATCCCAAATGCACTAATGGTTTTTGTCTCCTGTACCTAATATGGGATTCCTTTTACCCAACCAAAGAAATTAATGTTCTAAGAAGGTAAAACATTGGTGCTGCTCACCCTGGCTCCCTTTGTAGTCAAATGAGAAAAATAAGGAGTGATTTACATGACCTGTCTTAACAATCTGTCTTAGAAAGAGATTTGTTACCCTCTGGAGATGCTCACTTTTTTCTACTGACTGCAAAAGGAGAGCAGTATAGGCTTCAAACCCTAACCCTGAAGTGACTGACTCAGAATACATCCCATTGATACAACCAGGACTTCACTTTCTGCTAGGAAAAGTCTCTCCTAGACATTTCCAGCAGACTGGCAGTGTCATTACAACTGTCATGTGTTTCTGGCTTGTAATCTTAATAATCACAAGAGGGTTTTTATTATTACTTTTTCCAATGAAAAATACCTCCTGCAGTGGCTGACGCTCACTACCAGTTAAGCATCAGTTTGATACCAAATCAAAATGAAACCATGGTCAGTACTGCTTCAGAACAGCATCTAGCACAAAGTGTCCACTAGTAGACCCAAGGCAACATCTTTGGAAATCCTCTTGGTGGAGACAAAACTTTGGTGCATCTCCTTATTCTCTAATAAAGGACACTGCATGCGAGAGACATACAGCTATGTTCTTTAAACCTGGTAATTCTTATGAGTCCAATTGTTCCGCTTCAATCAGTAACCAGAAGATAGGTATTTATTTTTAAAATCTTTATTTACTCCACATTAAGGGACTTGTTTTCAAATTTGTTTAAAGAATAATTATTCCTTCTTTTATATAGCATAGCTTCTAGCTGAAAAGCTCACAGAGCAAAACAGCATTTTTTGGAAATATAAGTCTGGTGTATTTGGATTACTTCCTTGGCTATTTTCATGCTTAATTAAATATGATTGGGGATGGTATATGAGCAGGAGTGATATACTAACACATCATTAGTAACCACACACTGTTTTCTCTTACTTTCTGAAATGAATTCCATATAATTCAGCTACAACAATAGAAATTTCTACTGACAACTAAGGCAGACTTTTTGAAGCTAGGTTAAAGAGTAGCAAAGCATTTAAGTATGTGGAATTTTGTTACTTTTAACTGATAATGAAAATAGTAAAGCTCAATCACACTTATGTTAAGAAGGAAAAATACAAACAGAGCAGTAGTCCTACTGAAGCCCAATGAAAGCCTTATGAGTCTGTCCATGGACATTGTCTTTGGATTAGGCCATCATTGAGCATTTGCCTGGACATGCCATTATAGAACCTTAATTTCTGACTTTATCTCTGTTTCAATTATTTCTATGGTATAAATGGACCAGACATCTAGGATTTAGGTTATCTGTCTAACCAGGTTGCCCTCTGGATGCATGTTAGAAGGAAGAATTTTTAGAAGTTTTGCTCAGAAGAGGCACGTGTCAAAGTCACATAACCTGGTGATTTTCATTGTATTGCTGAGAGAATGAGTAATCTGAGATGAGCTCCAGCCTATCCAGAGTGAATGACAAATCAGTTCATAACAATGGGATCATAAGCACATACCTGGATTCCCCTGGGGAGACGCTGGTTGGATAATGTTACACAACGAAGCAGCTGATGTGTCATAGAATCCTAGAATCATAGAATCATAGAATGGTATGAGTTGGAAGGGACCCCAAGGATCACAGAGCTCCAACCCCCCTGCCACAGGCAGGGCCACCAACCCCAGTCTGTATCTATGTCTGGGATTCTTCCGGCCCAAGTGCAACACCTGACACTTTGCACTGTTGAACCTCATTAGGTTCACCCGAGCCCATCTCTCCAGCCTGTCAAGATCCCTCTGGATGGCTTTGGATCTGCAAACTTGCTGAGGGTGCACTCAATTCCATCATCGATGTCACTGATAAAGATGTTAAAGAGAACCGGTCCCAAGACAGACCCCTGGGGGACACCGCTTGTCACCGGCCTCCACCTGGACATAGACCCATTGACCACCACTCTTTGGCTACGGTCTGTTAACCAGTTTCTTATCCACTGGATGGTCCACCCATCAAATCCACATCTCTCCAATTTAGAGATAAGGATGTGGTGGGGGGCTGTGTCAAAGGCCTTGCACAAGTCCAGGTAGATGACATCAGCTGCCTTCCCTTTATCTACTGATGCTGTCACTCCATCATAGAAGGTCACCAGATTGGTGAGGCACGACCTTCCCTTGGTGAAGCCATGCTGGTTGTCCCAGATCACATGCTCTTCCCTCATGTGCTCCAACATGTCATCCAGGAGGATCTGTTCCATGATCTTCCCAGGCACAGTGAAATGTTTTCTGTGTTCAGGCCTTGTATTAGTACTTTCATTGAGCTTGTTTAAAAACACAATTTGGAAAGGCCTGTGATCTATGTTTCAAAACAAGATTTACTATCCTCATATAAACGTTGCATCACCTGAATAATTTCCTTTTATACACTGGGTAATTCTGTCAAAAAATATAAGTTTTCTTGTATTTTCTTGCTGAACACCCATGCTTGACTTTTATTCAGTAAAGAACTAGGGAAAAGCATCTGGCTTTTATTAGATCAATGCAGTAGAGTGCTTCATAAGTGTTTTGGCATGCAAAGATCTCCTAAGTTTTAGCAAATGAATGAAATCGTAAGACTTGCCATCTAGTAGCCATATAAACTTTTATGATTTATAAACATTTGTTTTGACTGTTCAACAACAGCAAATCTGTACTCAGCACACAGATACTATTAGTAGTATCAGCAAACTCTGAGATTTATATGTCAGAGATATTTTTTCACTTTAAAGAACAAGTGCTCATTTGCTTGTTTAACAAGTGTCATAAGTGTTAATATTAAATGAAAGTGAAATAAAATTTCACTTTCATTTCCAAAGACATCCTCTACCTATTGGCTTGCTGTTCCAATCTCATAGTAATCTTCAGTTGCTTTTTCTCTTTCAGATTACAGTAAATTGTAAAATTATCTCTTGGCAGAGCCAAAAAATCTTATGCATCTGTGGAATATCACATAAATGCTAAAATGAATGAGATTTATAATACGAGAAATGTAAGATCAGGGTGCTTGAAATTCTTCTTTTGTTAAGTTTCTTATGCCAAAATATGCTTTTCTACAGGGGTTTGTCTACATTTTGCTGGCATAGACCAGTGTCCTGTAGCCTACTATTTTCTAGTTCCCCACAGTCATGGGGCTTCTCGTTCTTGCCAGGACAAAGTTTTAAAAAGTGAAATCTGTTTCTGTGATGCTTTTTCTTTCCCTGTACCTTTATTACTGTTTGAGATCAGAGACTAAAGATGACATGATTTTGATTTTGCTTTGAGGACACACACAACATCTATTGCATCACCATTTCGCCAGGGGCATACAAAGCGCACTAGCAGATGGGTGCGTGTGTGCTTCTGAATCTTTGATATGAAGAGAGCTGTTTGAACAGCCACAGCCAGCTCCATTGTGTTCATAGCAAACTCTGTGAAGTTCCTTTCAGCTACATGTCACTTCCAGTTTATGTTGTCTGAAGTTTTAACAATGATAGATGGTACTAAGCTCTTTTCAAAATTCTTGCTCAATCAGGAGCTGATACCCAAACCCTGTTGCACACAGGGGTTCTATTAAGTATGATGACTTTAATAATAATTTTCATGTGTACATCCAGAGTTTTTCTGATGTTCAGGTATTTTGTTCCAGACTCTATATTTGGTGCTGCTATTTACCTATGTGGAAAAAAGATAATGAGCCAGACAAATCTGTCATACGAAGGAGACACAAACGAGAGGTGCTCAGTGCTTTGCTTACAGAAAACAGTGCTGCTCAGTTTCATAACCTTTGTCGACTGCAATTTCAGCTCAGTCGCTCTTTCCGAGGGCTAGGGGTACTCGTTGTAACCGCGGAGCTGACCCAACTGTTCTGCAATAACTCCCCCATGTGGGCACTCCCTTTTACTATAGTATTTAGTTATCAAAACGGGAAAGTTGTTTGAAATATTAGTCTTTCTAATGGCCACATGTACAAACCTTTCTGGCACACTTCTGGAGTATGAAAAGCTTTATATTAGTTACTCTCCCTGTGTTGATAAAATCCAAGTCGTGCGATCTATGCCAATCTAAGACTCAGCACAGACAGACTGATTTGATTTGCTGTAGATGGAAAGGATGATTGTATCTGGATGAGAATGTGCTGAATCGCCTCTACCAGTTCAAGAAGGCTAAATCTTTTCCTCTGATTTAGCTGGTTGAGTCTGACCCCTCTGGAAGCTCAGGCTGACCAGCCCAGCTTCACCTTGGTTTGTTTACTGAAGTTAGGCAAAGCCTGTTTGCTGCCAGCAGCTCTGAGCACGTCTAATCAGCCTGAAGTCTTTGAAGTAGTGGCTAGAGCTGACAGCTATCCCTGGCTAATGCTGTCAACCTGCTCATACCCACAAAAGCAAACTAGTAGCACAAATGGTTTGGAGTGTGCATAAGGTTTGGAAGCTTTGGAAGACCGCAGACCCTCCAAAACTCTGTAGTCTGTGTTTCACAGCTGTGAAACTTCACATCAAAAGCTTAATGTAACTAATGGATAGTTTGTAAGCAGCTCAATTGCTCTGATTGCTTTCCATCTTCTTCCACAGAGATAAAACCAGTCACCTAAATATATAATGAGTTTCGTAGACACTGCTTTTTTAACTGACCATTTACCAAAACGTGAAAGACTATGTCATGTTTCTGCTGCCAGTAGGTTGTATCATACAAGCATCCCACACAGGCTTTTAGGTGGACACTAAATATAAGCTGGCACAAAGAAGGAAAGAGATCATCCAGATTGCTCCCTCTTTGAGTAGGTTGGTTGAACAATGGGCTTGAGGTAGACAGGAGAGAGGTCGTTTTCAGGCTGAGTAAACAGAGCAATTTCTCACCCAGAAATCTCCTCTGTGCCAGCTGTTTGACCTATAGGGAACTCGTCCTCTGCCTAGTCATAAGAAAATTGTGAAATGCCTCTTTTGAATGTTTTCTTTCTCCTTAAAATTGTTTCATCGGGAAGCTAAGGTACAAAACCACCACAATGAAGGCAGTTTCCATCCTCTTTTCAGATGGACCAGTCCCAGAATCTCTCTCTAGGCCATTTTTTTTTGTGCAAGTCTAGAACATATATAAATCAAATCACTCATATCTCTTGTCCAGGGGAAAACAAACAACTGCCCCTGACCCTTTGCTTCTCTAATTTAACAACTTTTTGTTTCCTGTCGTTGTCCAAACTCATTCCCCAGGTATCCCCTTGGATGTGTCTATATCAGCTATCAGATGCACAAAAGTTTTGCATTGACATTTGTATATATGTGCCTATATATTGCTATCAATATATAATTTACCTACAACATTTTTATGTATAGCTTTCTGAAAGGTTCTTTTAAATAAAATTGACCCTTCATAGATCCTTCTTGAAGTGAACTGAATTTTTTTTTTTCAGAATTGTTGAAAACTGAATATTTTTAATTCTTAAGATTTAATGAATTTGGTAAATCCAATGTTATGTGGAGCTCATTGAAATGTTGCAGCTCCTCTTCCAGGGACTGGGTGACTGAAACACCAAACTGAACACGAGGGCCAGGTCCCCTTTTGGGTGTTCAGTAATGTAAAGAAATCTGACTCATAAAGGATAATAAGGTGAAAAAGTCTTAGTTTCCTAATTAGCAGATGCATACAATGTCTACCCTTTCATCTGAGATGGATGAGTGTTGTCTCTGGCTGAAAGACAAGTCCTGAAGTTTCAGGTTGATACTTAATGTAAACTTCACCGGTATTACTGTGTTTCAAGTGCTACCCGAATCACTAAGTACACCCAAATCATCACATGTTAATCACTGAAATTAAATAAACAATACCCATGGCATCTTTGTATCCTTCAAGATTTTCTACAAATCTGGGTAATACACAAGTGAAGAACTGCCTAAGAAGGCAGAAATTGTGAATATGTGGAAGCTGGTGAGGTATATATAGTCACACCAGCTGCTTTAGCAGACAAAAAGATTCATAGATGAAGCTCCTTAAGTGTCCTACACAGTCAGTGGAGAGATGCATGCCTTCATGGTCTGACAAAAAAGCGCTTAACTTAGGTACCTGTACATAGACACCTGTAAGTCCCCCACAGCCTTCATTTTGCATTGTAGTAATGGTTCTGACATTGCATAAGCAGGAAGATACTCTGAAATGTTCTCCTGTTTCTCACATTCTGGTAATTTCTTTTGTTTTTCTAAGTGCTGTCTGAAGTTGCTCCTCTTAACACTAGAAATAATTTGATTTAGTAGGGGTTTTAATTGCTTTGTATAGCTTAACATGATTTCAGTAGAAGCAGTTATTGTGTAGTCTTTACTTTTATTTTACCCAGAGTGCTGAGCTTTATACTGAGAATTAAACTTCTTTGGCATTCTTTTTCTTTTCATAAAGAAAATATAAAGCAAGTTTTTCTTGTGCTACTACTAATGGTAAGAAAATCTCTCATGCAAGAACAAACTCTCAGATACGGGAGTCTGTACGGTCTCTTCTCACTGCTTAAGAAGTTCTCTACTTTTAAATTCCCCAATTTCTCCAGTGCTCTCACATATGAAATTACATTTGTCCCTTTCATGTTGAGGAAGATCAGTGTCAGCAGATAGAGAAATCAAAATCAGAGGCCCATGTGCTAAGTAAGAGATAACCTCTGAGTTTAACTACACTTTTGGGTATAGTCGTGCTCACACAAACAGGCAGTATAGCTAGCATCATTTTATATCTGCCCTTCAGTCCCGTTTTTAAATAACCAAATACCACACACATCTGTATTAGTGTAGCCTTCAGCACAAGCGCATGCTGAGGCCCAGATACACTCCTTGGATCCACAGAAAGACACCTTAATTGCTCCGTTATCTCACAGCTCTGTGCTAAAAATACACTGGCAAATGTTTTAGTTGTGGCATCTGGAAATGTGCCGATATGCTTCATGTGTTACAGAAAGATTAAACGTTCGAGGAGAGTGACAAGATTAAATGTTTGGGGAGAGTAGCAGATTCCTGGGAATGGCAAAAGGAGAAAATAAAAGAGGGAGCAGCAATTTGTGCTGCTTCCTCTGCTGTCAGCAGGAGATCTCTGCATGCTGCAGAACAAGACACTGACTTTCAGTTTCCAAATTATGGGCATGTTAATTCCTTTCCTTTCAGTTTGGCTGCCAGAGACAGATGAAAACAGAGACCAGTGACATTTTAGCATCAATTTACTCAATAAATTTAGTTATCCATGAAAGGCCATACATGAGCGATTCAGTAAGAGGCAGGCTTTAAACTGAGATGGTACTATCCCAAACATTTGTTCTGGTCTCTTTAGTAGCACTGACTATCGAATTTTTACCAATTATCTGCAAACCAGTACCCCGAACTTATTCCCAAAACTTCCTTTTTATTGTTACCTAGTCTGATGTTTGACAAGACAGATGTTGGGAACGGTGATATTAATGCCAACCACATTTTTCTTGGTACCTGCTTGCACAGCTGAATCAGAGAGTCAGAAATTGTTGGATATGCACCTAGGCAAGTATCGTTTCTTTGGTATTGAAGAGTGTATTGATCTGGTGGCAGGACGGCTGCAGAGATAAATTTGAAAGTGTCAGGATTAAAAATAAATGGGCTAATAAGAAAACACTTGAAATGGGACAGAAATTATATGAATGCAACCTGGATCACCCTTATTTTAGCACCAACGTATCTCAAACATTTTCTACTAAAAAACCCCCATGTTAATCCTAATGCAGGGCTTTATCCTCACTGCAAAATGTGTGTATGGTCTCAAAGACAATTTTACTGATAAAAAACATCAGTATTTTTTGCATTCACCAGTACAAGTCTGTTCTGATCTCCTGTCTCACTCAACATGTGGATGTTTGATTTTCCAATTAAGCTTTCCAATCAATAAAAAAAAAATGTTTTAACACTGATCAGTTTGACTGAGTCTGGTGCTGCCTTACTCAGATACATCTTTAGGCATCATGCCAGATGACTTTTCATCGCTCACATCTGCTTCTAGGTACATTCCTATCACAGAATCACTAGGTTGGAAAAGACCTTTAAGATCATCAAGTCCAACTGTTCCTGTCCTACACTAAGCCATATCCCTAACGGATCTACCCTTTTTTTAAACACATCCAGGGATGGTGACTCAATCCCCTCCCTGGGCAGCCTGTTCCAGGCCCTGACAACTCTTTCAGTAAAACATTTTTTCCTAACATCTAATCTGACCCTGCCCTGGTGCAGCTTTGTGCCATTTCCCCTTGTCCTATCTCCTGTCACCTGGCTGAAGAGACCATCACCTATCTCTCTATAACCTCCCTTCAGGTAGTTGTAGGCGGTGATAAGGTATCCCCTCAGCCTCCTCTTCTCCAGGCTAAACAGCCCCAGCTCCCTCAGCCGCTCCTCATAGGATTTGCCCTCCAGCCCCTTCACCAGCCTGGTTGCCCTTCTCTGGACTCGCTCCAGGACCTCCATGTCCTTCTTGTGGTGAGGAGCCCAGAACTGGACACAGTACTCGAGGTGTGGCCTCACCAATGCCGAGTACAGGGGCACAATCACCTCCCTAGACCTACTGGCCACACTGTTTTTGGTACAAGCCAAGATGCCATTGGCCTTCTTGGCTGCCTGGGCACACTGCTGACTCATATTCAGCCTGCAGTCAACCAACACCCCCAGGTCCTTCTCTGCCTGACAGCTCTCCAGCCAGTCCCCCCCAAGCCTGTAGCGCTGCATGGGGTTGTTCTGTCCCATTTGCAGCACTCTACACTTGGCCTTGTTAAACTTCACCCACTGGTCTCAGCCCATCAGTCTCATCTGTTCAGATCCCTTTGAAGAGCCTCCCTACTCTCAAGCAGATCAACACTTCCTCCCAGCTTAGTGTCATCTGCAAACTTACTATCCTCATTTATCTATATTTTTCTAGGTACATTTATATTCTCATGGTAGTGAACCATAAAAATTAACCTTGAAATTGTTAAATGATAAGTCAACAATAAATGCAGTTTATTGTAGTATGATTTTGTTGGGAGTCATTTGCTCTGAAAAGCATTTATTCAGTGGATTTCAAGGGGTTTATGTTAGTGTAAAGGAACAACTCGCAATCCTGCTCTTTCCTTTAATGTTCTAAAGTCATTCTTGGAGATGAACTACACTGAAGAATAACATAGTTGAAACTAGAAATAACAATCTAGTATAGCTGGTCTTAATCCCAAACCACAAACTTTATAACAAAATATCCTTACTGTCACTGCTAGGAAAATGTCACTAAAAAAACATTGAAGTGTTGGAATGTCATAAAAGGGATAGCAGTCACTGTAGCTGGCAGAAAACTTACTATGCTGCTCTGCTCCATACCTGAAAGAGAAATATTTAATTATTTCCAAAATAGATCTGGGAGGTACAGGCATTCATTCATATGATTTCATGTGTGTTTGTCTGCAAAGTACCAACACCAACCAACACCAGTTATTTGCACTTCCTCACTTCCAAACCCGTACTGTATCTGTAGGCAGAGACAAGCCAGTCTGGGGAAAAAAAATGGAGAATAAAATGGTTTATTTAACCAGGCTCTGCTAATAGCATCTCCATCAGCTGCTAAGCATTTTTCATTGTCCCAGTATATGTCACAGAATCACAGACTGGTTTGGGTTGGAAGGGACCTCTAAGATCATCCAGTTCCAACCCCCGCCATGAGCACAGACACCCTCCACTAGACCAGGTTGCCCAAAGACACATCCAACCTGGTCTTGAATGCTTTGAGAGTGGGGGCATCCACAGCTTCTCTGGGCAACCTGTGCCAGTACCTCATCTCATGGTGAAGAAATTTTTCCCAATATCTAATATAAATCTACCCCCTTTCAGTTGAAAGCCGCTACTCCTTGTATTATTATTACATTCCCTGATAGAGTCCCTCTCCAATGTAATGCCATTATATTTCATATAATTCTGCAGTTTTTTGTAAAGATTTGTTCAAAATATGGAATTCCTTGTTGTGGTGCTCTGGGTAAAGATCAGCAAGAAATCACCAGGTATTCATGTATTGTATGTCAGATTAGCTGCTATTGCAAAGGTAAAGCTGACAACTGCTTTGGAAATCCTGGATACGGTCAAGCATCTGTCCTGGTTCCAGCAGGTAGCCAGCACAGGTGAGCCAAGCTGCCTGGGGCTGTTTCTCACACCATGTGGCATCACTCCCCCACAAAAGGGGCTGGTCAGGGAGGGTCAGGTCATTGGTGCAGTGCTCTGTGTAACCACCTCGTCAGGTCGGTAAAGTGCTCAGTGTTATCAGAGAGAGTAGGGTGGGGGTGTGGGGGTGTTTGTGCACGTGTGGTCTTGTCAGTAAACTGTCCTTATCCCAATCCACGGTGCTTTGTCTGTTTCTCCTCCAGGGGAGGGGTGAGCATCTGCCCTCAGCTTTCTTGACAGGATGCCTAAGCACATAAAGGAAACTCCTATTTATATGTCTTCTTAAATGCAGTGACATCAACCAAAACCAGTCACAGAAGCTGATAATTCTGTGATAATGGATTATCCTCCCAGTGCTGACAAGTCACAAATGTCTTACTTTTTTAGAAAGTCTCCTGGAAAATAGTGCCAGTGCTGTCCAACACCACTGTTATCACATTCTTCCTTACTACTTTATTTTTTGTATATCCCCAGTCATTTCATATAAATCAGAACTGTATCGATTATCATTACTTGGTTATTTCCAATGGACAATTTATCACACATACACAGCATACATCAATTTCAAATGAAAACTCAGGGCCACTTTTCTTCATAGAGAGCAGGCTGTCTGTTGCTTGTCAGTGAACTCAAGTCTCTGATAAAGCTTTCAGAGTTTATAATGATTTCAAGCTGGTGAATCGTATTCTAGGATAGAAATAATGGCAGAAATTATTCATTAAATTTTTTCTAAAATCAAGCATAACAAAAATATCCATGCTTCCACTTTCGGATAGTGTTACAGCTCAATGATTATAATGCTGTCTCAATTACTTTAAAAAGTCCTGATTATATTTTCTGAATATATGGAGTTTATTTCCAAATCCAGTTCTCTGCTGCCTCTTTGTTTTATCCCAAAGAAATAAATAATCTCTGTATCCCTCTAAGTCATCTGTTGGAGGAATTCTAACAACTGTCACTGAAATTACAATATCCAGCATCATCACTTTAAAAAAATGTTCTGCTAAGACAAAAACAGTTTCTCACTTAATTTTAGGCTTCAGCAGCTGGCTGACAGTCTGAACATCTTCTGTGGTCAATGAAGACTGACAAGAGCCTTCAAAGGACAATTACGTGTTTATCATAGATCTATGTTTTTGGATAAGGTGAACTCTTTCCAGGATATCTACTGCTTTCCATCACTGCAGAGAAAAAGTTTGACACCAAACTTTTAAACCATTAATGTTCATAAAGCAAATGCCACCTGGAATATAGAGCTTATTTACAGGAGTTCACTTTGGCTTATGAAATAGTTTTACTTCATAATAACTCTCAATCACCTTTTTGAAATACCTGTGGAAAAGAAAACCAGGGTTTTTTTCACACATTCTTTTATTTTTTCTCTACCTACCACATTGTTTTAGTGAGACAAATCTTAAGCTATCTGTAATATGACCTTACATTTTTGCTGCAATAGTTGTGTTATGAGGACATTTGTTTTATGCTAAGTGTAACAGAGACCATACATTATACAAACCTTTTTTTGCCCCTCCTCTCCAAAAATGCCATTAGGATGCTTGAAACATTTATTTTCCTTGCTGGAACTCTCTTGGATTCCCAGAATCTTTGCTCTCAGCTTTCTTTTTTCCTGAAATAGAAGTCTGGATTTTGTTAAAGCATATAAATAGCTGTGAACAATATGGTATTTTAATGAATTTCAGAGTGTGGGATTTTTATGGACTTCCAGAAATAGAGAGCAAGGAATGAAATAACTCACACATATTACAGCTCCTAACAGATACAATAGACACATCCAACATCTGATGGTTCACAGATATATCCATGTCATTTTGTCCCTCTCTAGCTAAGTGCAATAACATTACGCTACAAATTCTTGCTTCCTGGTTCCAGGATTTGTGCTCTTGGCAGCACAATGATCCAACATCAACCATGGGCTCCGTTTGTGTACAATTGCTAATTATAGCACTCATTTTCTTAGGAGCTGAAAAAAATTAATGTAACTCCCTGCGGTTGAGGAGTTTTCAGTCCAGCTTTCCTGCTGCTGAATGTGTGTTTGTGCCATTATGCAAGTGAATAAGAGGAAAGAGTGAAAACTGCATTTTTAAAACCCCATTTAGGATCATAGAATCATTTTGTTTGGAAAAGACCTTTAAGATTATCAAGTACACCACTAAATAGTGTCCCTAAGTACTACATCTATGCATCTTTTACATACCTCCAGGGGTAGTGACTCAACCACTTCCCTTGGTAGCTTGATCCAACAGTTAACAACTTTTCAGTGAAGTTTTTCCTTGGATCCAATCTAGCCCTCTCCTAGTGCAACATAAGGCCATTTCCTCTCATCCTATCCCTTGCAACCTGGGACAAGAGATCAACATCCACCTCCCTACAACCTCCTTTCAGGTAGTTGTAGAGAGCAATAAGGTCTCCCCTGAGCCTCCTCTTCTCCAGGCTAAGCAACCCCAGTTCCCTCAGCTGCTTCTTATAAGATGTGTACTCTAGACCCTTCACTCTAGCTTTGTTGCCCTTCTTTGGGCACGCTCCAGGCTTTGATGTCTTTCCTGTAGTGAGGGGCCCAAAAGTGAAAAGGGTATTCGAGGTGCGGCCTCACCAGAACTGAGTAAGGGGGATGATCACCTCCATGGTCCTGTTGGCCACGCTATTTCTAATACAAGCCAGGGTTCTGTTGGCCTTGTTGGCCACCTGGGCACACTGCTGGCTGCTGACCAACACCCCCAGGTCCTTTTCTGCTCCACAGCTTTCCAAGCACTCTTCCACAAGCCTGTAGCATTGCATGGGGTTGTTGTGACCCAAGTGCAGGACCTGGCACTGAGCCTTGTTGAACCTCATCCTGTTGGCCTGAGGCTATTGATCCAGCCTGTCCAGACCCCTCTGTAGAGTCTTTCTACCATGCAGTGGTTCAATACTCCCACCCAACCTGGTGAGAGTGTTGCAAACTGACTGAGAGTGCACCCAATCCCCTTGTCCAAATCATTGATAAAGATATTAAAGAGAACTGGCCCCCATACTGAGCCCTGGAGAACACCACTTGTGACTGGCCAACAAATTTATTTAACTCCATTCACCACAATTCTTTGGGCCTAGCCATCCAGCTACTTTTTTTACTCAGCAAAGAATATGCATGTCCAAGTGCTGAGCAGCCAGTTTGCTGTGAGAAATAATGTCAAAGACTTTACTAAAGTCCAGGTAGACAACATTCATAGCCCTTCCCTCTTTCATCAAACAGGTCAACTTGTCATAGAAGGAGATCAAGTTAGCCATGCCTTTCATAAACCCATACTGACTAGGCCTGATCACCTTGTTGTCTTGTACATACCATATGATGGCACTCAAGATGATCTGAGTTCCAGTTTGCATAGAGGCCTCGTTGTGCATGATGTCTCATCTTCAAGCAGTCACCAAAGTAGTACTGATAGCCACTCTCTGTTTTCCCCTGACTGGTATGACCCTATAGATAACTATATAGAAAATGTTTAAAATTAGGTGAGACAAAATCCAGCATCTACCTCTCCAGGTAAATCACATGGGACTGATCCACAGTCCACCAAAGTCCATGAGAGGCTGTTTATTGACCTCTCTGGGTCAGAGATCATTCTTTTCTTAATGAAAGATAAGCTGTAATAAAGAGTAAGTGTTGGATTTCTCGAGCTCAATTGCCAGAACTTTCTCAGAATTGTGCCACAGCTATGGGAATACATTAGGAAAGTAAAAAAGAGGCATTTTCTCACATTAGTCATTGGATGTACATTTGAGTATTGGCCACTTTCCCTTCAACCTTTGGTTTTAGTAAGACAAAAACAACTAAAGAATTTTTAAAAAAATTTTTTTTTATTATTTAGTAAGGAAAACCACTCTTTTAACATATGGAAAGCTTACTAAAAATCTAGGAAAGGGAAAGTTTTGACTGAAGTAAGGCATGTACAGGCCTGAAGTATGGGCTGGGCAGAGATGTGCTACTCCAGCTTCTCAGAAAAGAAGTTTCAACCCATGTGAAAAAACAGCATGCACTCACATTATCAGTAGTGTAAACTTTATCCTTATGGCTCTTTGACCACACAGAGCACACAAGGTCAAGTTTTCCATTGACAGCAATATTCTGTATCCCCACGAGAGCTCTCAGAATCTGCCATGGCCATGGCTTTGTAAAGAGGTCAGGAAAATGCATGCTAGTACCAGCCCCCTTCCTCTGCCCCCCAAAAATTCTGTTCCAAAACAGCCTGTGTTTTGAATGGCCACATGTTATTGCTACAAAGTGAGTTAAAGATTTCCAGATATTTTGGCTGTATTGTACCAACCACGGGAAATATTACAGACTTCCAGGCTATTGGGGAATATTATCAAAGTAGGCCAGGTTTCTGTTTCAGCATTTAATGACCAAAGCACCTTGATATAGATCTGGAAAAGTGAGAGAAAGTTGTTTATATAGATATGAAGTCATGTTGCATCTTGACAGTGCAACGTCCTTCTGGGACCCTGAAGTTATAACATTAAAGAGAATCTTCTCTGGTTATGTACAGAAATGTTTTGTGCTCCAGTCAGGGATCAGATTGAACTACAACTGCTTGGAAGAGATCTATAAGGCCTTTATAATGAGATGCAATGTCTCTTGGGGAAAAAAAAAATAAATCAAACCAACCTCATTTTATCTTGCTAACTGAGGAACATATGTGATACAGTACCTATTAACCATAAATAAACCCCTTTACGCAATTTTCCATTACAAACAATGGAACTCATCAGCTGTGTTACAAGATTGCTACATCCAATACGTAGCCCTGAAATTCTGTTTCTATCAGAGTAGTTATCACTTATTACTGAATGTCAAAGGTCAGATTTTCAACTGCCTGACTAGGAATTTTTAAGCATGTGCTCCAATTTTAGTGAAAAATCATGGAGGCTGCATAGCAGTTGTGTTCATCACAAAGCATGTTTTTATTACCTAACACTTCAGTTTTGAGAGGATTTTTATGTGGAATGGTATGACCACCATGTCATATACAGGCTACAAATATAGACTAATAAATCATAAAAGGTCTTAGCTGTAGGATCAGTAACAGTGAAACCTTAATATTAAAAAAATGAAAATCTTATACAGCAAAAGAAACCCTAATAGCAGAAAAAGAGCACTAAAAATGTACTTAACCAGGAGTAGCATTTCATTGGTTACCATATGTGTAGCTTCTAAACAAAATCAAGTTTAATATTTCAAAGTAGCAAGTTTTGTTTCCTTTCTTGTTCTTTGAGATAAACAAAAGGTTTTTGGGCCTCCAAAGCATGAGAAGTGACATGAGTATCTCTGCTGAAAGTCCTTTGATTTTCACTAAAATATTCAGATTTCTGGATACAAAATCGATATTTCAAAAAATCCAACAATGAAAAGCCAAGAAAAAAACCCCATGAATTAAAATCCAGCTTCTACCTAAATTAACTCCTTTTATGTTCTCTACTCACTATGGAGAATTAGATACTGCAGTCACAATTAAGCAAACAGGTTTTCATTATTTTTCATTCTTATTTATTTTTCTGGACCATAAAACTACAGAATGATTTGAAGCTCCTTTAAATATGCAGTAATGGTATGGTCTTACAAATGCCAGTACAGTTTAACCATAGCCAGAAGAAACAGCAATAAAGATAACTTATAACTGTAAAAGAAGCAGTGCAAATTCTTTCCACAAAACCAACAGTGACTGAATTTTAAAATAGTTTTTACAAGTTTTTAACACCAACAAAGGCTGAAAGGAACTAACCTGCAAATAATAACCAGCATTGGTCCTTTTGACTGAAGCAGCTGAGTTAAAACTGAGGATTATTCTGGGTAGGAGGAAAAATAAGTGATGAGTATCTCAGAAGCAGATGTGACTGTATGCAAGAATGCACAGAATCATATTTACCTGAGCATGTGAGGTACGAAAAATCTTGGTTTTTCCACTTGCCTCTCCAGACCTCTCTCAGCCATCAGGGAGCCCAAGCAGTAAAAATGTCAGCTGCATGGAGACTGGTGCCAAAATCCAGAGCTGACTCCAGTGTGACCACGACCAGGATTTCACCTGAAGAAAAGAGGCAGAGTGGTGCTGAAATATCAACCTCCTGAGAGTTTGGATGGATCAGAATAATTCCCTTCCTCATTTGAAAGTAAAAGACAGTGAATTGTACTTGGTAAAAAGCACATTAGAAGGAGGTAACAGATGGCCATTATCTCCCTAAAAGTGTTTAATTATTCATGCAAATATGCTGTCAGCATTATGTTAGTCACAGAAACTAAGGCCATGGTTTAAACAAGCAAGAAAGAGTCTGAACTGTCTCCACTCCAATGTACACAGTCTCACAAAAATTAGAGGACCTTGCTGTCACAGGTAACGTGTTCAGCCCTTTCCGCAAAGCATGCCTTACCAGAGCTCGGAGGTTCTCTGTCCAGATCTCTTCCCTCTCTGTGAAAAATGGTCTCATATACTTGGGTCAGTAATGTATCTGGTGGGGAACTTTAGCTTCTCCAGTGGATAGAAATCCAGTGGGAGCATGAGCTGAGCAGCTTCTTATCTTTTCTGAGTTGGTCACTTTCTGTGTGGAAGGAAAAGAGAATGAAATTTAATAGTTTAATATTGGTTTGCCTTGTGAATTTATATTAGAAACACTGGAGAGCATCGAAAGCCCCCATGTAACACTTCCTGACATCCTGTTTGAATTTCTGTAGGTATTATTCTTTGTGAAACATGAACCTCCTCGGACAGTTAGGGCCTTTCTGGTCTCATACCAATAATGCCTCCAGCTGAGGCACAGGAAATCCAAATTGCTCTTCAAATTAAATCACGGGAAACCTTGATTCCTTGCTTGTCTCAAGCAAAGTTAATGGGAAACAGATGCACGCTCCTGTCAAAACAGTAACTTGTATATTTATCTACTGGCTGCTTATCTTTTGGCTTACTAGGTTAAAATGATAATATTAGCTGCTTCTTTTTTTTCCCAATTAGCATTGCATTTGATTAGTAGGCTTTTGCAAAATACTAATGAAAACAAATTAACAATTTGTATTGATATTGATAACTCTGATAACTATTGACAAAGTTGAACCACTAATTTGGTCAAAAATTAAATTTGTGTCCTCTGGGGAAAATCAGTACCATCCATGATCCAAACTGATACAAGAGGATGAAACACATAATCACCAGATGCAGCAAAACGTTCAGTGCAGACTCAAATGAAATGTTTTGGTTTGACTTCAACAAACAATATTCAGCTAAAATAACTCCCTCTCTAACACAAAATGAAGATCTCTCTCTTCGCTTTTAACACTGTTCTCCCCTCTCTCCCTGCCTGCCATTTCTGGTAAGAAACTGGAACTATCACTTCAGTTGCAATGAAAAATGTTCCTGGGTATCCTTTATCAAATATCCCAAGACAAAGCTTTAGGTTCATCAGTTAGATGATTATATGCTGTAAAATATGCAAGCAACAGCCAATGGCAGTATCAGGAAAAAGTGCTGCTTTCAAGCTAGTTTATATGCATGAGTACATTGATTATTTTTCTCCCTTGCATTTCTCAGCACTATGAATGGGCAAGGTTAGCATCTTCCCTCTCTGTCTGAATAAGGGTCTATGAAAAATATTCTTGCAATGTAAAAAGCATTTTGTAATACTATTATTGATGATTGTTCTCCTTTGTATATGTATGCAAGCCAGCAATAATCAAGCACATGCCGTAGAGGTAATGCAAAATTGAAAAACAAAAACCCTTTCCTTCTTTGAGAACAGTCAGTATTTTTAATTCAAAGTCTTTGCATGATTCGGAAATACGGATAAAAATTACTTGTACTTGAAAACAGAGAGAAATCTGGGTGTTCAGGTTAATACTATGTTTTATAGGTGTAGCACATGTGATTCAGGTCTCAGTTCCCAAGTTCATGCTGTGAATGTCCTGAATCCAGTGAGGCTGCCCTCACCTGCAAGCACGTAACCGAAAGATTAATCAGGCCTATTCATATCTTCATAAGGGCAAAGTCAGGAACTGTTTACACATTGAATGTCTCAGTGCCGTCCTGACATTTATTTTTACCATGACATAAAAAGCCAGTATTTAAAATCCATCATTTCCACAAACCTGACACAGTCACCCAGCTGCATCAATTCACCACGTGCTGGTTTATGCTTCTCCTCTCATTATTCTCCCGCTTCTCTCTCCCATCTCCCAGCACAGTGAGAGTCAGTGAGTCTTTAATTTACCTATCATTTACCACAAAAGAAGCCCCTTTAGCAAACGATTAACTCTACCTTCCAGCTTTGAAAGGGGTATACTCATCCTCTAGTCCTGATTGCTTCCTAAAAATATATGACATCTTAGGAAAACGGTGCTGGTCTGGAGCTCAGGCACTTGTCTCAGTGGAGCCCAGCCCCCACGCACACTGGTATTCTCCCATGCCTTAGCTGAGATTACTATGAGTTTATACTCATTTCATTTGGCTTTCTTGTAAACATCAGCGTAACCATCCCCGGGGACCTTGAGCTTTGCAGGATGCTGAGGAGGAAATGGACTGGAGGAGCTGTAGGTCCTTTGCAAGGGTAAAATTTCTCCACATTATCATCTCTTTATCAGCATCTAATAAGGAAGGAATCAAAACAAAAGGCAAAGCTAGGAATATTTTTTCAGCACTGCCTCCCTTTTCCACCACCAACCACCACAGGCTCACTGTTGGCTCCCCAAGAAGGCCTCCTTGCCATTCCCAAAGGCAAACTTGCCCTCCAGTTCCCTTTCTGCCTCCTTTTTCACTCTACACCATGGGCTTTGAGGCAGCGACAGATTTAAATACTGAACATATTCCTGTGTTACTGTTTATATTGTTCTTTCCTGGTCTCTTTCCAGAATGTATTTTTATAGTCCTTCACAGTAATAGCCTGACTTGCTAAATGATTATTTTTTGCTTTCAGCTACACAGGAATTTTGCATGTAAGATAATGAAATAAATAGAAGCTGCTATGTTTTATGTCTTCATTGCCCCACTGGCAGTAGGCCCACTCTAGCAAGCGAAACACATGCTGCTAGGAAATGCCATGATGGTGGTTTTAGATAAACCTTTATACATTGAGTCACTGACGGTAAGAACCGCACAGGAGAGGACTGCAGTAATCATCTCCTTAGCTGCTTGTCCTCAGAGAGAAAAACAACTTACATGGCTGCAGCAGGTGGTCTTCCAGTGTCAAAAGCACAACAGTTCAAACCATGCAGGCAAAGTAAGGAGATAGAGAGGCAGAGGATGCAAGCAAAGTAATTGTAAGAACTTCTAAGGAATGGTTGTGACTTTGGAAGGAATGGAATTGGAGGGAGGGTGGGAGGGAAGAAAGGAGGGAGGGAGTGGAAATGGCAAGGATGTATAACATTGGGGAGTCAGAAATCACAGCAGAAAACCAAAGAGAGCTTGTTAGATGGAGGAGAGAAAGAGTGCTGCTGCTTTTGATTTTGTTTGTGCTGAGCACCTGAAAGTGCTTTAGGTTGATTATGGCTGTGGGCTTTTTATTTTTTTTTCTTTTTGTTTTTTAAAGATGCATATAGTTTGCCAAAGGAATGTTTCTGCTATAGTGAAGCATATGAGACTGGGGACTTTGCACACAGTACAAAATCATTCACAGGGTGGCTTAATCTTTATTTAGACTGCTTTTTTCAGTATCTGAACATTTTCTGTGTGAGAATCTTTGGTGTTTTCATCACCCTCTTGCTACAGCTGCTGGACTTAACATATATTAATCTTACGGAACTGAGGTGAGATAAGAAAATATCATTAACCTGTGAGGCACAGGCAGATGTGGCTTGCCCAGAGATAGCCTGTAATTGCTAATTCCCAAGCAAGCAAACTGCTGGCTTATTTTACCCCTGATTTTATGTCCCTTGCAGTTTTGTGTCACTGCTTAGAGCTGAGATCTGCACCCATAGCCGCCAAAAAGGACAACATCCCGTTTAATTTATGTCTGCTTAAACAACTACTCCCTGGGTTAATTTAGCTCCTGTAAGTCCCAGCACATTAAAGTACGTTGCTTCCTGTGCAATCTTGCCCCATCCTCCTTAGTGGCATTTTGCAGCTTGTGGCTGAGGGCCAGGTCCTGCTCTCAAACACAGCTGGGTAAATCTGCTCTACCCACAGCCTCATCCAGTCCACCTTTTCCTCCCTTGACTCAGCCTTAGTTACTCAGGCAGTTATGTATTTTGTACACTTGTGTCCACTTTCTCTTTTTTGTTTTACTTCAGACTTTATAAAAATTAGGGTGTTTTTTAAAAAGAAAAAAAAAAACAACTTTGCCCCCCCTCCCCCCCTTTTGTACACACAGTGTTGGTCTGATGTAACTCTACCAGGATTTCTTCTTGACTACTTCTTGATTACATCAAAGTCAAAATAAATCATTTCAAGTAGCGTGTGTGCTACTGTCGTGGTTTTGCCCCAGCCAAGGGCCGCACCCCACACAGTCGCTTGTACTTTTAAAAGGAAGGGGGAGGGAAAGTTGGGGGAAGGGGAAAAGGGAAGGAAGAAAAGAGGAAAAGAAACCACAACCTAGAAACCAGAACCACGCAGGTTGGGATAAGCATAGTTTACTAAACAATAACAGAAAACTAGATATAACAATAACATAAGTTTAAAGCACAAAATAGATGAAACTGGTGATACACAATGCAATTTCTCACCAAACCACACAACTCAGGCCGCACAGCTTAGAGCCCGTCCCGGACAACCCGACCGCCCCAGAAACTGCCCGTCCTGGCGTTGTCTCCCCCTCTTCCCCCCAGTCCCCCCTTATACCGAACATGACGTAACTGGTATGGAATATCCTCTTTGGCCAATTCGGATCACCTGTCCTGGCTGCGTCCCCTCCTTTCTCACTAGTAAGGAAGTATGCAGAGCTGAGAAAGGTCCTTGATTGCCCGGCAACAAATCGGAAAACATCAGGGTGCTATCAGCACTATTCTCATGCTAACACCCAAACATGGCATTCCATCCACTGCTAAAAAAAAAGTTTAACTCCATCATAGCTGAAACCAGGACAGCTACGCAAAACACTGAGTCAAGTTTATGTATTTTTCATGCCACAACAATCTTTTAACATCTAGCACAAATGACTCATTGCAGTTTCAGCAGGTTATTAACTTCTTGAAAGACTAGTAAATTCGGTCTCTCTTCCTCAGTTTCTGCATGATTCTATCTATTTCCCATCAACACAGAAAATTTTAAAGAACAATGTTCACAGCAGCAGGAGTGTGCTCTCACCCCTAATACCACCCTGCTCCCTCACTGTCCTTTTTTGGTAATGTTTGGGTTAGGTTTTGGACATGAAACAAGCTGTCTGGCAGAAAAGTGTCTTGATGTTTGCAATGGTGGAAAATTCCAATCTCCTCATAAGCTTATTTGCTGTGTTTCACTGGGGACTAACTTCAGGTTTAAATTCTGTGATTACTTTTAACGATATTAGTAAGAAACCATCCTGCTGAATTTTGTCAAACTTAGAAAGTGATGGAATTTTTTGCAGAAATGAAAAATACTTTGGAACATCAAAATCAAAGCCTTAACTAAGAACCAATCATAAATTAGTGGGCTGGTTTTCTCCGTGTTTCAAGAAGTGATTTACTCCTGATCCCACAACATCTCTTGCCATTCTTGCTAGAGACTGACTTGCTGACACAGGCTCAGTATGTCAGACACAAAAGAATGCATTAATTCTCTTAATTTAAAAGGGTTTTGCATCAGGCTGAAGGAAAAGAGAAAAGAATAATAGAGGGAAAAGGGTTACCATTCTAGCTATGCAATGGAAAATTATCTGTCTGTAAAGGGGAAGGGGACGATAGGAGAGGAAAAGGAGAATAATTTCCCTTCTCCCCACGTGCCCAGAGAGGGGAAGGGAGAAGGGTGGGAGTTTAATCTGCAGCTCTAGTTTACATATCAGATTGGCTTTGTTTTGCTTACACTGAAATTTTATAGGATTCTTCCTGTTGTTGCCATTTTGAGAGCTGCTTGGAGGTTTTTCAACGCCTTGCTTTCTAAATCTAAAGTGGCATCCAAGCTGAGGTAGGGATGGAGTTATGAGATTGCTCTACGTGTGTAAGAAATGTAGCCAAGATGAAGAGAAAACTCAGGCTATGGTAGCTTACTTGAGCACAGAAAGGGCATCACAGTAAGAGAGTTTTTATGTCTCTTACTGAAGCAAAAGGACTTATAAAGATGAAGAAAAAAAATCATGCTTTCTGGTTTCAGAGGAGGAAAAATAAGAGACAGAATGGTATCGTTGCTCTTAGGTCTTTTACTGAGCAAAAGAACCTGGGTTCTTGTCCTTAACACCTAATACTTTGCAGAAAAAAGAAAAAGAAAGAAAAAACCAAAACAAAACAAAAAATCCCACAAAACTTCTGTATAATGTGAATATAATATGAATATATAAGTGTTGTCTTTAAAGCTGACACCTAGGGTGTTTTACAACACATATCTGTGTCCCTGTCTCTGCCTTCCACTCCTTCAGACACTGAGGGGTAACCCAAAACCCCATTCAGGATGTGATGGCCGCTCTCCTCCTCTCCACAGGGGTCTGTAGCAGGGTGCTCGGAGAACTGTCCCATGTGGTTCTCACAGAGAAGAGCAAGCAGAGTCCCAGGGCAGGTCTGTGGGAAGAGGTGGCTGCCCAGCTGTTCAGCTCTCTGCAGGTATAGACAGCTCTAGACACACCTGCAGAGATGAACAAGCATCTGAGGGATGGCTTTTTCTGATACATGGTGGCTGTAGGAATGCAGGCGTCTTGAGGAGTGAACAGGTGGCAAATGGGTGATTTGGTTCCAAGTGCTGGATTTGGCCAAATAACTCTAGGTGCCAAAGTAAGCACCTTTCCTGGTTTAACAGCCTTCAACTGGCTAGGCAGCTTTCAGTGACTGTGAACAAAGGGGTTTGAGCTTGCTGCATCCACACAGTTGGTATGAGACCCCACTCTAAAGCTTGCCTTTTTGCCATAGCGTTTCTGCTCTGAGCTTCACAGTAGAGAACTAGTGAGTAGTTAGTGGCAATAGACAGGGTCTTGGACAATGAATGCAGGCTTGATCCTTAACTAACAATAGAGTACAGCCAGCCTTTTTGCCTTCAGTCCTCAGAAGTAATATAGAACCAAGTAGACTCCCTCTTCCAGCTGTTGACCTGTCTTGGCTGCTCATATTGGGAGATTGATGGCTGACTAGTTTTTAATGCAAATTTCCATGCTTCCCAGGTGAAAGTACAGTGCAAATAATAGGAGAAGAACTTTAGTTCTTATTTTTGCAACAACCTTTCTTGTGCTGTGTTATGTGTGCTAAAGTCAATGCCATCCTGCCTTGGCTGCTGTGAATGCAAGCTGTATTGATTCAAAATGCTTGCACATAGTGCAACAATTCCTCCCACTCAGAGCTGGGCATGCCTTATATCCCTTTATTTTCCTTTTAGATTATTGCTTCATTACTGTGCTAAATTGTAGAAACATCATGATTGTTTCTTCATCATTCTTAATAGCTGATTAAGTGGTTTTATACTTACATACTCCAACAAGTCCTGTTGAGTAGGGCTACATGCTAGCTAATTCTGATGTAGCCATCTGGGGTTAAACTTTCTAACAAGAATGAAGCATATCTGTTAAATGGAGATAGTAAATCACTTTAAGGGCTCCAGAGGAAGACTAGAAGATCCACCTGGAGTGTTGGCCTGTGCCTATCACGCAGCTCTAATTTCCTGTGCAATTCATTTTTGTCCCAGTACTGAACCATTTGAAGATTCATTGTTAAATACAAACTTGAGTTTACATTCCACAAGTGATTCAAGTAATTTAAAATTAACTTGACTGACTTTTTAGCCTTCTTACCAAGTTATGCAGGCTGCTAGTATGCACAGGAGGATCTGATGGTTGGGGTAAAACAGTGAAAGAATGAAAGTCAATCATCTTATCTTAGCTGAATCACTGATTCACTGTGCTATCTCTGCAAAGCCCTTAGTCTATACTGCCTTACTGCTTTTTGCCTTTTTTTTTCCTCCTTAAATAAGGGTACTCTGAGAGCCAAATATAACATTTGAAACATGAATTTCTTGTTCAATTTAAGTCTGCTTTCATAATCATCGAATCATAGAATCACAGACTGGTTTGGGTTGTACGGGGCCTTAAAGATCATCTAGTTCCAACCCCCTCTTTTCCATGTGCAGGGACACCCTCCGCTAGACAGTTTGTCCAAAGCCCCATGTAACCTGGTCCTGAACACTGCCAGAGAGGGGCAGCCACAGCTTCTCTGGGCAACATGTGCCAGGGCTTCACCACCCTCACAGGGAAGAATTTCTTCCTGACATCTAATCTGTATCTACCATCTTTTAGTTTACTGACACTATCACTCATCCTATCACTACATGCATTTGTAAACAATTATCTAAGCATGGAACATAATGTACAATGCTAAAAACAACACTGATATATTGGAAACAAGATGATTTCTCTGTTTTGAGTCTTCCAAAACATGAACTGGGCTATTAGTACACAAGCCTTACACTTAGGTCTGCCAACAATTCTTGAAAGTCACTACAGCTGGCATGGATTTAGTAATAAGTATTATTTTTCTCAGAATTCCCTGAATTGTCAAGGACTGTGACTTTCAGCCAGTTGATCTCAAGCTCTTTTCCTCAGAGATGAATCAGAAAAGTTTAGAGCCTCAGGACACTTTGAAAGCCCTCTCTCCTGGCTATTCAGCCAAGGCATGGCCAGCCCAGTGGCTCTTGCCTTTGTGACAGTCCTGAGAGCTGTATGTTTCAAGAATCATAGTATGAAGATGATTGAATCATGCTCTGTATGGTAGAGGCAGTGTCACAGAGATATTAATTATCCAGGAATCCCTCCAACCCTTGCAAGCAGCAGCTGACTTTTTTTATGCTTCCACAGTCAGAACATAAGGGAACAATTTACTACATGAGCTGCCCTTGTTCTTTGAAAGAGCACGTTCTGTATTTCTTATCCTTAAATTGATACTGAGGTAACATGTATTCAAAATTTGGAGACTGCCACTAAATTTGATAGGATGAGTCGCAATGGTTTTAAACTAGAGCTGGGTAAGTTTAGATTGGACATTAGGAAGAAAGTTTTTCACTATGAGAGTGGTGAGACACTGGCACAGGCTGCCTAGAGAGCTGGTGGAGGCCCCATCCCTGGAGATATTCAAGGTCAGACTTTATGAAGCATTGAGCAATCTGACCTAGTCAAAGATGTCCCTGCTTACTGCAGGGGCATTGGTCTAGATGACCTTTAAAGATCCCTTCCAATATAACACATTCTGTAATTATATGATTCTGTGAAATCTCCTGACCTTGATTTTACCATAAGCATTCCCATAGTCTGAGGACTGACGTATATGCCACAATATTTTTGTCAGAATAATTTCCTTGTAAGTAGGGTCCACATTTTGCCATCTGGTTGTGGAAAAATAACATGCCACAGAAAATATAAGCATATGACAAAGATGCATTGACAAGACAAGAATCATTGCAATTCCAAGCATCACAGTTGAAATAATTATTCTGCTCTTCCTTAATAATCAGCAAGAAATAACAGCTTACCCATTTTTTCTCCTAGAGCAATACCATGGGGAGACCAGCCTGGCACAAGGAAGAGATTCCCTTTTTCTGCTTTCTTCATGTCAGTAGCACTTGGGCCCCAGGTGACATATAGAGATGGTCTGAGGTCACATCTTCCAGTAGGGATGCTGCCTTTTCAGTCCTCTTGAGACTTCCAGGAACAGACCTAAATGGTCCTTGTGTGCACAGCTCCACATGCTCTCCCACAGTGCAGAGCTGCCTGTCTTTGCCAGGGAGGGACTGGATGTATAAAAGTGGAGCAGGCATAGGGGAAGAGGAGATAACAACCAAGGAGAGAAATAGCTGTTAAAACAGAGTTCTCAGCAAGGGAAGAGAGCTTGGCACCCTCTGGTCAAGTAGAGAGGGGAAAAAAAAATAGTAACTACATTATCTGCACTTGATTTGAGCCATGGATTTCTCTTTTAGAGAGTAAATGCTATAGCCTCTTACCTTTCTTGGGATTCAGAAAAGAACAAACAAATAAAATGGTTTTAAGCAAAATTCAGGTAAGTAGCAGTGAAGAATTTGTGCTGTAAGTGCATAGGGAGTGCTGCTGATCCAGGGAATAGAAACAAGCCACTGGGGTCGTGACATGACTGGCCTGTTCATATAATCTTTCATTATCCAGAGAAATCAAGCTCCTTTCTGTTAGTATCCATTTAGTCCTTCAGCATGATCAGGACTGTTTGCTTGACACTGTCCTTTTTACATTACCTCAGTAGCTTCTAAAGAGCTGAGCATGTAATTAATGCCCATTGAAATGACAAGTCACAAGTGTTTTGGAAAGTTTTGGGTTTGGGATTTTTTGGTTGTTTTCTTCCTGAAAAGACACAGATGCTAGTGTTGTTTGTGAAAAAGTTAACAGTATGACCCTGGGCACCATTGTGGGAATGAGGAGAGAGGGTGGAAAGAGAATGGACAGCAGAGGAGGAAAAGAAAAATACTATAGTCAGATTTAGACAAGGCAGGAAATAGAAAGACAATAGGAATACTGAAAGATATAACAGCCATGAGTTCTCTATTGTGAAATTATTGTGTCCTTGAAGGCTTATTTTTTTATGGGTTTTACCCTTCACAGACCATCCATTTATCTTAAAGGTCACAGTAACAACCAGCTACTGACTGTAGCTTGGGAAGTGAGAAATGTATTATTTTAGTGAAGTTGAAAAAAAAGATGTTGCACTGACAATCTCATTGCCATGCAAAGGGAAATAACTTCTTTGTTATGCATCTTTTGAATCTAAATGTGTGCTTACATGTGTGCTGTAACGCTCTAATGCATATATAAAAAATGTCCAACTGCATCCTCACTAACTGAAGGAATGTTAAATCCCAGGCCAATCTTCTGAGCAAGGTAGCACTTCCGAAAATCAGGTGGTCCCACAGCTACCTCTTGTGGGGTTCTTGTGATACCTGGGAGCAGCACAGCAGCAGCCACCTAGGCTAAGCAGGCATCAGGTCTCATGTTGTTTAACATGTTCTACCTCTATTGGAAGCACTATGATGGCTGGTTAGCTTAATTTTCCACTCACAATATAGGTAGTTTGTGCAAGATCTATGGAAACTTCTTTACAGCTATTCAACAGATACTTCAGCCTGCTTGCAAAGTATGGGGCAGCTCAATTTACGTATATTTACCGATTCTGTACAGGTAAGAACAGGGTAAAACATAGACATTATTCAACTCACCAATGCAGGTTAGGAATGCAGCATTAATATCTCCTGACTTGGAAGCAGAAAAAAGGTGCTTGCACCAGTTGCAGAAAGAGTGTGATGGCTATTGTTCAGATTCATACTCACTTTTTTCTTGTCAGAGAGAAGGCAATGGGATGGAACTATTATTGTGTGCATTTGGAAAAGGGTGACACCAAGCTGAGTGGTGTATGACACCAAGCTGAGTGGTGTGCTCGACACCCTAGAAGGAAAGGAATCCATCCAGAGGGATCTTGACAGGCTGGAGAGATGGGCCCGGGTGAACCTAATGAGGTTCAACACTGCCAAGTGTCAGGTGTTGCACTTGGGCCGGAAGAATCCCAGACATAGATACAGACTGGGAGAAGAGCTTCTTGAGAGCAGCCCTGCTGAGAAGGACTTGGGGATTCTGGTGGATGAGAAACTTAGCATGAGCCAGCAGTGTGCTCTTGCAGCTCGCAAGGCCAATGGGATCCTGGGCTCCATCAGAAGAGGGGTGGCCAGCAGGGACAGGGAGGTGACTGTCCCTCTCTACTCTGCCCTCGTGAGGCCCCATCTGGAGTCCTGTGTCCAGATCTAGGGCCCACAATACAAGAAGGATGTGGAACTGTTGGAGAGGGTTCAGAGGAGGGCCACGAAGATGATTAGAGGCCTGGAGCACCTGCCCTATGAAGAGAGGCTGAGGGAGCTGGGCTTGTTCAGCCTGGAGAAGAGAAGGCTGCGGAGGGACCTCATTGCAGCCTTCCAGTACCTGAAGGGAGCTTATAAGCAGGAGGGGATTCAACTTTTTAAAAGGATAGACAATGACAGGACAAGGGGGAATGGATTAAAACTAAAGGAAGGAAGGTTTAGATTAGATATTAGGGGGAAGTTTTTTACAGAAAGAGTGTTGAGGTGCTGGAACAGGCTGCCCAGAGAGGTAGTGGATACCCCGTCCCTGGAAGTGTTCAAGGCCAGGTTGGATGGGGCCCTGGGCAACCTAGTGTAGATCCAGGCCTGAGGTTGGCGGCCCTGCCTGTGGCAGGGGGGTTGGAGCTCTGTGATCGTTGGGGTCCCTTCTAACTCATACCATTCTATGATTCTATGATTCTATGACACTGGGTTGGTTGTTTTTAGCTTTGTTATTTTATTTTAAACTGTGATACTATGCCATTCCAATGCCAGAAGCTTCAAAAATCATTCTGGGGGAGTGAGAGGAAAAAAGGGGTAAAAAATCTGGGAAACAGTAAGAATGGAAGTCCTCAAAATTCTATTATAAACTGTTACTAATGTTAAACGAAAGGAAAAGTGATGACCTATGTCTACTGTACTCTTCCTGGGCACAACAGGTCACCTTTGATTTCTAAGATAAATTCCACATTTTTTAGTGTACTCTGGTTTCAAAGCATTTTTTCAAGGTGAAAAAACATCATCCGCTTTTAATTCATGGGAAACAGCAGCTGTTCAAGATCACCCGGCAAGTGGATTTCAGAAGCTGGAAAGAAAATAAACCAGGATGATTTTGAGTATCTTCCCTTGATTGCTGGCCCAGGCAGCTTTCCCTTGGGAGGCAGTGACTCTCATTGTTCAGTCATAGGACATGCTCTGCATCTAATGGGAGGTGGAAATGGTCTCCCCTCTGCATCCCACTTCAGCCATAGCTTTTAAACCCGCACCTATTCTTTCCAAGACGGCTCCCCCAAGGGTGCCAAACAGTCTGTGGAACATACAATAGGATGAGCTCGTTGCTTTCTATAAAAACTCTGAGAAAGAAGCACAACACTTGATTGCTATAATAGAGGTCATGACACTGCTTTCTTATATTCACACTATATTTTTAGAAAGCTCACGCAGCCCAGATCACAAAAATATCAAGTCTCCATGGAATGTTGAGGCTTCATCTTGCAGGCAGTTTACACTGTTAAGATACTCAAAGTCACATTAAGATTTCACAGTCTTAATCAACTGTTAATTTTAACCGTTAAGTGTAATCCATCTGTTCCAAAATCCACAGGCTATCAATGAAATTAGTGCAGTTTGTTGTATCACATTCGCCTCTACAAGCTCTACAGAGAACTGATCCTTGGCAAACAAAGCCCACAACATAAAAAGCATCCTTTCCCAAACATTAATGACTGCTGGAAAGCAGCTCTGTGGAAAAAGACCTGGGAGTGCTGATGCACAACAGGTTAACCATGAGCCAGCAATGTGCCCTTGTGGCCAAGAAAGCCAGTGACATCCTGGGGATATCAAGAAATGTGTGGCCAGCAGGTTGAGGGAGGTTCTCTTTCCCTTCTACTCTGCCCTGTCGAGGCCTCATCTGGTGTATGGTGTGCAGTTCTGGGCAAGGTTATACTTTGTTGGTTTTGAAGGAAGACAGCAGCATTTCTAGGGACCTTTGCACCAATAACAACCAGCAGCTTATGACTGGGCTGAATAATCTGTTGTACAGATCTATTGTCTCTTTTATTGCTAATGTGTTAAAGAAACAAAACTTTTATCATGCTCTGTCTTTCCATTCATAGGTTTTCATACCCTCAGACAAATACTGATGCAATCAAAAAAAAAACCCAGAAATAAAATTTTAAAACTTCAGGAACATGTAACTATAACAATAGCACTACATTTCCAGACCTTTTGGCAAATGCTTTTTTGATGGGACACAGTTCTTTGGTTGTTTTTCTTAAACTAAACTGTAGACACTTCCAGCTGGTGAGGCATGGGACAAAGCCCTAGGGCGAAGAGGGGCCCAAGACAGCTGGTTAGCATTCAAGGATCACCTCCTCTACCCTCAGGAACAGTGTATCCCAACAAAGAGGAAGTCAGACAAAAATGCCAGGAGGCCTGCGTGGTGGCCCAAGGAGCTCCAGGACAAAAAGGAAGCTTACAGAGGCTGGAAGCAAGGACAAGTAGCCTGGGAGGAATACAGAGAAAGTGTCCAAGCAGCCAGGGATCAGGTTAGGAAAGCGAAAGCCCTGATAGAATTATATCAGGGGGTTGGACTTGATGATCTCTGGAGGTCCCTTCCAACCCCTATAATTCTGTGAATCTGTGAATATCTGGCTAGAGAAGTCAAGGGCAAAGAGAAAACCTTCTATAGGTATGTCAGTGATAAAAAGAAGACAAGGGAATTGTGACCATCTCCAGAAGGAAACAGGAGACCTGGTTACCTGGTATATAGAAAAGGCTGGAGTACTTAATGACTCTCTTGCCTCTGTCTTCACTGGCAAGTGCTTTAGCCACACATGTTGCAGAAAGCAAAGGCAGGGACTGGGAGAATGAAGAACCACTCACTGTGGAAGAAGAACAGGTTTGAGACCATTTAAGGAACATGAAGGTATACATTAGGCCCATGAGACCTAGTGAGATACATCTACAGGTCCTGAGGGAACTGGTGGATGAAGCATGCAGTTGTCCAGGTCACAGGCTGCAGGAATGCCTGTGCTTGGGGACCCGGATGGAGCTCCCATGGGTGGATACAGCTGTGCAGGTCACAGGCTGTAGTGAATGCCATAGCATCTAGCTGGAGAGTTGGGTGGGGAGAAGTTTAATGAGATTTAACAAGAGCAAGTGTAGGGTCTTTCACTTAGGGAAGAGCAACCCCAGGTACCAGTATAGGTTGGGGACTGGCCTGTTGGAGAGCAGCTTAGATGAGAGGGACATGGGGTACCTGGTGGACAGCAGGGTGACCATGAGCCAGCAATGTGCCCTCATGGCTAAGAAGGCCAATGGCATCCTGGGGTGTATTAGAAGTGGTATGGTTAGTAGGTCAAGAGAGGTCCTTCTCCCCCTCTACTCTGCCCTGGTGAGACCGTGCCTGGAGTACTGTGTCCAGTTTTGGGCCCCTCAGTTCAAGAAGGACATAGAACTCCTTGGAAGAGTCCAGCGCAGGGCCACCAAGATGATTAAGGGAGTGGAACACCTTCCTTATGAGGAGAGGCTGAGGGAGCTGGGCCTCTTTAGCTTGGAGAAGAGGAGACTGAGGGGTGACCTTATTAATGTTTATAAATATGTAAAGGGTGTGAGTCAGGAGGATGGAGCCAGGCTCTTCTCAGTGATGACCAGCGATAGGACAAGGGGCAATGGGTGCAAGCTGCAGCATAGAAAGTTCCATGTGAACATAAGAAGAAACGTTTTCACTGTGAGGGTTTCAGAGCACTGGAACAGACTACCCAGAGAGGTTGTGGAGTCTCCTTCTCTGGAGACATTCAAAACCCACCTGGATGTGTTCCTGTGTGATTTAGTCTAGGGGATCCTGCTCTGGCAGGGGGGTTGGACTAGATGATCTTTCAAAGTCCCTTCCAACTCCTAATGTTCTGTGATTCTGTGATTAAGCCACTCTCCATATTTGAGAAGTGGTGGCAGTCTGGTGAAGTTCTCACTGACTATAAAAGGGGAAACATAACCCCAATTTTAAAAGGGGAAAAAGGAAGACCTGGATAACTACAGGCTGGTCAGTCTTACCTCTGTGAGACTGCGAGGTAAGATCATGGAGCAGATCCTCCTATGCCCATGGAAAACAAGAAGGTGCTTGGCTTGACAGCCAGCATGGCTTGACTAAGGGCAAATTGTGCCTGACAAATTTTGTGGCCTTCTACAATGGGGTCACAGCACTGGTGGATAAGGGAAGAGCAACTGATGCCATCTACCTGAACTTGTGCAAAGCATTTGGCACTGTCCCACATGACATCCTTATCTCTAAATTGGACATACAGGAATTTGATGTATGGACTACTCACTGGAAAGGAATTGACTGGATGCCCCCACTCAACAAGTTGTGGTCAGTGGCTCAACGTCCAAACAGATATCAGTGATGAGTGGTGTCTCTCAGGGGCTGATATTGGGACCAGCACTGCTCTACATCTTTTTCAGAGACATGGACAGTGGGATTGAGTGCACCCTCAGCATGTTTGACGATGAAACCAAGCTGTGTTGTGTGGCTGACATGCCAGAGGGAAGGTATGCCATGCAGAGGGACCTTGATAGCTTGAGAGGTGGGCCCATGCCAACCTCATGAAGTTCAACAAGGCCAAGTGCAAGGTCCCACACATTGGTCACCACAATCCCAAGCACAGCTGCAGGGTGGACAGAGAATGGATTGGGAGCAGCCCTGAGGAGAAGGACTTGGGGGTGTTGGTGTATAAGAGGTTCAACATGACTCAGCAATGCAGTGTCTGGGCTGCATGGCCTAATGGCCGTGTCCTGGGCTGCATGAAAAGAAGCATGACCAGCAGGTCAAGAGAGGGGATTCTCCCCCTGTACTCCTCTCTCATGTACTGGAGTACCACATCCCGCTCTGGGATCCCAAGTACAAGAAAGATGTGGAGCTGTTGGAGCAAATCCAGAGGAGGGCCACAAACATGATCAGAAGGGATAGAGCACCTCTCCTCTGAAGCCAGGCTGAGCAAGTTGGGGTTTCAGCCTGCAGAAGAGAAGGCTCTGGGGAGATCTTATTACAGTTTTCCAGTATATGAAAAGACCTACAGGAAATCTGGAGAATTGGCTGTTGACAAGGGCGTGTAGTCATAGGACAAGGGGTAATGACTTTAAATTGAAGGAGGGTGGATTTACATTAGATATTAGGAAGAAATTCTTCCCTTTGAGGGCTGTGAGGCCCTGGCACAGGCTGCCCAGAGAAGCTGTGGCTGCCCCCTCCCTGGCAGTGTTCAAGGCTACATTGGGTGGGGCTTTGGGCAGTCTGGGCTAGTGGAGGGTGGCCTTGCCTGTGGCCAGAGGGTTGAAACTAGGTGATCCTTGAGGTTCCTTCCAACTGCTCTATGATTCTATGATTCTACTTCTAATCCTTTTACACCATTCAGGTAGCAGAAAAGGCTTTGGATAGGTGTAAATGGATGTTCAGGCAGTGGAAACTACAAAGCAGCCAAAAGAAACCACAGTGTTGTTCATAATCAGGCAAGAGTTCCTTTTCCATCACATGTCTCCAGGTGTAGTTGAATGCTTCACAGAGCATTACCACTGCAGCACACAAATAATCATATCATCCAAGATTGCACTGAAAGAACATTATTTAAAATGGCAGGAAGCATCAAGGAATACAAAAAAGGCACCTGCTAGGAACGTTCTCAAATGTTGGAAAAGAAAACATTGGTAATTTGAACTTTTCTGATCCCTTAATTACTAAATTTAAAAAAATACTTCAGGGAAAAAGAAATTATTCCAATTCTAGTATTTTCTTTGGTCTTTAGAACTTTTGTCACTATTTTTAAAAAAATGTAACTAAATTAGAGCAACTAACTGGATGCTTTTTTTCTATCCCCCTTGATGTTAGGGTTTTACAACTTGCAGCATCCATGTCCTGAGTGAATTATTGTGTGAGCATCACCAATTGCCATACCAAAGGCTCACTATCTGGATGTGTCTACAGTTTCCTTTCCAAAGGGCTATGTCAAAACAGAGAAGACCTGGAGCCAGGAAGCCCTGTTACCTGGCCCTGGACATGATACAGTCTCACTTGGGTAATTCGTTTAGGCTTGATCCTGAAAGATATTAAGTGCTTCCTGTGAGATGCAGGGATGTGGCCCTGGCATGGATTTCTGCTGAGGTGTTTCTTCTGGAGTACCATTTATCTTTGCTGCTGCTGTGCCAAAGAGAAAATTATGTGGAGGAGTTGGATGTTGCAATATTGTGCTTGCACTGCTGACATGCCAGATGGCAAAACAACTGGTAGCACTGGGATGGATGATGTTGCTAGCTCGTCCTCTCTGCATATAAAAGCAAAGAAAGGAAAGCAAAAAAACCCCAGCCTTAAAGACTGCTTTTATTAAAGAGGCAGGTACACATCCTGGAGGGGCTAGGCACTACTAACCCACCATGTGCTCAAATAAGCAAGCACAGTTTGTTACTGTTATGTATAAAGAGCTCTTATAGCAGATTAATGAAATGAGAGGTTGGTTTACAAGGCAATTTGCATAAGTATGAACCAATGCACTGATGACTTGCCGGGACACTGGACAGTAATTCACATCTCCTCAACCTTCTTCCCCTCACAACTCCCAACCAGTAGCAAATACACATCGGGCTCACGTTCCTTTCATCTGCTTGATGCTGGTTTTACTTAAGGATAGCAGCTCAGCACTAAACACTGAAGCTACTTTCCGCTTATAAATATATTTAGAAGGTAAATTACAAGATTTCAGGACAAGTCTGGGGCTTAGGTAATGACAGAAACTTTTGGGGTTTGCGTTACCTTTGCTGGTTATTGATGTTTCAATAACCTTTGCCAATAAATAGAGGTCCACTTATTGATGATTAATAACCAAACTGATAAACAGATTAATTTAGGTAAGAACAACTCAGCAGAGAGAGTATGGACATATCAGTGGAGGTGGCAACGTGCAGGATGTAAAAGGCTCTGGGTGTTTTCTGAGACCAAACGATTGAATGTAGGGATGACATTGCCCTCTCGTGGGTAATCGCCGCAATGGAAAATGCCAAAGCAGGCCTTGTGCCGTCCTGGTTTGTGAATCCCCCAAGTTTCATTACACCCAGTGCTTAAACCATTTTTATTCCATGTGCTCGGGTCATTCAAAGTTGAGAAGTCATGGCATGCTGCAGTACCAGGACTTAGTCTTGATTAAAAACCTCCAGGTTTTGGCTAGAACTACACCTCTGAGGACCCAGAAGCAGCCCTGTAAATGCCAGATATTTGAGCTCAGGATTCTCTTTGCTGGCAGAACACAGGGAAAAGCACCGTGCTTCAGTGTAAGAGAGAGAGCTAGCCCACTGCTAGTCAAACCTGGGGACTGGTTTGCTTTAAAAATGCCCCTTCTGTTCATCACTAAGCATTTAACTTAAGTAGTTCAGAGTTCATGTCTCTTGAATGAGGAGTTCATATGGCACAGAGCGGAGGGATGAAGCAGAGCCATGACTCATTTCAGAAGACATGTGAAATATTAATGGTCTGTATTGCACATCTGTGGTATAGAATGGGTGACCGCCCTGCTGTGATGTTTGTGGACATCAAAACCAGGCTGTTCTGAGGGGCTAACATATAAAAAGAACTGGCTTTGACTTTTGCCTAGGTATTTTCAGGGAACCTGGTTATAGAGGATGACCTACTCAACTGGTGATCTGCAGATGGCAGAGAAAGAACAAAAGCAAGGAGGAGAGGACAGGTTGAGGGCATAAGGCTGAGGACAGCCTAGCTGGGTTCTGCCTTAAGCAGAGTAGCTTGTTGCCTGTGCCCAGAAATGTTTCTGAAGTTCATATTGCTACAATGACAATAGTGCCATAATTGCTAATCTCAGAATATCTTTACAATGGAGGTTAATTGTTTATACAAGTGGGTGACTGTCAACAGCATACACAGGATTGTTATGGTAAATGTTACCAAACATTCACTTCTCACCACCAGAAGAGTATCCCCAGCTCCTGTCATTCACTGAGAAAAGCAGCTGTAACAACCACAGCAAATCTTTGTAAGAATACATTAAACTAGCAATGTTATGGTTTAAAATAACTTGTTTCTCTCCCATTCTCCCCATATATATATATATATAAAAATATATATATATAATGTGTTAGTAGGAACTGCAGTGATAAAGTAAAACCCTAATCTATTGAAGTCCACGTTCAGACTGTCTCAATTTCAGTTTATTTGGGGTAGGGACCAAAAACTGATAGAGCAAGCAATATCTTGCTCAGAGAACAAGCAGTGCTTGAAGATTCAGCTGACTGCTGGAGAAATGAGGTGAGAGATAAGAGGACTACCTAGCAGACCAATACGCACAAAAAGGAGGCCATTCAGATAGCTTGTCTTTCAGGATTACACAGTAGAGGGGAATGAAAGCTCTTCTTTAAAATCTCTATATCTTTGGTGTTGAATATTACAGAATCACAGAATCATAGGGGTTGGAAGGGACCTCAAGAGATCATCGGGTCCAACCCCCCTGCCAAAGCAGCTCCCTAGCTCATATTGCACAGATAGGCATCCAGATGAGTCTTGAATATCTCCAGAGAAGGAGACTCCACCACCTCCCTGGGCAGCCTATTCCAGTGCTCTGTCACCCTCACTGTGTAAAAGTTCTTCCTAAAATATTGCATGTGTTTAAAGAGAGAAAAATGGCATCAGTAGTGCATCTGTGGATGAAGCCAGTTGTGTTAAAATTTGGAACAAAAGGAACTGTTTCAGGTCCACTTTTACACAGTTGAGAGAGCTTAGCTAAGGGGGTGATGTCATGCTGAGGTAAGCAAAGCAGTGCCTGGGTTTGAACTCATGCTAACTCTGGGACTGACTGACAAGCAGTACATCACCCACGCCTCCTGCACTTCCTTCACACTGTCACGGCACAGCACTGAGGGAGAGAGGAACCAAGCAGTACCCCAGCCGCTAACTGGGAGCTGCAACCCGAGAGCTGGGCCGCAAGCTCTCTAGCTGCCCTCAGCATCTCTCCTGGGCAGCAACAGGCCCCTGGGTCCATCCACAACACTAAAGCCAAGGAAATCCCCTTTGTGAATTTGGTGACTGTTACCTGGAGATGCAATGTCCTCGTCATGTCTGCTGGTGACTGTACAAGTATCCAATATCAAAAAAGAAGAGAAGGTAGCAGCGCTTGCATTCCTGGCATGTTTCACCAAGTTCTGTGTATTTACTCTGGTCCACAAATCTGAGAATGTTGTCTTATTGGAGTGGGAAGAGGATAGAGGTGTCCCAGTGTAACCCCATTCTTCTTGGACCTTCAGGTAACACACAGCCCCCAGCCTCCTCTGGTCCAGTCCTGGCTTGTTCTGAGTCTGTCCCAACTCAGAAGTCTATGGCTGCAAGACAAAAATCCCATTCCTCCTACCTTGGATCTTCCCATTCCTTGGAAACACCTCCCTAAATTACTCACCCTGAGCTGCCAACCTTCCCCTGTCTTCTCCACATGGCCAAGCTCTCTGTCCAGACACCAGGAGCCCGCTGCTCAGCTCCTCCTGCTCTGCTGCAGGTGCTGTGCTCCCGCTCCCACACACAGCTCCTCCTTTCACAGAGGTCAGCAACCACAGGCACATCTTGCTTTTACCAAAAATCTGCCTGAACAAGACTCCAAGAGCAGGAAAGGAGAACGTGTCCTGGAAAAATGGGTCTAATAGCCACAGCACAAGCATATTTAAGCATATTATTAGGAAAAACAGCTGGTATTCTCGTCTCTTTAAAACGGGCTTATAAGGTACCTGCTATGACTCTGCATCCTTCCCATGTCTTACATTATGTCTGGTGTCACGACTGTGCTGGAACTTCATTGTTTTTCTTGAGGTAAATATTCTTTTCATATAGATAGAATTTTTCTGTGAGTAAATATTCTCTTTACTCTTTTAGAATATGCATACATTCGGTGCTATGAGTATGTAATTAATATGTCTTGCTGTCATGGTGGCTTTCATCTGTACATCTCTAAAAAGAAAAACTTGGATGCATGAAGGCACAGATGCATTTAGCAATTACAGCTACAGGTCTTTTGGCTTTATTGTATTTCATACTCACAGCAAAAGGTGGTGCTTTCCAGATATTCCAGCCCAAGGGAGTGTAACTTTTCACATTCCCTCACAATCAACTTTTCTAATTGAAAACACTATAAAGGAAGGATGGTTTTGTGAATCATCTGCAGATTACTTACTGCAACTGTGCAGCGAGTCCACAGCCATTGTTTGGTAACCACTGACTGAGGAATCAAATCACACCGCAGTTTTTGTTCATGTCTTGGCACTGCCACAAATTTCACAGGCAACCTTTCCAGTTTCATTATGTCTTATTTTCCCCATCAGTAAAACAAATACAGATCATATCAAGTGTTGGAATGACTGATGTGTTGATGATGATGAAATCTGCATGGATGTGACCAGACAAGCACAAAGTGTCATTATTATATTTTACCATCAAATAAACTCTTCAGTTTAAAGTTAGACTTCAGCAGACTTTGAGAAAAGTGGATTAGGAAATTTAAAAAATAGCCAAGGACTAATCATCAAAACATGCCTAAGTCCTTTCCTTAAATTAGGTGTTTGAGAAAAAATTGCTTGGTTTAACAGTTGCAGAAAAGAAAGAGGTACATTTACACAAGAAGCCAGAACAGCTGAACAGCCATACAGGAAAAAATAATTCTGCCTTTAGCTACTGCCTTGCCTTCACTGGAACTGAGTAATGGTATAATTTGTCACAATATTTTAAAAACCAGAATGCTTTAGCCACTAAATAATGTTCTTTTTTTTTCTTTTGTTTTGGACAACTCTTAAGTCATCATTTTCCTGGCATTGCAGCTTCTTGGATTTAGAAAGAAAGACAGGACTAAATTTTAAAAAGGATTGCTGCATTGTTTCTCATAACAGATCTTTTTCCTAGTGGAGAAATCGTGTTGTTTAACTGAAGGCTATGAAATGAAGCTTTAAAGTCTGCCCTGGAATCTGCTATTTTTATTATGCTTACTAGTTTCCATTTGTGAATCTATTTGCTAGTTTCATAGTAAGAACAATAAAACCATTGGTTCTGTTCATTTTTGTAGTTATGAGTCCTAAGAGGAAAAAACCATTCTGCTTTTCATCATTGGTACTTCCATCAATTTGCTTTTGCTGTTATGATAGTCCATAGCAGCCCAGCTGAAGATTTCCATCTAGTGCAAAAAAATGCAAGAGTACGCCTAGTCCACGTTCACAATATTCAATGATGAAGATCATTTCTGAGCATGCTGGTAGAAATGCTTAGATTTGTACACCGTGCATGGAGAGTTGATACTTACTTTGATACATAATGAAAGCTACTTTACATTATAATTTCCTCTAAAATGATGGGTAATGTTTGTGAAAATTCTGGAGATGTTCTCAACCAGTAATTGGGGGTAAACTGAAAAGAACTCCGCTGTCTCCAGAGATCAGTGTCACGGTTGTGGTGAGATCTGTGCTAGGAGGGAAAGATAAATTTCATTGCTGTGCTGAAAACTACCCTTGAAATATTTAAATACCACCTAAATGCTCTTTTTGGAATTAAATTTAATTTAAGTGGGCAATGGAGCACAGGAGAGAATTTTTTGTCAAGAATCCATATGGCCTCATATGGACATTTGTGCATTCCAGGGATGGTTTATGAACATGGTTTAGCTGCTCTCTGGGGTCCTCCACCTGCCTGAGACAGAGTGGTGATGAGTTAACTTCCTGAGCACTGTCAGCAGTTCCAGACATGCCTGCAACTAACATTGTGTTTTCTCACCCTCTGAGCTGGAAAGAAATAGGGAATAAAATAAATAAAAAACCCAACAGATTAAGTGTTAAATTAATTCTAAATAGAAGCACTGCTTTATAGTTGCTTTTGTTTTGCACACATTAACAGATCTCCTGCTACAACAAACTAGAAGGATGAGAAACTACTTTGAGTATTCAGACTGAAAAGACAGGCACGTCGCAGGGCATCACATCGGGTCAGTGAGATTCCTTAGTTCTCTCATCCAGAGACAAAATGATGAGCAAGTTTCTTGAAACCACTTGGCATCAGGTTTAGAATAATGAAAGAAATTTGATCTTAATGCCTTTTTAAAAACAAAGGTGGCCATAATAAGGTGCAAGATTTGTATGTCCGTATTCTCTTTTCATTAAAATAGATCCTTAAGTAACAGTTCTGTTCTGAAGATAAGCTAGAAGTTAAAGGGATTCTTAATGTGGTGCCTGTCAGGAATAAAACCAATGAAAGTGGTGCCTTGCTGATAAAACATAATAGAGTCATAAATGCACAACTAAATCAGCATGAATGAGATCATCAATTTTCAAAATTTATTTTTTGTTGAACTGTATATTTGTTCCCTACTGTTCCATCTGCAGTAACCAACACCAACTAGAAATTCTTTCCCATCTTCACCTTCTTTGTGTCCTTAGTTATCTGTGGACAATCATCAGTTATCTCATGTTTATTTTTAAGGTCCTGTGATGGCAATTTTATTCTTATATGGAATTTTCTGAACTATTACCAAAAATAAAATGAAGAATTATCTTCATGCAGTAATATGCTGTTGGATAGCTTATTTTTTGGGTGCTTTAAGATGAGTTATTTCTGGGGAGATCACCTGATATTGAGTGATATAAATCACAGTTCTGCATATTTAAATCAGACCTTAAATTTTAACTGATTTTCCTTTTTAACTTCCAGGCTGTAACTCACTGGTGTAACTTCATTCATTCATTTTTTTTAAAAGCATCCATTTTACTTATTACATGCTTCATAAATTGCACCTAACACCAACAAAATATGCCTGCTAGATTTTATCCCACTAATGCATGAAAATTTAGGGTCCAGTACAAATAGTGAACAGAAGAGTGACAAATACAGATGTCAAAAACTGGAGAAACACATGCAGAAGTAAAGGTTATATGCTGAAAACCAGGAGGTCACTACAGCTCCAGGGCTAATCCCCACATTAACTGACCCGCTGTTTAGTGAAGCTGACACCTGGTGAAGTTAAAATAGCCTTTCTCATGAGTCCTCAGGAACTGTGAATCTCTTCCTTAGATAAAATATTTAAGGATTTGGAGAGGAATCTGAACATCTTAAGGCAGCTGAACAGATAGGATTTCCCAACACAGGCATGGTGTGGAGCAGGGAGAGGGGGATATAACACATACAGTTTGTGGTCTCTTTCATCCTTCACCTTGCATAGCAAAGGACCAAGTCTGTCTCTTTCTTAGCCTCAGATGGGGATTCAGGCTTGGCTTCTGCTGCTGAGTCTCCGTTTTGCTGTCCCATACACAGGCCATATGGAGGGGTAGGACTGGTCCTTCCCCTCTTCCCCTCCTCCCCTTCTTAGTCTGGGCTACTCTTGGCATTTGTCTACAGGAGCAGATACCAGCCTGAAGGCAACTGACCAGGCTAATAGCAACTCCAGGCTAATACAGTTCCCACTTTCCCCTCTCCCTTGGTGCCAGGAGCAGCTGCAGATGGCTGTCTCTCTTGCTGGCTTGCTTAACTCTTAAACACCCACTCCCATATTAATTTAAGTAGAAGAGACCCTCCCACGTCCCACTTCAATAATCATCCTGGATCCATCCAGCACAGTAATTACACCACCCTTCTGGAAGCCACTGGAATGCTTCTAAAAGCCCTGCACTAATGGATTATCTACATGCCAAGTGCAGTTGGGGTGTAGCAACAAATTATTTGTCAACAAGTACAGTTTGTTAGCAAATATGTCAACAAATACAGCTGGCAATTTTCTGTGGCATCTCCATACTGCACATGATGGTCCCATAAATTTTAAGCTCTAATAGATCAAATACTTCTAATATAGCTTCAAGTGCCCTCACATTTTATATTGCATATTGTGTTTTGGCATGTTAGATAAGAACACTCTAGGGTGACAAATACCTCAAAGTAACACTCTTCCTTCAAAGGACAAATGTGTCAACTCTTTTTAAAACAAATCTGGTGATCAGATTACAAACTATGGCTTGATTTGTGAGCAAGGACCACTCTGCCTGGATTCAGAGTTCAGCTGGTCAGAAATTTGCTGGCTTGAAGTAAAACAGAACATAAATTGCTCAGAAGTGATCTGAGCTATTACTCTGCTGTGCATTGCTACACAAAATACCTGTTGTGGTGTAAAAATGCAGTCTTTACAGATTCAGGTCAGGCAGAATAAAGTAATTTCTACTGCTATAGGAGAGAAGGCAGACACACACATTCAGCCTTTTGTCAATATGATCTCTGACTTAACACAGGAGTACTATATGCATTATATATACGTTGATATACATTTACAGCAGATATAACCTGCTCTGTGAAGGGGTTTGATGTGGCACAGTGGCATCTGCATAGAAGGGAACTGTGCTCCAGCAGATGTACCTATTTCTTCCTGATAACTCAGAAACTCCAGCCATGCAACTTCCACGTATCTCTGTCCATCTCTTCCACCTCTCACTCCAGATGCTTCTGTGTCCTTGACCCAGTTTTAAGCATGGCAAGGTCTGCTTCCAAATACCTGTGAGGAAGTTGCTTGGTTTTGGACATGTGCTGGAAGATTCAGACAAAGCTGGTGCTTAGTCCCTTGACTTGAGTAGAAGGCCAAAGGTTTGAAGTTTTATAATTTACCACCATCTAACTGAAAGGTTTGAGGGGTTTTCTTTGGCCAACCTTGTTAAGTTTCTAAGGAAGTTCCACAATCTTGTCACAGTGCCACACAAGAGTTCCAAGAACTTTCTCCATAAGCGTCTTTCATAGCAGTTACAGTTATTTCTACACCAAAAATTTCAGTTTTGTCTTTTTAATTTCCATACTCCTGCTTTGGTGTCTGCACATGACCTTTCCTTCTGCATTGTGCACAGTAAAAATCCTCCATGTACTCAAAATTCTTGTGTGACCTTAAATGTGCAATTGTCTAAATTTCAAAACAGGTATCACTTAGAAAGGAACCATCTATCCTCTTGGAGGAGTGTGACAATGTGTTGACTTCAAATCCAAATTGAGATATTGCTAATGTGAAGGTACCACTTGAGGCTCAAAATAAATTTTTTTATCTCAGAGTAAGAGGAAAACAACCAGTAGATGGCTGTATAAATGAAACAGGACTGAAAATACCTCTTCTATGTTTAAGCAGGCAAGCTATCTGTTAAGGAAAGTTTGGGCCTCAGTCAGCCCTGCTAGAAACCTGTGTGCATTTCAAAACCAAATTGGAACTACCACCAAAGTAGTTGTACCACAACCTCATTTCAGGACAAAGTTCCACTTGAGTAAAATAATTTCCTTTTAAAATAATTTTGATCCAAGCACAGTAATACCGGTAAATTTTACGTTTACGTTCTACTCAGAAAAACACTCATCTCTGAAAGATGTTTTCTTTGATGCACTGTGCATGCACTTAAGGTTATTAGTATGAGATGGGTTTACCTAGTGACTATGCAGGAAAGTTGTTTATTGTTCCAAGAATCTATTCATTTATCAACATCTTGCAACCTAAGTAGGCACAACTACTGGGTCAGCATAGTACAAACATTTCCAGGACAGTACTTGTATCTATTCACAACCCGCTTGCAGAGTTCTGTTTACCTATTTGAATTGTCAGAGCTCACATCTCAGTTCCTACTCAGACAGGAGTCTGAGAATACCCTGGTGCTGAATTATTTCAACTTCTATTTTAAGTATTTCTTTGGGTCTGGACCACTGTACTTAAACTTTTTTTTTTTTAATAGAAACAGCACTGTACAGAGTAACTCCTTCAGTTGACACCATTTCTTAACATTTGATAGTTACGAATTGTATTGAACTTGATCTAGAAAATTTAAATTAAAATGAGGGGATAGAAAGCTTAAATCCATTTCTGTTTGGATTTGCTCATCTGTGCATCCATCTGCATAGAAACCAACAGAAAAAAAAAAATAGGGTTGCTCATTTATTAATATTGCCTACCTAGAGAACATGTAACAGCTAGAGCTGACTCCTATGGGTGTCTGGTCAAATAACAAATAACTCAGCTGTACAAACAGCAAAGTCAGGTTGTGCACAGGATGGAAACGGTATGAAAAGCAAAAGCTGTCATGTATGTATCTGAATCACGTATGTTACTGAATCAATCCTTTGTGACTCAAAGGACCTAACTCCACCTCACTCTTAAAATAATGATTTCTTCCATATATGTACATGTAGACAAACAGTGAACCAAGCTATCTTGGCCTAAGTGATGCCTGATAATCTGGTAACAGGTCACAGTGGGTGCACTTTTGCTATATAATTTATTCTACATTCAGGCAACATTATTTGTAAATCTTCTGGAAGCACTTCTATTCTTCTTTTCTTATGTTATGTTTGAAATACATTTGCCATTAGCTGGTCCCAGAACAGCAGGCAGTCCCTACACATCACTTGCTCAGAAAAAACACTGGTGAGCTTAGTATTCATTAGAAAAGAACCTGAGCATTATTTATATGGTTTGATGGCAAAAATTAGAAATCAGCTGCAGTATCTCCCCAGATGTCATTTTAAGAACAGCTATAAGATGGTCTGACTTGCAAGCCTACTGAACACTGCCCAGATCTCATATTTTTAATTTTAAATTCAGTTTTCTCTGGTATACGTGCTTTGTGACATTGTGAGGAGTACATGACATATTATAAATATTCCATATCCTCACATCATCAGGGAATTATTTTTTTCCTCTGCTACAGGAAAATAACAGTTTGTGTTAATAAATTATCCATACATACTAACTTCAGGCCTTCCTTGCTGAGTTTTCTCAGGGTCAGAAAAAGGTTCCTCAACAGACCAGTGAGAAAGTTGTGGATGGGGTCAGTAAGCCAATGGCTTCAGAAGCGATAGAGCAATCATCAAAAGTTTTAGGTGGAAACCCTTTAAACACAGGCATGTGAAGAAGTCGCTACAGAGCAGCCACATCATGCTCTTCTGAGGAATGGGTACACGTAGGTGCCTTGATGAAATGTCTCTACACTAATACACACAGCACGGGGAACAGACAGGGAGGCAGAAGTCTATGTGCAGTTACGGGGCTGTGACTTCCTTGGAATCACAAAGATAGGGTGGGATAGCTTGCACAACTGGTGTGCCACAACAGATGGGCGCTGGGTCTTCAACAGGCGAGGGCTGTGAAGGTAAAGATGGGGTATTCCACTTCACAGGAGAGACCAGAGCAGCTGAAGGGAATGGAGCTCTACCTTGGAGTGCCTCAGGGGCAAGCCAAAAGCCTGTAGGCCACAATTAGCAGGCAGACCAACAGAAGTGTGCCTGTAGCACTGCCCTGGCTTCAGCTGAGATAGAAAGAAAATAAACTCTTAATAGCTGGTATAATGCTGTGTTGTGTTTTGTTTTTTTTAACTCCTCCCCTTTCCCTTGCAGATGGTGGGGTGAGCAACCAACTACATGGTGCTCAGTTACCATCTTGGGTTAAACCATGACAGGCATGTATAAGATCAGCCTGGTATCTGCAACCACTGAGACTAGAGGAAAAGGCTGGAGTAAGGAAGACTTACAGAATCACAGAATCGTAGGGGTTGGAAGGGACCCCGAGAGATCACCGGGTCCAACCCCCCTGCCAAAGCAGCTCCGTAGCTCATATTGCACAGAGAGGCGTCCAGACGAGTCTTGAATATCTCCAGAGAAGGAGACTCCACCACCAAACTGGGCAGCCTATTCCAGTACACTTAGAAGAGGACCATCAGAGTAGGAAGTGCTTAATCAACTTGGACATATATAATAATCTGAATGCAACAACTAGTGGAGAATACAGGCAAGCCGGGCTGTACTTTAACTATGACATGAACACTCATTGTGGAGAGCTGGCTTGATTCTTGATGCTTGCCTCCACACACTTTGGCAACAGGAAGAGAGGGAAAATCATTTCTTCTTAGACTTAACTTGGAAAATAACAGCTTATCTTACAGTGCTAAGTTTAAAAGTCCAAGGTAAGGAAAATTCAGCAGAACATAAGAAAATCTCAAAACCAAAACCAAATTACTTCTTCAGTATTGAGAACAATTGTATCCTGCTTAAAAATCATGTCATTTTCCATTTAGCTTGTTAAGATAGATAAGGAAGACACATTAGACACATACTTCACAAATAGTTATTTATTAAAGCAAACCATTTCCTTTTCTTCACAAAATGTGCTGATCACCAGAAAAAAGCTCTCATCAAGAAAAATAAATTTGGGCACATATATACAGATTTTGAGAAGCGTTTGCATAGATTTCACAGTGCTCCATTATTAGTGTCTAAAACAGTCTATCCTCCTGAAGTTCTTCAGTATTATCAGGAATGCTTTGGTTCAGACTGAATGTAGTAACAGTAGACAGAACACAAATAAAACTGCAATTGCGTTTTATGGCTTACGGAGTAGCTAATCTTCAAGCTGAAAACAAGTTTTGTTTACAAATTAAGATAAATATACCTTACCCTTCTTGTTCTGAACAAGGCAATGTCCTTTTCAGAGCTCTGCAAAATTTTCCATGGTGCCTAGTCTTGCTTTCATCAACCAACATTTTAGCTAGAAAAATTCTGAAAGATATCTGCAGCCTCAAGCCAGTTCCGAAAACAGGACAGGCCTTTGTCTCTGATCTGTTTCCTTCCCTTGTCAGTAATGATTTCTCCCGTTTGCTTCACAATCACCAGTTTAGGAATTGCTGTTATGTTGTATTTCTTCTTCAGATCACTGAGGGGAAAGAAATTAAAAAACAAAACACATCATTAGGGAGCACTGAAGAAAACCAGTTTCTCATGAAGAGTACTCTGGTCATGACACACGGGAGATCAGAGGTGCCTGAGCTTCCTCAGAGCTTGAGGCAGAGCACTGGAGTGTAGGGGAAGTTGATCAAGGCTGCAGCTGAGAGTTTACATGGTGAAGCTCAGCTCAGGGAGTTTAGAGAGGTGCAGCACCGTTCCTGTAACCACTCTTTGCTGCTGCCTGTAGTCTCCACAGCAGCACAGACTGACTCCCAGAAAAGAGGTCTGTGGAGGGAAAGCATGACACCCTTACACCTCATTTTTACTAGCTAGAAACAGGTTCTTCTGGTCCCTTTTTACTGGATGGGAGGAGGGGGTTCTCACTTTAATTAGCATTATACAGTTATTCCTATACAAATATGCTCAAGTGCACCAATCCCACAGAGCTACTTCCTACAGTCTTCATCAAAGCATGATGCATAATCCTTTAGTGTAAATAGAAGGGACTGAAGGTACTGCCTCGGTGCAACAAGCCTTCCTCATACAGTATGTGAGCAATAGAAAGATTTTGACTCCAGACCACCCATCTAAGTTGTCCAAGAAAAAAAAAATAACTACTCCTCTGTCCATCATACAGACAATAATAGTAATTTGTCCATGTCAGGAGATGAAAAAAATCCAGATAGATTACAAATAACTTTGTCTTAAATAGTCTACTGTTTTATAGCAACACACAATTGAAATACTGTTAAAAAAATTAGAGCGCCATACAAACAGTGATGTTGCACAAAAAAAACCCCCCAGGTTCTACTCAAATAACTGACAAGTAGATAACACAGGAAAAATTAGTATGAAAAGACTTCTGAAGAATGGAAATGGAATAGGATCAAAATCAAGATACAGGGAAAATGAAAAAAATTGATTATTAATACTGGAAATAAAAGTAACATTTGGGAGGGAAAAACCTAGAGGACAAAGATACCTAAAGAACCAAAAATATTTGCTGACACTGGCACGTGATAAACAAGGCATGATGACTGCAAGATACATGCCACAGACAGAAGTGCACAAATAACAGGCTATCAGCCACATGAAGCAGTAAAATAGAGTTAACTGTTTATATAGATTAATTGAAAGAGATAAGCAAGATGCAAATAAAAGGAACATGCAAAACCAGGAGCCAGAATCAAAGAATACTTCGTAGTAAGCACTTCAGTTAGGCAACAGAAATTACAAGATGGAAAACATTTCCAAGGTAAACAGTTTAACAGATAGACGAGCTTGTTACCGGGCAAAATAGAGAGAGCATGACACAAACACAGATCTATCCTTCTATAAAGACAGTATCTTCTACCAAGAAATTCACCTTGGAAGGGTGATGTTTCAGTGCAAAGGAAATAGTAAAATTCAGACACAAATCAGAAAGTAACCAGTTTTCAAACTAAGACTTATTTAGCACTGACAAAAACTTTTTGGCACAAATTGTATTAATTCACTGACGTAATTAAAAAACTATGACTAAGCTCTGAGATCACTAAAAACTTCAGATAAAAGAGTTTGTTGAGAGTGCCGCTCAACCGGAGGAGCCTCAAGTGTTTCCAGGAGCTCAAGAACCAGGTCACCACCCCAGCTCCAACTCAGAAAGAAAGAAAAGCAGATAAATAATGTATTAAGTTTCCTGCTGTGTTTCAGAACACTGCAAAACCGAATTCTTTCCAAATGCATGGCAATAGCAAAAACAGTGCTTTAACAGTAAACGTCTAAAGAAGAAAGGAAACTATTTGTTGAATACAAATAAGGAGGCAGAAAAATGGGTTTAAAGTCATAGTCATGAAGTCAGAACACTACACTGGGTGTGTTTCCCCACCCTTTTCAAGCTAAGCTAAAGGTCGGAAAACTTACCTACCTCCTACCACATCATATTATTCGTAGGTCATCCTTGGCATACCTATTAATTGTGCTAGGTGTTCATATTAGAGAGCCATGAATGAAACCATATAGATGTTAATGAACTTTTAACATTCGTTTTGGAAGGCAGAAGCTGAAGAAAATATCTTCTAGCAATATCCTTCCAAGTGGTCTTACGCAGTTTTAGCAGTAGCAATGCAAGCTGTGGTGACAGACATGCTGTTATCTAAGAACAACAGTGAAGAATAAAATACACACCGAAGATGCAAGTTGTGCATCTAAAAAAATCTAAAAATCCAAGTCTAAAAGAGATCCCAGAAAAATTTAATCAGTTTTTCAGAAGAGGTCACATGTTTCAGAAGAGGTATAAGAAATAGGCTAAGTCACCTGCAATAGATCAGCTAAAAGTAACCATCTCCCCAAAGCATATGTAATCTGTTGTATGGAAAGTTACCTCCTGCAGTGCCTTATATCAAAGTGAGCAGAAATTAAGCACCTTTAGAAGAACGGAAAGATAGAGAAAAAACAAGTAACAATCAAATTGTCAGATTCCAAAATAAGAATAACACCACCCTCAAAACAAAAACGCTCAAAGGAAATGAAGTGTGTGAGAGGTTCAAACATGAAAGAGATTATATGGAGTACAAAGAAGTTTGTAGGCATGGTTAAAATTAGAAGACATTAATAGACAGACATTATCTAAGACTTCCTGGAAAAAAGGATGTTTCTTCAAAATACAGAAAATAAAATCCAAGTGAAATACTGGCCCAGACAACACATTCCTGAAAAACACCTTTCTTTCTGTATTTTTCCTTAAGAGAAGTCAGGAGGTGAAGGATACTGATCAGCCAACATAATGGAAATACTACATTAATGCAGGAAATATACAGAAGCAGCAATAATATGGTCTAGCAATAGGTTTGCTTTCTCATTGAGTTCTGAAACAAGAGCGAGCAACCAAGGATCCCCGTGGGCTTTTCTGAGGTCTGCTAAAATGGGAGAAAAGATGCCAAAACATATTTATGTAGAAACTACATAAGAGACTGGCACCTCATACTATTGGTATTGTTAGAAATGCCAAAGGTCCTAAGAAAGGACTCGCAGTAGACACGTTAGTGAAGCTGTAATTTATTATACGTTCTTGCAAGAGCGGGTGACCCAACAAAGTAGGCACACTTTTGGTCAGTTTGTAGCATTTTTATACCATATCCCCGTCCGAAATTCCTCCCTTGTTTATCTATGGATTAAGTTTTTCAAAATTTACGAGCTCAACCTAGGCGCCTTCATGTCTATCAGGGCCCTGAGTTATCTTACATAGCACTTAACTGTTGCATATCCCTTTTGTCTGGGATAAATGCTGGCTGTCAAATGCTTGACTTTATCTCACTGTTTAGGCAGCTGAGTAGTGGGGCTTAATTGGGGCATAAAGTTTGTTGAAGGAATCCAGGGCCCCATCCAGGCTTCAGTTTGAATTATCCAGCAGCACCTTCCCGTGAGTTGTCTCCGCTGGGACGGGACCCCAGAGCAACTCAAGACTGAGTCACACCACAACACCCCCCCCATAAATCGCCTGATAACCTAAACATTGCAGAAACCTGTTTGTGGAGCCAGATAACCCTTACATTCCACCCCATAACCTGAGTCACAATTCAACCACTTATCTCATTGTCCGATGTATGGATATAAATTTCATCTGCATCTGTTAACAGAGCTATGTATTCTAATTGAGAGATAGATTGTGCCATAATTCTTTTAGCACAACTAACAGCAAAACATCCTCATCTTCCTAAATTCCTCTACAAAGGATTTATGAAAAAAAAAATACAACCCTTTTCAGTTTGCAAAAGCAACATTTCCCAGCATTTTCCAGAGTATGACAAACAAGATGGGTGGAAGATGCATTTTACTGGTTCAGTGGACAATAAAATAGCTTGAAATGACCAACAGAATTGTAGTAAGAGACAGAACATTAGGAAACTGAAGGTGATTTGCTATGGAGACTGGAAACTAACACTTTGCTTTCCTAAGGGAATGCACATATAGCTTATCCACTCCAGCAGGGCATCTTGTTTACACAAGGGTGGAAAGTTGCTTGTATCAAACCAGAGGGAAGCATGCACAGATTCTGCTTAGACCTGTGTTCCACTTTTAAGATGGATGTACCTGACGAAGGCTCAGGAGCAGTTCTGCAACTGCTGTACACTTCTTCATCACGGTGTACATGTGTACTGGTGCTTACAAAAACAACTTTTTAAAGCCTGTTAAGATCTTGCTCTCCTATAGGGATCTCAAATCCTGTGACTCACTCGCACACACTACACATGCACCATGGGATTAGCTCCAATGACAATTTATGAAATCGTTAACAATAAATAGAAACACCACATGTGCTACAAAGGCAAACTCAATTCTCTTACAGTAAAATACAGTGATGTAGCTAATTACATTCTTAAAAATCATGTTGGTTATCTATTTCCAGGCAAGTGTAAAGGTACATAAAGTGTCTTACCAACTAGAAAAATCAAACACCCAAACAGATGAAGAAGAGGAAGCTACAATAAAAGACTGCTATGGAAGACAGAGTAGCCTCTGTACAGAATCTTTTAGTCAAATCCTTTGAGATACCAGACTTCAGCCATACCAGTTAAAACATGAGCACAACCTTCATTTGTATATGAAGTATCACAAAGATTAAGATTCAGGCAATCTGGAAGTCATTGCAATCGTTAGGTATTTTGATTCTTATGAGAAGGCTGGATCAAAGTTTCTGAGAGCATGGATTTTGTATTTCTAGGGAATATAGTGCTAACGTTGGCCAAGATGGAGTTACTTTTCTTCCTAGCAGCTTGCATGATGCTGTGTTTTAGATACACTGATAACACACAAATGCTATTGTTGAGCAGTGCTTACGCAGCATCAAGGCCTTTTCTTTTCACACCACCCCCCCAGTGGGTGGGCTGCGGGTACACAAGGAATTGGGCAGGGACACAGCTGGGGGCAGCTGATGCCAACTGAGTAAAAGGATATCCAAAACCATGTAACACTGTGCTCATCAATGAAAGCTGAGGAGAGGAGGGAAGGACTGACATTCAGTCTTCGGGCATTTGTATTCCCACATAATTTTGTATTACACATGATGAATCCCTGATGTATGTTCTGGAAATTGCTAAACCTCTGCCTGCTCATGGCAAGTAGTGAATGAATCCTTTTATCTTGCTTTCTTGTGTGTTCACCTTTGCTTTACCTATTACACTGTCTTTATCTCTACCCATGAGGTGTCTCACTTTCATGCTTCAGAGTCTCTCCCCCATCCCACCAGGACAGGAAGTGACCCAGCAGCTGGGTGGGGCTTGGCTGCCTACCAGGGCTACCTGACAACATCGGTGAGTACTTTTACGTAAGGATTTAAGAACCATACATGAGGGGTTTTGAGGTGTAGACAACACGGGACAAAGTAAATATATGATTGAGAACAGAAATGGTACATTTTCTACACTTGTGTAATATGGACAGCTTTCACTTGGAAGTGCTTTGGACACACTGTGTAATGGGCATCAACTAATCTGGTTCTAGCAGTATTCTAAATTATTCTGTAACTTGTATTTTGAATATTCTCTGTAATAATTGTCTGAATAATGAAATTTTCTCTGAATAATTCTCTAACACACAGCCACATGTCTATTTTCTTTCAGCTGTGAACTTTCTGCATTGTTAAGTGTTAGCCACAGAAAAGCACATCACATGGATGGGATTCAATTTTAAAGTGCCTGCTGAGGTTTTGGGATAGGAGTCTTAAAAGATTAAGAACGGGCAATAACTCTTAACTGCTCAGATACTTTATTCTTCTGCCTTCATTCTTCAGCATACGTACACCCATTCCTGTAGGTGCCAGCCCACCCTCATACCTAAAGCTTCCCAGTACAAAACATGAGCATACTCTTTTTAGTTTCCTGTTTCAGCATTCTAGTTTTCCCCGAGGTGTGCAGGTCATTGTCTCAGTAAATACTCATCTATCTGGCAGACTTGCAAGAACTACTGGCCTGTGCTGGGAACCCATCCAGAGAATCATGCTGTTCACACCAGGACTCAGTATAAACACAGCAGTATGGGGTTTTATATCATAATTTAAAAAATCAGCCCCACTTTAATAGAATTTGTTGTTGAGGAGTTCTGTCCAACACCTGCTTTTCCTCTCTACTACTCCCCTTCTCCTGATGCTCCCTTCATACTGGATTGTCTTCACACACCCCTGCCAGGAGGAGAAGTCTGTGCCTCAGGCAGCAAAAAGCCAACATTAAAGCTGCAAACAGTCAAGGACTCCGGAGCTGCATTTCCTGTTAGTCATGCCACAGACTACATGAAGTGGTGAATGCGCAGTCCCACCTCAGGGAAATAGTTAGGACTGACAGCAGGGAAAGATCTTGAGAACCTGCTCCAAATTCAGAATTTTTTTCCTCTGCAAGTCCATGTGAGGCGTTACACTTCATACACTGCAAGTATGAATGTAGGTTATTTCCTAAGAAGGCAAAATTCATACCCAAGAAACTCCATGCTTCCGTTTCTGAAGTGTGCTTTAGGTGGTAAATTTACAATTGGCTCCATTGTGCCAAGACCACACTTTAGCCTCTGCTGCAGTTATGTCTTAAACACTGAAGTCACCAGCTAGAATACTTTAACTTCATGGAAGATAATGAACTGCCTTCTCAACACAGTCCACAAATGAGCTATCAATTTAAATTTGCAATAGAACTATAAAATTAGTCATGAATAATAAATGTTAATGAATATTAATAGCCAAATTAGTAAGTTATTCTAGTAGATTCTTTCTTAGAGCTAGTAGCTAGCCACACTTAAAGTCTGGTTTAGTGAACACACATCTATCTGCTCTGAGTCTACAATGATTCACTGATATCTCTGAAGCCAAACTACCAGTTAATTCAACCTAAGCACCTTGAACATCTCCATGCAGCCCTTTATTGTTATATGCAAGAAACAGAACTTCAAAAACATTGCCTTTTCATATCCCTCTGCACTTTTTTCTTCAGTAAGCCACTTCAAACACCTTGCTCTTGCAGCTATCCCCAACATGACAAGCTGTGTTTCTCTACAGGATTCTGAAGGGCGCTGCAGACTGCCACAGAAAAGCCAATTAAACTATCTCTGTACCTCCATCCCACACGATCTGGGCAAGAGCAGTCAGAAATAGACCACTAATCCACAGAGGATGAAGCGGTAAGCACATTCCCATGGTTTATGCTGAACAGCTTGCTGGATGCAGTAACTTCAAGTGCTACATTTCCATCAGGAAATTTGCCTGAATGCTCTTAGGATTAGTAGTTACCAAATACAATTAGTGCCTGGGGAGCCTTTGAAGAACTATGGAAAACAGTATTGCTATTTCAGTCTGTTTCTAAGTCAATGGAAAGAGTCGTTAAAAATGTCATTAACTAGCTGCTGACATCCAGGAATGAGCCAAGGAAGAATGAAATAGCTCCTGGCTTCAAGTTGCTTGCTTTTGAGGTTTTCAGAGTGCACCGACAAAAGAAGATTAGTAAGCCAGCTCTGCATGGAGTAGCCAGGGTGTTATGCAGCTTTATCTTGGGTAGCACACAGAATTAAATGAATGCCAGAAGTTACGAAAAGCACTGGAGTTGTTTAAATAACAAATTTTGAAAGTTTAATTACCCAGTATACATTTAAAAGTCACAGTAAGTCCTTAACTTTGATTACATCTGCAACAGTGTTTTCTCCAATCTACTTACATATTGTTCAAAGGGGAAAAAAGTAGCTTTACCAGCTTTTACATGTATTTTTAGTCTCCCTAAACGTTTTATCTGTGCCCCTGTAATCCAACTCTATACTTCCTGATACAAGCTAAATCATATTTCTGAGTCATTCAAATTAGTCTGCACCCTTGACTTGAATAATCAAGACTGGTTTTGGTACTGTTCTTTACTCTGTTGCACATGGTTGTGTCCTTTCCTTTTGTTTTACTGAGCAAGCTGCCTACATAAAAGCCCCTTTAGAACTATCTGCACAAGAATTTTACACCACAGTTATGTGTATTTGCCACAGCCAAACTCCAGCTGTTACTACAGTTTTTTCACCTAGCTTAGCTCTATCCATCTGAAATTCTTCAGCTGGCCTGCTCTCCTCCAATCTGTTCAGCTAAGAGTGTTGATGCTTCTTCATTTATCTTTTTTTCCAGAGAATTAAAAAGCCAGACAACCCAGAACAACCTTACTAACAGCTACTGCTGTGCTGAAAAACAGTCCCTTGATGCTCGTTCGCCTTTAATCTGGCTTTGACTCGCTATTCATGCCACCTTGTTCATACCTGGAAGGTCTTTATTAACCCTTCTTCGAGTATCTTTTAATCCTAGATTAAGTACAGAAAACTAGGGTTTTTTTCCTTCACTGCATTCTTTACAGATGCAACAGGCTAAAGCCAAGTTACTTCTCCGAGGAAAGCAAGGCGTCAGCTCAACGCCTGTGACAGCTCCGTGGGCGCCAGGGCAGGGCCAGCCCGCAGCAGCCGCTGTTCAGGGGACAGGACGAAGGCGGGACTACACTGACAGGGTGCTGAACTCTCTGCTTCACCTGACTGAAGGTGCCGCAACCGGGATTTCACAGGGTTCAGCGGGAAGGGAAGGAGCGGATCAGAAGGGCAGGTGGAGGTCCCGGGAGGCTTTTGTATCAGAGACTTTGTTGTGACATTATCCAGCTGACAAAGCATCTGCACACCTCCTGCGCTCTCCCGTATTTGGCGGGGGGCATGCCAGCTGACACGGGGGGAAAGGGAGGTGGGGGCAAACCACCCCGCCTGTCGCGGCCTGCCAGACCCCGGCCCGGGCGCCCCTCGAGGGAACGCCCGGGAGAAGCCGGGGGTCGCGGCCACCGGTACTCACTGCTTGTAGGGGTCGTGGAAGGGCAGGGCGAGCCAGTCCCCGTGCATGGCGTGCATGTAGCCTGCCATCTCTTCGGCGCTGTGGTCGGAGGAGATGAAGACGACCTCGAAGGGGGCCGGGGGGTGGGTCTCCTCCACCAGCTCCGTGTAGAAGTCACAGAGGACGGGGGTGAAGTCGCGGCACGGCGAGCACCAGCCGGCGGAGAAGTACAAGCCCACGACCTTGTTCTGCAGGGCCTCCTCGGGGTCCACGCTGCGGCCGTCCTTGCTGACCAGGAGTCGCCCGCTGAACACATCCACCATGCTGCCACCGGCCGGCCCCGCGGGACGCAGCAGAGCGACTGGCGGCACCGGGGGCTGCGAGCCCGGGCGTCCCCCCCGCGCGGTTCCACAGCAGCTCCGCACCGAGACCGACCTTCCTCCCGCCACGACCCAGCCGTGCCAGCCTGGCCACCCCGCACAGCGACTCAACGCGCATCCACCCCTTCGCCCGCCGCCGGCTTTATAGCCGCCCGCCACGGCCTGGGGCGGCCCATCGCTGACTGACAGCGACGCTCGCCAATGCCCGTGCCGGGGGGGTGTGGTGTGGCCGGGTAACGGAGTCGCGGCCGGCGGCAGCGGTAACTCCCATGGCTGAGCGCCTCACCGAAGCGGCTCGGGGGGGACTGCGGTGCCAGCCGGTCGCGGGTAACGCGGGGCTGCGCGCACCGGCCGCCTCCAGCGCGCCCTCGGAAACACCGCTTCCTGGGGGCTGTGCCTGGAGGTGTGAAGCCAGCTGAACGCCCGGCAGGCGGGCTGCCAGCGAACGCCGGTAGCTGCGGTGACGCCCGCGGGCGCCCGCCGGGGCTGCGGGGTCAGGGGGCGTCCGGCCGCAGAGGGGGCGGGCAGGGCCCGCGGCCGGCAGTGAGGGCTGTGGGCGGGCAGACGGGATTTCTGAGGGCGGGAGAGGCGGGCTGGGCTTCTCAGCCGGCCCTGTGTGGTTGCCGTGCTAGCTGCTGCACGGAACAATAAATTTGATCCAGAGATGTTTTTCCTCCTGTTCCTCCAAGTTTCAGATCGCGTTTTTGAGAAGAAAAACGCGATTCGGGGCTTAGTGAACTTACCGACGGCACTGAACTTCTAATGAGTTTGGGCAGTGTCACCTGCACGCCGCTGTCCGAGCGCGCAGCTTGCCGTGGGTTTCACCCTCCCTCCTGGCAGTTCCCTTCGCAGGGCTCGGGCCGCCGTGGCACCCAGCGGGAACGGGTTACAAAAGGGTCTGTGTATCCTCTGTGCCGGTAGAGGAGTAATTCTGGTTTTATCACGGTTCGTTTGTTATGTTTCGGGGTTGAATGCGGCTTTTTTTCTTTGTCCTCCAGCCGAAACCGAGTCAGAAATGAGTTGCAAGAGGGTGGTATTACAAAGGTGCAGTCTCAGTCGTGCTTAAAGCAACCTGCAGAAAGGAAATGAAAGGTCATTTGGCTGCAGGAGACTTCAGTTACAGTTTAATTAAAGGGTCATGATAGGCTAATAGCCACACCTGGTACACTGTCTCGTTTTCATTAATTGCACAATACCCAAATAACAGAGAATGCTTCTTTAAAAATTACCAATTTCCCCCAAACAAATTCTAGTAGTTATACTGCATAATTCAAAGTGTCTAATCGTGGAGCCTACACAGAAAGTATTTCACATTAAACCTGTGTATCCAAATGCGTTCTAGGCTTTTACTATTTGTTGGTTCTCTTTCTTTTTTTTTAAGGTTCAGTCCCTCAAAAATCTGCGAATTATATTTTTGGGAAAGACAGAGTTGTGACAAGTATGATTCAAATACTGAGCACTAGAGTGGACTAATGTTAATTGTGATGAGTACTTGGTTAGGTAAATTATAATTAAGTTTACAGTGAAATGAAGTCCAGTTTCTACATCTGACCATACAGCATACACTGTAAGAACTGCAATACTTTAACCCCAAAATTCAAGTTTAATCTTTGAATAGGAATAAACTGAGCACAAGTCTCCTTCCACACACATACATGCTCTCTTGAGATCTTTTTGAAATGTCTTATTCTTCCTTTGACTTGACCCAAAATTCTGGTTATCTACTGGCATGCATTGCCCCTAGTGAAAGAAACCAGGTTTCATTTTGAAAGTTTGACCATGTGGGAAAAATCCCAAAGAAGCACCACCACAGAGGTTACACAGCAGTGTTGGGGTTTTTTTAGTAGGCTTCATTAAAAGTAACTTCCTGGTTGTAGGATCAGTTAGATTTGGAGATGTATTCACCTGCCCTTTCTCTTATCCCTTTTTCCTTTTAGTACGCAGATGCGCTAGTTAAAAGGATGCTTCTTGTGCACAAGCTCCACGACTTTATAAAGCATAAGAGTCCAGCCATTATTATTTTCTAAGAGATTTGTTTATATTTGAATTAATCTTTATGAATCAGGCCTTTTTATTTAGCCAACGTGTCTGTGTTCTGGTTTAGCCTTGGCCAGCAGTTCAGCCCAACGCAGCCGCTTGCTTATTTGCAGCATGGGGGAGAGAATCAGAAGAGAGAAAGTGAGAGAACTAGTGGGCTGAGGTAAAAACAGTTAATTAGGACACACAAAAAAGGAAGACTATAATAATAATAATAAACATTAATAATATATACACAAGTGATGAACAGCACAATTCCTCTCTGCCTGAAGTCGATGCTACGTGAGACCCCTTCCAAGCTGCCCAGCCTCTCAGCCTATATGTGCAAGCAAAGCAGAATAAGGAATTAATGTGCCACTTCACATTGCAAGCAGGTATTTAGCCAATACCCCAAAGTCAATGCTGTGCAAGATCTCCCAGCTGTCAGAACTGTAAATGGAACATCTCTTTGGCCAGTTGGTGTCACCTGCCCTGGCTGTATCCCCTCCCATCTTCCTGGGTGATCCCCACCTTCTCAGTAGCAGGGCAGCATGAGAACCTGAAAAGCCCTTGACTGCTTGGCAATAACTAAAACATCAGCATGTTATCAGTACTACTCTCATCTCAACTCCCAAACGCAGCACTATACATACCAGCTGCTAGAAAGAAAATTAACTCTATCCCTGCTGAAGCCAGGAAAATCTTACTAATTTGTAAAATACTATTCTGATATTTGGGGGGGGGAGGGGGGCGGAGAGGGGAGGGGAAGTACGTAAAATAGATAATTGCTTAGATGTTTGGAAAGTGTTTTTCTTCAAATGCAGTATTTCTCCATTTTCATGCACCATTGAGCTATGCTGTTTTCAAACACAGAGTAACATTTAAAACAACCTAATCCTCCTATCTCTCACGTCTCCCATCAATCTTTTCTCCAAGTTTTAAATGCTGTTTTTTGCTGTTCCACTTCAGACTTCCACGTGGTGTCAGAAGTAGAAGACAGAAGGACCTGTGAAAGGTTGCCTGTACTCCAAATAGAGCAGAAGGGAAGTTCAGCTCTCCTGAGCCTTTGATTTACCACACCTCCTGCCAATTGTGAGCTCACTTGTGAAACAGCCGTATGGCCTCTAGCATCACAGGAAAATGCAAAAAGTCTCCATACAAGTTTGGGCTACCATAGGCTCATTCTTGATATTGCTAACTATTTCTCCTTCAGCCAGTAAAAGCATATTTTTTTCAGATATTATGAACTGAAGCAATGACCTGAGAAACTTGCAGTCATCCCACCTCTACAGGCTGGTTAAAGCCAGGTACAGTACTATTCTGTGAGAAAAGGACATACTGAGATTGTCTCCGAGGCCTCTGGGCACTCAGGGAATAAAGGCAGCTCCCAGCTGCCTACAACTCTGTAAGGAGAAAGAGCTGGATGCACAAGGGGCACGAGGTTTGAGCTTACAGCTGCCTGCACTGACCTTGCTGGCAACTGTAACAAGTGAGGAAGGAAGTCCAAGCTGACAGGGAGCTAGCTGTAACTAATACAGCGCTTTGCTGCTTCCTGTGTGCTAACTCACTGAAAGTCTGCCTGTGTGCAAAGCAACAGCAGCTTTGTACCTCTGGTAGTTCTGGTAATTGCCTCCTGGTAATTTTTCCTGGGAAAAACAACGATCTTGCACGTGAAGATAACTGTATTACCATCTGTAAATTGTTTAAGTTTGGGTACACTGTCCCCATCCTTAAGAAGTCAAACAAGAAGAGGGGATAGAAGTTTTAAAAGTGCAGAAGAATGTATGGCTTGAGCCACAGCCTGTCTCTGCAGAAGGCAGGCACGTGCACGTGTACTAGCTTGTAATTATAAATGATTGATGATGCTTTCTGGATTGTAAGTGTCAATGACAGCGATTGACAGGTCTTGAAATTATTTAGCTAATAGCTATAAAGCAGGAGAAACCCTCCTTGGTAAACTGAGGGTGATGAAGTGTGTCAGGACATCACAGGTTCACTGAAATGCTGCATATGCTGAGAAAGGCTTTTCTTGCATGTGCCTTTGGGTTGACTACAAAGACAGTTCTCTGTGACATCAGTACACAGCAATATAAGAAGTTTATCTCATTATATTAAAAATATAAAACATTAAAGCCTGTTTTGGCCACAAATGTTTTCTAGGACTATTCTCATTACAGATGTTAACAGTATTATGATTTATTCCGTTCCCTAATCTCCACTTGGGCTGATAATAAGGGAGCTTTTTATATTGAACCTGTGGTACTTTTTCAAGGAAGTATATTAGCTCTGAGACGACATTATCAGAAACCTTGCAAAGTTTTCCAGTGGAAGCCTCTGGGGAATTCCAGGGTAAAATAATTGAAGTAAAACCTCCCCACCACAAACCAGTGCAGTTCAGATTTCTCTAGAAAGCAGGCTTTTATTATGGAATTTACTATCTTATTTTAATGTGCTGGTATTTAGTTCTGTCCTCTAATCTAAAAGCAAGGCTTCCAGTTTATTTGTACTCATACTGCAGTGGTGATCCTACTTCCCCTGGGTATTTTGCTTCAGTTAACACTGAAGTTAATTACACATCCACGTTTTGACAAGGGAACACGAATTTTAAATAGTGTATCGAGCTTGCATCAATAAAGTCATGTTTTCACTGATGTAGGGCAGCTGAGAAAGAGGCAGAGAAGAAATGATATGAAAGTAAAAAATGTTCACACTTGCTAGCTCTTGTATAGCACAGTATGTGCCCCAGGCCCTGTAATTCCATACATCTCTGGTGGCAGTGCTTATGTCTCTGCAGGCTATATACAAGCTAAACTAGGAGAAGGTTATGAACTCCTCTCCAGGTCTTTAATGAACGTATCCTTTGCTCTCTCACTCCTTTGTGTACCTTTCTCATAGTTGGTACTGTTCTGAATAGTAAAGGATTCAATCCAATAAGCATTTGCAATAAGCAGTCTCCTAAAAGCACAATTGTAACTTGCAGTATATGCATGGTGCTGGATTTTTAAGTGAGAAAATACTAAATATAAGGTTTCCATGCTTATAATTCCTAAGTGGTTTGTAGGAAATGCACACCTGTATAACTCATATATATGTACAGTGAAACCACCAGGCAAAAGCTGACTAAGAACCAGAGCTCAGTCCTGGGTCCAGTCCTGTTTATCAATGACCTGGATGAAGGGATTGAATGTAAACTCAGTAAATTTGTGGCCACACTAAGCTGGGAGGAAGTGTTTATCTGCTCCTAGCAGGTTGCGGAGGAGATCAAATTTAGCTCTTCCAAAATTCAGGGTAGCTATCCTGCTTTTTGGCTTGCTTCTTCCACTCAGGATCTTGAACTGGATCATTTCGTGGTCGCTTTGTCCTAAGCTGCCCCCGATCTTCACCTCCCTGATGAGCCCATCCTTGTTAGTAAGGACAAGGTCCAGCACCCGCCCTCCCCTTGTAGGTTCCTGCACCATCTGTAGCAGGAAATTGTCCTCAACATACTGCAGAAATTGTCTGGACTGCATACGACTGGCCGTATTGCTTGCCCAGCAAATATCTGGGTAGTTGAAGTCCCCCATAAGGACCAGGGCCTGGGATCTCAAGGCTACTTCTAGCTGCTCATAGAAAGCACTATCAACCCGCTCCCCTTGATCAGGGGGCCTATAGCACACACCCACAACAGTGTCACTCATACTAGCGTGACCCTTGATTCTTACCCACAAGCACTCGACTGATGGGTCATCTTTCCCCAGGTGGAGCTCAATACATTCAAGCTGCTCTCTAACATAAAGAGCAACTCCTCCACCTCGCCTCCCTAGCCTGTCCTTCCTGAAAAGCACATAGCCATCCATGACAGCGTGCCAGTCATCCAGGCTGTCCCACCACGTCTCTGTGATCACAATGAGATCGTGGCCCTGCGACCGCACAAAGATCTCTAATTCTTCCTGCTTGTTTCCCGTGCTGCGTGCATTTGTATAAAGGCATTTTAGTGGGGCAGCAGGTGCAGGTATCCTCAGCAGATCACAGTGAGATTTCAGACAGGGGATGGGCAATGGTGGCTCCACTGAGGAGTCCTCAGGGCAATCCCCAGAATTTTCCCCACTATCACATGGAACAACATCCCCAAGTCCGTCACTGTGCTGCTGGCATTTACCTTCTTCCACCGCCAACCCACGCTGTGTCTCCCAAAGCCCATGCCTAACCCCAAGAGCCATCATAATATCCCCTCCCCCCTTCCTAACTAGTTAAAAGCATGCTCAATGAGCCCTGCCATCTCCTGGGCAAGGATTCGCTTACCCCTTTGGGAAAGGTGAGCCCCATCAGCAGTCATCATGACAGGAGCAGAGTACACCTTCCCTTGGTCAAAAACCCAAAGTTCCTATGCTGGCACCAGCCTTTCAGCCACTCATTCAATAGATGGGCTCTCCAGACCTGCTCCAAACCTCTCCTCCCACTAGTAGGAATAGATGAGAATATTATTTGAGCTCCGCCCCCCTCAACAAATCGCCCTAGATCACGAAACTCCTTCTTGATAGCACGCAGGCTACACTTCATGATCGCATCCCTGCCTGCTTGAACAATCAGTAGAGGATAATAGTCAGAGGGTCTTACCAGGCCTGGGAGCCCTCTGGTAATATCACGGACCCTGGCTCCAGGGAGGCAGCACACCTCCCTTCGTGTAGGGTCTGGTCTACAAATGGGGCCCTCCGTCCCTCTGAGAAGGGAATCCCTGACCACAACTACCCTTCTCTCTTGCCTAACAGAGGCAGTCTCAAGGCATGCAGACTTCTGCCTCACTCTAGGCTTTTGCTTCCTCTGAGGCAGAGGGGCTGCAGTCATCCCTTCACATACCTCCTCCTCAACTTCCAGGGCCCCAAACCTGTTGCTTAGGGAAACCTGGGGGAGCGGGGTAGGTAGGCAAGGGGAGGGCCTATGACGGCAAGACCAGACTGTCTTCCAGCCCTCCTCAGGGTTCGGGTCACTCCCATTTACCTCATTAGGTGGCTGGGAGGACAGAACCTGGCTCATCCGATCTGTCTCCACCTCAGCCTCCCTGGTGCTCATGAGCCTGTCTAGTTTATCCTTGAGCACATCTACCTCTTCTTGCAGGTATGCTGCATGGCTGAGGAGATCCCTTATGATCTCACACAGTACACAGCCACGTTCAGAGCTGTCTGCTGCCGCAAGCATGTTGTGACACTCCCTGCACCCCAAGACCTGCACCGCAGCATGCTTCTGCAGTTGGTTAAGCGGAGTGGCTACCTCCACAGTGGAAGGTGTTGGGGGTTATGGCCCTGTGCTGGGTAGTCACCATTGTGCAGTACCTACCCAAGTGTTAGTGACCCTCCTCTGCCTGGCGAGCGAGACGCTTGCCTGCCTCCTCTGAGCTCTACCGCTTGCTCACCGGCGTTGTGTGGGTGGGCAGCCACTAGTCGCTGCTCTCCTTAAGCCCTTTTAAGGTTAGAGGGTGGGGTCACGTGACCGGGGGGGGGGGTGTGGTGGAGCTTAGCCGGGCTTCCGGGTACTGGCTGCGTATCGGTGGAGCTGGTGCCCAGATACAGGGAACCTCGCTGGACCACCCGATCTAACACACAGCCCCTGAGCTTACCAGAACGATCGCTGTCGCCGATGATCGTCACTCGCCGACAAACCTAATAAAGATAACATTTGGTTGGACAAAACTCTGTGAAATGCAATCTCTGAAGAAGTCAGATTAGAAACGGGCCCTGGACAATCCTATTGTGTGTGAGTACCAGCCAGCTGGAAAAGCAAATGCCAAAGGAGAGGTCAAGTGAAGGAACAGTCAGAATAAAGGAAACAAACCAGTTGAGCAAAGAGTTAAATATGTAACAATTATTGATACAACTACATGAAATAGTTGGGTTTTACCTTCACAGTACATATCAATATGCTTTATAGGAGAGAGTTGTTATAATCTGAGTTATCGATGAGAAAACAGGTACAATTACTTTAGCCATCATCTGCGTGGTGCTGAGCTGTGGCTGTGGCTAAATAGGGACAACAGAGTACACAGTGACTTCCAAAAGGGAGGGAAAGAAAGCTTTTAGTCTCAGCCCAACCTGTTAACCAATGAGCTGTTAAAAGAGACTGGGACACAAATAATTAACAACAAAATCAGCTTTAGCATACACAGCCTGCCAACTAAAACAGTTTTTGGATATTCATAGCACTCCTTAGAGCTGCCATGTCTGGTACACCATATCCTCAGCTGGGGTTGGAAGACCCAAACATGTGGGTCATTATTACATGGTCAGCAGTAATACAAATCCTTTGTGCATGTTCCTTCACAACTGTTCTTATATCTACTTTCCTGTGTAGCCTCCAAACACAAAAGAATATTTTTTTTTTTTCAAGTAGGAAAATTAACTGCACAGGTTGTTTAACTCGATGTTTTATGACTGTTACTCAGACTGCCTAGTGCCTGATGACAAGCTACAGACATCAAAGGCTGGCTTTAAGGCAGTCTTGCTTTTCCGGGATAAGAGAGATAGTGGAACTAGCTTATTCCTACCACAAAGAGATCCAAATCAGGACTCAATACTAAGCTGCAACAGTTACCAAGTAACTAAAACATTTTAGTACAGAAGATGCTGTTTAGGTAAGGGATATCGCCTTTTTTTGAAGCAACAGATTGTCAGAAATAACAGGTAACAACTATAGTAGATAACAATCGTTATACTAACATTTGGGACATACTCATGTATCCCAGCTTAATACACATTCTTGATAAAAATAAACAACACCACATACAGCAAGGAGGAAAGAATGTCATTACAAAGACTTGTAAATTAGCTGGATTTGAGAGATTGCAAGGAATTTATTTTTTCTTTTAATCAGGAAATATACCTAGTAATAGATTCTAGCTAAGCAAGAAATCTATTATAATAAGTGCCACAACTAAGGCTACATTCTTTGCACTTTTCCCTGGGTTCAAAATTATAGCAATCCTGCACATTAGGAAAATAACAAGGGTATACACATTTCTCCTTGCAATATGAAAAACATGATTCAACTATCCTTTGTGTCCAACTTTATCCTGGCTAGTGTGCATCAAATTGCCAAATAGTGTTAGTTGCTGTAGCGTACAGAAGTGCTGTACCCAAATAGGGACAACGGAGAAGCAATTCAGAGTCATCTAATAAAGCAGCAGCAGCATGGCAACAAGGAACAACATTCGTGCCCACAGCAGTGGAAAAATACTGAAATAAAATGCTGCTCAAGTTCATCTGAGTCCAGACACTCTTTCCTCTTTGCTCTTTAGCCTTTTGACAGTTTACTCTGAGTAGACATTTTTTGTGATGAGACCTCTGACAAGGTGCATACCTTCCAAGGTCTCAATCACCCAATGTTAGAGCCTGTGCTTCTGTGCCTCACGAGAGCGTAAGGCTGCGTGTGACTTCCTGCGGAACCCAGCTTAGTCCTACGCAGACACGAGCAACCACCTATTAGTTCCCAGAGCTTTTGGTGTGAGAAGGAGGCCTGATTGCTTGTCACTAGGTCTCTGTCACGAGGAGGGACTCCAGAGTTTCACTGGTAGTTTTAGTTGCTTTGGTTTAAGTCATTTGATAGGGACAGACCTATCAGTAAGTAAATGGCCTCTGCTATATGAACACATCCTCTTCTGTCGAAACTCGACTCACAGGCTTCAGTCATGGAAAGGACAGCCCGCATCTACTGCAAATCTTGTTAGCAGCCTCTATTCTAGCTAGATTGACTTTGAACAATTTAATTAATGTAAGGATTTCAGATTATATTCACAGTATTAGCTCTGATGAGTTGAAAGAGTTATATTTTAAAGAGTAAAAGCACTATATTCTAATGTATAGAGGGGAAATGGCACTACTAAGAAGCTTGTCATATCTAATGGCATCACCTCAGCATAACAACATTTTTTCCAGCTTCATCTTTAAAAGAGACAGTTGAAATGACCATTTGCTTCATTCGATTATTATGTTGATTAAAGATCCATAAAGTGCAGAACCAACGCAGACAGCACCCATTGAGTACTCATCCTTGTTTTGTATTGCTTCCACTCCAGTTTCCCACTATATACCTTTCTTCACTGGCAAATAAAGGAACATGACCTAGGGGAAAAAGTGTCATGGCCAGGTTCCGGTCAAGAAGTGGGGGCTGCAGGTGTGGCTTCTGCAAGAAGCAGCCAGAAGCTCTCTGCAGGCCCCAGAGAGTAAACACCAGCCAGCTTGAGGCCAGAGTCATTTTTGACCAAGGCCGAGCCCATCAGCGACGGTCACAGTGCCTTTGAGAGAAAAAAGAACCCAAGCAGCTGCATTTTGCCACCAGAGAAGGGAGTGAGAAGATGTAAGGAGCTGTGCAGACACCAAGGCCAGTGAAGCGGGGGAGGTTCCCCAGGTGCTGGAGAGAAAGATGCCCCTACAGCCCATGGAGAAACCCATGGTGGAGCGGGTGTCCATCTGCAGCCCGTGGAAAAGGCCAAGATGCCACCTGCAGCCTGTGGAGAGGCCCCACGCTGGAGCAGGTGGAGACATACAGGAGGTGCTGTGACCCATGTTGGAGCAAGCCCCTGCCACCACTTGCAGCCCATAGAGAGAGACAGAGACACAGAGATGAGAACGGGAGAGATCTGGGCCAGAGCAGGTTTGCTGGGGGGAGGCTGGTGACCCTGTGGAGGACTGGGAGACATTTGTGATTTATGACTGCCCACCATAGCAGTGACCCATGCTGGGGCAGCTGGTGAAGAGCTGAAGCCCTGTGGGAAAGGACTCACGTTGGAGAAGTTCATGAAGGACTGTGTCCTGTGGGTGGGACCCCAGGGTGCAGCAGGGGAAGGGTGTGAGGAATGCCCTCTCCCCCGCCTGCCAAGAAGGAAACCAACTTGTGAGGAACTGACCAAAACCCCCATTTTCCCAGTCCCTGCCCCTCCCTGTGCCACAATGTGGGTGAGGGGAAGAAGGGAGCAAAATCATGACTAAAGTGAAGTCTGCTGAGAAGGAAGGGGGGGTGTGGGGTGTGAAGGTGTTTTAAGATCTCGTCGTGCTTCTCATTATCCGATTCTGGTTTTACTGGATCTGTAGTGTAGTGCAATAAATTAAGTTTTCTTTCCTTTATTCTGTGTTGAGTCACAGAATCACAGAATCACAGAATCACAGGGGTTGGAAGGGACCTCGAGAGATCATCAAGTCCAACCCCCCTGCCAAAGCAGCTCCCTAGGAGTCAGTTTTGCCCATGACACTGATTGCAGAATGATTTCTCCTTGTCCTTATCTCGACTCCTAAGCATCTCAATATATATTTCCTCCCCTGTCCAGCTGAAAAGGGGAGTGATAGAGTGGTGTCTGGCCTCAAGACAGGGCCAAACCACAAAAAGCCAAGCCATTGTACGTGTTACAGGGCTGCAGGCTACAATACTTTTCTGCAATAAGCAAGGTGCCAACATAGCTGTTGCAGCTGCTGGTAGGAGCTCCCAATAGGAGTTCTGGCAGAGCACGTTGACCCCACTGCAGTCATTTTTCTCAGGGGTTTGCAGATAGTCTCATGAGAGAGTTTTCTACCCAGTATACTAATTTTCATAAGAAATCTGTGGTTTTGCTGTTTGCATGAAAGGAATGCTATTTTAAGGACAAGGTTCACTGTCATTTACATTTTACATGCTTTAACTAACCCTAAAAATTCCAAAAACCTTCCCCTTGCACAGGCATACGAGGATGCATAATATTCCATAGCCTTTCATCTCATGGACTCAGATATTTTAGAACTATTAGAAACAGCAAAAGAATTAGGAGCTAAGATAGTTAAAACGTGTGGGGTTTTTTGCACTTAGAAAACAATATAATCAGAAAATTGGTGTGGGTTGGAGCCCTGCTACAAAAAGAAAAAGCCTAGGAAAAGAAGAGCTGTTCCTTTAGTTGAACATGGGTTAAGGAAACAGTGACTGTATTTCAGAGCTCTGAAATATTTAACTTGGGAGTATGAAAGGTGTCAACAGCTAGTTTCTCTGCTTCAACTTTGGTTTTCATATAATCACATCATTTTCAATTACATACAGAATTATCAGCCAGGTGGGAAAAAAAGTCATAGACAAGTCTGTTGAATAGAATAAATCCTTATGCTACTGTGGTGGGTTAACCTTGCCTGGCTGCCAAATGCCCACACAGCTGCTCTCTCAATCCCACTTTCTCCAGGGAACAAAGTGAGAAACTATGATGAGAAAGTTAATCAGTTGAGATAAAGTCAGGGAGGGTGTTTACCAACTACTGTCATGGGCAAGACAGACCTGACCTGGGGAAAATTAATTTATTGCCAGTTAAAAATAGTGTTAGATGGTGACAAACAAAGACAAAACCAAAAATACCTTCCTCCCACCTCCCTCTTCTATACAAGCTCAACTTCACTCCTGAAGCTCCTACCTCCTCCACCCAACCCCAGGTGGTGCTGAGAGCTTGGCAATGGGAATGTGGTTAGTTCATAACATTCCATCTCTGCTGTTCCTTCTTCTGCACACTTTTCCACTGTTTGGGTTCTCTCCTGTGAGATACAGTTCTGAACTGCTCCAGCATGGGTCTCTTTCATGAGATTCAGCCCCCTGGGGTCACCAGTCTTGCCAGGGCTCATGTCAGGAGCTCTTCTCTCCATGTGCTCCTGTCAGGAGCTTGCTCCAGCATGGGCTTCCCACAGGGTCACAGCTTCTTTTCAGGTCATCTACCTGTTCTGGTGTGGGGTCCTCCACAGGCTGCAGGTGGATATCTGCTCCACTGTTAACCTCTGTTTTGGGTTTACAAGGCAAGGCTTTGGTAGTCAGGGGTGAGAGGATGGGGGGAACTGCCAGGGTGTCCTCTGCCCTAGGTTTTACAGAGCTAATGTTAGACAGCTCCAATACTGACCTGTCACTGGCGAAAGCTGAGCCCACCAGCAGCAGTAGTAGCACCTCTGGGATAACATATTTAAGAAGGAAAAAACCCAAAAACTATCAGAAGCTTTTGCAGCCAAAAGAGGAATGAGAAGATGTAAGGAACTTTGCCAAGGTCAGTGAAGGTGGCAGAGGGGGGAGGGAACCTCCAGGCACTGGAGCCCTGCAGCCCATGGAGAAGGGCTGGGAGGGACTGCCTGCTGTAGCAGAGGAAGAGTGTGAGGAGTCCTCCCGCTGAGGGGGAAGGCATGGCCAAGACAGTGTGTGATGAACTGACCCAACCCCCATTCCCCATCCTCCTGTGCCAGAGGAGGCAGAGAAATCAGGAGTGAAGCTGAGCTGGTGAAGAAGGGAGAGGTGGGGAGAGGTTTTTTAAGATTTGGGTTTATTTCTCATTACACCGTTTTCTTTGGGTAATAAATTGGGTTCATTTTTTTCTAAGATGAATCTGTTTCACTTGTGATGGTAGTTGGTGAGTGATCCCTTACCTCTACCCGGGAACCTTTTGTTCTATTTTCTCTCCCCTGTCCAGCTGAGGAGGGGACTGATGGAGCAACTTTGGTGGGCACCAGACCTCCAGCCAGGGTCAACCCACCAAAATCTCTGTGGGCTACAGGGGGACATCCTGTCTTATCATGGTCTTATCCACAGGCAGGAGAATCTTCTCCAGTGCTTGGAGCACTTCCTCCCCTTCCTTCTTCACTGACCTTGGTATCTGCAGGGCTGTTCCTCTCACATCTCACTCCTCTCTCAGAGCTGCTGTGCAGCATTCTGTACCCCCTCTCATACGTGGTATGGTCAGAAGTGCCACCAGCTTGGCTGGTGGGCTCAGCCATGTCCTGCAGTGTTGGCTGTATCCAACCTGGGGGCAGGTGGTGGCCTCTTCTCAGAGGCTATCCCTTGCAGCCTCCCACCTGCCAATGCCATGCCACACATTAGTAAAACAATGCAACTCTTAAATTCTTGCATGCCAGGAATAACTGAATTCCAAAACTTGTTCTATGGCTGAAACAATTCAGAGGGGGAGTTTATTTGAAATCAGTTGTCTGCTTCATATTCAAGAGAATTTAACTCTGAAAACCAGCTGCTCTGGGGGTGGTTCTGGGGCTAAGCCACAGTGACAGGTCACTGCAAAAGGGACACCGTGAGGCAGAAAGCCAGGCCCAGGATGCAAGGACCAGGAAGCTCTACAAGTCATTTGCTGCTAGAAAAGCAGACCTGTTGTCTGCATACATAGGGAGTTAAGTTTTAAAGAAGCCTCAAATCATAAGTCTTGGGTGTTCACAGTGAGACCACATTGCATTCTGCAGCTTTGGCTGTGGCACAGATTCTTACCGCCTGACAGGCTTGGACCTTGAAAGCAACCAACAGGCTTAGAGTGGGACAGGACTCCCCCAGCGCCAGAGCATCAAGGCTGAGCCTATCTCACTGTTAATCTCCTTGCAAAGAGAGCACTACAGCTCTCTCAACACTGCTCCAACGGACAGAACAGGACTTCAGTCAGTTGGCCAGGTGACCTCCTCGTCATCATTTCCTCTGCACCTTCACTCTGCCGAGTATCCATTAAAGATTAATGACTAGTCCTAATAAGAAAAACAAAACAGAATTCAAATTTCTATCTTCAGCAGCACACTGCATACTTTCCTTTGTTCTTTATTGACTCAAGTGGACAAAGTAAAAAAAAAAAACAAACAAACTTTTTACTCCACGGAGGAGCATCTCAGCAGAAAGCATGAAGTAAAAAATGGTTTTCAGGGACATGACCACATGCATCACAGGGTTTCCACAGTGAGATTTTTAGCACCCTTCAAGCATTTTCCTTCCTTTCACACCTGCCTGTATTCTATGAAACTCTCAGGCAATTCAGGTCTTTTTTCACACATTGATATTATCCTTAAGAGTGTGATGGGCTAGTAATTTTGTAATCTGCAAGAGTGTTACTCAAAATATGGAGAATATTCTATGTTAATTTGGGAAATTTGCCTGCATAATTTGATTATGTTTTTAAATATGAGGATTTCCATGTGTTAAACTAATTCTATGGAAGTGAAAGTGCTATCAATCTTCCTATATGTACACTACTAGCCTAGTAATATCAGCTACAGACCACAATAATGATGTTTGGATTTACAGCATTATAGAGTATTTCCCATCCTGGGCAAAAATTAATTTTATTTTGTCCTCAGTAAAACCTAATATGTTCTGCTTATTTTGTCATATGCATCCACTTGGTTAGTCTTAACTTTAATTTTTTTTGAATGAACTTTTATTCTCAGTTCATGATCACTAGTTACTGGGTCTATCTTGGGTTTTTTCCCTACCACCAGATATCCTCAATCAAAGTAGTTATCTTTTCCACCTCTGTTTTTCAGAAAACTACACTGTAAAGCCACTTGTTTCATTTTATTCCATCTGCCAGTTTCTGAGTCAACAGTACACTGAGCTGCACTAACAATAGAAGAGAATTTTTCTGTCAGGCAGAGTGAATATCCTTTTAAGGCAGAAAACTCAGAATGAGTGAGCAAAGCCCAAGATTAATGAAGATTCCCAGAAAGACAGTTTCAACCTTCCATAATGAAATGTGGGGTAATGCAGAAAAAAGTTACTCGTGTAACTTCTTGAGCCTATTCTTTTTACACACTTGAGCACTCCCTTTGAACCATCACGAACTGCGAATGTTGATTTGTTCTTACAACTTAACATGTTAGTTTGGGTTTAATTTAAGCTAAAAATGGCTAGGAGTTTGCAAACAGTGTTGTAATATCAACTACACCAGACCTTTTCTGAAAAGCATGACAACCAGAGTTCCTGGTGCCCGACTCCAGGGGTAAAAATTTTTGACAGTAATTTAAGACGTCATCCCACAGTCCAATTAAAGGCAAGTATATACCACATGTAGCTAGTTACTGCAGCAGAACTAAAAATCATCAGCCCAAAACCCGGCTGAGTGACATGTGTGATGATCTTGCTCTTCCTTTCTCACATATAAAGGACCAGCTGCCCTGTCACCGAGCAAACTTCCATACAAATGTAAGAACAACCTCTCCCCAGCCCTCTCCCCTCCCAAAACAGTGTCTGTTTGCATGAAATCACTTGAATGTGCATAAGGTAATGTAAAGCTGTGTTATTTTATTAACAAAAATATGCCTTTTAAGTGCCAAATCTGGGTGGAACATCTTTCAGTAACAGAAGTAGTTTGTGCAAATCAGATATACAGATGTCTATGTCCATCACACAACCGGATCATTCTTAGTGCAGAGACCCGAGGAACAAAATTGGCACCAAAACACATCAAAATGTTCAAAAAGGCCTTGTAGAAGTCAGTCTCCATTGACTGCAAGTGGATTTAAGGATCCACTGCGCAGGGGAGGGATGGGTGTAACCACTGCCACACCATACAGATCTTTTAACGGTCAAGCTACAAAACCATTTACAGAAATTGTACTCAAGCCATAACCAGTTTCAGACAAATAGCATGCAGAAATCTGTAATTTTTACACATGTAAGAATAGGGAAGTGTTAAGCAGGCACCAGCTTGTTTACCCTGGTGAGACCTCGCTGCTTGCTGCTGTGCATTCACAGCTGTGTATTGTGCATGTGCAGCACTGCACTCTGAGTTTAGAACAGGAACTCACAGGGCAGAATAGTTTAAAATGGGAAGAGCAGAGCTTCAAAAAATGCTTTGCAGCCTGGTGACTTTCCCAGGCTTCCAATCTCGAAATGAATCAAAACAGTCAGGTGTTGATATTGGCAGAGAAGAGAGTTAAGTAATACACCAGGGAGAAGCTTTTCTTGAATACATAACCTGTTCATAGAAACAAGGATAAACCTGACAGATGTGAACAGAAAGCATTAAAGCTGTAGCTCTGGGCAGGACTTCTAACCTCTGCACCCCTAAGCCAGCAGCACATGTTCAAAGCATCGACATACAAGCTGCTTCTAACAGCCACCAGCTTTCAGGGGCAGCTTCATTACTGCAGTAACACAGGACAAAAACATCTCTATTTTTGTAAGGCTCCTTCCTCTGTGAAGCGAGAAGAGATGCTCCAAACCTGAGGCTGGCTTATCAGCTCCAATACTGAACAGGTCAGGCATTAGTCACAAAATGCCAGCATTACCTGTTTTTAACTACAAGTTAATGTAGCCAGCTCACACAGACTGACGCCTACTTTTTGGATGTAATGCTCTTGCTAAAGCAAAGTCATCTTGTCTCCCTCATCATCAGCTGTACACCACATAAATCTGCAGTGGTGCCCGTTCTCTCAGGCAACAGGATACAAGGAACAGCACAATGAACTAGGAGAACTGGAGAGGCTTGGGTATCCATCCATGCTGTGTGCTGGCATGCTCCAATACCTTCACTAAGCATCTAAAGAGCCTGGTGCCAAACAAAGTATTTTGGGCTGTCCATAGAATGCTTTCCCCACCATTAAAAGAAAAGAGGTAGGAATAAAAAAACCCTGTTCAATGTTGAAATTGTGCCTTGGTAATTTAACAAGGTAAGATAATTAAGTCTTCACGCATTAATCTGAACAACTCGCATGACTTAAGGTCTGCTGCACGGTGATGCTATCTTCTCTGCTCAGCACCTCTAATTTGGATCAATTCTGCTAAATTTTTCTTTTTAATCGTTAGTGAAATGTGCTTAATTGAAATTGGGATTTTATTAATTCAATGTAAACAAGTGTATCTCCTCCTCAACACTGCCAAAAGCTTCTGCTGGTCCCCGCTGCTGGAATACTGTGTGTACTCCACAGGGACTCCTTCGCAGACCTGCGTACTCCCCTGAGGGGAGAGTTCTTCTGTCTTCAGTAAAACACAATTTAAGCCGGATGTTTAACTTTAGCCAAGGTTCTGTCTTACCAGCATTTATACTTACTTGAAAAAAAAAGAATAATAAAGAAAGATTCGGCTTTGCAAGCAAACTTATTTCATACAGCAAGTAGTATAGCAGCATGTATAGCTCAGCATTAAAATAATAAATCTTTTTTAATTAGAAAATTGAAGAAACTGCTTCTTCACAATCTGAAATCACATCACTGCATTTTGCTCATGAGAACAAAGTTTACAGTCGTAAGTTGCACATAAAGGGTTTATTTTAAATGTTTTAAGGATAGAGTTACATCATAATTATAAAAATTACTTACAGAATTAAGTAACAGATTTAAAGTGTTTATACTTCTAAATGCAGAGAACAGGGAACTGTCTACATTGTTCAAAATAAAATAAAAATAATGAAACCAAGCTCTAAAGATGAAGTCATTACCTAATTTTAAAATGTGAACACGAAGACCTTTGAACTATACACATACCAAGAACCATCCAAATTGCACTAATGATGTAAAATACAAAAAGCACAGCATTTCCAAGGAACCAGAAACTGTTTTTACCGTATTTTTTTTTTCCCTGAAGCAACTAGTCAGCCCTATGTAAAGTGAAAGCCTCCCTTTTTAAATAACTCAGTTACAGAAGGCTTCTACTTGTTGCAATAAAAAAAAGTTTTCCCCATAGTCTACTCCAATACAGTTTAGGGTTTGGCACTCAAAAGAAAGAATAAAAATGTAGTGTTTTTCTAATCAATTACAACTTTATTTTTTTCTTTAACAGAATACATGGTCCCTTCAAATGCTGTATGACAGATACAACTGGAAAATTACCTTCCGTTGGCACTATGCTCGTCTCACCGGTGCATTTAATCCTACTAACAACCATTAAAACAGCACAATAAGCAAATTCACAAAAAACTGAACACAAAATAAAAAACAGAACAAACCAAAAACCTAAACATTTTAACATGCAACTTTAGTTTGTTACATTGAACGTTCTAACCCTCTAAGCATGCAAAAAAGGATGGTCTGCATTTAAGGTTGGTTTTTTTTTTTTTCTCCTTTTAAAAAGTTTTACATGGCAGCCTGACGTCACACACACGCACACACACAATATACAACAATACTACAGCAGGTAAATGTGAAAGGCGATTAACTTTTATACAAAGATCCATGGCTTGTGCCATCACAAGCCCTATGTGATTTTGGAAAGTAATGTTGAACCCCTATAACAAGGAACCAACATTTAGTTACCAGGGTAACGCAAGCACTGCATGCAGATCTGAAACATGAGCCTAAAACAAAGCCCAAAGCAGATGGGCAGGGAGTGGAATTAGTCTCAAGCCTCAAAAAAGGTGGTTTAAGCTATCCAGAAAAAAACCAAAAAAACCCAAAAAAAAACCAAAAAAAAAAAAAAGAAAAAAGAAAAGAGGAAAAAAAGATGAAAAGAAATATCCACGCAACAGAGACAACGGGGACATCTTAAACAACCGTAAAATTTACAGTTTACAGATTATGCTCTAATTGGCAAAATATGTGGTGTATTCAAGAGGCTTGCAGAAAACCCACAAATGCAAGCCTAATGCTAAAAATGTTCCAGTAGACCTAAACCTTAGATATTTTAAAACAAACCTTGTATTCCTCAGCTATATAGCCCAAAGTTCATCATACTAGGTTATCCATGTATCTTGTGTATGATCAATACACTCACTCATTCTTGTGCCACAAATATCAATTTGGGCTCATGGAGCCAGGCTCAGCTTTGAGATTTACATGCAGGACTCTTAAGAGTCAATAGAAAACACTTAACAGATCTGCAAGATGAAAACACTGTGTTGCAAATCTGCTCACTTTGTTCAAAACACAAGGAACATTTACGACTCAGGTACTTAGTGCTTAAAGACTGCATTGAGAAGCTATTCACTGAAAGACAATAGCCTGCCTTTGGTTGCCCATGATGAAATACTGGACATAATGCAATATAGTAGCAATGGACAAAGAATTAAGGTATCATATTTATATGGAGAGTATCTATTACCATTCAACAGCATAATGAGGCACAAGCCTTAAGGCTAAAATATGAAATAATCAGGCAAAAAAACGGACAGAAAGGGGCTTAAACCACTGAGTCTTCAATATCAAGAATACCCACAATAGAGGTCATCTGGACCTCTGATCTCTGGATAACAGCGCCTCTCCTACATCTTCCACTAATGGCATACGGTTGGATATCAGAGTATTTGTTCCTTCCATCAATAGTGTTGACTGTCTTCACATACTGTACTACTGTGAAGCAGTTCTTTGAGACTTGCACAGCTCTGCCTTAATGTAACATGACAAATTTGTTGCTGTGCTGATCGGTGTTGCGATTCTGATACTTTTAAAAGCTGCCACACCTTAAAAAAATCCTAATCTTCATGTACAAATCTCTTGCAAGATAAAACTGTGAAAGGATTTTGCTGTTGTGGGCTGCTATTTACATCCACAATCTAATGCAGATGGGCTGGACCACTGAGACTGCCTAGAGCTTCCATTAGATAGTACACCATTGGCATGCAGAACTCTAGTGTTCATAGAATGAAATTCACTTTTAACAGCATACCTTGAAGCAAATACAATGTACACCACAAAAGGCAACAGCAGGTTTAAGCTGTAGATTTGTCCAGACACTCCTTATGTGGAAAAGCCAGGAAAAGAGTTAAGTGGGGAGAATGCCTTCTTGAACCAAAATAGTTAAAAACAAATCAAACATACAAACAAAGAAATGCAACAGACTGAACAGAAGGCAACAAATGCTTCTCCTTCTCTAAAGTAAAGTCTTCCATGTAAAAGGACCCCCAACCCCGCCCCCCCTCCCGACCCCCTGGCATGAGATTGTATTTTACATGGTAAATATTAACTACTGTTAGGCTTCTAAGTCCACACACAAACATTCAGGTTGCAAGGTTTTGATATTAAATGAGAGACTACTGATTGCCAATGCGTAGTCTAAAGTCTTCCAAAGTAGCATATATACTGTTAAAGTTGTGGCACCAAGCACTTGGGTTTTGCAAAAAGTGTGTATAGCAAAGAAAGAAAGAAAGAAGTACATTTAGGATTGAAGGCAGCCTTGTTGCATGTATTTTACTGGTTCCTACAACTTGTAAATATGGGCCATTAACCTGCATTTTCTAATTAACTGGTTATACAGATTAAATATATTTTTAATAGTTTAAAGCCTTTTCACTGAAAGGTGCATAAGTCAAACACTTGATATCCTACTGCCCTGTGACTACTGAAAATGCAGAAGTGTTTCCATGTACTGCAAGTTCTTAAAAAGCTAAATTTGAAATAAAGTGTAGAAACACAGCAGACTGATGTTACTTGGGTTAGGCACTCCTTCCTCCATGCTGCACAAACTCTTTAAACCTTTCAGAAAAGTCATCTCTGTCCCAACCCTGAAAACAAGGACTGCCAGGAGCCAAAAAGTTAAATTTAATGTTACAAAAGAAGGCATACCAAAATATCAAACTACACTTGCATGTGGCAGTTGAACAGGTTGAGTGCAAGGTTGAAGAAAAAGTTAAAATCTATGAAAAAATTTAGATTAATGATTACAATACTAGATCAACTTTACACAGCTTGAATTTGCAGCTGTTCTTTGCTTGTAACTCCCCCTCCTGCCCAAATATATTGACTTCCTTGAGAAAAGGAGCTCTCTTACACAAAATGTGTCATGTTTGTATTATTCAGAACAAAACAGTTTTGCTGGCAGAGATTGTGGGTTCGCAGGGACATTTAAGCTTTCATTAAACTGGAAAGCAGTCAAGTCTTTGTGTCTACAAATTTTACATTTAATAGTTCCACAAATTTGGCAAAAGTTCACTATGACGTCTAGGATGTCTTCACCAAATCGTAGACATAAATATGGAAATCATCATCAAACTTGATGAAATACACAGATGGTTTGGCTTCAACTTGATGAATGACCATGCCAGTCCTTTTTGAGCCATCTTCTTTGGCATATTCCACTTGTTTGCCTACCAGGCTGTCCACAACTTCACCTGGTTCCCGTTCTGCAGGAGGTGAATCATCTGTAACACAAAAAAAAGTGCACGTTGGCAGACATAAATTGAATTCATCAGTACAGAAGACAACTGCAGTCTTCTATAAACAATCCAAAGTTTCAAAGACAGACTTAGTGGAAAATCAACTTTGTTCAGACAAGGCAGTAACAGTTGCCATGAAAGTACAGTTGCAGAAAAATTTTCAAGTAATACTGTCTTCAGTTTTTATTAAGACGAAAATAGCACTTTCATTGGTAAGAGAAGTAAATCTTGTGACATGAAGATTTATGCAGAAGTTACAGAAAACGTCTGTGAACAATTGAATTTAAGCCACCAGCAGAAAAAGGCATTGCATCTCCTTAGCAGAAAGGCAGCCAAACTAAACCTTCCTCTTCCCACACAAAGTTTCAGCACACATGCAGCTGCAACAAAAACGTCCTTTCTAAGATGACAGTAAGTGTAAACTCCTCATTAAAAAGGGGCTTTTGATGCCTCACTGGAATAATGCTGTTGGTAAAGTCTAACCATCCTATTTGCTTATCTAGCAAAACCTAGCCAGAAATTTCTTTGCCTCTTATACAGCGCCTCAGCTAAATGTGGATACAAAAAGGTGAGACCTGTAGGATGCCAATTGCCATGGAGTTGGCTACAAGCCAACCACAGAACAAATGTGATAAAAGGTGAAAGCACTGAGCCAACCACACCTTCTTTCTCAGATGGTCTTCTTTTTGACTAGAGTAGATGAACTTGCGTTTTTTATTCTAATAATGCATTTTCTTAGTGATGGTGACACCTGACACAGCTTTTATTCTGGAAATCCTAAGCCTTTATATTAATGTCTTTGAACAAAGTTAGCATTAATAATACCTTACCAACTTTACCCATTTACTTTCTGTGAGTTGTGAAAGAACTCCCAATGGTGAACCACACCACCAACCCCCCAAACTAAAACCACCAAAAGAACAAAAAACCAGACACCAATCCCAGGAAATTAGCAGACCGGCTTGTACTTAAAACTCATGATTCCAAGTTTCTTCTACAAACTTAAAAAGTTTCTCTTCTGATTGTTTATTTCAGTTCTTCTACAAATGCACTATCATACATAGCTGTTATCCTCTTAATAGCTTTATGTAAAGAGTCTTCCTTGCCAAAAAACCATGCTAAACTCAACATTTTCATTTAGAATGCATCATGAAGAGTTGACAAAGTTTTAGTGCCAGATCCAGCAATATATATTCTCCTTACAAAAAAAAAATACAAGAAATTATCTAAATTTATTCTTCTCACACATGCGAACCCTGTTTTTGAGAAGGAGATCTTAGTTTCCACATATTCTAAGATCTGATATTAAAAATGCTACTAAACATCCAATCATTGACTTAAGGATACAACTCAAAAAGAAAAAAAAAAAGCATTCGAAGCATTCAGATTCAGGGAAGGCAGCAAATACTTAGCAGGGTTTTGGGAAACAGGTAAGCAGTAGACAGTACCCCCATGGACATGGAGGAAGAATTAATTCTTAAAGGGAGAGCATATGAGTCTTTTCTTAGCCTAAAGTTGGAAGAAAGCAATGAGAAAGGGTTAGTCCCTGATAATTCCTGACTAAGACCCTACTGTGATAAATAAAAGCTTTACTGTAATTCCTAATGTGTCACTGCATCTTTGTGAAAGCATCCAGAAGATGAAGAAGATAGCTGAAGGTACACATGAACTGCAGAACTGCATAGAGAGCACTTGGTCAGGAAATATTTTTGGTAGAACAGGATGGGCATTTTATGGGTGGATTCCTAACCTGTTGCAAACATTAATAGTTATTATAATTTATGTTATTATAATAATAAGTTTGCTGTTAGTTGTGTTAAAAGAATTATGGTAAAATCTCTTCCTTAGGGAAGGGTTCACCTAGAAACCGGGGAATATACGGTTCTACTGAAGCATGCAGATGAAACTTACACCCACACATCAGCCAACGATAACATGTAAGTGGTTCAATTGTGACTCAGGTCACAGGCTGGAATGTGAGCATCGTCCAGCTCAGTTCATGAACATGTTTTGGTAATGTCTGGTACACCAGGGGACACATGGGGGGGTTGTAAAAGTAACTCAGGATTGGCTTGCCTTGAGGCCCTGTCTCAGCAGAGAGGACTCATGGGGAGCTGTGTAGATAGCTCAGACCTGAGTTGTCCAGCCTAGACTAAACACGTAAGTGCTGCTGTCTAATTCCAATTATCAAAACCTGAGTTGAGCCTTGAAATCTCTCAACAAATAGTATGTTCCAATCAAACCATTATTCAGCTGACTAGAAGTCAAGCCAGAGGGTTTCCATTTGGCTTCCATGGGTCTAGACAACACAAAGATATGCTAAAGATAGGGCCTCAGTAGCTGACAAAGATAAGGGGGAACACTGCTAAGGACAAACACCCCAGGTGGTATTAACCACTTAGACACAGGCCTGTGCCTGCCTGTCTGCTTGCCTTCACTTAGAGCAGGGAAGATGGGGCTGAAAGATGGGTGACTCTATATGGACATAGGAAGCCCAAAGTTCAACTAGTGGACATTGTGAGCAAGACTGGAGGGTGAAAAGACCCTAACCCTAATTTTACTAGGCATCTTTGGACTATGTAAATGAATTCTGAAAACTCATCAACGTAAGACTGCCCTTTCCAGGAAATGTGATGGACATGTATGATTTTTTTGTGCTTTGCTAACCTGGCTAAATGGTGGAACACACCCAGTGCTGCCCTTCCCTGCTTAAAGAAGGCCCGATTAATAGCAAACTAGTTGTTACTGAGTTATTCATCTTGAAACAATGTTCCCTCTGCGAGTTCAGTATTGACTGTTGTTTCAGCAAAGCAGATTTAACTATTAAAACGAGCTTAAAATGTATTTTAAGACAAAGAACTAATTATTTTTAGGTTCAAATCGGGAAAAGCTTGCTTTATTTTGGACGAGGACAGTGATTATTTTTTTTTAATTAACATTTGTAGCTTATTTTTTACAAGCAGCAGATAAATGTGGGGGAACATATCCAACCACAGATGATTACTACAGAAACTATGCAAGTAAGTGCCACTTGTTTATTTAGCCAACAGACTGTTATCAATGCTAGATCTAAAGGAAGATGGTCTCCAACTCAACAGATTAATTCTAACTCATAGCTGTGTAAAGCACTATGTAGCCAACTAGTAAAGTTAGCAATTACTAATTTTCTTTAAAGCCCAGACCACCTCTGTTAGAGAAGTGTGTTTTAGGTACATTGGAGAAATAAAACCAAAATATTTTTACAAGCATTTTCCCTATTTTTTTTTGTATTTGCTATCCAAATCTCTTGAACAACACCGATTCAGTGAAAATCCTACATTAACAGAAAAAGCCCCAGAGACTTTCACTTCAAGAAAGGAGGAAAGTATCATCCCTCCTGTAGAAAATGCTGGGGAATGTTGCTTTTGCAAACTGAAATGGGTTTGTGGTATTTTTCAATGCTGACTTGGGAAGTGGAGGACTAAGGCTGCGTCATCAGGAACCCTTTGTCAGGGACTTAAGACAGACAAAGGACAATTGTCAACCCGGATATGCAACAGATAGCACATGAGATATGGGGGAACACTGCTAATGATTATAATTTGCATTATTGTAGTAAGTTTTGCTGTCAACTGTGTTAAAGAATTATGATACAATTGTTCTATTGGATAAGGGTTCAATTAGAAACTGAGGAATACGTAGCACTGCTAAAAGATGCAGATGAAACTTATACCTATACATCAGACAATGAGAACATATAAGTGGTTGAATTGTAACTCAGGTAATGAGGTGGAATATAAGGAATCGTTTGGCTCAGAGTTCCACAAACAGGTTTTGGCACTGTCTAGCCTATCAGGTGACTCATGGAGGGGGTATACTGGGGCTCAGCCTTGGCTTGCCTTGAGGCCCCATCTCAGCAGAGACAACCCATGGGGAGCTGTGTAGATAGCTCGGACTTGAGTTGTCCTGTAAAACAAGATTAATCAGGGCACTGCTGAATAATTCAATGAACTGAGACATCGGTGTGGCCTTGAATTCCTTCAACAAACAATATGCCCTGAGTCCCAGTCAAGTGACTATTCAGCTGCCTGGCAGCAAGATAAAGGCAAGCAGTTGAGGGTCCCCATTTGGCTTCAATGGGCCTAGACAAAATAAGGATGCTCAACGGTTAAAGGCTGCATAAGACAAGCAATAGTAACTTAGACAGATACTGCATTTTGCTCAGTAAGATCATGAATATCGTTTCCTACACCAGTGAGCAGCAGGAACCTGCCAGACATGCAATACTTATTATACTATGTATTATTGTGAATAAGGCACCTCGGTTGAGCCTGTAAACCTTGGGAATACCTAATCCATCAGTAAACAGGGGAGTGATTTCGGATGGGAATAGGGTATAAAAATGCTGCAAACTCAGACCACAGGTGTGCCTCCTTTGCTAAGACACACGGTCTTGCAAGAACATATAATAAATTACTGCTTCACTAGTAAGTCTAGTGTGAGTCCTTTCTTGGGACCTTTGGCATTTCTAACACTCCTAATCTAGTTAAATTTGTTAGTGCGTTACAACATGTGAGAGAAAATGAATCTTGGAGAGATTAGTACCTCCTTCCCCAAGAAGCTACTCAGCTTTTCACACGGAAGACACCTACCTCCAATGAAACTAATGTGACTGTATTAGTAGGCCTCAAAATATTATTCCCACAAGAACGGCATCAAAACCAGAAATCAAGAGCCATCTCAATGAGCTTTGACACTTTATAAAAGAAAAACAGTGGAAAATAATTTGGTTTGTCAGTTTCCATTTTAAAAAAACCCAAGCATATGCTCTTCCATAGTAGTATGTGTGTATTTTCAGCAGTTAGGATTAGGTAAAATACTTTTCCTGCAGATGCCACTGGCCATAAAAGTAGAGTATCTTGTCAGTTAACACAGGTGTTCTTTGCTGTGCTATAACCTTTGTTAGCTGTGATACTTCTAAAAAAAAAAAAAAAAAAAAAAAGGGGGAGTAACAAACAAGATCTTTGTCACCTCTCCTGCCCATAAATGAACCACAGCCAGGTGTTAATATGACAAGCTGTCACCTTCCAGAAAAAAGCAGTGGCCTACTTACTTGAATCAGGCATAATGCGAAGGTCACCTTCTTTATAATCATCTAAGAGTTGGTACATGTACAAGACGGGATCCTTCTCATAGGTAATATAAAACCATGTGTTCATAATAGGAGCTCGAGCCAAAACCATCCCCCTCCATTCATCTTTTGAGCCATCTTCTGTCTCAAACATGTGTTCCACAGCTTTACCAATCATTGTGTCTGCCAGGTGGGCATCACTAATCCGAGATGAAGCTGAAAAGACAGCATTTCATAATTTCATTCAAAAGCACAGATATGTCTTTGTGAAAAATAATCCTTACCCTGATTCATAAATGAATTTATTTGGAAGTTAGTTAGTTCATATACTAAACATGTATTCCGGAGTTTACCACTGAAGAACTTCAGCAATGTTGTTAAAATAACAATATATCATTGTACTCCCTATGATTAAACAATCATAATGCAATAGAGATCAATCACACCAGTGAAGACCCTATTTTACCCAGACACTGGAGGGAGAGGGGCAGGCAGGGGAGAAGAGGAAGAGGTCAATCACAGAACAGTTCTATGAAGTTAATTATGAAATTTGGGATTTGGTTCCCCCTAATACCACTCTAGAGACTGATACCAATTGTGTTGCAGTCAGAATAAGCAACAGCTTATAGTTCATAAACTAGTAAGTACTTGGGTAATTCCTGAACTTTGCAGTTTGAAATACCTGCAATTTAATAATCTAGTGCTAATTCTGAACAATAAGCCCCACCCCCCTTGTCATTAATCAAGTTATTTAACTTAGAAAACGTCCTTTCTCCCTGTTATTAAAAGTACTTAGGTGAAGCACATGAGGAAAGATGTGATGTTATTACAATGGGACACACACAACAGAGCCAAGGTGGCTTACAGGTAAAAATTTTAACAGAAATATCAATGTTAACTTTATATATGGTTCTCAGGGATAAGACCGTCCTGGGTTTGGCTAGGATAGAGTTAATCTTCTTTCTAGTAGCTAGTGTAGTGTAGTACTTCCTGGTATCATCAAACCTTTATGGAACCAAGAAAACTGAACAGAGCATTAGATTACCTGCCCTGTGACAAATATTACTGCGACCAATAACATTTAAGTGGTCAGTTGTTGTCTTGGGGGGATTCTGGAGGGATTAGTATAGAGAATATCTAATAGTAAATGTTAGTTTATATGTATGTGAGTTTAGTAGAAAAACCCAGAACACTTACCAACTCTGTCTGGAAGAACTTCAAGTGCTGAAACTCTTTCATCTTTGTGTAGTTCTAGTCCATACACACAGTCAAATCCATCATACTTTATAAGATAGAGGGAGGGATTTACAGGAACTTGATCAAGAACTGTGCCCTTCCACTGTGTTACAGGTCCACTCCCTTCTTTCCATCCATGCTGTATTCTGCAGCCTACAATATTTCTTCGTGGCTGAGAAATAGGTTTGCTTGGTCCCACATTGTTTCTATGCTTTCTGTACAGACACAAATATAATATTAACCAAAGTACATACATATGCAAAATTCTACTCCAGACAAGAGCTGTGTGGTTTAACATGGCAATACATTTTACAGCTTAGTGTACCTTAATCAAATTAGGGTATAAAGCACATTACACTATATTGGAAAAAAGAAAAATGCCCCGAAAAGTAGTGAAAAGTTTTATAAGGTCAGTTTGCAAGGAGTTGTTTCTGAAGAACTGATTTAGCCTTTACTACACTGAATCATGGAACTAAAACTCACCTTACCAGGACTCAAATCACAAGGTTACCTCGCAGCATTATAACTTTACTACCTTGTTGCTCTCTGCAGAATAGTCAACACAATTCCTGCCCCAAGAGGAAGAAGTCAGTGGAAGTGTTAGTGGTGTCTGACAAAAATTCTTCCAAGGCATTTTTCCCTAACCTGTGCTTTCATAGGAAGGAAATTTAGCCTCCTTCTGCATTTAGATATTTTTGACTCAAAAGTATTTTTATATACACATGGGGGCAACAACACTTCTCTAGCACTCCTTTTTAGTAAAGCAAAACAAAACCAGTATGTAATGGTAAGGCAGTAAGAAGGGAGATTCCTTCGTGTGAAAAATAGGTCACATGTACGTTTTTGTCTTTCCTTTGTTTTCACGGAAGTTGCATGAAAATTCCATCTGGTGAGTAACAGTTATTCTGATAAACAATCGAGTAAGCTATTAGAGAGTTTCAAATCACCACGTTTTGTTCTACCCAGTTATTAAAAACACTAACAATTTTGACGACAAATGGAAGAAACCAAGGAACATTATGACAGGGAATGGTTGTTATTATTGTATCTATATTAGCATGTTATAGTGCACTTATTAATTCCTAAAAAGATTGTTTAGAGGGTTGCCTGATCAAAATTCTCAGGAATGTCAACTAGTTGTAAAATAGATTTTTGAGTTACTAGTTCTATCACACTTAATTTAAATCACAATAAAATATGCACACCACTATCATACTTGAAAGTAACATGTAACTGAGAAAATCAGTTGCCAAAACCAACATTCTTCCTTAGATGAGAGATAGACACCTAAGAGAAATGTCTCCAGGAACAATGAATGCTCTTAGAGAAGTCCCCTATATGATCCAAAAAAAGACAAGTAACAATCATAACATTGAAATCCTGGAAGCAGTCTTGCAGAATAACGCACTCAGTAGATGTTACTGAAATGCACGATCATCGAATCACATAATCCTGAGTTGGAAGGGACCCACCATAAGGATCATCAAGTCCAATGGCTCCATACAGGGCCAGACGAGTCAGAGCATTGGGCTGAGCCCATCTTCCAGATGCTTCTTCAACTCAGTCAAGCTCGGTGCTGTGACCACTTCCCTGGGGAGCCTGTTCCAGTGCCCGAGCACTCCGTCAGTAAAGAACCTCTGCTTAATATCCAACCCAAACCTCCCCTGTCACAGCTTCATGCTGTTCTATCACTGGTCACCAAAGAGATCAGTGCCTGCCCCTTCACTGCTTCTCATAAGGAAGTCATAAAGTGTGATGAGGTCTCCACTCAGCCTCCTTTTCTCCAGGCTGAACAAACCAAGGGACTTCAGCCTCTCCTCATAACACTTCCTCTCCAGACCCTTCACCATCCTCATTGCCCTCCTCTGGACACAAACAGTTTTGTGTCCCTCTGGTACTATGGCACACAAAACTGCACACAGTACTCAAGGTGAGGCTGCACCAGCACAGTGTAGAGCAGGACAATCTCCTCCCTGGACTGGCTGCAATGCCATGCCTGATGCACCACAGGGTACAGTTGGCCCTCCTGGCAGCCTGGGCACACTGCTGGCTCATGTTTAACTTGCTGTCCACCAAGGCTCCCAAACCCCTCTCAGCATGGCAGCCTCCAGCATCTGATCCCCCAGTCTGTATGTGCAGCCAGGGTTTCCCCTTCCCAGGTGCAGAATCCAGCACTTGCCCCTGTTAAACTTCATGCTACTGGGGATTCCCCAGCTCTCTGATCTGTCCAGGTCTCTTGGCAAGGCTTCTCCACCATCAACAGCTCCTCCCAATTTGGTGTCATTGCAATTTACTTAAGACACCCTTTAGTCCTGTGGCCAGGTTGTTTATGAAAATGCTGAATATGTAACCATAAGTATTAAAAACAAGATACATGATTCTTCAACAGCTTGTCCTGCATTTAGATTTTCATTCATCATGAAGATCTTGGATGGAAGACTGTCAAATTTCACTTTAGATATCATTTGACCATTTCAACATGCTCAAACTGCAGTTTTTGTATTCCTAACTCTGTTAGCATGGATTATGATAAGAACTCCAACCTCTTCCAGTTAACAGCCACTCTTGCACAAAGGTGGTTCCAATTTTATGCAGAAACTAGAATGCACTTTCAAATTCCACTTCTTGGTCAAGTATACATGTATTTTTAAAAACTGTACTAACTTTAGTAATAGTTTACTATTACAGAATGAGATGAGAGGTCTGGTTCTCTGCACAGTAAAAATTGAGTTTGTTTTGCATATAATTATGTAGTTCTAATGAATCATAGCTCCATTCCAAAGCATAATAAACCCCAATGATTTAAAAAGTGTACAATACAATGTCACTTTGAAACAGTTTATGCTGCTAGTCACCTCATTGTTGAAAATGTAAAAATAGCACTCTGTGTTCAACCCTACAGTCTACTTTACTATCTGCCCGTAAAGCATACTTGATACTTTAATAATTATATTGGAAAAATTAAGCAAAAACCTTCAAACTCATTTTAAATAGGACGATGGAAAAAGATGACACAACTGAGTTAAAACTCATAGCTTTAAACTGCCTCAGAGAGCAAAAGGCATTTCAAGTTTTAATTATAAGTCAAGTACCCACTAGGTGTACTTGCAGTTTAAATTTTTGTTTGAAGGTTATACTACTGTACAGACATCCTTTCTCATCTGCCGTGGTTCACACTGAGATTTTCAAACTAGGGAAAACCTACTTCTTCTTGCATCTGAATATGTGTTAGGAAAGCAAGCTAAGGCTTGTAGCTAATAAACAATAGCTATTGATATACTCTCATGAAAGACAGTTAAGCAACCAACTCAAACCTCTTGTCTCATCGAAACTGTGTCATACAACAAAGTGTGACACACCAAGTAATATGAGTTTACATAAGCTTCTGAATGATCCAGAATGACCAACATTTTTTTACTTCTGTTCCATTAAGATTATTTTATCAATTCCACTAAGATTGGCTTTTGAAGATTGGATAACAATTTTCCTTGACACTTGGAAACGTGGAGCCAGGAAAACCTGAAAACAGCATGTTCTGCAAACATTAGCCCTTGACACATGAGACACATACTCATTGTAAACGTTCCAGAAAGCCCCAAAAGTTTCAGATCCTCTCCCGTATCCTGAAGGCAGAAGCTGGTAAATAAAAGCTAGTTATATGAAAAGGTTTCATTATCAGGACCAGATACTTTAGAAACTTTCTAGAAAGTACACAGGGAGAAAGAAATTTTCCCAGATTTTAAAGTTATATTTATATGGTTTGCACACAAACTTTTACTTGGCATCTGCTATTAGGGAAACCAATGCAGTGCAGAACTGTACAGTACTGACAGAAAAGATCAGCCATTACTTCAGGGTTGTGCCTAAAAGACAAACTAGCATTTATAAAAAAGAGGATTATGCAAAATTACCCATTTAGGCTTGGTTGTTTTGTTTGTTTGGGTTTTTTTTCCCCCCCGACCATCTCATTTCAGAAAAAAAAGCACAGGGTACAACTCAGGAAAAAATCAGAAGGGTAAAAGAAAACCATGGGTCTCACAGCTGTGAAAAACGGGAAGGAAAACAGTATAAATACAGTACAACAGTGATGGTCAGTACAGTTGGAAGCCTTTCACAGTGCCAAGGAGAGAAGTTACTAACAACAGGACCCAAAACTTCTTACAACTGTGATCATATTAAAGACTATCATTAATAGGAGAATGGTGATGAGAAAATTGTTACTAACTACTTTGACAATATTCAGGCTCTGAGGCACATTAATTGAGGCAAGCTTTAAAGTATTTTCTGCACTCCCCTTAAAACCCATCACACAGTTGTGAACTTCATCTTCAGAAGCTGCAGGAATGAATACTATAAGTTAACTTATTTAAAGTGGGCCCCGAAATTAAAAATGGTTAATTTTGCCTGTAGTTAAATTGCAGGTGTAATCTGTGCCTCAAAGTCCTTGAATTACCAACTGCAAAAAATCTGGAGAGTTTATGAAGAGAGGATTGTGTTATACTTACACTATTTCTTGTACTCTTTTCCTTATGCACCAAGCATTGAAAGAATGAGGTCTGGGAGGTTACTGACTGATCTGATGCCAGTGAGGTCAGCTTCATATTGGCAGAGATCACCACTACCCACTGACAGAGCATTTGGAAGAACTGTCCTATAACCATGGGAAACCATTCCAAAATGCTCAGTTAACTACCATTTAGTAAAGAAGAGTTCAGAAGCCTCATCCACACTTCTCACTCTATCACATCCTTAATTACTGAGTCATGCCCTGTTCCATCCTTTCAGCTCTTTCCTATCACAAACCTTCTGAAGCGAACTTAAAAACTTCTTGATGACCTTTGTGTTCCAGTAGGTTTGTTCCTCATTTTATTTAAATGAGGAGCAACTAAATAAATAACCAAATCAGTGACAATGTATACAGTACTAACTCACAGTCTACCTTAACAGCTCAGAGTTCTATCAGTACATATGATCATATGGTCATCCATATCCTGCTTTTTGATGGTAAACTATAGTCTACTACTCTGCCTCACTCTCAGAAAAGTCAGTGAGCAGCACACAAGAAATCATCTTTGGTTGGTGCAGAAAACCTTCACTAAATAATTAAAAAAAAATTGAACTAGGCTAAATTAACAGAAAACTAAGCTTGGTGGTTAAATGCCTCAAAATCATGTCACTTAGGATCAAAACTTCTTATGCCCCGTAAAAGCCTTTATGCTACAAATTTACAGCCTGTTTAGGTATGTAAGTAAGTGTATATCACCACAACAATAAAGACAAATCTAGCCACCCTCAAGTACAAAAGGCAACCCACCTCTGATAGTCTTCCCATCATACACTCCTTTCTCTGAGCGGTTGAAAGAGAACAAGAGAAATTAAGTTTTAACCAACTCTACCTGCCCCTAGACAAATACATGTTTCTCTTTGCCTTCTATGAAGATAGACAAGAATGGATAATGATGAGCTGGTGGAAGGAATTAAGAGTAGTTTTACATTGGGTGTTGTCTCTGGGCAACAGTTAACACTGTTAGCAGTGATTAACTACGTTAATTGTAGAAAATACACCTGTCAAACAAATTGCTTTTGAATGGTGCACCTCTATAGACATTAAACTTAAAATACAACTAGAAACATTTTAGCAAGTTTCACACTTACCCAGCTTAGATTTCTCCCACCAGATACAGTATCTCACTGTTCCATTCTAAAACCAATTGTGTCCAGAACATTACCTCTATTTTCAAACAGCTACTCACCAGTTTTCAGCTGCTACTGTTTTGAAATGTTTGAAAAGTACATGCCATGAGTGTGTAGGATAAGCAGGCATCCTTCACACACAACTAGCAGCCTCCTTACACAAGTATTTCAGTATTATTTATTTGAGAAACGTGAAAAAACATTTCAAAACTACATTTGTAGTGAATGTAAGATTAGGTATTTCTAAGGTTATTTCAAGACTGAGGTATCAGTAAGCATGATCTGCAGTTTTTATAGGCTTGGTGACAATGAATAAACTCTTTGCCAGAGAACAGAGATCCTACAGTAGACCTGGCTAATTTCTGGCTCACAGCTCCTTCTCTCTGAATTATAGAAAGATTTATAAAATTGTATTCAAGGATAATTTTGTATAAACAGTCAAAAGCATGTTTAAAACTCTATTTGTAGGGCATTCTTTCCTACCACCCTCCTGAAAGAATTAAAAATCTGACTCCACACATATATATAGACAGTTATTCCACATGACTTTCAAGAACAAAGCGAGTGGGAAAATACAGATACATTTCTAGAACAGTACTTCCAGTTACTAAGAGCTCTACTTTGTAGAAATATTAACAACTTACTTGTGGGAAGTTCTTTTCTTCATCATGCTTGCAGACACTCCTGCATGACCTACAATATAAAGGATGATGGAATTAGTGTAAAATAAAGTATGTATACAATCCCAAAAAGGCAGTCCTGTACAAGTCTTCCTTTCGAATGTCAAAATGTAAAGAATCCACACATTTCATGTTACGACTGATCAAAACATGGGCTGCCACAATGGGAGAAGGCTCTGTGGAGGCAGACACAGGCTACATGCTCATGAAGCTCAGTGATGAACAGGAGTGACTGACCACACTATTCAAAAGAAAGCTGAACTTCACACAACAGGCACCTGTGTATGGTCATTGTTCTAGGAAAATGGCTGTAACAGCTGAGACGATCAATCAGCCTCAACAGTCAAGTGCATCAACTCCCTGTGTAACTTTTCATCCTTGCATTAATCAAAAGGGTGCAAATACACACTGGGGAAGTATATACACATCTCAGCCTAACATAGCATATATAAACCAAACAATGAACAAAGCAAAAAGAGCTCTGAGAAAAGCAACAGGCTTGAATTGGCTCACAACACATGTATTGCTATCCAGCAACTGGGGTACCCACAACAAGAATTTGGAAGGGCGTACACACCCACTGTAGTGCTAAGTTGCCAGCCAGGTTTAACCCATAGTACTCATGATGATTATTCATATGATTGAGGAAAATAATGTAACTCCCATGTGTTTGCTCCCATGATAAAAGTTGCAAAAAACAGCTGCATCCCTTTGTGAGAGCTTTTATTTTCCCATCTCCAAACTACATTTTTATCTAAACCAGGGTATAATCCCCTAGGAATGGATGGCCTGTTTACAGGGGAAAAGGTCAAATCAGGTTGCCCCTCATCACAGAGGAGGCTCATGATTTAGCCCTAAGGACTGGGGATTCTTCTACATGCTCTGAACTGCAACAGGCAGGCTTGCCACAGGGTGGGCACGGAGACGGTGGTGGGAGAATACTCAAGAGTCGCAAACTGCAATGCTGAAATCTTCCATCTCAGACATGCTGGGCATATCTGAGGTTTAGGTCAGGGCAGGCAGCCACCAAGTCTCCTAGAGAAGCCTGGTCAGTCATGGGGCAGCCATGTGGGTTTTTACAGGGCTCAGAATTTCAATTATGGATGTTTAAAGTAACATCTACAGAGAACCATCTGAGTTTCTCTGTAAGTCTAAGCAAGACAATTATTTTAAATTTAACATTATGTGCACGTTAGAAGCATACCTTTGGAATATGTATGTTGAAAACTTTAATGATAATGGTAGTGTTACACAAGAGAGTCAAATACTAGAAGTACCATTAACCTTCAAAGTCTTAAAAAATATTTTATTTTTAGCATTTTCAAGTGTACATATATAAAAAGTTTTATTAAAATAATACCACATCTTAAGGATACAATACAAGCTTGTATCAGATCCTCAGTAACCTGCATTTCCACCTGTCATGACATCTGGAATATCTGTGTTTCAAAAATTAAGCCTTACAGGCAAATTACTACAGTAAAGATCCTATTTGTAATTTCTAACTGTTATAAGACAAACTGCATATTTCTAAAACCTATTAGATGGAAATTAAAAAGTATCACAAAAAGCTTAATTAGAAATCTAAAAGACTCTGGGACTTGACTACAGTTTTTCTGATCATCCTGTCAGCCTCCTCTTCTGTATATGAAGTGGCTGTATTTTATTAATACATAATACATTAAAACATGTTTCATTAAAAATACAGAAGTGTTTTATTAAAAACAAAATACTTAGAAAAATAAATCTGTTCTTAGAAAGTAGAGGAATTGCATCATCAGAACATGAACATACACATTTTATGTTTTACATTACTGGCTGATGAGATGAAGCTCATCAGCTCAAGTAGTTAAAAACACTATAGAAATAACACCCAGATACTCTGCAGAATGATTTGGCACAGAACTGGCTTTCTGTGTTCCACTCAGGGACTCTGAACCTGTGTATAAGAAGGGAAGTCCAAAGCATTTAGTCTTCCAAAGTGAAGAATAGGAATTCTAGACACATGCAGAACGAGTATTTACTACCGAAGCTGCAATAAACACAAAGGAGAAGCTATGCAGACCTCTAGAAATGTGAGTTTGCCATGTTCACTAACTTCTCACCTTGGGAACCTCTTATTTTTGACAGGATTCAATTTGTTCATTTACGTAGTATTGAGTTCTAAACCAAATCAACTAAGACAACTAGACCTTGCTCTTATGTCAGTCAGTACCTTAAGAAACCTCCCAGTTTGATAGACAAAGTTACAGCACTTGGATGTTAAATGCAAATATAACTAGATTTCAAGAAGATACCGTAACAAGTATTTGAAAGCCCTAGAACAAATCCATTATCAGAATGACTACAAGCCTATTTGCCAGAACTCACCTTTGTATTTTGCATGCCTGAATTCCATAATGCCTCAACGATTTGCAAACTACTTTTAAAGACATCTCAGCTTACATTATTGAACTCTGTATCACTTGACTTTGCACAAAATCCTTACATTTAGCATATTTGAGTAACACGGTCAAAATCAGAATTATCTGATAAACCTGCCTGAATCTTTCTTTGTCCAGGACAATTCCCTCAGTGCTAAGTTTTTCCACTGCTACTTAAAAGGGGCAAGAACTCAGAGCTACATCCACAGTTTGCAGCTGTATCTAAACTTCTGGGGAGGTGGGGAAGGAGGTGAGAAGGATGGCAGAGAGAGAGGCAAGCATTCAAAATGTCAACAGCACCCCTTTATTAGTTATCACTTGGGACAGCATCTTCCTTAGCGTTAACAAGGTATACTCAAATAGAACATCAATACTCCATGCAATCTTCAGTGAGGATTTTGAAATTAGGACAATAAAGAAGTCCTTTCAGTCACTGAAAAACAAGGGTGATGTCCAGACTAAATTGTTTCAAACTGCTTTTTCTCCCATTTGTTAGCAAAACTGCTAAAACAACTACAGATACTGTTTTTTATATATTAACAAATAATTTTAAAAATCAAGGAAATGCATTTTTATATCATAGGAAACTAGCTCCCCACTTGAAGACCATATATTACATAAGGCTCAAAACTGCCTCAATAGAGATGCACACACTTCTATCTGCTCAACAGCAGCCTGTGAAAGCTCCATTTCCCTAATAGGAGCCTACACTAATGTCCAATGATGGCACAAAAAGACAGTATGTTCCAACAGACACAAGCATCAGTAGTAAGAACATAATGAACAGTCCTCATCACACGGAGGAATAGGTACAGATCTCAAAGCACCTCTTTAACTATTATGTCTTCCTTGCAAAATACGTCATCTGACCCATGTCAAGACTCTTTTTGTTTCAAGCAGCTAATGCAAGGCAGTCTTTGAATGGCTGCAAAAATGTCTCATTTGAACTGGCAAAGCCCATTATAACCAATTCACAAGAAAAATATTTTAGAAATGTTGTTAAATTTTTCCTTTCCTTGCAGAAATTAGGTCGTTAATTGGCAATAATAAAATCCCTCTGATGTGTGAAGGTTTTGGTTTTATGCAAGATTAGAGGCAATAAAGCTCCAACAAAATAAAACAGACACAAAACTCTTTATTTGGCAAGGCATCACACATCTGCAGAAGACTATTCTTTCCCAATTTAGAATTGACAAAAGCTGTTATAGTTTCTTTGCAGAGATGTTTATTTGTGAGTGGCACGACAGTTTAATGAACAATACCTGTGGTGTTGTATTGCTCTGTCTTAATGACTTTAAACATTTTTTGAGAGAAAGTAAATTATTAACTACCTTTTAACATACACCTGTATTGCTGATCTTCTCTACCTAACGATTGTGTAACATAACAAAACAGTAACCTGGCTTACATAAATTCTCTTGGAAACCTCCAGTACTATCTAAAAGGCTTGGGATAGAAAGCTAGATTGCCTTACTCACTGTCAAATGCTCAGTTCAAAACAGGAAGGCATTTAAGAAAATCTCAAATGTTTCAAGGGTGGAATCTTCATGCAAGGCTTTCCACAGAAGAAAAACATTTGCATTCAAAGCATCCTGGGGCCAAGCAAAGTTTGGTCACAATCACAATGTGATGTCAAAGATGTTAATACGAATTTGAGAAAACAGAGTTATTACATTCTATACCAATGAATGGGTTTAAATTCACTTTCTTTAGCTCCTTTTACCTACGGAAATACATGTACTAACTAGAATACTCCATGAAATGCTGTATTTTAGATAACATTCAAAATACTCTGTGCAACTAAATTGCCCTGAACATAAAAAATAGAAAAATTAATATGGAACAAAAATGCAAGTAAATGGATTAGTCTTAGTCTTCTTGATAGGAAGGAGTGAAGGCTCAAACTTTCATGATCCGAGGAAGGAGAAAATATTTATACCTCAGTCACATCAAAGTATAAACACAGTTTTTAACAGGAAGTAAACACAAACTGTAACTCATAGACGAGAGCAACAGAATTAAGCATTTGTCACACAGTCAGTGTATTTTTGAGGCTAGGTTAAATTTCCTTGTCACAGATAATTAAAATTGATCCTTAAAATTCAACGGCAAAACTAGATACCATGTTTCTGAATGCTTCTACTTTAGACAAAGAAAAAGACAAGACTCACTAAAACAAAAATTCTGTCAGGATGTTGATTTCAAGAGAATTATACATGTCATTTCAGCTAGGAAGTACAGGAGAATAGGGAAAAGGATGGGAGGAGGAAGCTACTGGTATTTTAATATTTTTTTTTACTATCGTATCAGACAGAACCCTCCACTCAATACGCGAAAATCCATATGGACTCATCAAAACATACCACTGTATCTTATTTCTCTGGATGTCCCCTGTGGTTTAGAGGCAGCAGAAGCTGGATGCTTCATGTTACACTTCAGAACCTTCACAGTAGCAGCAGCAGGATCTAGATACACAGTAATTCCTCTGGTGTTTCAGGGACCGTTATCCTATTCACACCTAGAACTGCCCAATCTCAACTTTAAAGAGTGTGGGGAAAGAAGAGCCTTCGGGTTTCGGGTAGTTGCCTTGCCAGGGGAGCCCCCTGAGAGCCGAGAGACCCAGCAGCGCACGGCAGCTCTCTCGCGAGACAGAGGTTAACGTGGCGTCGGCGTTGCCGGGGCAACAGCGGCCCGGCACCGCCCTTCGCCTTGCAAAGGCCTGTGGGGGTGGGGGTGTGTGTGGTGGTTAGCGCGTGCGCACTGCTGACCCTGTAGCTCGAGCGGCCGGGGGCAGGAAGGTTCCGTCTCATCACCCGGGGACTGTCTCACCCACTGACAGTCTCTGAGACCACAGATTACCGTGGCCTCCACCAGGCAGAGGGCTCGCCCCATAACGAGTGTGGCGTCCCAGACCGAGGGCCTGCCCAGGAGTGTGGCTGTGCAAGGCTCTGGCAGCAGAGTGCCTGAGCCTGCTCCTGCCGGCGGATGGTGGCGGCAGTTCCACCTGTGTGAGACTGCCTCCACCAGGAGAGACAGAAAGGTGATTTTGGTTGGGGATTCCCTTCTCAAGGGAACAGAGGGCCCCATATGCAGACCTGACCCTACCCGTAGGGAAGTGTGCTGCCTCCCTGAGGTGCAGATGATCAGGGACATAACTAGAAAACTCCCGGATCTGGTTCACCCCTCTGATTACTATCCATTACTTATTGTTCAGGCAGGCAGTGATGAAATCTCTCAGAGAAGTCTGAGAAGTATCAAAAGAGACTTCAGGGGTTTAGGGAGGCTGATTGAGGGAGGGGGAGTGCAAGTGGTGTTTTCTTCCATCCCATTTGGGGCAGCGAAGAAAACAAAGTGGGCTAAGAAAGTAGAGGTGTTGAATAGGTGGCTGAGGGGCTGGTGCCATCTCAGGGTTTTCCAGTCATGGGGTAGTTTACTCAGCACCTGGCTTGATGGCTGTGGATGAGTGTCACCTGTCTCCAAGAGGGAAAAGAATCCTAGCCCAAGAGCTGGCAAGCCTCATTGACAGGGCTTTAAACTAGGTAGGAAGGGGGAAGGGATATAATGAGGCTTGCTAGGGTAGAGCAAGTAGCCTGTAGCTTTATACTAGATTCGAAGGGTGAAGAGGGTAAAATTCAATGAGATAGAGAAGGGCTTGGGGATGCTGAAATTCTACAAAATTGTAGGGAAATACCTCTAAAGTGTCCCATAGGAACTTCTAGGGACTCCTCAGGAGGTAGTATTGCTGACCCCTCCCTTCTGGAACGTTCTAATGTCCCTCTAGGAAGCAGTGGGAAAACTTCAGATTCCTCCCAGAGGTTTGAGGGAGGGCTCCTCAAAAAAGGTATTGAGTCAGAAAGCCCAGCTGAAGTGTCTTTACATGAACGCACGCAGCATGGGTAAAAAGCAGGAGGAATTGGAAACCGTGATGTCACTGGAAAATTATGATCTAGTTGCAATCACGGAAACATGGTGGGATGATTCCCACAGCTGGAATAGCCCTGCAGAAGGGTATCACCTTTTTAGAAGGGATAGGCTAGGAAGGAAGGGCGGGGGAGTTGCCCTCTATGTTAAAAAGTGGATAGACTGTGAGGAGCTCCCTCTGAGAAGTGGTCAGGAGCAGGCTGAGAGCCTGTGGGTCAGAGTTAGGGATGGGACTAATAAAGAACAGCTGGTGATTGGGGTCTACTACAGACTGCCTGATAACAACCTTCTGGTTCAGGTACTGGACAGAATGACGAGAGGCGATGCATTGCTGGACCTGGTACTCACCAACGGGGTGGGGGAGATCATTAAAGGTGTTAAGATCGGAGACAGCCTGGGCTGGAGTGACCATGCCCTGGTTGTTTGTGATCTCGAGGCACATGGGCCTGGTAAAGAGTGGGATCAGGGCCCTGAACTTTAGGACAGCAAACTTTAGGCTGTTTAAGGAATTGTTGGCTGAGATCTCCTGGGATGTGGTCCTTAGACAGAAATGTTGAGTAAAGTTGGTTACTCTTAAAGGGTGCCTTTCTGAGAGCTCAAGAGAGCTCTCAGAGGCAGGGGGGCAGGAGGCCAGCATGGCTAGGCAAGGACCTGCTGGTCAAACTGAGGGAAAAGAATGGCAAATACAAGCTCTGGAAGCAAGGGTGTGTAGCCTGGAATGAATACAGGGATGCTGTTCGGACTTGCAGAGATGGGATCAGGAAAGCCAGGGCGCAGATGGAACTGAACTTGGCGAGGGATGTTAAAAACAACAAGAAGGGATTTTACAGGTACATTGGCCAGAAGAGACAGGCCAAAGAGAACGTACCCCCCTTGGTAAATGAGAAAGGAGAATTGGCTGCAACTGATGTGGAGAAGGCTGAGGTACTGAATGAGTTCTTTGCATCGGTCTTCTCATAAGCCAGGATTCTTATAATCCTCAAGTCCCAGAACCTTGCATCCCTGGACCTCTTGGTGGAAACTGGGGGACTAAATCCCTGGCCCCTCCCACTGTAATGGCAGAGCAAATCCGAGACCGCCTCATGAGACTGAATGTCTACAAGTCTATGGGGCCGGATGACGTGCATCCCAGGGTCCTGAAGAAGCTGGCTGATGTGGTTGCTGAGCCGCTCTCCATCATATTTGAAAAGTCGTGGCTGTCAGGAGAGGTCCCTGGGGACTGGAAAAAAGGTCACATCACTCCCAGGGAATTACAGGCTGGTGAGCCTCACCTCTGTGCCTGGGAAGATCATGGAACAGATCCTCCTGGATGACATGTTGGAGCACATGAGGGAAGAGCATGTGATCAGGGACAGCCACCAAGGGAAGGTCGTGCCTTACCAATCTGGTGACCTTCTATGATGGAGTGACAGCATCAGTAGATAAAGGGAAGGCAACCGATGTCATCTACCTGGACTTGTGCAAGGCCTTTGACACAGTCCCCCATCACATCCTTATCTCTAAATTGGAGAGATGTGGATTTGATGGGTGGACCATCCAGTGGATAAGAAACTGGTTGAAAGAACAAAGACAAAGGGTGGTGGTCAATGGGTCTATGTCCAGGTGGAGGCTGGTGACAAGCGGTGTCCCCCAGGGGTCTGTCTTGGGACCGGTTCTCTTTAACATCTTTATCAGTGACACCGATGATGGAATTGAGTGCACCCTCAGCAAGTTTGCGGATGACACCAAGCTGAGTGGTGTGCTCGACACCCTAGAAGGAAAGGAAGCCATCCAGAGGGATCTTGACAGGCTGGAGAGATGGGCCCGGGTGAACCTTATGAGGTTCAACACTGCCAAGTGTAAGGTGTTGCACTTGGGCTGGAGGAATCCCAGACATAGATACAGACTGGGAGAAGAGCTTCTTGAGAGCAGCCCTGCTGAGAAGGACTTGGGGATTCTGGTGGATGAGAAACTTAACATGAGCCAGCAGTGTGCTCTTGCAGCTCGCAAGGCCAATGGGATCCTGGGCTCCATCAGAAGAGGGGTGGCCAGCAGGGACAGGGAGGTGATTGTCCCTCTCTACTCTGCCCTCGTGAGGCCCCATCTGGAGTCCTGTGTCCAGATCTGGGGTCCCCAATACAAGAAGGATGTGGAACTGTTGGAGAGGGTTCAGAGGAGGGCCACGAAGATGATTAGAGGCCTGGAGCACCTCCCCTATGAAGAGAGGCTGAGGGAGCTGGATTGTTCAGCCTAGAGAAGAGAAGGCAGCGGGGGGACCTCATTGCAGCCTTCCAGTACATGAAGGGAGCAGAGAAACAGGAGGGGATTCAACTTTTTAAAAGGGTAGATAATGGCAGGACAAGGGGGAATGGATTGAAGCTAAAGGAGGGAAGATTTAGATTAGATTTTAGGGGGAAGTTTTTTTACAGAGAGAGTGGTGAGGTGCTGGAACAGTTTGCCCAGAGAGGTGGTGGGTGCCCCGTCCCTGGAGGTGTTCAAGGCCAGGTTGGATGGGGCCCTGGGCAACCTAGTGTAGATCCAGGGCTGGAGGTTGGTGGCCCTGGGGTCCTTTCCAACCCAGACCACTCTATGATCAGTAAAATAAGTTCTGGCTCTGCCAAAAGATTTCACTGCAATCCTAAACAAGTCCCATCTAAGAGTGGGTACTCTTCTTAGTTCACTAAGACAGTACTGGAAGAATTTGCACTTGCTTTTAAATGGGAAGAAATACAAACTGTAATTCTATTTCCATGCTTTTACTGTATCTTTTCATCAGAATTAAAAATGAAAACTAGATTGCCCAGAGAAGTCATGTAGTATCCTTCTCTAGAATGATTGTGCCTGGACACAATCCTGTGCAACCTGCTCTAGGTGATCCTTCTTTAGCACAAGGTTATACTAGATGATCTCCAGAGGACAAGTCCCCTACCACTCTGAATAACAGAAGTAATATTAATGCTTAATTACATACTCCCAGAGATACCAAATAGTACCAGTCCCTGTACAGACCTTTGAGGGACACCACTTGTTACTGGCTTCCAGTTAGAGATTGAGCTGTTGACTGCAGTGCTTTAGATGCAGCCACCCAGTCAATCCTTACCCATATAACCATCCGTTCATCCGTCCTTCAACCCTGGATCTCTCCAACTACGTTGGTACCAGCTGTCACACTCATAGATGTGTTAGGTTGGATGGGACCTTTTAAAGGTCATCTAGTCCAAATCCCATGCAGTAAGCATGGACACCTTTAACTAGATCAGGTTGCTCAGCTTCATCAAGCCTGACCTTGCATGCCTCAAGTGATGGGGTGTCCACCACCTCTCTGGGCAACCTGTTCTAGCGTCTCAACACCCTCACAATGAATAGCTTCTTCCTAATGTCTAATCTAAACCTATTCTGCTCTAGTTTGAAACCACCGCCCATCATCCTATCACTACCTGCCCTTACAAACACTCCCTCCCCAACTTCCCTATACGTGCCCTTGAGGAATTTGAAGGCTGCTATAAGGTGTCCTCTGAGCCTTCTCATCTCCAGCTGAACAAGCCCAACTCTCAAGACCGTCCTTGTAGTCCTCTGATGATCCTTGTGGCCCTCCTCTGGACCCACTCCAAGAGTTCCATGTCCTTCTTATGTTGAGGGCTCCAGAGCTGGACACAGTACCTCAGATGGGGTCTCACCAGAGCAGAGAGGGAGAGGTGTTACTGTCATTAGTAATTATTTCACATAGAGTACTGAGTTCAGTAGTCACTTACTTGGGGTAAATCCTTAACATTCACAATAAAGAAATAAAAAAACCAACCCAAAACATCACCATGACCCCTTTTAAAAGTCTATAAAAGGTCACAAGGATCAGTGACGTGTTGTTACTTTGAACACACAGAACAATGGCAGGACTAAAAGTCATTCTTCCCTAGCAAATAACCTTTTAACATACAAGTAAGCAAGAGTATCTCTGCCTGTTAATAACCAAAATTCTCCTTCTGAGAAGCAGGAGAGTTGCCACCTAAACCACTCTGGTTACACTTCTCTCTTCAACACACTTTTAAAAAACATACCCAAACACCTAATTCCCTATGACCTTAATTTGTATCACATCACAAGATCTCTTTTCCAGCCATTAAAATCATCATTTTATAAACTCTGATGAACTCAAGGTACTGCATTTGCTGTTCTTTTCAAAAGGAAGAATTTGAGCACTATCAGTGGAAGTACTACTGTGATAAACAAGACAGTTCTGTCTCTTGCTCAGTAACGACAGCTACCTACTGCACGCTTTCCTAAAGCATATCCATAACCAAGAAATAAACAGCTGGTAATTCCAGGCTTCTCTCCCTCTCCCACCCCACTAAAAACAAACCAAAACCAGTAATAAAACCTATGTAGCCTCAGACCACCGAGTAAGATCAGAAGAAACAACAACAGCAAGATCAGCAGCTGTCTTCTCAAGAAGCCTGAAAGCCTGGAGCCTGAAAGCTGGCAATCCTACAGCTATGTCAGGAGTCGAGGTAGATGACGTGTATGATTGATGGCTTGTATTTAACTGAGAGCAATCGTACATTAATCAAATAAAGAAGCTAAGGAAGGACTTCTCAGTTAAGATTAAAAGCCTTCACAGAGAAAGAGATAAAGATTGTTACTGATGTATAGGGATATTAAAACACAAAAACAGAATCTAAAGCATGTCAGTTTTAATGACAATTTGGCACGGTGCCAGTTAACAGAATAACTAAAATGAAGAAATAATGTAAAATGCAACTCTTCAAAATAAAGACTATGAATTCCCTCCTTTTTAAGTCAAAAGAAAGCAAAATTTTCTTCTCAAAATATTTCAGGAAAATATCCTAGCTTAACCTTCTTTTTTGTTTCAGAAAAAATCCAGCCACATAATCACTCTCTTAAGTTTCACATTATGACACCTCAAATCTGTGTTGTAGTTTTGTGATTTGTGGCATGTCACACTGAAGTCATTAGAAAAAAATTCTTCTAACAGTTGCTTTAAGAACCCAGTGTCCAAAGTCTTTGAACTTGGGCCTGGTGCCCAGCTAATGCTTAGAAGTAAACAAGATTGAAACTAAGTACCGGGTCAAAACCTGCTCTCCTTTCTTTTCTCTTCCAAACACAATTCCACTCCCACAGGAATTCTGCTAGTACCAAGAGGAAGGATGAGTCATAAATTGATGAAATGAAACCTCTCTGAACCAAGTGTTTAAGATTTTTTACTGGGTCTCTCCTTAAAAACCATTTATTAAAAGTGTTTGCTGAAGTTACCATTTAAATCAGTAAGTTTTCAATGAGTGACAGCAAATTAACATGAATGTAATCTCATCAGAGGTATACATAGTTTTGAATGTTTCCAAACTCTTTCAGAGGAATTTCCCAGATTCAGTTGCTACAGTTCCTAATGACCTGTATCTGTTCTTTGAAAGCACCAGAATGGACTATTGCTTGGGTAGTTTAAAAGTTAACTGTACTTTCCCATTCATATGTGACAGTTTCTTGACATTTTTAGAAAAGCACCAATTCCTAATGGTTGGTGATAGAAATCATGTTGCACTATGCAACTATTAAGTCCTTCCCTGCATACGCCATTGGCTAGTGAGTTTTGCTGCAGCCTAAAGTAGGAAGGGTATTCCCCCTGCTTTGTAAAAAAACCCCACAAAGTAATTTCATAACAGAAAAAAATGACTAAATATAGAAGGCAATTTTACATTACCTAAGTTCAACTAAAAAGCAAGTAATTGTACACAAAAATAAACTTTAATCTCTAATGCCTCATCCTCAAAATACTGGTCTGTAGAATTTCTAACCTGCAAATAACAAATTCCAGTCTCTGTCCCACTGTAGCCCAAACAACACACAGCTGAAGTGGTCAGGACCAAGTATTAACCTACAGAACAGTTCTTTGTTGGTCACTGGATGCTTTCTTGCATCATTGCTGATAATCCTTACTACAGAACATACAAGACAGATTCACTAGTCTTTCAAGCTGCAAAATGCTGAGTAATCAGAGTATGCATTAGGTTGGAAGGGGCCTTTGAGGGCCATCTAGTCCAACCCCCTTGCAGCAAAGCAGGGACACCTTTAACTAGATCAGAGTGAGTCTAACTGCTCATAAGATAAACACTCATGTTTTGCATTTCTCTGAATAAAAACTTCCATAAAAATACTTTGACTAACCTATTCCAGTGTAGAGAGCACACATTAAAGATTAGAGAGCACATATAAAGTAGCAACATTATTTGCTTTTTGTAGTGTTTTCAAGAGGTTCTCTTTTACATTACTAGCTGATCAGCTTCTTTAAAACCATTAAGTTTTACACTTAGGTTATAAATATATGGTGAATTTATCTGTTTCAAAACTTCTGAGATAAACTAGGAATTATGCCCTTAATGTCAATGCCATCCTACAACAAAATTTATTTGTTCCTTACTAGAATTAAGTAACTTATAGCTCTAATGTTGATATAGTCTATATTAGATGCTTTTTAGATGTATGTCTGTACTACTAAGTTAAATTTACGTATGCTGTTTCAATTTATCAGCTTCTATAACAGTAATAAAATTTCTTTTAAAGTAAGAAATGTAATATCTTTGTAAAACCACTATCTTAATATTAAAAAACCCCAAGATCTGTAAAGTAAGAACACTTTTTACCCACCAAAACCAAACAAGGCCACCCAGAAAGACACCTCACCTGCATCAGCTCTGGACCGCTGACCTGGCGATTTTCCAAATGGGGTCTTCATTCATCTGTGTTTAAGTGAGCAGCAAAGCTGCTGGACTAGGGTGAAAATCCAGTTCTTCCCAACTCCCAGGATATCTTCTTACTCTTGGAATAAGACAACTACTTCCTAATCCACCATTCACTCATGAATTTGTCCTTCAATGTAGACAGATGCACTTTCAATTACAGTACTCTGAAAAACAAAACAGGTAAAATATAAATAGTTTGATTTGAGACTTGGTTAAGATAAGCATAAACTGGCTTGGTTTTGTTTTTTTTCTCTCACTTTAATGCTAGTTTTCATATTCAACAGGATGTTCCTTCATGTTGTTACTCTGAAAACATTCAGCAAACAGAGGGCAGGTAGGTAAGACAGCAACACAAGTACTAGGGCTGCTACTTTTCCTTAATACTCCATATCACATCAGTCAACTACATACAGAAAGAAAAGATTCATTGAGCTTAGTAGAGGGAAGAATGACTACCAGCTTAACAGAAACTGTACTACATTCACTAGAAGTAAAACACACATTGATCATCTCTGTTTATTGGAAACAAAATACCCTCACACCCACCTAGCAGAATAACTTTGCTTAATAGAAGTTTAAAAAAAAAACCTGTTGAAAAAAATCCAACATACAAAAGCCACCAAACCACTAATTCTACTGTAATGACTTCTCAGGCCACTGGTTTTTCAGTAAGTCACTGGTTCACAGAAGATCTGCAGAAGCTTTTGTGAAGCTTTTGGTGAGGCTTTTGGTGAGGCTTTTTTCCTCACCACAAGAAGGACATGGAGGTCCTGGAGCGAGTCCAGAGAAGGGCAACCAGGCTGGTGAAGGGGCTGGAGGGCAAATCCTATGAGGAGCGGCTGAGGGAGCTGGGGCTGTTTAGCCTGGAGAAGAGGAGGCTGAGGGGAGACCTTATCACCACCTACAATTACCTGAAGGGAGGTTGTAGAGAGATAGGTGATGGTCTCTTCAGCCAGATGACAGGTGATAGGACAAGGGGGAATGGCATGAAGCTGTGCCAGGGCAGGTTTAGATTGGATGTTAGGAAAAAAATTTTTACTGAAAGAGTTGTCAGGGCCTGGAACAGGCTGCCCAGGGAGGGGGTTGAGTCACCTTCCCTGGATGTGTTCAAAAAAAGGGTAGATGAAGTACTTAGGGATATGGTTTAGTTTAGGATGTGAATGGTTGGACTTGATGATCTTAAAGGTCTTTTCCAACCTTGTGATTCTGTGACTGTCTACACCTAAACTCATCATAGTCCTTTAGATGAGGGAGATGAGAAAATCTTTAAATTCTTTTCAGGATTTAACTACAGAAACTTGTGACCACCTGAAAATCTGAAGAATTACAGGATGCTTTATTTCAGAGTAACATTTTTAGATAGGAAACATCCAGATTAATTGATTACTTCAGGGTTAAGACAAGCAAGGTCAGGTAATCTTTTCAGTCTTATGTCCTCGAGAAGTGTCATTGCTGTAATCATGTTCTCTGTAGTTCATTAATCAATCAGTTCTGGTCTTTCTCCTTTTGCTTCAGTTTTGGAACCAGCTGTCTATTGTCACACCACACAGGGGTTAAAACCAAAGGAATGCTCTTAACTAGCTGTCGTGGTTTTGCCCCAGCCGGGGGCCGCACCCCACACAGTCGCTTGTACTTTTAAAAGGAAGGGGGAGGGAAAGTTGGGGGAAGGGGAAAAGGGAAGGAAGAAAGGAGGAAAAGAAACCACAACCTAGAAACCAGAACCACGCAGGTTGGGATAAGGATAGTTTACTAAACAATAACAGAAAACTAGATATAACAATAACAGAAGTTTAAAGCACAAAATAGATGAAACTGGTGATACACAATGCAATTTCTCACCAAACCACACAACTCAGGCCGCACAGCTTAGAGCCCGTCCCGGACAACCCGACCGCCCCAGAAACTGCACGTCCTGGCGTTGTCTCCCCCTCTTCCCCCCAGTCCCCCCTTATACCGAACATGACGTAACTGGTATGGAATATCCTCTTTGGCCAATTCGGATCACCTGTCCTGGCTGCGTCCCCTCCTTTCTCACTAGTAAGGAAGTATGCAGAGCTGAGAAAGGTCCTTGATTGCCCGGCAACAAATCGGAAAACATCAGGGTGCTATCAGCACTATTCTCATGCTAACACCCAAACATGGCATTCCATCCACTGCTAAAAAAAAAGGTTTAACTCCATCATAGCTGAAACCAGGACATTATCCACCCCTTATTCCATACCATTTACGTCATGACCAGATCCAACAATTTTCTTTGGGTACAACCAGTTTCGTGTTTCACACACCCATATATGTATGTACACATGTATGCACACATATGTGCATACAGATCTTATTCCCTCAGTCTGTGAATCATCCCTCTGAAGTTGTTGAGTTCATTTAGTCCATGATTTCCAGGCTCCATTTGTCGTAACAGTTTCTCAGGATAGTTGTATGTTCCATTGGCTCGTTGCACGCTGCATCTCAGGCTCTTGACTGATACACCTGGCATGGTCCATGCTCATAGTCTGTGGGTCAGAGTTTATTTTCAACGGGAGCAAAAAGTTCTTGAGAGGCCAGGCTTTAGTTCCATCATCATGGCACTCATTCTTCATTAACTTGTATGACTCCGGCTATAATGCTATGGTACAACATACAGCAATCATAACAATAATGAATATACAATAATGGATTATTTGGCAATTATTATAATTTCTACTTTATTAATTATATTGGCTATTCTCACCCAAAATCAAATCCCCTTGAGGTACACATCGAACTTCTCCATCCCTCTGCATTACCCACCAAGTACAGCCAGGTCCTTGAGCAAAAACAATTCCAGACATTGGTTTACCTTTGCCTGAAGCAGGAATGACCCAAACTCTCTTTCCCAATACACTCTTCATATGCACTACTGGCACTCTGTCTCCCTCTACAGTACGTGGAAATTTTGACTGGGCAGGGCCAGCCCGATTGGTAGATCCCCTAGAGTTAACTAACCACGTGGCTTGGGCCAAATGTGTATTCCCAATGCTTGAATGTCCCACCACACGTTGCTTTCAGTGTAGTTTTTAAAAGTCCATTATATCGTTCAATTTTCCCAGAGGCCGGTGCATGGTAAGGAATGTGGTACACCCACTCAATGCCATGCTCTTTGGCCCAGGTGTCTATAAGAGTGTTTCGGAAATGAGTCCCATTGTCTGACTCGATTCTTTCTGGAGTACCATGTCGCCAGAGGACTTGCCTTTCAAGGCCCAGAATTGTATTTCGAGCAGTGGCATGGGGTACGGGATATGTTTCTAGCCAGCCGGTAGTTGCCTCCACCATTGTAAGCACATAACGTTTGCCATGGCGGGTTTGTGGGAGGGTGATGTAATCAATCTGCCAAGCCTCCCCATATTTATATTTCATCCACCGTCCTCCATACCAAAGGGGCTTTAACCGCTTAGCTTGCTTGACTGCAGCACATGTCTCACATTCGTGGACAACTTGTGCGATGGCGTCCATGGTCAAGTCCACCCCTCGATCCCGAGCCCATCTATATGTTGCATCTCTCCCTTGATGACCCGAGGTATCATGAGCCCATCGAGCCATGAATAATTCACCCTTACGTTGCCAGTCTAGATCTACCTGAGCCACTTTAATCCTAGCAGCCTTATCTACCTGATGGTTGTTTTCATGTTCCTCCACGGCCCGACTCTTAGGTACATGGGCGTCGACATGACGTACCTTTACAACAAGTTTCTCTAACCGAGCAGAGATATCTTGCCATAAGTCACCAGCCCATATAGGTTTGCCTCTACGCTGCCAGTTGTTCTTTTTCCACTGCTGCAACCACCCCCACAGGGCATTCGCCACCATCCATGAATCAGTATAAAGGTAGAGCCTTGGCCACTTTTCTCTCTCAGCAATGTCCAGGGCTAACTGGATGGCCTTCACCTCAGCGAACTGGCTTGATTCACCTTTTCCTTCAGTGGCTTCTGCTACTCTTCTTATAGGATTCCATACAGCGGCTTTCCATCTCCGATGCTTACCCACAATGCGACAAGACCCATCAGTGAACAGGGCATATCGCTTCTCATTCTCTGGCAGTTCGTTGTAGGGTGGGGCTTCTTCAGCGCGTGTTACCTCCTCATCCTCTGGTGACATCCCAAAATCTTTGCCTTCTGGCCAGTCTGTGATCACCTCCACAATTCCTGGGCGATTGGGGTTTCCTATTCGAGCCCGCTGTGTAATTAGTGCAACCCACTTGCTCCACGTAGCATCAGTGGCATGGTGTGTAGAAGGAACCTTCCCTTTGAACATCCAGCCCAGCACCGGCAGTCGGGGTGCCAGGAGGAGCTGGGCTTCAGTTCCAATCACTTCTGAGGCGGCTCGAACCCCTTCATAGGCGGCCAGTATTTCCTTTTCTGTTGGAGTATAATTGGCCTCAGATCCTTTGTAGGCCCGACTCCAAAACCCCAGCGGTCGACCTCGAGTCTCCCCTTGTGCTTTCTGCCAGAGACTCCAGGTCGGGCCGTTCTCCCCAGCTGCAGTGTAGAGCACATTTTTAATATCTGTCCCTGTCCGGACAGGCCCAAGGGCCACTGCATGGACTATTTCGCGTTTGATCTGCTCAAAGGCTTGCTGTTGCTCAGGGCCCCATTGGAAATCATTCTTCTTTCGAGTTACATGGTAGAGTGGGCTCACAATGAGACTGTAGTTTGGGACATGCATTCGCCAAAAACCTGTAACACCTAAGAAAGCTTGTGTTTCCTTTTTGTTGCTTGGTGGAGACATAGCTGCTATTTTATTAATAATGTCCACTGGGATGTGACGACGCCCATCCTGCCATTTTATTCCTAAAAACTGGATTTCTCGCGTAGGCCCCTTGACTTTACTTCGTTTTATCGCAAAACCGGCTTCTAAAAGGATTTTAATTACCCTGTTTCCTTTTTCAAAAACTTCCTCTGCTGTGTTGCCCCATACAATGATGTCATCAATATACTGCAGGTGCTCTGGTGCTTCACCCTTTTCCAGTGTATTCTGGATTAGTCCATGGCAGATGGTGGGGCTATGTTTCCACCCCTGGGGCAGATGATTCCACGTGTATTGGATGCCTCTCCAAGTGAAAGCAAACTGTGGCCTGCACTCTGGCGCCAGTGGGATCGAGAAGAAAGCATTCGCAATGTCGATTGTGGCGTACCACTTGGCTGCCTTCGATTCCAATTCATACTGGAGCTCTAACATGTCTGGCACAGCAGCACTCATACCTGGAGTGACTTCATTTAGGCCACGATAATCTACTGTCAGCCTCCACTCTCCATTGGACTTCCTCACTGGCCATATGGGACTATTAAAGGGTGAGTGGGTTCGGCTGATCACTCCCTGATCCTCCAGTTGACGAATCAGCTTATGGATGGGAATCAGGGAATCTCGGTTAGTACGGTATTGTCGTCTGTGCACCGTCGTCGTAGCAACTGGCACTTGCTGTTCTTCACCCTTCAACAACCCCACAACAGCAGAATCCTCCGAGAGTCCAGGCAAGGCACACAATTGTTCAATTTCTTCTGTTTCCAAAGCAGCTATTCCAAAAGCCCATCGGTACCCTTTTGGGTCTTTAAAATACCCTCTACGTAGATAATCTATACCTAAAATGCACGGAGCTTCTGGACCAGTCACAATGGGGTGTTTTTCCCAGTCCTTCCCAGTTAGGCTCACCTCAGCCTCTAGCACAGTTAGTTGTTGGGATCCCCCTGTCACTCCAGAAATACAAACAGGTTCTACCCCTTCATGATTCGATGGCATTAGAGTACACTGGGCACCAGTATCCACCAGAGCTTTGTACTCTTGTGGGTCTGACGTGCCAGGCCATCGGATCCACACAGTCCAATAAACCCAATTGTCCCTCTCCTCCACCTGGCTGGAGGCAGGGCCCCTCTATTGCTGCTGATCATATTTGTTTTCCACTGGTTGCATAAAGGACTTAGAGGTCCCTTCAAAAGGATCAGGCACATCAGACATATAGGTAGGCCTTCCAGTTGGTCTAGGGAACTGCCCAGTAGAAACTGGTGCAGCCTTCTTCCTGGCAGAATCTCGTTGTGCAAATGTTTTACCCCGCAGCTCATTTACTCGTGCTCGAAGGGCTGAGGTGGGCTGCATATCCCATTTCCTCATGTCCTCTCCATGATCAAGCAGGTAAAACCACAATGTACGTCGTGGTGTGTATTCTCCCTCTTGGAACGATGGACGCTTTCTCCCAGTAGCTGCAACATTGCTCCATACGGGTTGGGAGTTGGACACATTGTTGTCAAGTCGTTGAACCAGTTTCTCTACTGCTGCAATGACGGAGAGGGAAACATTGTCTTGGTATTTCCGGAGTCGGCAGGCCACCTCATTTACGGTTGGCGGATTCGTATCATTCCAGTCAATTGCTGCCAGTGAATTGGTATACCCTGCTGGTGCACTTCGTACAACCTTACGCCACATATCTGGAGTGCATAGGACTTCATCGGGATCAGAGGGAAGCCGTGAATTGTCCAGATCATAATAAATTATCTCCCGTACAGCTAATTCTCTCAGGTGCTGGACAGATGTCTCTATGCTGTTACACTTAGGTGTCTGGCATGTAATATATTCCTTTATGGGATATCTTTCCTTCACACTTGACAGTAGTCGCCTCCAGAGGCTGAGGATTTCCGGCCTCCTCCCAATTGCTTTGTCAATTCCTCCTTCTCTAGCTAGGGATCCCAACTGCTTGGCCTCTCTGCCTTCTAATTCCAAACTACTGGCCCCGTGATCCCAACATCGGAGCAACCAAGTGATAATGTGCTCACTTGGGTGGCGAGTGAAATCTTTTCGAACCTCACGCAGCTCACTCAGAGTCAGGGATCGGGTAACAATCTCTGGTTCTGCCTCATCCTGATATCCTCGAGATGATCCCGGTTGATCATCATCCTTATCCGTCACTATACGAACTGATTTCTTTGTGCCTTTCCTCTTTTGTACGGGAGCAACAGACACTGGTGTGGATTGGTTTTTCAGATCATCTGCAGTGTCTGCTGTAGAGATTACAGTAGCTGCAGTGTCGGTCACAGGGGTTGCAGTAGCTGCAGTGTCAGCCCCAGTGGTTGCAGCAGCTATAGTATCTGCCAGTCTGTTTCCTTTCCCTTCTCCCTGACAGTGCTGACAGTGCTGCCTGCTATCAAGCAGTGTTTGATAAATAGTGGCCAGAGCCCAGCACAGTGCAGTAAGGTGTCCATCTCTGGGAAACCTACAGCAATTTTTCCTTAGGTATGCAGTCACTTGATCGGGGTCTTGTAGCTGTTCAGGAGTGAAATTCCAAACCATCGGGCGTGAGAAAGTACCTAGGTACTCGCCCATACTTTGCCACATGCCCTGCCACTCGTGATTATTCTGTCTCGGAGAAAGCTCTTCAGTGGTATTCATAAACCTATGCTTGATATATAACAAAAACTGAACCATCTGCACCAAACCTACCAATAGCAAAATGCTAGTTTGAATATCCCAGAGATATTGAAGATTTTCAAAAACTGCCCTAAGAGCTGTTGTATTTAGCCCAAAGGAAAAGAAAGCAGTGCCCCCACCATACCGGCTGCTGTTATTAACCCCTCCCTGTCCAAAGAATGGACAGGACAGCAAAACCTCATACAAGTACCAGCTTAAGCTCATGATCATCGATATTATTGTATCATAGACCGATATCATAAAATACACTATAATGAAGTATGGGAACAAATACGGGAGCCACAGACCTGAGAGAGTAAAGAATCCTGCCAGGATTGTATACAGCATGCGGTGGTTTTGCTGCCACAGCCTTGTAAATAAATACCACAACATCGTGACCAGAGATTGCTTAAACAACAGTGCTTATCTTAATTGCGATAGTTAGGGTCAGATCTACCGTTATCCCAACCGTTCGTGTCCCTGTTCGGGCGCCAAAATAACTGTCGTGGTTTTGCCCCAGCCGGGGGCCGCACCCCACACAGTCGCTTGTACTTTTAAAAGGAAGGGGGAGGGAAAGTTGGGGGAAGGGGAAAAGGGAAGGAAGAAAGGAGGAAAAGAAACCACAACCTAGAAACCAGAACCACGCAGGTTGGGATAAGGATAGTTTACTAAACAATAACAGAAAACTAGATATAACAATAACAGAAGTTTAAAGCACAAAATAGATGAAACTGGTGATACACAATGCAATTTCTCACCAAACCACACAACTCAGGCCGCACAGCTTAGAGCCCGTCCCGGACAACCCGACCGCCCCAGAAACTGCACGTCCTGGCGTTGTCTCCCCCTCTTCCCCCCAGTCCCCCCTTATACCGAACATGACGTAACTGGTATGGAATATCCTCTTTGGCCAATTCGGATCACCTGTCCTGGCTGCGTCCCCTCCTTTCTCACTAGTAAGGAAGTATGCAGAGCTGAGAAAGGTCCTTGATTGCCCGGCAACAAATCGGAAAACATCAGGGTGCTATCAGCACTATTCTCATGCTAACACCCAAACATGGCATTCCATCCACTGCTAAAAAAAAAGGTTTAACTCCATCATAGCTGAAACCAGGACACTAGCTGAGGGAAAAAGCATTCCTTAAGCTGGGCCTTACTGAATAAGGGAACATACATGGATGTGCCTTGAGGTATGGTAAGACATGCAGAAAATATGCTTAAATCTAACAACACTTGCCAATTCTTCCATGAAATGAACCCATTACATCTAGGAACATCAGAGCAACACAGAAATACTCTTCAGAAAAAAACAGTGGCAGAAAGACAAACGTTCAGGAATTTGCAGCCCTTAGAAAACTCTGTACTATAGATGGAAGAGCTGACTTAAGACATTCACAGTCTGGAATTCATAAGAATTTGTAAAATTAAAGTTAAAAATACATTCACAGGAGCTTAGGAGCTTTTCCGCATCTCAACTCTTCCTGAAATCTGCCAGTATACACACAGCAATGCTGAAAGATGCTAAGGCAACCGCAGAGCCAACTTCTTAAAAGCACTTGAAGGTGCAATAGGAAGCAATTAGCTTGCTTAACTACTGTACTAGCAGACGTTTTTCTACTAAACTAAAAAGTATTTTACTATGGATTACAATACATAAGCACAGAAGCATTACTGATTATGCAAACAAGCGCTGAATTTAGAGCACTGCTGTGATATACTACTATATTTGGTCTCAGAGGCACTGCATAAGCATACAAGGGACATTTTTTTACCCGGGAGAGCTATTAGTTGAGAATCAAGTGTAACCTAGTACTGCGTTTTTGTTACTTAAAAAAAAATAACACTCTCAAAAAGCCCACCAAAAACACACATAATAAACATCTTAAAAAACCCCCACCCTGTAAACCAAACCCCTACCACCACAAAACCACAAACTGAAAATCGTTCAGATTTCATAACTAACATACCCTTTTCAATAAGCTGTTGACCTGTCAAAGATGACAAATATTTCATAACACCTGTATTTATATATACTTCCTCCACAAGATTTCCAATTCAGGCCAGAAATATAAAGTACTATATAGATATTTTAGTTTCACTGGGTGTTAACTAGCTATATTTATAAAGGTAACGACAACACCACAAAAGTTGTGGTTTTCTACCAGTTAACTTTTTAAAGGTATGTCCCCAATCATTAGTATACCACAAATCAAAAATCCTATCTCCAAAAAGGAAAATTTTTTCCTAATCCTTTTAAAGTTTTAATTCACCTGCTACCAGTTAGTAAAGTGTGCTCTCTGAGCCTAAATACACAAGGCTACTGAAGTAAAAATGTGACTCAGCAGTTCAAACTGATTTTCTCAAAACTAGGCCACTAACTTGTCATCAATTCAAAACCTCACTGAAGGTTTTCGTTGAAAGCAAGTGAAACTTCCTAAAACCAGCATTCTCAGTTCAATTTACATTTCAGTTTCATACTGACAGTTCTAAAGATATTAACAAGGAAGGACAAAACCTGGTTTTCTGAAAATAAACTAATTCACTTTGAGAACATCTTGACTTTTAAAGCCCATGTAACTGTCTCACTACTTGATTAAAAATAAACCCAAATCCATAAAATTTCGTATTTTTAAATATGATTAATAGCAAAACATTTAATGTCATCATACAATATTTTTAACTCCTAAAATGTAAAAGCACCCAAGAAAAAAACACATAAAGTTCAAACCCTTTTATAAGTAAAGGGTAAGTCTTGAAGCACTGCATGTTCCATATAAAAGCAGAAAGTTTTTAACATGCTTCTTACACACTCAGTAGCAATGAGCTATACTGTTAAGAGAAGAATTTCCTTGTTTAGATGCATAAAGGATGAGTTATGAAAACTTTTTAGGTCAATTATATCAAAGCAGCAGTTACAGCCAAACCAATGCAAATAGCTTTTCTGGATGAAAAGTGATATGTTCAAACCAAGTTATACTAGTCCTTATAGACTACCAGCAACTTTCAGAAGAGTATCTTTGCTATCTACCAGTTAGGCACTAATTTCTCCAACACCCAACAGTACAGGTCATCAGCAGTTCAAGTTTCACTTAAAGACTGGCATTCTTTTGACTCATCATCAGCTGCAACTACTCACTAGCCCAGATGTTTTGCTTTTACAAACCTTGCTACATCACAGCACACTCATAAAGAAAAAACCAAACCAACAATGTGGAAATTAGGTGACTTTTTCCAACAGTGGAGCGTTTCACAGAAGGTTGGTTAAGTGTTAGACTAAAAAAAAGGTGTTAAAACTGAAAATGCAAGCACTGCAAACTATCAATCATACCAGTTTTAATAATGTCACGGTTTAATCCAGCAGGCAGCTAAAACCACCTCACAGCTATTAACTCACACACACATTCTGCCCTCCTGCCAGCAATGGGATGGGGGAAACAAGCAAGGGGAACTTAAAAAAAAAAAAAAAGGTGAAAGTCATGGGTTGAGATAAGGACAGTTTAATAGCACAGAAGAGCAGGACAGTAATAATAATAAAAAAAGAATATACATAACAAGTGATGCACAGCACAATTTCTCACCTCACGGATCTGATTTCAGCTGGTTCCTGCATCTCACTGCCTTCTCCTGGCTGTCCACCCCCCAGTTACATAGAGAACAAGACATCATTGACATGAACACCCCCTTTGGCCAGTTTGTGTCACCTGCCCTGGCTGTGTCCCCTCCTCACTTCTTGGGTGCACACTTTCCTCCCCCTCTTACTCATTAACACAGTGGTGTGAGAAGCTGAAAAGCCCTTGACTGCTTCGCAACAACTAAAAACATCCGTGTTAACAACATTGCTCTCCTCCTAAAAACCAAGCACCAGCTGCCAGAAGGGAAGATAAATAACACTGTTGTTCTGGAGTCAGGAGGAGGCACGCTATTAAGATAGCTACCTCCACATTTTGCCTTCATGAACAGAGAACAGTATCAGTTTGCAGAGGCACAGATAGAGGGGTGAAAGATAGGAAGCAGAGGGAAAGTAACGGCACGTGTTGCTTCCATCTCTCAGACACCCTTTGATGCTAGCTGCGGGCTGACACCACCCGCGGAGGCCTGTTCCGCGGCCAGCGGTAGCAGCGAGGAGGCCTCCTGGCACCACCTGCCGGGCTCCAGCGCCTGCGCTTCGCCAGCAACTGCGTTTCTCCCGCCTGCGACTCTCCGGCGCTAAGTTTGCTCTGGTAGCAGTTCGAAGCAGGGGGGGCATGTCACAACTCTGCCACAAGGCTGCTCTGGGGAAAAAGTAATTCTGAAATGAAACGCATCAGCTGCAGAGACCCCTTTATAAGCAGTGCTGTGGTTTCGGTAACTCAAGCTCAGAACTGCTGGTACGTTTCAGCTGAACTAAGACCGTGGTTTCAGCACGGAGTTCGAAGAAGCATGTCATTTAGACTCCCTAATTCCTACCATATGAACAGTAAGTCTCCTCTACCCCCCTCCCCAACATCAACGTTACATTTTTATTTCCTAAATGACAGGGGAAATAACAATACAGTACCCATTTTCATTTGTGGTGGGTTTTTTTTTTTACCTTCCTCATAAAAGCCCCCAAACACCTTCCCGTGGTATAAGAATTCTGCACCAAATTCCAAATTTGAAGTATCCTAAAGTCTCATCCAATATATTAGTTAAGAACTTCTGTTAATCCTGTCACGAGGGCTTTGTGTGGGTAATAACATCTCAGAAGAAAAAACGTAGCATGTAAACTCTGAACGTGTGTGATTTACAAACAGCGGTGGATTTATGAGCTGAAAGACTCCAAATCAAGTACTGTCCCTTGCCTATAACAGCTTCTGTAGTTTTCCCCCTAACACATAGATGTGTTATATTTGTCTACAGTTGTACAGAAACAAACAGCACAGGCAAGGGACTGCATGTGCATACAGACACACACAAATGCACATGTATTTTGCTGGACAGGGCTTTGATCCTGCCTTTGATCCCACGGCAGGGGGTTTGGACTGTAGAAATGGTCCTTTCCAAACAAACCATTTTATGACAGAAAACCATGAATAAAATTAAGCTATTTCCATGCTACAATGCTATAGTGATCTGACTGCAAAGTATACAGCAGAAGATTGAAAGAATCTGAAATTTGTGCAAACTGTCTCCTATTGAAAAGGTTTCTATCAAATAAAGTTATTGATAATGGACCTGTGTGGAATAATCACCGGGGTAGCTTAGAAACTAAACTTATGTTCACATTTGAAAGAAAGGTTCAGTATTTAAGAAACATTCCAGGGTGATAAGCAACTGATATAGCAAGCATCCTTGTCACATTAAGTTCCTAAACATCCTTCCTCCCATTAAGTTCCAAGGCATTCTTGAAAGTTGGTAACATCAGGGGAGCTTGATGTTTTAACCCTGAGACAGCTGCATGGAGGGTGGAGCAGAGACATTGTGGACAGGCTCTGTGATAATATGGGAATTTTAAATGGAACTGACAAGCTGCATGTTTGCTATCCTGAGCCAACAATTTGTCATGTATTTGACAAAATGCTGTCCTTTACTAAACTTTGCCCATTATAATATCATTATAATAGAAAAACAAACTTCCATCTGGAAAGCTACCTGCCTCCAAGGTGCAACCACCCCCATGGAGCATGTGCTCTGAATTTAGTTAGTCTACACCTTTAAATGCAGAAGTGTAGGAATTTCACAGCAATTGCAATAAAGTTATGTATGACTAGAGTCACTCAAGCTCCACCTTGGAGATAAGAACACAAAAACAGCATAAGGGAGAGAGGATATTAGGAAAGATACCATCGCATAGGGAAGATACCATTGCCTACTATTCTGACTTCTGGGACCAGTTGACAAGCTGAGTCTCTTTGCCCCCACATCGGGACGCCTTTGGGTAAGATTCAAACACTTGGTTACACCAAGTGCTTCCCCAGGAAACCATAAATCTCCATACAGCCACTGTATATATCTTCTAATGCGTTTGTGGTTATGCTGTGTTACTAATACCTTTGGTATTTGCATGTGCTTTGCAGACAGGGAATTCATCACTGGCAATCCAAAGAACCTGTGTATCTCTTGCTTTAACAAGCTGCACGTTCATTAAGCTAACCATGACAGTTCTTACTGAAGGAGACCAAACTCACTAACTGAGGCTGTGGTAGCAGTTCAAGGAACACAACTAGACTGAAGGAGTATCATGTTATTTGTGCATCTGTAACTGTGATAGTTCAGTACACCGAATGTGACCAGACTTTGAGTGACAAATTGGGCATTGCTCCAAGTTACCTCAACCCTTAATGCAACAGACCTGCAAATACTGTAGAGTTTCTGCTAAAAAGGAAGCTGCACATGTACATTCAAAGTCTTGGGATCAGACTACGGGACTTCGTGATTATTCTGGAATTGGGTAAAAAGCTTTTAACCTTTCATCTAACTTCTGTACTTTAACTTTGTGTTGATAACACACAATGCAAGAGACAGTCCACTGTAGTTTCTATTTACAAATAATGATTTATTGAAACATTTAATCAGAAATAAAAGGACAGACCACTTACCATAATATAGAGCAAAAAAAGCTTTTGTTGACAAGTTCTGAAGAGAAGTTGTTCATATTACAGCATAAAACCAGGCTAGCTGACGTAATTCAGGAATCCTAAAAACCCTAAAACTGCTATAGTAGAACACCTATGAAGAGTTATTATTTTGAAGAATTGTTCCATTGGTTCAGAATTAGATGGGAAACTTTACAAATGATACTACTCTTCTATCACAACAACCTTTCAGCACGAAGATCTAGCCAGAAATTTTTTCAGGTCTAGTGTGGGTTGGTTTTTTCCCTGAGTAATCTTCATTAATGTGCAGCATTAGTACAGTTTCACAAGAATACATGCAAGTGATAACTCTTGAAGACTTGCATTGAAAATCCTTACACAATGAAAAAAAAGAACAGTCAGAAAGAAATCTTTGAAATCTAGTTCTCAGTGTTGTCTATCCCTTTTTTCCTCTTTTATTAGCAAAACATAGCTGTTACTGAGACACCAGTATAGTTCTGTATTTGCCTCATGACATAGATCATTAAAACAGTCTGTCCCAATTATTTCAATTTAGCATTTCAGACCTCTTTATTTTGGCAATAGACAGGGTATAATGCAACTGCTTTGTAAAGGCAGCTAAGAACTTCGCCAGTATTGTAAAGCAGTATTTTAAGCAAACTTTTTTTTAATTTCAGGGACTTAATGACCACCCTCAAAGCATCAGAGTATCATCTTCTAAGATTGATTTTCAGGACTCCCACACTACAGTTCTGAATTGTAATAAAAGCACCAGTAAAAAGGGCAGGAAAACACAGGATTCCTGGCACCCATGTCAGAACACATCTTTAAAACACTGTTACAGGTGAAATGCTAAAAAGATTTTATTCCCTCAAAAAGTTAATGAAACACTTTTTAGCCTTGTCTGCACTACCCTCACCTGGGTGTCATGGTGGATGAGAAACTTAACATGAGCCAGCAGTGTGCTCTTGCAGCTCGCAAGGCCAATGGTATCCTGGGCTCCATCAGAAGAGGGGTGGCCAGCAGGGACAGGGAGGTGATTGTCCCTCTCTACTCTGCCCTCGTGAGGCCCCATCTGGAGTCCTGTGTCCAGATCTGGGGCCCACAATACAAGAAAGATGTGGAACTGTTGGGAGAGGGTTCAGAGGAGGGCAACAAAGATGGTTAGAGGGCTGGAGCTCCTCCCCTATGAAGAGAGGATGAGGGAGCTGGGCTTGTTTAGTCTGGAGAAGAAAAGGCTGCGGGGGGGACCTCATTGCAGCCTTCCAGTACCTGAAGGGCGCATATAAACAGGAGGGGAATCAACTCTTTAAAAGGGTAGACAATGACAGGACAAGGGGGAATGGATTAAAACTAAAGGAAGGAAGGTTTAGATTAGATATTAGGGGGAAGTTCTTTACAGAGAGAGTGGTGAGGTGCTGGAACAGGCTGCCCAGAGAGGTAGTGGATGCCCTGTCACTGAAGGTGTTCAATGCCAGGTTGGGATGTGGCCCTGGGCAACCTTGTGTAGATGGAGGCCTGAGGTTGGTGGTGGCCCTGTGTGGTGGTTTAGGCCTGGCTGGAGGCTGGACACCCACCAAAATCAGTCTATCGCTCCACTTTTCAGTTGGACAGAGGAGAAAATATATATTGAGAGGCTCAGGAGTCAAGATAAGGACAGGGAGAGGTTCCGTAATCAACGTCATGGGCAAAAGAGACTCAACACAGAGTGAAGGAAAGAAAACTCTCTAATTTATTACACTGTACTGCACACACAGTGAAACCAGAGTCAGATAATGAGAAAAATTCATTCCCCCCCCAGCCTTCTCAGCAGACTTCCCTTTAGTCATGATTTCGCTGCCTTCTTCCCCCCATCCGCATTGTGGCACAGGGAGGGGCAGGGACTGGGAAAATGGGGCTTTGGTCAGTTCCTCACAAGTTGGTTTCCTTCTTGTCCAGGGGCGGGGTGGATATTCATTCCACACACCCTTCCCCTGCTGCACCGTGGGGTCCCACCCACAAGACACAGTCCTTCCTGAACTTCTCCAATGTAAGTCCTTTCCCACATGGCTTCAGCTCTTCACCAGCTGCTATGGCGGGCAGTAGTAAATCACAGTGTCTCTCATGCCTCAGTGCCCGTCCTCCACGGGGTCACCAGCTCCACCACCGCTCCCCGCCAACAAACCTGCTCTGGCCCAGATCTCTCCCTTGCTCATCTCTGTGTCTCTGTCTCTCTCCACAGGCTGCAAGTTCTGGCAGGGGCTTGCTCCAACATGGGTCACAGCATCTCCTGTATGTCTCCACCTGCCCCAGTGTGGAGCCTGTCCACAGGCTGCAGGTGGGGCCTCTCTTCCATGGGCTGTGGAGGGACACCTGCTCCACCATGGGTTTCTCCATGGGCTGCAGCAGGGGCAACTTTCTCTCCAGCACCCGGGCCGCCGCTGCCACCGCCCCTCCCCCCCCCCCCCCCCCCCCCCCCCCGCCTTCCCTCCCCAGCCTTGGTGTCTGCACAGTTCCTTACATCTTCTTCCTCCCTTATCTGGTGGCAAAATGCAGCTGCTTGTGTTTTTTCCTTCCAGCTGTGATTCCCAGAGGCTCTGTGACCATCACAGATTGGCTCTGCCTTGGCCAGCAGCAACTCTGGCCTTGAATCAGCTGATGTTAATTCTCTGGGGCCTGCAGAAAGCTTCTAGCTGCTGCTTGCAGCAGCCATCTCTGCAGCCCCCCATTCTCTAACAGCACCCAGCTAAGCAAAAGTGTGACACCCTGCCTGTGGCAGGGGGTTGGAACTGTATGATCCTTAGGGTCCCTTCCAACCCAGGCCATTCTATGATTACATAGTCAGTTACCGTGGGAGATGCAAGGTACAGAAGTGTGTTTTAGTGTGCACTAGAGTACACACCCATCAACAGCCTGGCACACAAAAAACACAGCCAAGCAGGATTTTTTACTTTCTATGGACAAGCACCATAAAAAAAATCCAAACCAAACAAAAACCCACACAAAAAATCCACCCCCACAAAAAACCACATCATGCTCTCACCCCCCAAAAAAGATTAAAATCTGGAGTAATCACATTGGACACTCCCATCTTGGACAACTGCTCTTAATTACAGGAAGAGCACACTATACCCTGTCTGGACATACTCTGCTGGCATCTGTTCCTTGACAAGTCCTGGATTACTGGGAGAAAGATCACTTTCAGGCATTTAATTCCTAAAATGATGAGTAAGGTGTTTGTCTCAAACATTCGTAGGTGGCACACAACCATAAAACATGAGTTTTCCCAAATGGTTTTGAAGAGAACAGTTAAAGGATCTGATGACTAGTGATACATCAGTGAAACTTACTAAATTTTAGCTGTCTAGAAATTAAGCACTGACGGAGGCAAAGGAAGCACTACTTTTCTGAAAGTTTAGGTATCTAGAATTGAACTTCTGCTTTTTAGAAATACACCAAAGTGGTACATTGTAAAGTGCATCTAAATCCTACTGCAATCAAAGGATTATTTCAATTGTTCTGGTCAACTATACATTACAGTGACAGCACTGCCTTCTCATCTGTTGGCTTGACATTTTATGTTAGTCCTCAGTATAAACTCCATCACCAACGTAAATGTGGAAATCTGGCCTTGAAAAACAGCAATCTCCACAAGCAGCATACCATAAACACAGGTCCAAGGGATTCCCTATGAAATGCACTGCATTTACAAATATTGAAGATTTTCCTCAGTGGGCCACAAGCGGAACTGGAGAGTAAACAGTAAACTGTCCAAGATAAAATGTCCAGTAATGACTAAACTAGCATGTCAGCCGTTAACCTGGCAGAACCTAATAACCATTTGACAAATAGCTATCTGAACATCTGTACAGCAAAAAGAAGTACCTCAGATGTATTTCAATTTACCTTTTTTTCCCCCTAGAGTTAGGAACTCTATTCTAGTATTATATTTAACTATTACAGGTAGTTAGCGTAACTCTTGACCATTATAGCAGCCAAAAATTGTGGACCACAGTATTTCCAGCATATTCAAACACAGGACTTTAAGTATGTACAAACACATCATAAAAGAACGAACTGGTATTTAGCTTCAGGGTTACAAAGCCCCAGGTTGTACCAGTCAAGTTTTTGTGTTTATTCTTCAGTGGGGCATGAAAAAAGCCCTTAGAACAAATTGTACAAAGACTCTTAGCAAACAAGAGCACAAGTTGAAGCCTGATCCATTAAAGACCTTAAAGTATTTTCTAAGTTTCCTCCATACAGCGTAGGTAGGAGTCTCAACATAACCTGTAAGAAATTCCATTATTAATTCTCCAGTATCTGTCCAAGTAGTTCAAGAAATCACTGTGTGGTAAGCTTTCACGCGCAGTTATGATACTGAAACCACAGGCTAGAAATCTACAGAGCTATGAGACCAATGCATAAAAATCCTCCCATTAAGAGATTTCTTTTCTAGCACGAAATTAAGATCACCAATTGAAACCATTCTATTATTCTGGGATAAAGGGTAGAAATGCTCAGAAGTTTAACAGCACCTTGCCTGTTAACTAGTTAAATGACCCACATCTTTATCCTTGCTGCCTTCACAAATGGTGGTCAGAGAACTACTTCTAGAGAGCACCCTTACGTAGACGTTACGAAGAAAACATTTAAATGCTACACAGGGTAAGTAGTTACCTTACACAGACTACCACCCAGAAGTTCTGAGATTGAACTGGATGTCTGCCACTTAACATAGAAGGATCTGTAAATATTCTCAGAGGGTGACATGCCTCAGTGTCATCAACACTTCATGCAGCAGCAAAATCTAACTGGCAAATAATTGAGAGTGATGGTTTTGACACTGATACTAAGTAAAAGTTTTCCAACTAAACTTTATCACTTGTGTTATATCAGAATCACTTTATACATCATTCAAAATTGACTAAAACTATTCAGATTCTGGTAAGACATTAGAGCTGTAAAATGAATGTGGAAACAATAACCCCAATGAGTACGCTTTTGATCAGCAAAATCTCATAGAGAAGCTTGCTTCACAACATGTGTTAAAACTGTTTTCTCTTGATCTTATTTCAGCAAATTCTGTGCCACTAAGAACACTGGAAAACACAGCCCACAATCAAATCAAAGAACTGCAATATGAACTGTTGTACCCCAAAGTGTTGAAACTCTAAGATAACAATGTAACCAATGTTTAGATTTTACTTAGATTTCTTATTTCAGAGTAATAAAAGCTGCTCAAGGAACATTCAAACTAAACACAAAGCAAAGAAGCAGTGTGCAATCTAAACTATTTGAAGCTTATCTACATGTTACATTTAAGAAAAGTACAATTCAGAAATCAAACCATCTATACATCAGTTAAATGCAAGGGTTTTTTTGCATACAGACACCTCTTGATAAGTAAAAAAAGGCTTCTGGATGATTTTAAAATTTTTAAGCATTTCATGTATCATTACAAACTTTTTTCCTAGTAGGATCCTTAGATTTTGTTGCAATGCATTACTATTTATTGAGGTAAACATTAAAGACAAAGTCATGCACCTCTTATAACTGTTTCACTCTAATCACCTGTGCCTTTCTTTACAGAAACACAATTAATTCTTTCAGTGTTCTTTAGAACTCTGCTCTTCCGTCATTCCACAGCATTTAAAGTACACAGATTTAGAGGAGAGATATGACTTATTGTGTATGTGCATTCAAGCACTTCTTTTGAGGGTACCAGGTTAAGAGGTCTTTGCTGTCACCAGCTAGCTTGCCTGGCTCTGCCCACTTTTATTACACATCTGTTACCCTTCCAGATTTTCTAGGTCTCTTCCCCTGTGAGAACCACCTGTCACTCTATCATGGTTCCTAAAGGTATCTGCTACTCCAGATTACTGGATTAGAGCAAGACAAGAAGGCTCTTTCTTTTTCCTAAACTTTAAAGGCCTTATCTCCCAAGCACTGCCCTGTGTTCTTTCTGCATTGTCCTTCTCCGTGACTTCTCTCTGCAGTCTTCTTTGCATTTACCTAAGTCATTTTACCACTGCTCTATAGACATGCCTCCTCGTGGTGTCTCATGGAGGGCTACTTGTTACAAACAAGTTTAAGCCAGCACCTCTGAAAAACTCTGCATTTCAGGGAATAATGAAACTATTTTAAAAGCATAAAGCAGAACAGATAACAAACAAAAAGTCTCACTGGTCACCTTCAGCAGCACAACAAACAACACACTTTGAATTACAGTTGTAATCCTATCCAGCCCATGTAATACTGGATAGAGAGAAAACATAGAGAGGGGCTTAGGGAGCTGTGAGGCAAAACCCCAGAGGGTGTCTGCTAAGCATGCATGAACAGGCATTGTCCAGTGCTTATTGGCTCACAGTTTAAGTTCTTCATTATTAGTTAACTAGGGTTTTTTTTTATTAAGTACAAAGCATACACAACTGCATGCAGCAAAAGAAACAACTATACTCGTTAATTCAAGTAATCACTTTATGGGTTTAAAAGGTTGAAGAGCTCTAAACCCAGAAAGAAATTCACTTATCACAGCTGACCACAAAATGCAATGATCACATACAACAGATAAGCACTTTGCATAAATTAAGCAAGGGATGTTCTTGAGGTATACAGAATATGTAAGATAAACAATATTTCCAGAGAAAGGACAAGCACAGGGGTTTGTTTTTTTCCCTATTTTAGTGTTACAATCAGCAAAATAATTAAAGGTATCAGTTGTAGATCTACAGGAAATCCATTCCTGTTCCATGTAGGCAGGGAACAGTTTCCCTTTTACAGGAGGCAATCGCATAATACTGTTCTGTCTGACCTGCTTACTATTAATTGCTTTGTTGTAACAATATAGATATGTAAGTATATAACTACTAACTGCACAGGAGTTTCATCCCTGTTGTCTGCAGCTAAAGAAGTTTTCAGAGCAGGAAAAGTTCTCACTTTTAGTTTTATTTCCAATAGTATCTTTTATCACAGTTAAAACACTACTTTTTCTACTTTACATTGCTTGCAACCTGTGACAACAAATACTACTGGTATTAAAAATGCTTCAGGCATTGCCAATATCCTTTCAGAGGCCAAATATTCCAGCCGTGAACAATGCACTGAGCACTTGGTCCAATTTTGCAGCAACTCAGCATCTCCCTCTCATGCCGTTTTTACAGGATCTAAGTACTGGGTTTCTCTACTAATTAATTATAGCTGTTTCTAGAAGGCCCCCAGAGTCACAGTATTATACAATACGTACTGTAGATGTTTTGGGTGGAGTGGGGGGTTGGAGAGAGGGGAGGGAGCGTCATGAAAAATTACTGTAATTTAGTGTTAGGCATGTGAGTTGCACCTCTTTACAAAGAGAGTCATACATAAGGCTGGGTCTTGCTGGTCATCCAAAACAAAATCGAACTTCTCTAGGTTTCAATGTCAATGCTGAACAAGTCTCCAGATCACCTGCTCTAACACTCAACATATGCAATCGTGTACTTTAAAACCCTCTATTTACATTATGGTTAACATCTGCCCACCTGTAAATCTGGCTGGAATCAAGTTCCGGTGCTGAGGTGGTGTGGTTTTACACAGCAAGGTTCTGGTAGAGAAGGTGGGTGGGGGGCATTGGCAGAGGTGGTTTCTGCAAGAAGCAGCTAGAAGCTTCCCCCAGGCCCGACAGAGCAAACACCAGCTGGCTCAAGGCCAGAGTCGTTGCTGACCAAGGCCGAGCCCATCAGCGATGGTCACAGCGCCTCTTGAAAAAAAACCTGCAAAAAATTTTGCTGCCAGAGAAGGGAGTGAGAAGATGTAAGGAGCTGTGCAGACACCAATGCCAGTGAAGAAGAAGGGGAGGAGGCAATCCAAGTGCCAGAAATTCCCCTGCAGCCCGTGGATAAGACCATGGGTGAAGCAGCTTCTCCCCCCACACCCCATGAAAGATGCCAGGGAGCAGAGACCCAGCCTGCAGCTGTGGAGAGGCCCCAAGCCTGAATGGGTGGAGACATATGGAAGATGCTGTGACCCGCACTAGAGCAAGCCCCTGGCAGCAGATCTGCAGCTAGTGGAGAGAGACAGAGTGAGAGAGAGACCCATGCCAGGGCAGGTTTGCTGGAGGGTCTTGCAACTCCATAGCAGACCAGGCTGGAGCAGTTTGGGCCTGAGCGACTGAGAGACATTCTGTGATTTGACTGCACCCCACAGCAGTGACCCACACTGGGGCAGCTGATGAAGGGCTGAATCCCTGTGGGAAAAGCCTCCTGTGGAGAAGTTCATGGAGGACTGTCTCCTGTGGGTGGGACCCAACGCTGGAGCAGGGGAATAGTGTGAGGAATGCCCTGTGTGTCATCTCCCTGGTCCACGGCCCCCTCCCCAACCTCCCCACCAATACTGCTAAGAAGGAAGACAATTTATGAGGAACCGATTGAAACCCCCATTCCCCCCTGTGCCATCCTTGGGGGAAGAAGGGAGACAAATCACTAACATAGTTAGTCTGTGAAGAAGGGAGGGGTGGGGGGTGATGTTTTATGATCTGGTTTTACTTCTCATTATCTGACTCTAGTTTCTCTGTGTGTGTAGTGTAATAAATTAGTTTTCTTTCCTTTAGTCTGTGTTGAGTCTGTTTTGCCCATGACACTGATTGCGAAATGATCTCTCCCTGTCCTTATCTTGACTCCTAAGCCTCTCAATAGGTATTTTCTCCCATGTCCAACTTCAAAGGGGAGTGATAAGAGTGACTTTGGTGGCCATCTGGCCTCCAGCCAGGGTCAAACCACCACATTAAAGTACATGCCTAAAATTCTTTTGAGATTTTTTTTAAGCATGCTTCCATTGCATCTTCCAAATCACTAGTGAAACTTGAATGAAAACTAATCCAAGGACATGGTTTATTATAACTCCCCAAGAAGTCATGTAACAAGTTATACCTACATGAATCTCCCACAGCTAAGAGTTAAGAAACTAAACATCCTAACAAGAACTACCTCTCACTGTACACCTACAGTTTATTTCTTACAGCTCCTTAAGTTTAAGTGATGTTTTGATTTGAAGAAGGATAGATGATGATTAAATCAATCTCTCTTCTAGTACTTTACTCCAAGAAAAGCATTTCCGTTCTAAGAGGTTACACATTTTCTTTCTCAAAATTCACACAAGCTTTTGTGACTACTGTTACAGATCCTTATGGAGTAAAAACACTACAATTTAAGACAAACAGACAAACAAACCACCCAACATAACAAGAAAATAACAAATTTCCAGATAGGCAATGTGGTATACACAAACACCTGAAAAATTACCACGTAAGTGTCCGTAAGTACACCTCATATCTGCATTACAAACTTAAGACAGAAGATTCATCCAATAAATAGAAAGAACTTTCTATCTTCACCTCAAAAACTTTCAATAGCAGTGATCAACCAGAAATTTCTCAACCCTCAAATAGGCACCAAAGAAATGTAAAAATTAGTTTTAATAACCGGAATAGTCCAAGATGTGGCAAAATTCTCCTATAATTTTTTTAAAAAATGTTTGCTAAACGGTGGTTAAACACTGGCAAAGTTACTTGAAGCTAATGTAAACTCAACAGAAAGCAAGATAACCCTATAAATAGTTGCAGACAAATTTGTATCATTCCAGCTCATTAGTGACTGATACTGCTACTTGAACTCTGAACTAACAGGAGAAAAAAATCATCCCTCATTGCGGCAGAAAACTGTGGAAATAGTTTGAAATATTAGACTCGTGTAAAACCTTTGAAAATGTAATTGTCCATAAAATATCCTAGCAACTTTTCAACTTGCAGCTTTATTCATATATTACAGAGCAGTCACTGAAATGAAAGCTGATGAGGGACTTGTAACAAGAGCATATAGCGATAGGTCAAGTGGTAAAGGTTTTAAACTGAAAGAAGGTAGATTTAGATCAGACATAAGAAAGAACTTCTTCCTTGTCAGGGTGGTGAGGCACTGCCCAGAGAAGCTGTGGCTGCCCCCTCCCTGGCAGTGTTCAAGGCCAGGTTGGATGGGACTTTGAGCAAACTATTGTACTGGAGTGTGTTCCTTCTCATGGCAAGGGGATTGAGCTAGATGACCTTTATGGTTGCGCTGAACTCAAACCATTCTGCAACTCTACAAATATTAAAAGATGTTCCTGAACTTTATGAACTTGCATAGCATGCAGCCTCTGCCACACCTGCATGGACACAATGCACCGAGTGATCTTTGCAACTGTCTTCTTGGGTTTGGGTGGCAAGGTTTTGGTAGCTGGGGGCTAGAGGGGTGGCTTCTGGCTTATGACAGAAGCTTCCCTTTTGTCCAACAGAGCTGATACCAGCTGGCTCCAAGTCAGACGCACCACTGACCGAGGCCAACCCCATCAGCACCAGCACCTCTGGGATAACATAGTTAAGGGAAAAAAAAGGAGCTTTAGTTTTCACAGGCAGAGAGAAGATGTGAGAAACAACTCTGCAGATGCCCTCCTGGAGCGCATGGAGAAGATGAGAGTGTGGCAGGCTGTCCCACTGTAGTGATTTCCCTGCAGCTCATGGAAGACCCCATACAGGAGCAGGTTGCTGGCACAACTTGTGACCCCGTGAGAGAACCACACTGGAGCAGCCTGGTCCTGAAGGACTGCAGCCCATGCTAAAGCAGTCTGTAAAGAACTTCAGCCCTTGAGACTGATGTGGGATAGGTTCATGAAGGACTGTCTCCCATGGGAGGGATCCTATGCTGCAGTAGTGTGAGGAGTCCTCTGCTGGAGGACGAAGGAGCGGCAGAGACAATGTGCAATGAGCTGTCTGCAATGCCTGTTCCCTGTGCCCTGATATTTGGAAGGCAGCAGAGATACCAGAAGTGAAGTTGAGCCTGGGAAGAAGGAAGGGGTGGAGGAAGGTGTTTAAAGATTTGAGTTAATTTCTTATTACTCTACTTTGTTTAGCTTGGTAGTAAGTTGAATCTGTTTTGCTTGTGACGTAATTGGTGAGTGATCTCTCCTTGTCCTTATCTCTACCCAGGAGCCTTTCATTCCATTTTCTCGCTCTTGCCCAGATGAGGAGGGCAGTGATAAGTGCAGGTCTGTTGGGCACCTCGCCTCCAGCCAGGGTCAAACCACTAGAGCAGCAGTACCAGCAGTGCAGATATGTAAGTGCAACTCCTACCCCTCTGCTACCAAATAAGCTAGCCAGAGGCCAGAGTTATTCCATTTGTGGAATTAAAATAGATGGACAAAGAAGGTCCAAGGAGATGACTATCTTCACTTTCATCTGTAGAAAGTGCTTTAATCTATTTTTAAATCATGCTTTGTCTATTTTTCATATGAAAAGCAACAAGAAGCTCCATTAGTGGATAAATCATTCAGACCAGTACAGCTGTGTTGGAATTAGCTCACCTCTGTCCAGAGGTTTTCAAAGTTCTTGATCTTCCCTTGATGAACATAAGAGTACATTTGCAACAGCTTATCATCCTAGCTGGTCCAGTTCAAAGACCAAGGCTTCTCCCATTCTTTGGTCCTTGATCAACTGGAAACAGTTTGGGAACCTCTGATCAAAGCCTTCCTCATTATGTTTAATTATGTTACTGTATGTTCCTGGAGTAGTTCTGTGAAAGAAGAAAGGCCAGCAGAGGCCTGTAACGCTGTACTAAAGCAACACAATGCCAGTAATTACGGAATTGACACATAAAGAGCAGCAAGGGACTGTCGTGGTTTAACCCCAGCTGGCAGTTAAGCCCCATACCACCACCTGCTCACCCTCCAACCCCTGGCACGATGGACCAGGGAATCACAGGAGTGAAAGTAAGAAAACACTCCTGGGTTGAGATAAAGACAGTTTAACAGGTAAAGCAAAGTCCTGCACGCAAGCAATGCAAAAACAGGGAATTCACTCACCACTTCCCACGGACAGGCAGGTACTCAGCCATCCCCAGGAAAGCAGGGCTCCATCACATGTAATAATCGCTTGGGAAGAGAAGTGCCATCGCTCTGAATGTTGCCAACCCCTGCCCTTCCTCTTCCCCAAGCCCCTTATATGATGAACATGACATCATATCGTATGGAATATCTCTTTGGTCAGATGGAGTCAGACGTCCCATCTGTGTCTCCGCCCAACTCCTTGTGCATCCCTGCCTGCTTGCTGGGGGGTGGGTGAGAAGAGGCCTTGACTCTGTGTAAGAGCTGCTCAACAATAACAAAAAGATCTCTATGTACCAAAAACATCTCTGTACTATCAGCACTGTTTTCAGCATAAATCCAAAACACAGCCCTGTACTGGCTACTGTGAAGAAAACTAACTCCGTCTCTGCTGAAACCAGGACAAGGACTCAATGACATTTTGCCATATGCTTGCCCTTTGAAACATTCCTTTTACCCTGTGTTAGTCCAAATAAAATTCCAAAAATTGAAGAATAAAAAAAAGATCCAAAATTTGTTATTAAATATACACACACTGGCTGTTCTACTGAATAGGAATCAAGCTAAATTAGGAAAGAGTTGACGAGTGTCAAATAAGCTTGCCACAGCTTGATTTTTAAAAAAAAGTGCTTCTCAATGTAAAATTTTAAATTCCCCATTAATTCATGTATAGGTTTTTAACTGAAACAGTTTCTAGCCTGTTTCTAACAGCTGAGAAGTGAAACAATTATCTATGCACAAACTTTTGAGTCATTATTTGGCACAGCAAAACTAATTTTGAAGAAAAAAATTGTTTATAACTGCAAAATTATGAATACTTCTAGTACTAGAACAAAAAGGCACAATCATAGTGCATTTTTGAAGAGCTGGTTTAGAGTTCAAATCTACTCTTCCCTCAAGCAGTATGGATAAGCACAACCTCTTTTCCTTGTTATGGATTCACTAATGTCAACAGAAGGCCTAGTTTGATTTCAGTATTTTTCAGTCCTTCTATTATGGAACCACCGTAAACAGCTATGACAGTTTAGCCGAACAGCTTTAAAAACAGTGGTAAAGTTTATCACTTACTTAGTAATGTTAATATATGATTTCATTTCACCAACTGCTACAATTTTTCCCCTGACTTTAACACAAGATACCAGGACTCTGAAGCAAAACTTTTTAAAGCATCCACCTAATTCCATACAGGCAATGCAAAACTACTCCCTGACTAAAACTTGTGCCTGTTCCAACTTACAGATATCTCAAAAAATAGTTTTTCAAAAAAAACCCCAAACAAATCCAACAAAACTGTAGATAAGACCTAATATTTATTTAAAGGCAGGAGAACCTTCCAGCTCTTTATCCAAAGGTAAGTTTTAACTCACTTCTAATAGTTAATTTTACTGCAAATTACCATGCATTTAACTACAGGGCAAGAACATACACAGACACCAGGGGACTAAGCTGTCGCAGGCTGGTGTAACTGCCTTAAGTTGCACACTTTTGCATCATGGCAAATACAGAGCAGCTTAGCTTCTCCTTATTGGTAGGTAGCTATCCTCTTCCCCTGAATTGAAAAAAGAAAAAAAAGGTGCACAAACCTGGACATTACAGTGGCAGCTTATTACTGTACAAGCTTGCTACAATTCTATGGTAAAGGCAAGTGAACTTTAAGTTTTATAATGCAAATATTTTGACCTTACTCATGCTCATATACAAGATGGAGTTGAACCAAGTAATTTATTCTAATTGTAAACAAGTGTACTTAGCTTGCTTTGGTAACAAAGACAAGTCTTTGGAAACTAGAGAGGGAAATGTCTATTTGAAAAAGTAAGACTTGCCTCTGGTCTTTGCTTAATCATTTCCTCCTAGGCATACTTCGGTCATCAGCCTTTGTTTGAACACTAGGGTTAATTGCTATTGTGTTAGTCTGAGAAACATTGTTCTGAAGTCAAAAGGATCAGTCAAACATTCTGGAAGAGCAAGCTCAGAGCAAACACACCTAACCCTGCTGTTAGAAGGTAATGGAGTGGCAAGTTACTGCACTTAGCTAAGTCAGTTAGGTTAATAAATCAGGGCAAATCAAACCCTTGGGTTCATATCTCTTAAGAGGTTTGCTATTATTTCTATGTGACACTTTAAGTGTACAACAGCTAGTTCTCAGCAATCCAGGCTAATAATGCTGCTGCTGCAAACACCTTCCAATATTATGGGAATAGAAGTTTCATAGTATAATTTTAAAGAGGAGAGGGGGGAAAAGTCTGCTATCTGACAAACCACTACCAAGCACACGATTAGTCTGTGGTTGTTAAGTAACAAATTATTCTTGGATCTCAGACCGATGTGTGGTGACAGACACCTCCTTGGCCTCCCTCTTTTTCTTAGAAGAGCTCCTGGATGATGGGCATCAAGACAATGCTCACTGTTATGTGAAAAACAACTGTTCACAGTGAAAAAGCAGAAAAGCCCCTTACCTGTGGTTTGCGATTTTACCTGGGAACACAAACTGCAAGACTGAACTAGTCTGATTTTGGGTAAGTCACAAGTAATTGTGTGTAGGTTAAAGTAATTGTGTGTAGGTGTGGTCTACGTCCAGGTGGAGGCCGGTGACAAGCGGGGTCCCCCAGGGGTCTGTCTTGGGACCGGTTCTCTTTAACATCTTTATCAATGACATGGATGATGGAATTGAGTGCACCCTCAGCAAGTTTGCAGATGACACCAAGCTGAGTGGTGTGCTCGACACCCTAGAAGGAAAGGAAGCCATCCAGAGGGATCTTGACAGGCTGGAGAGATGGGCCCAGGTGAACCTAATGAGGTTCAACACTGCCAAGTGTCAGGTGTTGCACTTGGGCCGGAGGAATCCCAGACATAGATACAGACTGGGAGAAGAGCTCCTGGAGAGTAGCCCTGCTGAGAAGGACTTGGGGATTCTGGTGGATGAGAAACTTAACATGAGCCAGCAGTGTGCTCTTGCAGCTCGCAAGGCCAATGGGATCCTGGGCTCCATTAGAAGAGGGGTGGCCAGCAGGGACAGGGAGGTGATTGTCCCTCTCTACTCTGCCCTCGTGATGCCCCATCTGGAGTCCTGTGTCCAGATCTGGGGCCCCCAACACAAGAAAGATGTGGAACTGTTGGAGAGGGTTCAGAGGAGGGCCACGAAGATGATTAGAGGGCTGGAGCACCTGCCCTACGAAGAGAGGCTGAGGGAGCTGGGCTTGTTCAGTCTGGAGAAGAGAAGGCTGCGGGGGGACCTCATTGCAGCCTTTCAGTCCCTGAAGGGAGCATAGAAACAGGAGGGGAATCAACTTTTTAAAAGGGTAGATAATGGCAGGACAAGGGGGAATGGATTAAAACTAAAGGAAGGAAGGTTTAGGTTAGATATTAGGGGGAAGTTTTTTTACAGAGAGAGTGGTGAGGTGCTGGAACAGGCTGCCCAGAGAGGTAGTGGATGCCCCGTCCCTGGAGGTGTTCAATGCCAGGTTGGATGGGGCCCTGGGCAACCTAGTGTAGATCCAGGCCTGCGGTTGGTGGCCCTGCCTGTGGCAGGGGGGTTGGAGCTCTGTGATCCTTGGGGTCCCTTCCAACTCATACCATTCTATGATTCTATGAAAGCAACTCTAGAAAAGCTGACCTTAGAGCAGGGACATTCCCCTAGTCAGGGATGCCTGGCCACAGGGCACTACCAGTTGCCTCAACTCCAATTCTGAGTGGTATTTGTTATTATATTTTTTATTAACAGTTAATTTTTATAAACATCTATCTACAAATACCTGTATTGGTTATATCTAACATAGCAACTATTAGCAAATATTTAGATGCTTCATATACATTTATTGGCAATCCTGATGTTTATGTGGTTGAATTCTTTGCCTACTGGAACCCAGCGCGTACTAGTCCTCCCGCTTTTCTAACATTATTTTGGTATTGTACTTTGGCAGTGTTGGGTGGTAGCAGGACAGTCAAGGGGAAAGCTGAGTATTGCACTGAGTTTATAATCACTCACTAAAAGGCAACCTGGATTTGTCTCCTTGGCAATCTGAATCTTTAGCAACACATAAACCCTCAGAGCAGTCAGGTTATGACACTGTGTTCTGAGCCTCTAGAGCCTTGAATGCTGTGAAAATGCCACTGCAACACTAAATTGAAAAGTGGCATAATTAAAACATTTTCCTAAACCAAGCTTAAGAACATGACATCAGTTTGTTTTGCAACAGTTTATTCTGCTGACATACTTGAAACATTTTTTCCCCCTCTAATGCAGCACGTTTTGTGGAAAATCCACGGGAGACAAGCACACCCGATGATGTCCAGCAAGTCTCAACTTTATTCGGTTACACACCACGCTTTTATGGTTACAATAATTAGCTTATGCATATTGCAAAAATTGAGCTCATAATTGGTTTAAGATAAAAGAACATCTCTGCCCATATTGGCACATACTCCAAATGCCTATGGCTCCTCCCCCCGTGCTTAGTTCCTCTTTCCCATACTTTACTATCTCAAAGATATAACCACCACATTTCTCACGTCCTTACTCCTTGACCAATTTCATTGTATCAAGCTCATGGCCTTTGGCCACCAGCCATGTTTCCACAAAACTCTCTACACTGTTTCTGTAACTTTATTCATGAAGGCCACAGTAAGGAGCATGCTTTGGTTTCTGCCTTCGAAGACAAATAGTTCATGTTTTAACCATCAATTTTTACTATTTACATCCAATTTTTGCAGCTGTTCTCTAACTTGCTTATGACAAAACTCACTATTTGTCTTCAAGAGAAGCAGTGACAGGCCACTAATTTGGGGGGAAGGCTACAAGACACCAAAGAGTAGGGGAGAGAGTAAGGCAAGTAATTATACATCAGTACTTAAGACTTGTGCTACAGCAACTACCTACCAGCTTTTAAAGCAGACAAAACACATGAGCATACAAAATTCTTATTACAACAAACTACTACTCACAGCATTGATTAGAAAGTAAAAATTTAATTATTATGAACCTCCACCTAAGTAATCAATAAGGATATTGACAATCAGATAGTAACTCAGCACTTCAAAAAAAGCAGGACAACTACTTAAAAGTGACCAGGTTAGAAAACAGTTACCCAGAGTAGTCCTGTATGCAACCAAAACTATGACAAGCTGTACTGTGAGCCCATTTATTCATGGATTTGAGACATACAAGCCAAAATGTCTCCCATAATCAACACCATGGTATCATAACAGTGTTTAATCAGAGGCGTTAACTTCAGTCTCCTCTGGACACAAATACTGACTGCCTCTGTTCTGGTAAAAAGTAGTTATCTTTCTTAAATCAGCTGGGAGTAAGGGAGGGTATTAGAATGAAGTTACTGGGTAAACTAAGGCCTCCTCTAGTCACAAGAAAATGGACAAATAATTTTTTTAGGGATTAATGTAATGAGAGAGAAAATAATTCACATTTTGCAAACTGAACCATGATCACAGTGATAAAGACTTTAAGTCCATACTCAAAAGCACTCCATACTCAGATGTGCCTGATTTTAAGAAAAAATAGACATGATTAGAGTAAATTTTCATCATATCTTTACAGTGATCAGGAGAAAGACACAACAAACCCACACCTGAAAAGAAGAGTTAGGGACCATGATCTCTTGCCTTTAATCTGCATCTTGAAAAAGATGAGCAGCCAGTCCTAATTAACCTTCCACCACCATACCCAAACATGAAGTCTTCTAGAAGTCTGGTTAGAGGCGTAAGTATGACTGAAAACTAGAATGCTTATTCACAGCGAAGTCTCACCCCCCTCACTTTTCCTCTTTTAAATAATTTTATACATATGGGGGGGAAAAGCCAAAACGAAATTCACTTTAAATTAATACGTATTAATTCTGTTCTTCAATCATCTAGCCTAAAACTACCTGTAATGCAATGCTTCCTTCACCCCTGGCCCCCCACGATGGTAACAGCAATATATTACCAGATATCACCACGTAAAAATGTACTTCTCATCCACTAATAGTCACGTGTCTCTAGTGATACGCAGTAACGTAAATCTGTCTGTCTCCAGACAAGCCACAGGTATACACATAGGTATAACTGAGGGTAGGAGTGAATCTCTCCCCCCAGCTTGGTCAGGAGATCACATGAACCAGAAGACAGTCTGCTTGCCCTCTGTTTTAATGGTTGGCATCTACCAATAAAGTAAGCTTTTATCAATGAAACGGAGGTGCAGAAGATGGAAAGATGCCATTCACCTGAGATGTACTCCTGCAGTCTAGGGACTAAAAGTAATTCCTATCCCTATTCACGCCTCGAGAAGCCTTTTCCTCCTCCCTTCAGCAGTGGAGAGATTACTCCGAGGACAGACACTGTGAATGCTCCCTTCTCCTGCTGACATGATGTCAACCATATGTGTATTTAACCATCTGCAGTTTCTAAGTATATCAAACACCTGCATACTTCTTAACCCTAAAGCGTCAACACTGACTCACCATTAAGACAAAACTTCTGAACGGAATTAATGAAGAAAAAAAGTCATTATGTCCATTTAATAAAGCTCTCTGCAATTAGCAAATTTTCAGAAGAAAGTAGTAAATGAAACTCTAACATACTTGCTCCCATTATGATTTTACTTTGGTGTTCTGATCATTGCCTAAAACACATGTAGTTATTCATGAAGCAGGGCAGGCAAGCAATTGTCCAGAATCATGCAGACATGTCCAATTGTCTTCCAGGAATAATTATACAGGTTACATGACCTACATGACCCAAGTGATACTTTCATTTATCATTCCTAATAGCTTGAATAAAGACAGTATAATCTGTAAGTTTGCAGCTCAAGTTGAAGGCCAGAGATAAGCTAAAGACATGTGAAAAAACTGACACAATATTTGCCATTATGTGATAGCTCCTTTGCAGACTAGAAGCCTAAAAACCATACTGAATTTTAGCACACATTATCTTTGGCATTTGGAAAAGGTTACAAAGAAAATTGAATAGAAAAGTTGCCAGGGATATATTCTAGAGGCCTTCTTCTATGTCACTCCATTCACAACACATGAAATCTAGAAAGCTGAAATTTTCCGTACTTAAAAATCTCAACACAAACACAAGATTATACACTGGACTTAAACTACCTTTGCTCTTCATACTAGGGACGAATTCAGGATGAGTCCAGAGTAGGACCACAATAATGTATCAGAGGGCTGGAGCACCCCTCTCTGAAGATAGGCAGAGAAAGTTGGGGTTGTTCAGCCTGGAGAGGAGAAGGCTCCGGGGAGACCTTACAGTAGCCTTTGGGTACCTGAGGGTGGCCTACAGCAAGGACGGAAAGGAACTGTTGACAAGGGAAAGTACTGACAGGACAAGGTGTGAGGTCAGTAAACTAAAAGAGGATAGATATAGATTAGATGTTAACAAGAAATTCTTCACATGAGGATAGGAGAGGACTGGCACAGGCTGCCCCCTCCCTGGCAGTGTTCAAGGCCAGGTTGGATGGGGTTTTGGGCCACCTGGTCTAGTGAAGGTATATGTCGTGGTTTTGCCTCAGCTGAAGGCCGCACCCCACACAGTCGCTTGTACTTTTAAAAGGAAGAGGGAAGGAAAGTTGGGGGAGGGGGGAAAGGGAAGAAAGAAAAGAGGAAAAGAAACCACAACCTAGAAACCAGAACCCCGCAGGTTGGGATAAGGATAGTTTACTAAAATAGCAGAAAACTAGATATAACAATAACAGGAGTTTATAGCACAAAATATATGAAACTGGTGATACACAACGCAATTTCTCACCAAACCACACAACTCAGGCCGTTCACTCTGGAACCTTCCTGGAACCTGACCGTCCCTGAAAACCGCACGTCCTGGCGTTGTCTCCTCCTCTTCCCCCCAGTCCCCCTTTATACTCAGCATGACGTAACTGGCATGGAATATCCTCTTTGGCCAATCTGGGTCACCTGTCCTGGCTGCGTCCCCTCCTTTCTCATTAGTAAGGAAGTATGAAGAACTGAGAAAGGTCCTTGATTGCCCGGCAACTATCAGAACCATCAGGGTGCTATCAGCACTGTTCTCATCCTAACACCCAAACGTGGCATTCCATCCACCACTAAAAAAAATTAACTCCATCTTAGCTGAAACCAGGACAGTATCCCTGCCCATGGCAGGGGGGTTGGAACTGGATGATCTCTGAGGTCCCCTCCAACCCAAATCAGTCTGTGCTAAATTCTAAATCAGCAAATTGAGGTTTGCAACAGAAATTTATTTTAATAAGTAGCAGACCGGAAGTCTGACATCTAATAAATCTTTCAGTTCGTGACTCCCTTAGGGTAAGAGATTATGAACTAGGAAAGCTCATTTTCAGTTTTAAATTGGAATAATGCAAGTTCACAAAACAAAAGAGGGGAGTTTTTTGAAACATGGTTAAACCAAAGTTTGTGCTGGTGATTTAGAAATCTCAGCATGATGGCATATACCAATTGGAACAGTTTACTATGCTTTAGACCAAGTGAAAGAACATTATTGGAAAAATGTCAAGCTTATTACTTTTTCATTTTATACATTGCTGGCCACATCTGGGTAAAGTATTACTCTAAGAAGCAGCATCATTGGTGGAGATTAAATTAATACCACTACAATTATTAATATTACTCTTTACAACCTAATTAGCACAGTAATCTTAAACCAGATTAAATTAATAAACATTGCTTTTATTAATTGTTCTCCTCTAACAGGAATCTAGGAGAGAAAACAAAGTAACAATGTGGGGGGTGGGGGGGAAGCCTCTGAGGTACACACTTGAGAGGGAACTGTCATCTTAATAAACCACTCCCAAAATTACATAGTTACTTTGCGAAACTGGTATCTCAGGATTGAAGGCTACCTCTGAACCATCACAAGGACTCTGAAAACAGAGGGATGGAAGATCCATCACATTAAAGAGAGCAACACATTTTCTTGGGGCACTTTAACTCTAAAGCACTTGGAAAGCTGCAGATAAAACCAGTCTTAAAACTTTACTGGACAATCCCCAACACTCTGACATTAAAGCAGGTCTCAAAATCAGCATCACATCCTTATCTCTATATTGGAAAGATGTGGATTTGATGGGTGGACCATCCAGTGGATAAGAAACTGGTTAACAGACCGTAGCCAAAGGGTGGTGGTCAATGTGTCTATGTCCAGGTGGAGGCCGGTGACAAGCGGGGTCCCCCAGGGGTCTGTCTTGGGACCGGTTCTCTTTAACATCTTTATCAATGACATGGATGATGGAATTGAGTGCACCCTCAGCAAGTTTGTGGATGACACCAAGCTGAGTGGTGTGCTCGACACCCTAGAAGGAAAGGAAGCCATCCAGAGGGATCTTGACAGGCTGGAGAGATGGGCTCGGGTGAACCTAATGAGGTTCAACACTGCCAAGTGTCAGGTGTTGCACTTGGGCTGGAGGAATCCCAGACATAGATACAGACTGGGAGAAGAGCTCCTGGAGAGTAGCCCTGCTGAGAAGGACTTGGGGATTCTGGTGGATGAGAAACTTAACATGAGCCAGCAGTGTGCTCTTGCAGCTCGCAAGGCCAATGGGATCCTGGGCTCCATTAGAAGAGGGGTGGCCAGCAGGGACAGGGAGGTGATTGTCCCTCTCTACTCTGCCCTCGTGATGCCCCATCTGGAGTCCTGTGTCCAGATCTGGGGCTCCAATACAAGAAGGATGTGGAACTGTTGGAGAGGGTTCAGAGGAGGGCCACGAAGATGATTAGAGGGCTGGAGCACCTGCCCTACGAAGAGAGGCTGAGGGAGCTGGATTGTTCAGCCTGGAGAAGAGAAGGCTGCGGGGAGACCTCATTGCAGCCTTCCAGTCCCTGAAGGGAGCATAGAAACAGGAGGGGAATCAACTTTTTAAAAGGATAGACAATGACAGGACAAGGGGGAATGGATTAAAACTAAAGGAAGGAAGGTTTAGGTTAGATATTAGGGGGAAGTTTTTTTACAGAAAGAGTGGTGAGGTGCTGGAACAGGCTGCCCAGAGAGGTAGTGGATGCCCCATCCCTGGAAGTGTTCAAGGCCAGGTTGGATGGGGCCCTGGGCAACCTAGTGTAGATCCAGGCCTGAGGTTGGTGGCCCTGCCTGTGGCAGGGGGGTTGGAGCTCTGTGATCCTTGGGGTCCCTTCAAACTCAGACCATTCTATGTTTCTATAAAGAACAGTCAGGTTACCACGCACACAGAAGGAAAGCGGCCACAGTGACTGAACCCTCAGCCAAGGTGCTGTCAGAAGGGGACAACCCACTACAATGCGGGACCTGCGTACAGGTGGGCTAAAGGTGGGGAAGTGACAGTGAAGAGATGGACTTCAAAGATGGCAAGTGGACTCGACAGTTGGTCACCATGGCAAAAATGTTCTTCCTGTGCAAGGGCACCAAAAGTCAGCAATGTGAGAAGAACTGGAGAACACAAGAAAGCAGTAGCTAAAGTGATACCCTTTCTTTTTGTTCTAACTACCATATGGAACTGAAGGTCTAAAGTTTGGCAGTCATTCCAAGTTCAGCATGTATTAAATCACAGAAATCCACAGAATTACTCTTGAAGCAAGTTATCTACTCTCACCAGTCATTGTAGATGCAGATATGAAATACCATACTGGGACATTCAAACAACACTTTAAAAACCAACCAACCAAAACCCACCCCAACAAAACCAACCAACCAAGTAAACAACAACAACAACAAAACCCCACACCCTAACAGCAGTAGCTTACAAGCTTTTGGGGATTTATAATCTTTAAAGTCTTATTATAAAAACCTGTTTTAAGTGCTTACAGTGTACTGTCAGTAGCTTACTCTGTAATCACATTTCAAAAAAAAAAAATCAGAAGATCCTTAGTATCTCAACCACCTTGCAATAATACCTCAACCACCTTTCAATAACTGCAAAGATTAGAACATGCTTAGGTAACAGTCACCACAGGTAATGACAACAATCTCTATATTTTCTAGCACTTTGTGGAACAATTTCAATAAAATTTCCAGGCAAGTAAGTCAAATAAGATGTCATATAGCAGAGATTTACAGCCATTTCACGACATACATTATAGGAATGAAACATAAAAAGGTAGCCTGGATTTGTAGAACCATTCCCCACAACCCAATTTAACTCTTGAATTCTGCATGCCATCAGGAAATTCCCATTTTATACTACAAGGACAAGTAACTGCAACCACCCCATGGCGAAGGTGGTAAGTTTGAACTAAATTATTGCACCACTGTTTGAAATGAATCAGTAGTGAGGCCCCTTTATCACTATAATCAACTCTTCATAGATAAATACAAATCAATTAAGTACATTTTTTCTAGGAACTCAGCCATTTTCTGTGTCACAGAGATGTGGATGGAAGCAGTGTGCAAATTTATACAAAGTTACAGTTCCCATTCTTTTAGTCATGTGCTACACAGACACCGAGGTACTATCTGCACAGCAGGTGGGACACATCTAGACAAACACAAACTAGCCCTTAGGAAAACCAGTGTCAGACAAGATCAGCTCAGGATCAGCTTTCGCCATCCCACAAACCCTCTGAACTCTGCAGAGCTCTGAAGGAAGGACAATGAAAAAAAACAACAAACAAAAAGAAATCTCTTATACCTGGTACAAGCTATCTAACCATACAAGAGGAAATAACATTCAGTAATAGCAATTCTCCCTCTTGGTTCAGCTTCAGTGAACAACTTTCAAAAAGATGGTTTTTAAACCATTTTGTGCAATCAGTTTTAGTCATCTTGAAAAACATATTCTTATGCTATACCACCAAGAGGTCAAATTTGGTCTTTCTAAAACCTGGGAAAAGAAAAGAAGCAAGGAAAACCAAAACAAAAGCATTAAAAGTTTACAGCAACAGGTTTCACATTCTTTAAAAAAAACCCTCTACCTGGTTTGTTGTGGGGTGTTTTTATTTTTTTTAGAAACTAGAATCTTACTGAAAAATCTTTAATTTTTCAAACATTAAGCAAATTATGCATTACAATAAAAAAACCCCAACTTTAAACCAGCTATTGCATCAGCTTGATGTTTACAGATCTGAACATGTCAGAGTACAGCTTGGCAACAAATAGCAAAGAAAGATACAGGGTAAGAAGTCAATGGAAGAGTACTACCTGGTTTGAGAAAATACACAGAAATTATTAGTGTATAATCAACTAAAAGTGTTTACTACCTTTATGACATTTTTAATTGGCAATTCTACAAATATTTAGAACTAAGACTTAGTCATGATTCGCTTGATTGAAGATTGAAAAAGTATTTGTTGTTAAAATAAATTAGTTAATTTCTAACATCTTCCAGCAAGCTGATCACTGAGACTGTACTGTTTGGAGTTGTCTCATTCTCACTTCCCAATGTGAAAAAATAAATAGTTTTGCAAAAGATGACTTTACTAACACATTACTGGTAATTTGCTTAAACCCAGTGTAGCAGTGCCCATGATGTGTCTTTACCTAGTGGTATCAAAGACACAAAGATCTGGCAAGTTCTTCACCTAGATCAGCTGTTCATAGCATGTTAAGGCCTGCAACATTAAATTTTGACCAAGTCATCAACACAACCAAGATGGCAAGAAAAACCTTCTCAGAGTCATAGAAAAGACCACAATACCAAGTTACAGCAAAAATACTATAAACAGCAAATTTCACAAAGCTAATGAAATAGACCTGACATAAAAATTCAGCTCTAGTAACATAACTACAAGTACCAGAGTTAAGAAATGTGAGTATGTTTTAAGTGATCCATTATTAAACAAATGTGTTGTGGATGGCCTAATTTAATTTTGGTTATTTTGGTTGCTTTTCAGCCTAAGAATCAGCTTAAGCATATAAAGGCCCACTCTGAGGGAGGAGCTGCATACTTCAGTACATTTCACACTTACACTTACAGTAGGAGAGCAGTAATTTCAAAACTTGGTGGCTATCGTAATGAATGACTGGTTAGCTACAACTGATTAACTATTCTAGTGGCTTTACCACTACTGCCTTCGGGCTGTTAAATGTAAAAAACGCCTGACTGACTGCTGCAGGAATTCACTGATATATCAAATTACAGACTTTTCAATCTAGAAGCTGTACAGTTGGCTCAGCAGCCATGACGTAGATACAGATTCCAAAATGATCTTGTAACTTGGATGACTCCACTCAAGTTTTACGTTGTGGTATACGCATTATTGTAAATAATTTTCTCCTCACCTCCAGCTAATTCACACTTCTAAATGGGGATGGAAACAGCAGGAAAAAAAGGGTAAATATATGATAGTCAATTGTAATACTTCATTCAGTCTCGGTAAAAGCTGTATGATTATGCCACACCAGTGCTTCTCCACTAGAAGCTTCCAAAGGAAAGTACACAAAGACGACAGAGATAGAACATTTGTTACTTTAGGGCAGAGCTTGGATATTAACAAAAGCAGAAAAGCTACGGCTATACATGTGTACAGAATTGAATAGAGACCATGACTTTAAACAGTACCTTTGAAAAAGGAAACACTACGAATTACATCAAGATCTCTTGAAAGCAGTATAACACATGCCTTTGCACCTTCAGCATTCAATCTTAAATTACAACCTAGATATAAACCGGTTCCAGGGCAGATTGCTTTAGATATGCCCAAACTACCTTCAACTGTTATTATGGTTTTACGTCATAAGCAAGCAAAAAAAATCAGCCTTATTCATCAAAGCCAGAAGGGGGTGCTCTGAATAACTGAGGTAGGGGGTATTGAACTGAGCATTTGCCTTGTGTTAGGAGAGGTCAGAAGCACGCTGCCTTGTTTTAGTTCGGGAGCTCACTGAAGTTTACGATGCCATGTCTTTATTACAGAAAAGCAGGAGCACTCCTTTTAGCAAAAAGGAATTGCTTTGGTTTGTGCTATTGTCATCACAAGGGCAAATTAATCTGTGACATAAAACTAGCAACACAAAGACTGGCAAGTGTTAATTCTAGTTTTGCATCCCATGAATGCAAGCAGTTTAAGATACTGACAAGGAGATACAGAAATCCAAAAAGCCTATGCCACGGTTTTTACCGACACAATGCCAATTCTGACGTAACTAGTTCAGGTCTTTTTAACGTGACTGTGCTGAGTTGATACCTTACACCAAACTACGTCTTGAAAGAAATGGCCCTAGATCATTCTGCAAGTGTAATACAGTATCTCATCTGTGCTAGCACTTTGGTGCATCAGCCTCCCCACACACAGAAAAAGACACGCACATTCCAATAAAGCCTCTCTCAGCGGGGCTCACCCAGTTTCCCCCCCTTTCCCTCCCTTCCTCCCTCATCCCAGGCCTTGCCAGGTTCCCAAATCCCCCTTGATTTTAGGTTTCATTTTGTTGTAAACAGCAAAACGAAAGGAGAAAGCTTCCAAAGCGAGGATCCTTACCCTTGAAATCCCGCCATGCGCGCAATAAGGAGGGTGAATTGTTTTTCCTCTTTTTTTTGGATGGGAGATGAGGGGGGAGGGGGAAGAAACAAAAGCCTAAACGGAGGAGACGCTAAGCGGCGGAGACAGAGGGAGAAGGCGGAGACCCTGGTGGAGGAGCAGGGCGAGCGTCAGCCATGTTGTGTGTGTGTTGGTCCAGTATTTACAAACCTGCAGCTGCAGCAGCGCTTGGAGTGTGGGAGAGAGGGGAACGAAGGGAGGGAGAAAGAAAGGCGAGGAGGGAGGAGAGGCAGGCACAGAGAGAGGGAAGGGAGGGAGGGAGGAGGGGAAAGCGGCAGACAAAGGATCCCAGCGCAGCCCGAGCGGAGCGCGCTCTCACACACGGGGTGCCTCACACCGCAGCAGCGCTGCCCGCAACCCCGCCGCTACCAGTCCGGGGTGGCAGAGCCGCGGCTCCCCCTCCGGCTGCCGCGGCGCGGCCCGGCCCGGCCCCGCCGCCACCGCACTCACGCCCCCTTCACCCCGATCTCCCGCGGGAAGGGGGGGCCGGGGCACGCTTCCCTCCGCCTCCCCTGGCGTGCGCTATCGAGGAGAAGGCTTATCAGCCGGCAGCCCCTCGGCGGGCCCCAGCCCCCATACAATAGCACCGCAGAGGGGAAGGGGGGGGAGGGGGCGGCACTGACCCCTCCCCTACGGCAGGGGACGAGGGATGGATGCCGAGCGGGGCCCGTGCCAAAGGAGGGAAGCAGCACCCCCAGAGCCCGGAAGGGTGGGGGTTGCCAGGCAGCCGGGCCGCTGCGGGGGAAGGGAGGGCAGAGACGGCAACTTCAGCCCGGGGCCCCCGCGGCTTCCGGGCAACTTGTCGAGGCGGGCAGCGGGGGCGGGACGGGCGCCGAACCACGGCGGAGGAGGGGGCGCGGGGCCGGGATACCGCGGCTGGATACATAGTGTCAGCCCCGGGGGAGGGAAGGCGAGGCCGGGCTGGGAGCGGCGGCCCCGACTCCCCCTACAGCGACTCCCTCCGGCTCTGCCCGGTACTGGGCCGGGCCAGGCCAAGGGCGGCGCAACGGGCTGCGCTCCCCTCCCCCCCCGCCTCCCCTCCCCCGCCTTCCCCACTCGCTCACCTGCCGGCGGGACGGGCGCCCGGGGGTGCCAGGCGGGCGGCCCGGGGGTGCCAGCGCTGCAGCCTCTACCGCAGCCCTCTAGGTTGCCAGGCCGCTCAGCTCCTCCGCAGCGGCAGCGGGGACGGCCGCTCCCCTTGTCTCGTTTGCCCCCCTCCGCCACCGCCGCCGCTGCCTCCTGCTCGCCTCTGCCACATTTGGATCCCCCTCTCCCTACGCGAGCTCTGCCGCCAGGATAGAGGCCTCCTCACCTTCCTGCCAAATAGTGCGCCACCCGCATCGAGCCGTTCAAAACACAGGGCCGGGCCCCGCCTTCCTCCCCCACCCTGCTCCCAGCCCCCCCGCTCCGCCGGCGCGCAGGCGTACTGCGACTCCCGAACTGCGACAGGAGCGGCGGACGCGCTCCCCCGCCCCGCCCGCCGTCACCGATCACAGCGCGCCTGCGCGGCCGCAGCCGCCGTTTACCGTTCGGCGGTCGCCGCTTCGTCCCGCAGGGTACTCACCGCCGCGGCGGTGCCGCGGGCCGCTCCCGGAGCCCTTCGGCAGACGGTCGACTGTGGGCCGCCTCGAAACACGGCCTACCCGGCCCTGGGGCGGTGGTGGCCCTCGCCCCGCCCCCCCGCCCGTTCGCTCTCCGCAGCGCGCCCAGCACCGCCTCACGGGCGGGCCGCAGCGGTCCACGGCGGTGGTGCCGCTCACCAGCCGCGGCTCCTCCCCAGGCAGGCCTTGGGGATGCGGCCTACCTGGAGCCCAGGGCCATGGCTGGCTGCCGCACAGCTTTCAGGGCGCCTAGCATTTTATGGCAGGTTTCTGCGGTGTCCCTGGGCATCTTCTAACCTTCAAACAGCGTTCAGATGGTGTGGAGAGGTTTTGGTGGTCATGTTAGTAGAGAGAAGCCTGAGAGTGTGCAGGTATATGAAAGGCTGACTGGCATTTCACGTGACTAGGCAAAGTTTGTAAGTAAGAGAGGATCTTGCTTGTGCCAAACATAGTGTGATTGTGAAAGGAAAGCAGAAGACTGCATTTTGCACTGAACTGTCTTACGACTGCAACGGATTCTTGGGATGGAGGAGTAGTTCCTTCAAAATTTAAAGGATTGTTTTAAAAATGTGTTCTTGTCATCTGTGGAAGAGAGAAAGAGGAAGAGGGGGGAAACTGAAAAATGGCAGCTTAACAAAAGCACAGCTTACAGGCTCTTCACACAGTGGTTCTGGACTATCATCACTGCTCCCAGGTTTTGGCTTCCAGTAGCAGACAAGACCTCAGAGGGCAGTTGATAGAAAACCTGCAAGTAGTTGAAGACTTTTGTTCAGGAATTGCCAGACCATGATTAAGTGTCACCTACTGAACCATTAGTTTTAAATCCGAGGACACGAACAAAAAAAAAGTAACAGATTTTTTAACTGCCATGGAGAGCATTTTCTAATTAAAGTGCATGAATTAAACGGAGTTAAATACAAGGTCTAAATTGAAAACGCCGTAACAATTTTTCAGGTAAAACTCTATAATCCCTTAATCATAGGAAAGAAGAAACTAATCTGTAGGCATACTGTTGAAAACTGTTGAGTGTTATCAAATCCTAGTGCATCGCTTTGGTACATCATTCAAACACAGACTTCTGAGCAATTTATAGCATCAGACTGAAAAAATGGGAAATGCCAGTAAGATTGTATTTTCCTCTGACAAGTAACTTACCAATGAAAACAGGTGAACAGCTGAGGTCCAATCTGCCTTAAGTCAAATACATAGGGCTTTATCCAAAATACGAGCTTTGCAAGTGAACGGTGACATGATGATCACGTTCATAAATTCAGAATCTTTAACAGAAAACAAAGTACAGAAACATGAATGTAAAGGCATACATATTTTGCTTTAACTTTTGCTGGCAGAACAGGAGAACAAAGAATCCTATTTTTAGTCAATCCTTTGTTTCACAACTCTTGAATTTCATCAGGTGGACTATATCCCCAGTAATTCCTCTGACACGGGATCTCCCAGAATCTATTACATTTACAATTTAGAGGAACTTGGAATGATGCTGATGTCAAGGATAAAGCTTCTGAGAGCATTAGGAAAAGAGGGAAAGAGGGTCTGCTTTGGACCTCTCACCTCCATTCCTTTCCTTTTCTCTCTGACTCATGCAGACCCTGGTTGTTTTGGGTTTTTTTTAAACTTGCATTGAATCTTATTAACAAAAAAGGACACTTAAAAGATGAGTTTGCAGCAGCACCAGTAGAGCATAAAAGAGCTGTTAATCCTGGGTTAAGGGAGTTGTATACTTCACTAGGGGACAACAGAGAGGTTCCAGAGAGCCATTACCTAGGAAGACCTTTCCACAGCAGATGATCAAGTGCCAGTAGCTCGTTCAAGAGCTAATTCCTTTGGGTGCTGGGCATTGTGCACAGGATGAGACTCTATTCACATGCCTGAAAGGAGACATGCATGATCATGCACCCATCCCAGGTATGATGATTCCTGAGATAACTGGTCTAGGATTCACTTGAAAGAGAGGAATTGAGATTGACTGCCCATCTAGGCCATTTGTTCGTTCTTCTGAATTGCAAACAGCTCCTGTTGGATTCACCCTTATGCAGGACAGGGCAAACCTAACTGTTTAACCCTTGCAGCTTTGGATCTGACCTGCTTCAGTCAGACTCTCGAGAGTCGCTAGATTGTCTGAGGATGAGCTTGGAGCTCTGCTTTAAGTTAAGTTACACCCAAATGATTGTTATTATTATTCAGATTATCTGAGGAAGTGTAGGTGGTCATTGTAAGGGAAGCACAAGAATGTGCAGCTATCTGAGGGCTAACTAGCATTTCACTTGACTAGACAAGGTGTAAGTAATAGAGGCCCTCTGATGCTGACAAAAGCAAACAGGATGCTTGTGTTTTGCATTAAATCGTCTTCTTTATGGAAGAGAACGTCATTGTTTCCTGTGAAGGAGTAATTCCTTCAAAAGGATTCCTTTAAAACTGCGTCCTTCCTGTCATCTGTAGAACAGGGGAACAAGAAACAAGGTGGAGGAACACTTTTAAAATCGCCCTGATGAAAAAAAGAGCACTGGTTGCAAGTTCTTCACGTAGCCTTGATAGACTTGGTGGACTGTCCCCTCAGTGCTCCTGGGTTTCAGTTTCCGCTAGTCTGGCAAGCTTTCCATAGAACTTGGCAACTATAGTGTGACATAAGACTTTTTGTCTTACAACATCGTAATATGAACTAAATGCATGAAGACAGCCATAAACCACTTTTCATTTGGCTTCCTATATTTTAAGAATTGATGACGAGTTTGATTGGAGGCCATCATGTTCTGAAATGAAAATGAACTTAGCCTATTCAATAGTATCCTGTGAACTGTCTTCTAACTATAGTAAATGCTGAGGAACGTTGCTTTTGCAAACTGTAGAATAAGTATAGTATTTTCTTCTACTGACTTGAATAAAGGACTGAAGCTGCTTAAGAATCACCAGAGATTTAAGTAGTTTCACAGGAAACTGAGGCCTAAAGCCTCAGGGTAAAAGGACAATTGTCAAGCAAGATATGCTAATAGAGGGGCAACAGTTAAGGGCTATGCAAGATAGTTACTTAGAAAGACACTGTATTTTTCTCAGTAAGCTCATGAATATTCTTTTCTTCACCAAGGGGAAGCAGGAACCTGCCAGACACTATACTCCTGTGAAGAAGGTGCTTCTGTTGAGCCTGTAAACCTTGGAGGTAAAGAGGGGAGGGATTTTGGCCAGGAATAGGGTATAAAATGCTGAGAACACTGATCACAGGTGTGCCTACTTTGCTGGGACACCCAGTCTTGCAAGAACGTATAATAAATAAATTGCTGCTTCACTAGTACATCTACTGCGAGTCCTTTCTTAGGACCTTTGGCATTTCTAACATAACTTACTAATGTTTAGAAAAAAAGTGCTGTACATAAGCTTCCTAAAATTTTTGAATACTTAAAGTTCTACTGTTACTAGGAAACTTGTCCAAACTGTCCATTGTCAAGGCCTTTGACACAGTCCCCCACAACATCCTTCTCTCTCAGTTGGAGAGGTTTGGATTTCAGTGGATAAGGAATTGGCTGGATGATCACATCCAGAGGGTGGTGGTCTGGCTGGAAGTCCATATGGAAGACTGTGACAAGTGGTGTTCCTTAGGGGTCTGTGCCAGGACCAGTGCTTATTAAGGATATTGTCAGTGGGTTTGAGCACACCCTCAGCAAGTTTGCAGATGACACCAAGCTGAGTGGTAAAGTTAATGTGGCAGAGGGACAGGCTGGAGAAGTGGGCCCAGGTGAACCTCTTGAGGTTCAAGAAAACCAAGTGCAGGGTCCTGCACCTGGGTCAGGACAACCCCCATTATCCATATGAATTAGGAGATGATGTGCTTGGAAGAAGCCCTTGGGAAAAGGACTTGGGAGTGCTTGTGGATGAGAAGCCAAACATGAGCCACCAATGTGCACCTGCAGCCCAGAAGGCCAACTGCATCCTGGGCTGCATCAAAAGTAGTATGGCCAGCAGATCAAGAGGTGATTCTGCCCTTCTACTCTGCTCTGTTGAGACCTCACCTGGGTACTGCGTCCAGCTTTTGAGCCCTCAACACAAGGAGGACATGACATTGAGCTGTTGGAGTGTCCAGAGGAAGGTCACAAAAATGATCCGAGGTCTCCTATGAAGACCAGGTGAGAGATTTGGGGTTGTTCAGCTTGGAACAGAGAAGGCTCCAGGGGACATTATAGTGGCCTTCCAGTGTGGCGATTGTGGTGGATCAAAGACAACTTTAATAAGAACTAACCAAACTTTTATACCCTCTCGATGGCTGACGAAGCAGCCTGAAGTCAGGTTTCAGTACTTTTCATTAACACAAGAACCACAACTTTCTTACACAAAAGCTTATCCCACCCTGGCGAACTCCCGCTGTGCCGGAGTCTTTCTGTCTGCACCTTCCATAACATGACAAAGCACACCGTGCCACCACCTCCCTGCTAAACACCACACAAATTTACATCTCTACAAGACCCTGCATTCTCGTGCTTCACTGCTTTTCCTCTTGCTTCCACCGCTTCCCTCCAACAAGCATAACTGTGTCTCCTTTCCAAGGCTACTCTTCATTTCCCGCATTCCAGTACCGGAGAATCACACAACAGTGACTGACCGGTCCAGGAGGGATACGGCTAGACCAGCGGAACCTATCTTCCGCAAGCAAAGTGATGAGCTACAGAAAACCATATAAAGAAGAAAATACTCAAGAGTACCTGAAAAAAATGTCTTTAAACAACCACCGGGGGCTACCAGAGGAAGGACCACTGAAGACCCTCACAGCGACTTAAAACGCATGCGTAATGAAAATGCAAGTATTATAATTAGTTTCGGGAAGTAGACAAAATATGTATGACCATTCTGGGAATTCTGGAATATACGTAAATGACTTGGTGAATATACAAACTATGACGAGTATAAAAATACCTGCCTCTTATGAATAAGTATGCACAGTTAAGTTGGAGTGATCCCCCTATGCATCCAGTGCTGCAGTAAAGAATGCCTGCTTTTGATAACTCCAAAATCGAGTCTCCCGAGTTTCTTTTCTTAACCAACTCTTCCGGTCCGGTAGCATTAACTAGTTTTTCAGGGAGCAGAGTGGCTTTGAAGGCTATTGTGATACTTTGGGTGCTAAAACCCTTTTATTTTCAAACAGCCCCCCAGCCTAAGCAGAATCGGCCTTAACTACCGAAGAATCAGAGCCCTTTTGACTCACTAGTAGAATCAAGAATCTTCAGAATCCAAGTGAGAAGATCTTTGCTTGATCTGAATGTGAAGGAGGAACGACATCTTGATTTTCAACCAACGTTTTTAAATGTTCGGATCGATAAGCCAGATCTGCTCTAACTTCACTTTAAGGGAACAATTAAAGGGGCTTTACTTTATTAAAGGGCAACTTTAATTGTTTGCCTGGCCAAACTGTCTTTTCCAAGCTAGTTATAAAGCTGGTATAGAAATTACTTAAGAGAAAGAGAGGCCTCCTTGTGCTGTGATCAGTGAATGACATGGCTGCAACGTTTATGAAATGTCATGCCTACAGGAACCAAACATATGCCTTTTAACAGTTTCAGTAAAAGAGCAATAAGCTTCAAATTTAGGTTATCTATATATTGAATGTATCCCTGCATATATCAGAAGGGATTAATAAAGCGCAGCTTTTAAAGGAACGTGCCAACTCCCACTGAACTGAAACTCAAGACCTATCAGGTATTTCTATCTTCTCTTTGCAGAGAGAGTGACTTCTGATCGAGTTATTTAACTTCTTGGAGACTTACAATAAATCCCCTTAAAATTGAAACATATGTAAAATATAAATAAAAGACCAAACCTGTTTAAATGAAACCAGTACTTCAATCTGAGCAAAACCCAAAAACTAACTGAGGTTTTAGAAGTTCAGTGGAGAAGTTTTCATGGCAAAATTAGTTTTTTCAAAGCTCAGTCTCAATTAACGATTAGATTTTCCTATCAACAAAAGTCTTCATTTCTACCAGTGTAGTTACATCCCCTTTGTAAGTGAATGATCTACTACTCTGTCAGGGGATGATAAACTACTGAACGGGGAAAAGAGCCTAATAAATTTGCTTGGAGAGAAGAGTCACAGATATTAACCCGGCATTCCTTTAGAACAGATAGGATTTTCCGTCACGTAAGATGAGACCATTCTTCACAGACCTGCTTTGGTCACAGCAAAAGAGAATACCAAATGAATCATACTACTACTGCAGAAATTTAAACCCTCCTCCCACTCTTCTCTTCCCTCCTTTCTTTCACACACACACAAAACACAAAAGCAGTCGTAGTAGTCCTCAGCCTTTTGGTAGATGAAGTGTATAATTTTTTTTTTCCCCTGGATAATTTCCATGTAGGTAGAGGAAATCTCAATGAGAGTAAGAAAGATAAGTACTCCAAAGTACACCTTTTCCTTAGTATTTCTATTATATAGTCTTTGAAACATGAGAAGCTAGATGAACAACTTAAACTTAATTTGCAAATACATGCCATTAATTTCCATCATGAGAATTTTTGTTTTAAAGGAGGTACAGAAACACTTGAGCTACAAGTGCTGTTTGTGTAATGTGCTTTAAAGCTTTCCAGGGCAACCAAAGAAGAATATAGAAAAGGACACAGCAGGAAAAAAGAAAAACAGAACTGCAAGAAAACTTGGGGGGAAAAAAAAGCATGGCATGGCAACTTACTAATAGCTTTTGAAGAGGGTAGGAAAGCTCTTTTCCTTCAAAGATTTCACACTGAAAGGAGAGAAGAAAAATTATGAAATACTGATTTTTTTAAGGAAGCCATTTATTTCCATACAAGATGGAAAATACAATATAGATAATCCTGTGTGATTTTGCTTCCAGCAAAGTTGGATTAGTTAACAAATAGTATGGACTATTTTGAAGTTAAATAATGTGTATAATGCCTAAATCTGTTTTGATTTGCCAAAGTATTTACATAACTTTTACTTTGCATTTATTATTTTAATTTGTTGCTCATTGACTTTCTGTGTGTGGTAGGTATCTTCATTACAATTTTGCTTTAATTAGAGTCAGGTCACTTTCAGTTTAGGTGCATTTGCCTGTTCTTATGCATTGAAAATAAAACGAAGCTTTACTCTGCACTGTGCCGATACTGAAGATGGGGAATGTACATAATTTCATAGAATGATTTACTGCGGTTTAGTGGTCCCAGCTCTGATGGTCTAAGGATACAAATTAGACTGGTTTGATAGTCATATTTATCCACTAAGCTTCTAGTAGAATGATGAACATAAAAAGAAATAGCAACCTGTGGACTTCTAGGTGCACTTAAACTCACATATTAAAGCATCCACCTTCATAAACCCAGCAACCATCTATAAACATGCTCGCATAAAAGCCTTAATTTCGTTATACACAGCTGCATAAAGGGCAGCACAAGGAAAATACCGAGTGACTCAGCACTGTAAGAAAAAGAAAAAAATCTATATAGAATTATTACAATACAAAATGATAACTCTTACAGTTACTTTGTACCACTCTGTTTTGAAAATTCAATGAGAGTTAATTAAATATATTTAAAGAAGGTTTGGATGTTCCATAAACCTCTTCTCCCCTCAGTCCAGTGAAACTCATCATGGCCAAGCTTCCCGGACACCATACAACAAATGGAACCAGATTGCACCAGAATAGTGGATAAAAGTCTTGCCTGCAGATCTTCACAACCATTTCAATAGGTGCCTTTCACAGCTGAGCCACCAAAATATAGGAATTCTATCTATGGACTTAGCAGAATGAGATACAGTCCATTTAATCCATCATATGTCTTTGTGGAAACGGTGTAGGTTAAACACAACAAACCGTGCTCATTAGCATTGAGCCAGTCAATGAAGGATGGAGACACTGCTTGATTATAGTGTATTTTTCCGTTGTGCCTTAGTCTTTTTCTTCTGAGATTAGAAAAAAAAACCCTTCAAAACAAACTTGGGAGGAAGCATTCACACAAGGGGACTAAAAATGCTTAACTAAATTTAATAAAAATTCTGGATTTTGACATGTTTCTCTCTGTATATGAACATATTCACTGCTAGTACTCTGTATCCGTGACAATGTTTGCCAGACCTGTGGTGTAGAGCATGGTTTTTTGTATATTTTTTTTTAATGTCGATTAGTACAATTAAATGAACTTTAAGAGTAAATTTGCTTAGCTTGGTGTGTGCAATTTCCGTGAACCTAAAGTTCATCTGTTTTGGTTTCCCCTCCAAATCCCTGTTATGCTTGTTGCTAGATGCAGTAACAGAAATTTCTGCGTGTGTAACCGCTGGTTACTGTGACTACAGATTCTTGTGGGCCCAAGTGCTTAGATGAAGACTGCTAAGGCTTTCCCACGCTTCTTGTGCCAGACTTAACTACACTACCACACATACTGAGTATTCATGTAGTGAAATTCTGTAAAAATAAGTCTTTTCAGGCTGTTTATATTTAAGAACACTACTGGAGTAGTCAGCCTGAGCACTCATTCGCAGTCTGGAGCCAACATATAGGAGACAGGCAACATTTATTTCTAATACACATTGTGTGTTTCTCATACGCACTATAAAGAGCGCACTGTAAATCTTGCTATGATTTAAGAGAGCTCATTAACTTACAGAGATTCTCAGCACCTCTATGTTAAATTTTTTCCTTCTTTCTTAAATTGAAGGAGAAATGTATGTAGCATTTAGGTTTTAATGCAAGATAGCAGATTGTTAATGTGATAACCTCCAAGTGATAGTATTTAGTGGTCATTCCCATTACAAGTCAACATTTTCTTTAATTCCCTTCAGTGGGTTACCTTTGCCTTTTAAACATCTTGAATGTTTCCATGTACTGTTTTTTTTGTGTTTTTTTAAAATAAAATTTCACATGGACAAGTCACATGCAAGAGGATGGCTCTAAAATGCTTTTTTCCAATCTTTCATGAACATATATTTATAGGCCTGTACTGAGCAATGATTGACAAGACTTGGTGTGCTGTTTTAGATCCGCACACGAATTTGTAATCTGGGTACATGACGGAGTTGAATGATTTACTCTATTAGACTATTTTCCACACCCTGAAGACCCCGTAATACAGATGGTTATAAAACAGTTTACTGTGTGTTTTAAACAAACCCAAATTATTTTTGTTCAAGTGTTTCGTTGAGGAAAACATTCCTGTCTAAGCAGAACTAGAATTTTACCTCAATTTTTGGTGAAAGTTCTATTTTAACTCTCCTCTACAGTGATAAATTTATATATAATCTGAAATCAGGTATAACTGGGAAGAATAAATAAATCCCATGTAAATTAAATCAATATTGCAAAATATAGGAAAGTTGTCTTTTCTCGACCCTTAATTTAATGAACTAAATCATTCTCAAGCTAACCGTCCTCCAGCAAAGATACAACAGAAAGAAAACGGTTTGAAAAATACTAAGACAAATTGTTTCTATTAATTTTTTGACCCAGAGTGGATTTCTTTTCATTAGGAAAGCAAAACAAATTAGAAGCTGCTGCTGCTAGCGGATGTTTAGAATTAACCTGCAAAAAGCTTACCGTGCGATGGAGACTTAGTGCTTGCAGAAATCACCAGTCTTCACAACAGGATAACATCTGAGTATCTCAGGGTTTAGGACATAATTGTTATATTCTGTAGCAAGAGCGAGCGAGGCGATGCTTGAAGCGTTCTGCCTGTGGTTCCAGACAATCCTGATAAGGTATCTTTTTTCTGTCAGGCAGGTAGAAAGTAAATCCTCCTTCAGTAGACAATGAACCAGAGGAGCAGAGTAACATGGACTGGCCTAGTAGCAACATCCAGATACACCCTGAGTGGGAGGAGCGATTGCCAAATCGGGATTAAGGTTGCAGCTGCATGTTCCTCAGTAGTGGAGTTTAAGTAATTGCTACTACCCTCTTTGGAGGTTCCTCTCACGCTCTCATTACCTCACAGACAGTATTTGTCTACCAGTTTGGGAATTGCGTCAGGACTGCTGCAGGTCACACGCTGATGTCCATCCATACACACATAGTAGAGAAGCCACTCCGTATCAGCACCGCTGCTGAAAATCCTTGACAAATGTCTCTTTGTTTAGGTAGTCATTTAGAGAAATGCGATAGGAAGGTTTGGGTTGGTATTAATGGGAATATCTGGGTCTATATGCAACAAGCAGAAGCAGAGGAGATGCAGGTATGGAATGTATTGATAACACCTAGATTAGGAGATCATCAAAAGCTCAGTTTTGTAGGGCACCCAGATCGGGAGTCAAAGGATAATAGGTAAATCCCAGTGATTCAGGGTTGGGAGGAGGTGAAGGGATTTATCTCCTAAGAGGAAAAAAGGGTATGTACAAAATCAGCATTTGACCACTGATACTCTGTGTACCTGCATCACACCTTTGCATCACTGAGGAAGTCTGCTGGAAAGACACCTGGCTGCAAACTTCGTGGCACCTGGTGCTTGACAGACCTCCTGGACTCCATTAGAAGAGGGGTGGCCAGCAGGGACAGGGAGGTGATTGTCCCTCTCTACTCTGCCCTCGTGAGGCCCCATCTGGGGTCCTGCGTCCAGATCTGGGGCCCCCAATACAAGAAGGATGTGGAACTGTTGGAGAGGGTTCAGAGGAGGGCCACAAAGATGATTAGAGGCCTAGAGCACCTGCCCTACGAAGAGAGGCTGAGGGAGCTGGGCTTGTTCAGTCTGGAGAAGAGAAGGCTGCGGGGAGACCTCATTGCAGCCTTTCAGTCCCTGAAGGGAGCATAGAAACAGGAGGGGAATCAACTTTTTAAAAGGATAGACAATGACAGGACAAGGGGGAATGGATTAAAACTAAAGGAAGGAAGGTTTAGATTAGATATTAGGGGGAAGTTTTTTACAGAAAGAGTGGTGAGGTGCTGGAACAGGCTGCCCAGAGAGGTAGTGGATGCCCTGTCCCTGGAAGTGTTCAATGCCAGGTTGGATGTGGCTCTGGGCAACCTAGTGTAGATCCAGGCCTTCTGTTGGTGGCCCTGCCTGTGGCAGGGGGGTTGGAGCTCTATGATCCTTGGGGTCCCTTCCAACTCATACCATTCTATGATTCTATGATTCTGTGATTCTAGGACACACATTTCTTGTGCCTGTAGGTACGAGGATATGGTGCTGTGAATGAAATCAATTTTGTTCTAAAATGAAAACGTCTTTCCTCCCTATAATGTTTCATTCTGAACTTTTCTGACAGTGTTGCATTATTACCTCCCATGTAGAGATCTGTGTAGTAAAAGAAATGCTGAAAACTGAAAGAACGTCAGAAGAAGCAAGGCTTTAAGTAAATAAATTGGAGGCCTGTTTTTATGAGGGTGTCTGTTATTTTGCTTAACTGGAACACAGCTCTCTTAAGGCTCCTCCATTAAGTCTGAATTGCTGTGAAAGCACTGTTAAAACATAAAGACATGTTCTAGCATGATAATTAGCAAAATTTGTCTAACCGACAACAGCTTTGTAAAAGGGGGTGCTGACTGAGGACAAAAGGGATGTTAAATACCCACGTTTCACCAGAGACAGGCAAATCACATAATCTAGCCACAAGGTTTCTTTATACTCAGAGAAGGCCTGTGATGAGTTGTCAGATTCTTCCTACCAATGTATGCCTATTGCAGTATAACCAGCTTCTTGAAAATTTTCTGTATCATCAGAATATGTGTGAACAACTATATTATGAAGAATCTCTTTTGGCAGGTAAGGTAAATTCAACATGAGTTACAGGGTACCTGCTCTCTTTCTTCCTGAATGTGGCCTTTTTTCACCACCTGTATGTGCATTATTTTAATTGCATGATATCTGAACTTGTGCTTCACACCCCAGTAAACAGTTCCCTTCAATGTGAATGGATGTGCTCCATTTTTAACCAGCCAAACACTTCTCCAAGGTGCACAGCAAAAGGCAGCAGTCATAAATTACAGCACTGAATGTTCTGCTCTAAATAAAGAACAACTCACTCACAGTGCAAGGGATCATGACGGTGCTGGGACGAGTTGCCCAGAGACAGTGTGGACTTTCCATCTTCAGGACAAGTCCCTGAGCAACCCCATCTCACTCTGAAGTTAGATCTGCTTTGAGCATGTAATTGGGCTATGTGATGTTCAGAGGTTCCTTCCAACCTTTTTTTTTTTTGTTATGATCTGATCTGAGGGTATAGAGTCACGATTGTATATGTAGTGTAGTTATACAAGAGCAGCTCTTGCAAGTTAGCTAGGTAATCATGTAAGAACGGCTTGTGAAGGAGCAGGGGAGTTTTTCTTTCCATAGCAAAGGGATTACTCGTGAAAGCCTTGTACTATCTCGAGGAGAAGAGAAAGAGCAAGAACTCGAGGATGGAATGATATCCATCCTAAATACGTCAGTTGTCTCTTTGTTAAAGAAAACAGGAGGCTGACAAAGGACATGATTAGAGGAAAACAGATAGTTAACAAGGCCATGAATTAGCTCAGAATGATAAGAACACTGCAAGCTTGCAAGACCAGCACATTCCAGGCGAAAGGTGATAAGTACGTCGTGAGGAGGCCTGGGGCTTTCCTCCCAAGGACCACCGAAGACCCATTGCCCACAATTTTTGGAAGAAACTGCGCAATCACAAAGGACTGATAAGCTGATTAGCATAAGAAGCGAGAGTAGGCGGGTTTAGGTAATGAACATGTATATGCGTCAATTGAATATTCATTGTTTCATTGTATAAATATGGGACGGTTTTGCTACTTCGGGTATGCACGTTTGTGGTGGAGCGATCCCCCGTGCATCTGCGCGCATTAAACATACCTACTTTATAACTTTCGAGTTATAGAGTCTATTTCCGTACGTCAGATCCTTTCAAGAAAATCCTGTTTCTTTAACGACTTCATCCTGCTTCAGGGCTGAGCATCTTCCTCTGTGGAGGCAACTCTGACTTTTCCTAAAAAACTTTTGAAAACGTCTCATATAAAATGTGTGAGACAGAAGGAGTTTCCCTATAAATCAAGAAATATCAAAGAAATGTCACCCTACAGTTTTCTAGTAAAGTAAAGAGACAGTGTTATGATACTCTCCCGTAAATGGAATCAAGTTGAATTTCTTCACCAAAAGGGTTGTCAAGCACTGGAACAGGTTGCCCAGGGAAGTCGTTGAGTCGCCAACCCTGGAGGTATTTAAAAGACACATAGATGTGGTGCTTGAAGATATGGTGTAGTTGTTAGACTGTGTACTATTAGGTTAATGGTTGGAGTCGATCTTAAAGGTCATTTCCAACTTAAACAATTCCATGATTCATTTCTATGTTACATACACTTATTTCTGTAGACAGCAGTTCCTCTACATCTTTTAGGAAAGTTCACTGCAGCAGGCAGCAGTACACATTCCACTGTAGGCAACTGTGTAAGGTGGTGAGAAAAGAGAAGTCTTCCCTTATGTGCCATCTCTTTTCAACATGAATGTGAGGACCAACTCTTCTGCGCTGAGTTGCATAAAACTAAGGGCTTGGGTTCACCTCAGTTGGTAACATAGCATGAGATAGAGTGGTAAAGAGAACCAATGCAATTAGTTATAGAGGTGTATTTAAAGATACAATGCTAATGCTGTTAATATTGTAGAAAATGCTGACGAAGGTCGCTTTTGCAAACTGTAGAATAAGTATAATATTTTTCTGTACTGACTTGAGGAATAAAAGACTCACTCTGCCTTACTGAGAATCATCAAGAATGGTTTACCAAAGACTTAAGTGATCTTACAGGAAACTGTGACAGGCCTAAAACTAGGGTAAAAGGAATATAAAGGACGATTGTGATCAAGATATGCTAATAGAGGGGCAACAGTTAAGAGCTATGCAAGATAGTTACTTAGAAAGACACTGCATTTTTCTCAGTAAGCTCATGAATATTCTTTTCTTCCCCAAGGGGAAGCAGGAACCTGCCAGACATGCAATGTGTATTATATTATGTACTGTTGTGAAGAAGGTGCCTCTGTTGAGCCTGTAAACCTTGGAGGTAAAGAAGGGAGGGATTTTGGCCAGGAATAGGATACAAAATGCTGAGAACACTGACCACCCACAGGTGTGCCTACTTTGCTGCAGTCTTGCAAGAACGTATAATAAATAAATTGCTGCTTCACTAGTACATCTACTGCAAGTCCTTTCTTAGGACCTTTGGCATTTCTAACAATATGCGTAAGTTAAAGTGACTATTTTGCTACTGGTAGCATATAATTTCAAAATCACAGCACAAGCTTGTTGAAGATGTGATGTTTAAACTTGTAAAGGTTTCCCATTAATTGTAAATTTCATCCAGAACCTGTTATTAATACTTACATACAAGGAATTCTATTCTCTGAAAGTTCTTGGCTTCGAAATCATCATAATCCTCTGATGAACAGGGTTTAGTAAATACACCAAGTCAGACAGTTGTCACACAGACTTCCTCCTGGGTTTGGCTAGGATAAGGTTAATTTGGGATGGGACATGGCCAGGACAGGTGACCCAAACTAACCAAAGTGGTTATTCCATATGACCTCATGCTCAGTACAAAATCGGGCTAGTTGGAGAGAGGTGCTTGGCCCCAGGACCTGTAGCTTGAGCATGGTCAGGCTTCCTGACATCTGAACTGTACAGTCTGAATTGAACGGTTGTTGGTGAGAAATTGCATTGTGTATCACCAGTTATGTGTATTCTGTGATAAGTCCTGTTGTTGCTGTTTCCCTCTCCTTGTTGTCCAGTTCTCCTCCCCTTCCTGTGGTGGGGGGCTGTTTGTGTGAGTGACCACGTGGTGCTCAGCTGCTGGCTGGGGCTAAGCTACAACAGCCCTCTATAGTGCCCAGCATGGAGTGCAAAGAGTTGGGATAATGGTAGATCTGACCCAAGTGCGTTAAAAACAGAATTGTGGTAAGTATTCATTGTATTATTTAAACAATCACTTGTCACGTGATGTGTTTGGCCATGTGGGACGTTCAGGCTAGCTTGTTCCTTCCTATTCCTAGGTCTCATGAATGTGTTTCATGCCCTCTTCAGGGTTACAAAATATTGTTTTAAGCATACTACCCAGAGATTTTCCCCAAGGCTGGATAGACAGGGGTGACATGGCATGTGGCAGAGTATGAGGAGGTATCTAGAGAACTTCTCACCCCCAGTGGTTTGGAACTTCACTCCTGAATGACAGGAGCCTGATGAAGTGATAGAATATCTGAAAGGAAAATTCTGTAGTTATTCCAAGGAAGCACAAATCACTGTGCTGTGCTCTGGCTGCTATCTACCAAATGCTTCTTCATAGTAGATAGTAGGCAGCACCCTCAGGGGGAAGGGAGAGAAAACAGACCTGTGGGCACTGCGGATACCCCGACCCCCATGACAGGCTATGCAGCTGAGTCAAAAAAACCAACCTGTATCCCTATACAGAAAAAGAAATACATGAGGAGATCAGTTTGTTTAGTGAAAGATGATGAACCAGGACCATCATGAGAACAGAAGGAAGAGGCAGAACCAGAGGTCATCACCCAATACTTGTCCCTGAGTGAGCTGCAAGATATAGAAAAAGATTTCAGCTGCCTTCTAAGTGGGGACATTATTACCTCGCTGTTCCCATGTAGCTTGGAATTGGAGAGTAGGGTGGTCAAGCAGCTGGAATCCCTGTCTGGGCAAGGAGGCATCTACAACGCAATTGGGAAAAAGACCCAAGTCCTGAGCCTCTGAAGATAACTGAAGACGTTATATGTTAGACAAGCAAGTGGACAACCATGGAGTGAAGCATCCAGCACCTGAGAGAATTAGCCATGTTGGAGATGGTTCATTATGATCCATGCAGCGTGCAGTTACCCACCGATCCTGATGAAGTCCAATGTACCTGAACCATATAACTTAAGTTTGGATGGAGAATACTGTCATCATATGCCAGTGTGGCAGTAATGAATTGGAAAAGCACAGAGGCACCAACAGAGGATGAAGTGGCTGGCTGAGTATGACAATATATAAAGTCTTGCTTCCTGCCTCATCTTGGCTATGGAAAAAATGTCCTGGAAGGTCCATCAACTTGAAGAGAGTTTGCTCTACTCACCAACTATACAGCAGTTATCCTCTTTCTTCTCCAGAGAGAGGATATAGAGGGTATATATAAACCACAAGGCACCCTGTGGTTTTATCTGTGGTTTTACCTATGGGGTCACAGAGAAGATAGGAGGAAGTGGGATGGAAAGCCTACCTCAACCCTACAGGAATGAGTACATGAGTTGCAAAGCAAAACAGTCACAAAAAGGGATTCTTCCAGGAAAATGCTGCTTCAGTTTCCAGTGGGGAGTCCCCCAGACTGAGTGGAAGGTATACTTGTACATATGATCATCTTAAGGGGACCTCTAAGTCCTTTTGCAAGAAATGGTTATCAAATATGATAAGGGGGGTTAGAGGGGCCCTGCCTTCAGCAAGGTAAAGGAAAAGGACAACCAGGTTTGTTGGACTCTATGGATCCAGTGGCTGGGCATATCAGGTCCCTAAGATCTTGTACAAGGCTCTAGTGGACATCAGAGTACAGTGTACCCTAATGCCATTGAGCCATGAAGGGGCAGAACCCATCTGTATTTCTGGACTGAAGGGGATGTTACCGAAAACCAGGAATAAACCTTGTAATACCAACACAGTGTTAAAAGGCAGGCATTCTTTTTGCAGCACTGGATTCCCAGGGGGTAGCACCACTGAATGTGTATGCCACAGTCAAAAGCACACAGGCTATATAGAATAAAGATATTCGTTATATTTTTTTGAAAAGGCCATCTTATTGTAATGGTTTCTTGTAAGTTACCTGCATATTCTCCTCTCCATCGTGCATGGTCAGTGACTTGAGTCACTGTGGTGTTCGTTGGTGGTTGCACACCTATGTTTGCTAGATGACCCTTTCTTAGTGGGCATGCACAGTACCGTCAACCTTATGTAGTGTAATTCACCTATTCAGAATGATCTTCATGATCAATGTTCCTTGGCCTGTTATCAAGATGGGGTAGGACTGTACAAGAAGTGCAGCACTGTTGTTCATTGCCATGGTCAGTTAGTTTCACCACTCATTACCTCATCTAATATTACCTATTACCTTGGTTACAAAATTACACATCAAACAAGCTAATTTTGACTGCTTTGATTACATTTAAAATGTTCAACCTTAACTTTAACCTTTAAAAATTATTGGATTTACTGGCTGCATAATCTTATCAGTATTCTTAACCTAAACCAATCATATTCACTTCTATGTAACTCTACTGATTTTAATCCTTGATATTTAAATCAAGATTTGAAAGGGTTTTCTAGCAGCATAACAGGTGATAGGACAAGGGGGAATGGCATGAAGCTGTGCCAGGGCAGGTTTAGATTGGATGTTAGGAAAAAATTTTTTACTGAAAGAGTTGTCAGGGCCTGGAACAGGCTGCCCAGGGAGGGGGTTGAGTCACCTTCCCTGGATGTGTTCAAAAAAAGGGTAGGTGAAGTACTTAGGGATATGGTTTAGTTTAGGATGTGAATGGTTGGACTCGATGATCTTAAAGGTCTTTTCCAAACTTATTATTCTGTGATTCTGTGATTCTGTGATAACTGGTGTCTATGACGATCTCCCTAGTTTCTTAAAACAAAACATAAGAAACAATAGCCTAACAATTCCTTAGTGATGTTTCTATGAATGTCTACTCTTCTAAACCTAACTATCGCTTTCTATGAATGCCCATCCCTCTAAACCAAACAATCCTGACACATTATGCTTTATAATTTTACTTCCTAATCAAACCCAACCTCTTCTTGATTATTTTATCAGAATACTTGCAACAGGGGGATTCCAACAGTTGACTCTGCTAGAGGCTGATGCCGTGAAAAGCCGAAATCAAGACTCAGTGGTCTTGGTGATTATTAAGCAGGTATTCTTTATTGCAGTGCTGGGTGCATGGGGGGCTGCTCCTCCTAATGTGCGTGCCGTAAAGGGTCAGTCACACAGCTTTTATGCAAGATGTTTGCATAGTTCCTAGGGTTTCCAAGAAATGGATATAAATATGGGAAGGCCTTGCAGACTGATTACATCACGCTCCCACAAACCCGCCAAGACAAGCATTATGTGCTTACAATGGTGGAACCAACCACCAAATGGCGGGAAACACATGCTGTGTCTCAGGCCAGTACCCAGAACATGATCCTGAGCCTTGAAAAGCAAGTCCTATAGTGACATGGCACTCCATAAAGAATTGAGTCAGACAACAGGACTCATTTCTGAAACACCCTCATAGACTCCTGGGCTGAAGAGCGTGGCATTGGGTGGGTGTATCACATCCCCTGTCATGCACCAGCCTCCGGAAAAATCAAACAATACAATGGGCTGTTAAAGACTACACTGAGAGCAACGGGTGGTGGGACCCTCAAACATTGGGATACACATTTAGCAAAGGCTGGTTATTCAACAGCAGTGAGTCCACCCATTAAACTGGCCTTGCCCAATCAAAACTTCCACCCACTGTAGAAGGAGATAAAGTGTCTATAGTGCATATGAAGAATTTTTTGGGGAAGACAGTTTGGGTTATCCCTGCTTTGAACAAAGGCAGACACATCCATGGAATCCTAGCTTTTGCTCAGGGACCTGGGTGCACTTGCTGGGTGATGCACAAGGATGGGGAAGTCCGATGTCTTCTTCAAGGGGCTCTGATGTTGGCTGAGAATAGCCGGTAAATTAAATTGTATGGTGTTAATTGCTAAATAACCCTGCCATTGTATGTTGTCATTGCTACAGTTGCTGTATGCTGCATCAGTGGTATTACAGTAAGGGTCACCCACATTAGTGAAGGATGAGTGCTGCAATTGTGTAACTAGAACAGGCTTCAGCAACTGGTGCCCAGCAATGTCCTTGAAATCAACATTTTCAACTTGCAGGCAATGAGTGTGGACCATGCCAGATACACCAGCCTTGAGCTCTGGATGCAGCATGCAACAATTCAACAGCAAGCATTATCTCTCCTACCCTGAGAGACTGTTAAGACAAATGGAGCCCAAAGTCATGAACTAAATGAGTATTTTAGAGGGATGGTCTACAGACTAAGGCAATGATTGTTTCTATCTCTCTGTATTGTTATCACTTAGGAAGAATACAGGAATGTTGTCAGGGCCTGCAGGGACGTGATTAGAAAGGCTAAAGCCCACTTGGAAATGAAGCTGGCAAAGGATATAAGGGATAATAAACAAGAGTTTTTTAGGTATATGAATAGTAAGAGGGCGACTAGGGATAATGTGGGTCCCCTGCTGAACGAGGCGGGTGTACTGGTAATGGGGGATGCTGAGAAGGTGGAGATACTGAACGCCTTCTTTGATTCAGTCTTCACTTCAAAGACTTCCCCTTGGGACTCTTGGACCCTGGAAGAAAGAGAGAGAGTTTGGAAAATGAAGAGCTTTCCTCTGGTTGAGGTGCAGGCAGTCCAGCAGCATCTCAAAAGGATAAATGCTCACAAATCCATGAGCCCTGATGGGATGCATCTACGTATGCTGAGGGAGCTGGCGCTCTCTATCATCTTCAACAGATCTTGGAGAACAGGAGAGGTGCCTGGAGACTGGAGGATGGACAATGTCACTCCAGCCTTCAAAAGGGCAAGAAGGAGGATCCAAGTAACTACAGGCCAGTCAGTCTCATTTCTGTCCCTGGAAAGATGATGGAACAGCTTGTTCTGGATGCCATCACCAAGCAATTGGAAGAGAAGAAGGTTATGAGGAGTAGTCAGCATGAATTCACCAAGGGGAGATCGTGCTCGACCTCTACTCTGCCCTGGTCAGGCCCCACCTGGAGTATTGTGTCCAGTTCTGAGCTCCCTGGTATAAAACAGACAGGGATCTCCTGAAGAGAGTCCAGAGAAGGGCTACGAAGATGATTAAAGGCCTGGAGCATCTCCCCTATGAGGAAAGGCTGAGTGAACTGGGGCTGTTTAGCCTTGAGAAAAGAAGACTGAGAGGGGATCAGATTAATGTTTATAAATATCTCAAGTGTGGGACACAGAGGGAAATAACCAGTCTCTTCTCAATGGTCTGTGGAGACAGGACAAAGGGCAATGGCTTCAAGTTGGAGCAGAGCAACTTTTTCAGAGTAAGGGTGACAGTGCCCTGGCACAGGCTGCCCAGGGGGTTTGTGGAGTCTCCTTCTCTGGAGATATTCAAGAATTGTCTGGATACCTACCTGTGCGATCTGTCCTAAGGAACCTGCTTTGGCAGGGGTGTTGGACCTGTTGATCTCTTGAGGTCCCTTCCAACCCCTATGATTCTGTGATTCTGTGATCTATATCTATATCTATCTGCATCATCTATCTCACTATCTCTCAAGGACAGGGGAAAATGGTGGTGATTAAGGAAATTTTTGTATCTGAGTATGGTGTAGATAGTATAGAATAAGGGTTGGATAATGTCCTGGGTTTGGCTTGGATAGCGTTAATTTTGACCAGGTGTTGGGAGGGGACACATCCATGACAGGTGACCCAAACTATCCAAAGTGGATATTCCATACCATGTAGCGTCATGGTCAGAATAAAAGATGACTAATTGGGGAGCAGTGGCACAGCTCCAGGACATGGGGCTCCAAGATGTGGGACAGGTCTGTGCTATAGGGTCTGAGTGTTGCAGTTCAGTGAGAAACTGTATTGTCTATCACCAGTTTTGTATATTTTGTTGAAGTCCTGCTGTTGTTTCCCTCTCCCTGTGCTGTCTCTATCTGTCCTTATCCCGACCCACGAGATCTGCCTTTGTCTCCCCATTCTCCTCCCCATCCCAACAGGGCAGAGGGACAGGGAACTGAGTGAGTAGCTGCATGGTGCTCAGCTGCTGGCTTGGCCTAAGCCACAACAGGCCTCAATCATTTCAGATTTTCATGTTTCCAGCAGCACAGGAAAGTTTACATTTTTATGGGGCTATTATCTTACTGAAGATTAGGTGAAAGAAATGTGAACTGACCACACATCTCTAAAGCAGAGGGAGCAGAAAATAACTGACTAGTTGACACTTAGTTCTGTATTTGTATGATTTGTAATTGTTTGATTTATTTATCTCAGTAGTGACCATGGGACACACACAGAGACACACACACATAGACACACATAAACACAGAGCTAATGTATAAAAAATTTTCAAGCATCAAATAAGCAGGTGTGCCTGGTGCTGGAGAAGGATAAAGCTTAAAAGTTAGGAGAAATTCTTTACTCTGAATGAGGCCCTGGAACAGGTTGCCCATAGAGGTTGTGGAAGCCCCATCCCTGGAAGTGTTCAAGGCCAGGTTAGGTGGGGCTTTGGCCAACCTGGTCTAGTGAAGGTGCCCCTACCCATGGCAGGGGGATTGGATCTAGATGGTCTTTGATGTCACTTCAAACCCAAATGATTCTATGATTTTATGATTCTAAATTACTTGAGTCTATAGGTTTGAAAGGCACTGAGTTTGTCCAGATAGGGAAACCTTAAAAGCTGTGTCCAGGCTACATCTCAGGTGAATGAGACCTGAGGGAATCCTTCTGCATACCCTATGTATCTTGCAAAATCTGTGTAACCGTGCTGGAGGAAGACAGCTACGTTTTTCTATTTCCTGTGGCCTGGACGACTAGTGAACCAGAACTGTAGAGTGGCCTGCAAAGTTCATCTACTGTGTATTTAAACACTGGAGGCAGATTTATGAGGGCCATGCACAACACCCGTCCAGTCTTCTCAAGTGGCTTGCATAGGAAGGACTCCTACCCTTCCAAATCTGGGCATGGGTATTGTTTATGCTCCAGGGATCCTTAATGAAAAAAGTTGCTCTTGTCACTACATTCTTCCATACCTTGACGTTCAGAATTACTGACCTTGTCTGTGAAATGCCTGGCAGCCTGAGTGTAGTGACGGAAGAACCTCCAGCTGCTTCTCATCTTCCATGTAAAAAGAACCAATTTTGTAACTCTGTATTTGTGATTAGGAGTGATAACTTACTGTGTCCTTAATGGTTCTTAGATGGGGTGTGTTGGGTTTCTCTTTTCCTCTCTCTCATGAACAGCAAAACTAGCCAAGGACAAAACCTATACAACTGGTATTATTGGACACTTAGAAGTTTGGTTTTCAAATGACCAAATTGACAATATTAGTTTAGATACAAGACAGTTTAGAGGGTTTTAGTATAGCGTGAATGACAGAAAATGGATTTTTCTTTTTGAAGTCTTTCCTGACTAAATTCTGCATCTACGTTACCTTGACTTTGATATTTGCAGTGAAAGACATGCCCTTGTTTTACATGGCGGTGTGAATTTTTTAGAGCTTACAATCAGCAATAATCAAGGATCTGATTGACTCTATAGGGGTTTTTATTGCTGATTAAATGGGATGAGTTTAGAGAAATAAAAGTGTGGTAGAAACAATGCAGCCAGTGACCTGTGTACTTGCCCAAAATGCTGTTGATAGATACAAAATAACTATGGCTCTACTGTTTTATTTTACATCTACGCCACCCCCTGTTTGCTGTTTCTTGTAACTCAGATAGTGTTATGAGGAAATTTGGCCAGGTGGTAATAAACAGAAGCTGTTAATATTTATGTCTACCTCAAGAAATCATACGCTTTTCTGTACAAAAAATGGGAGATAAAGAGTAGGATCACATAAGTGCCTTTGGGACCATAGTAATTAGCAGATCCATTTTCATGAATAAATGGGTATTCACATGAATTTACTATCTTTATAATCAGGACTGCTACTCAAAGTGATTGAGAAGGTGAAGTAAAACAAAAACTGTTCTGCGTGCAGTATAATTACAATAAGAAGATTAATATGAAAACAGTAATCATCCAATGTGCAGTGTGTTAGGAAATATTTGACAAGTTTAAACAGGGAATTGGCTAATCAGGAGCAAAAAGTGTATGCCACAGTCTTCCAGTGTACCCATCACCAAACTGGAAAATGCTTATAACACAAAGAGCTTGAAAGTTTGCACCATTCACCTTTTTGCTTATACAACCTGAGTATGCAGGAATTAAAATATGTAATATAGTTAACATTGTTAATCTAAGATTACACTAATAAATAGTTATGTGTTGCAGAAAGCAGGTTTTTGTGATACTGCAGGAAAAAATAGTTTGGAATCAATATTACAAAATAGTTATGATGGTGTTAGAGAAGAGAAACCTGATTCTGAAGGCTTGGTATGAACAGTATCAATATATTGCAGTATAGTACATACATAGAATTTACATGTATGTGGTGGGTTGGCCCTGGCTGGAGGCCAGGTGACCCCTAAAGATGCTCTATCACTGCTCTCCTTAGCTGGACAGGAAAGAGAAAAATGTAAGTCTTGTGTGTCAAGAGAAGGATGGGAAGAGATCACTCACCAGTTACCGTCACAGGGAAAACACTCTGGGCACATGGGGACAGGGAATGGGGGTTATGGTCAGTTTATCATGTGTTGTCTCCTCTGTTCATTCCTCCTCAGCAGGAGGAGTCCTCACACTCTTCCTCTGCTCCACATGGTGTCCTTCTCACAGGAGACAGTCCTCCACCGACTTCTCCAATGTCAGTCCTCTCTCCCCCCAGGGCTGCAGTTCTTCATTAACTGCCCCAGCATGAGTCCCTTCCATGGGGTGCAGTCCTTCAGGAAGAGACAGCTCTAGTGTGGTTTCCCCCAGGGTCACAAGTCTCCCCAGCAAACCTGCTCTGGTGTGAGCTCCTCTCTCTGTGGGCTGCAGGTCCTGCCAGGAGCTTGCTCTAGAATGGACTTCCCACACCATCACAGCCTCCTTCAAGTGCCTCCACTTGCTCCAGTGTGCGGTCCTCCACAGGCTGCAGTGTGAATCTTTGCTCTGGTGTGGTCCTCTACAAGCTGCAGAGGGAGAGCTGTCTACATTTTCTTCTCCAGTGACTTCAGGAGGGTCTCTACTCCAGCACCTGGGATGCCTTCTCCCCCTCCTTCTCCATTTTCCTTGGTGTCTGCAAAGTTTCTCACATCTTCTCACTCCTTTTTCTGGTGGCAAAAAGTGGCCACTTGGATTGGTTTTTCTTCTTAACTATGTTATCCCAGAGGTGCTACCACTGTCACTGATTGGCCTGGCCTTGGTCAGCAGTGGGTCCATCCTTGATCTGGCTGGTATTGGCTCTGTCAGGCCTAGTGTAAGCTTCTAGCTGCTTCACACGGAAGGCACCCCTGCAGCTCCACTTCCCAGGCTACTGAAACCTTGCCAAGCACAGCAAATATTATAATTACTTTTATACACGGTAATTTATAGTCTTAGTACCACTTGTAACTGTATAAGAATATAAGCTACTATGCACTTCAAAATCAGGTGTTTCTTAAAGTGTTCTACACACCGCTCTTGATCCAGAACACAGAAATGTCAAAGGAAAGAGCTGTAGGAAGATGAACTGCCTAGAGTGGCAGGGGTATATGCATTGGTTTTCCTAATTTGGCAGGTAGCTAATATTTCACCAGAAATATTATTTTACTTCAGTTTAATCGCACTAGCTGAATATTTACATTTCTTCAGGCAGTATGGCTTGTACAGCACGCTTCATGAGGAACAGTGAAGGGTAATATTCCTGCCTTGCAAACCTGCTGTTGTCTGAGAAATGGGGAACGTGCCTCAGCATGGTATGTGTAAGTTGTGAAACACAAAGACAGATCTTTCTGTCATGCTTCTACCCTGCCAGCCATTTCAACTAAACTGGACAAAACAGTTCAGTTTTAAAAATACACATTTGAGTAATTTTATGTGTATAATCTGGTATCAACAGGACTATTTGCTGTAATTTTATGTGAACCAACACTATATGCTTTCTCCATGAAATGCTTGTTGACTTTGGATGTTTTTCCTGAAAGGAAGGTCAGGTGCTGATTCCCCCACCTCCATTAACTAATGCTTCTTTCCACTTTTCTTTAAAATTAGCTAGGTCTCCAATAGGAAGTTGAAGCAAACACTCTGAAGGGGGTAAATCTTGCCTTCTATGAAAAGGTGAGAGGTTTTTTTCCTTGTTTGCAGTGAGAGATATTCTTCCATGACTTATGAGGCAGCCATTAATTTTTTTAAGGATCTAAAATTAACACCTGTGCTAGTTTTAGCTGGGATAAAGTTGAATTTCTTCACAGCTTGTGTGGGACTGTGTTTTGGATTTGTGCTGAAAAGACTGTCGATAATACAGAGATGTCTTTGTTATTGCTGAGCCACTTACACAGAGCCAAGGCCTTTTGCGCTTCTCACACCACCTCCCCAGAGCGTGGGCTGGGGGTGCACAAGGGATTGGGAGGGGACATATCCGGGACAGCTGACCCTGACTGAACAAAGGGGTATCCCATACCATATGATGTCATGCTTAGCATAAAATGGGCTGGGGGAAGAGGAAGGAAGGGAAGGAGTGATGTTTGTCTTCTCAGGTCACCATTAGGCATGATGGAGCCCTGCTTTCCTGAAGATGGCTGAACACCTGCCTGCCCCTGGAAGTGAGGAATTATTTCCTTGTCTTGCTTTGCTTGTGTGCACACATTTTGCTTTACCTACTGAACTGTCTTTATCTCAATACACTAGTTTCCTCACTTTCTCTCTTCTGATTCTCTACTCTGTCTCACTGCTGGGGGAGTGAGTGAGTGCCTGTGTGGGGCATAGCTGCTCTCTGGTGCAAAGCCACAATAACACCTAAAATGTTTGTTAATTGCATCTGTAGAGAGAATAGTAGGTTTGTGAGTCTAGGAAGGTTTGGTCAAGAATGAAGAAAGTCCTGTCTGAAGAGGAAGGACTGAAATTTTATTGCTGTTTCACAGAGACATTTGTTACAAAAAATCCCTGAGAGAATCATATTCCCCTTGTGTGAAACAAAATAGTACTTAGTTGTCACAGCTGTACTGTTGAAAACCACGGTGTTTTTGTTCATTGCACATAGCTGTAACACTATCAAAATCAACAATCTAATGGATGTACCTGGGTGATTTCCAAGAAATGGCAGAACACAAAATATCCCTGATACTTCTGCTGTAAAAATCTGTGGATAGAAGCCCACTGGTTGGAGGGAGCATGCAGAGGATCTTCACTGCCCCTGAGTAGCCTAGGGAATGAACAAAGAAATAAGAAAACAACAACTAAAATAAGCAATGGCTTTCTCAAAACTGAATAGACTACAAAGGCTTTGTGACAGAAGCTCCGCCATACAAGAAAGTTTTTGTTAGTTCCCATTGTTTTTATATTCTTTTTCAGGGCTGTTTCTGATTTATTCTTTGCTGAATTAATTGGATGTAGAAATGAAAAACTCACCGAGAAGTGATGTAATGAATAGTTTATTAATAGCTGGTTGAAACGGTGGTTCCATTAATGAAAATAATAACAAATTTTGTCTGCTGTGTTATGGTAATCTGGCTCATGAGTGAAAACACTTAAGATAATTTTTAGGAGTCTTTGTGAACTATCTGATGGAAGAAACAAAACAGATGTCCTTAGAACAGAGACTAGTAATCTGGACTCCAGCAGTCTGATTTGCTGCAAAATTAGCTCTTACACAGCCTACAGATGGTTCCAGTTTCTTTAAAGATATAGTCCAAAATATTTGGGATGAAGTTTCAAATGGAATTCAGCCTCAGCTCTAATGTTCTACTGGACTACTTCTACCAGTAATTCTTTGGACTGTCGAAACAAGCTTCTACCCACTAGTCACCCAGATCTTATGCAATGTACCTTTTTCTGAACTCTGAAAATAACCTGTCTTAGTCTAAGCTCTATAAAACTAAGAATAGTATGAATATCTATATAAAATATAGCCCAGAATAAGAAAATATTTTCTGTGAACATAAATATTCCTGCTTTAAAAACAGTTGACTAGATTGCTTCCTTAGATGTGAAGAGTTCATATTCTGCAGGAGTCGTCCTTTCCTTTTAAGATGTATGGTTTGGAGTATTCTCTAGAGGCTATTTGAGAATATAGGAATTTGCAGTAGGCATATTAATATTTGTATAAATGAAGTATGACCATAATTTTGTGAAAACAGAGGAAACTGCTGAAGAAAGGTTAGAAAAATTATATGTATCAATAGAACCTAGAGAAGCAGGTCACCAAGATCAAAGCACAAGGTAGAAGCATTTCTCAAGGTAAGGAAAACAAAGACAGTGTGAAGCCGTTGAGAAAATACAGAAGGAAGATGAAGAGCAAAGCTGGAGTTTTATGAGTAAAAAAATAGGTACATTGGCCATGTTGCCCACTAACTCATGACAAATGAGATAGGGTGAAGAGCAAAAAGATCTAATTCTCTCACTTCCTGGTGGGTAGGTACTGTAGGTATATCTGAAACCCAGTTGCTTATTTTTAGTTATGGTAAAGCAGGATACTTGAGACTTTAGAGGAACCATCCCTTTTCTTCTAGATTACACATAAGAAACTTTGGCTAAACTAACTGGATAGACATATCCTGTGGTTTCTGAATATGAAAGGATAAAAAATAGCTCAGTGAAATCAGTTTTGTTTAAAATAGAAAGCCACCTTCTCTACTGTCTCATGTTCAATTTGTTACATTAGTTGGTACAGAAAAAAAACCCAAACCCATATTTGATCTGGTTGTCTAGTCTGTCGGTATCCCTGATAAACATGTGGTTGTCATATGGGCATGCCAGTCTCATGAGGGTATGGTAGTAGAAAGGCTGATGTTCACCCAACTGATATACCATGTATTGCTACACAGCTAACATTTAAATTTCAGTCCTGATCAGAAATAGATTTGTAGGCTCATATGCTGTATATGTTGTCATTAGCTTCAAGACCATGCTTTTATTCTTGACTGTGAAAGTGGTACAAGAGATCACAGACCTGGGGATTATTAAGATTCTCTTCCTCTTCAACACACCGGTTTGGTTGGTTTGGTTGGTTTGATTGGCTTTTTGCTACTACCAGATTCCTTGCAGGAAGATAAACCAGAAATACTTTGTGACTTACCTTAAATGTTTTTTTCATAAGGTGAGAAGCTGAAAGTATCTGCCATCTATTCAAGTTTTGTGCTAAGAAAGCTTGAGTGATGGGATTATTTGAATAATTCCTGAAGTGTTTTCAAATGAAAAATGTAAACTTTATTTTACTTTCTTGGCTTCATATTATCTGATGGTCAGAGGTGGATCCACAGCCATTAATCTAATTGTCAGAGGGCAGTAAATAAGGTGATTGTTCAATAAAATTTACGAGCTAAACAGTCACATTACAGTGAATATTAGATGTTTGTGCATCATAAATTAAAAAAAGGGTAAATTGAAAGTTAACTAACAAAAGTATTTATTTTCCTACCGATTCTTGGATGTAAAGTGAGACCTACAGCAATTTAAGAAATCTACCCTACTTGAACCAGATTTATTTTTTTTTACTTCATATCTGAAGAAGAGTGTGTAAATAAAGAATTATTAACCGCTAAGAAAACATACGACAGTCACATGTAACAGCAGCAGAAAGCCTCTTACTATATACAATGTAAAATAAATATACAAATTCAACGCTTAAAATTGTACCTTTGAGACTGTGAATTACCTTGGGGTCTCTTCCAATCTGAATTGTTCTGTGATTCTGCTGGGGAAGAAACTTCACTATATATGCTTAAATTGCAAGAATAAATTCTAAAGAAAACGTGGGGTATTTGCAGATGAAAACCTGTGCAGTAACAGAGTTATAGGAAAAAGAAACATCTCTCCAAGACCTTTCATATGCTTATTATTAGTATAATATTATCTAAACTGTATAAATGGACAATATTAATAACAAGTTAACAATCTAACAATCTGTGTCAGGCAAACAAGTTGTTTTTCTTCTTTTTTCTTTTTTCTTTTTTTATTCAAGCTGGCTGGTGAATCTTGTTTCCAGAAAAATCTCAGATCCTTTCTCAGTTTTGTTGTTTATTTCTTCCAGTATCTTCTGGTCTTTATATTTCCAGTTAGCCTAAACAAAGACAAACTGTATACAGTCTAAACATTTGGTTAACATCTCAACACATTAGAAACAGATATGGTTTATTGTCTGTCAGGAGCTGATAAATCAAATAGTTTATAATCTTTGTATGTGGTTTATCTACACGTGAATATATATATATAATGAATATGCTAATGACTGTGAAATAAGGTGAGGTCATTTGTTAGGTAGTCAAATCATTCTAGAAGTCACAGTAACGGCAAGATAGAACTTTGACTTGGGGAGAATAAAGTAAATGAGTAACCTGAGCTTCTTCTATGAAAAGATGACCTACTTAGTGGAAGAGCAAAAGGCTGTGCATGTTGTCTACCTGGACACTGTTTCCCCCAGCATTATCCTGGAGAAACTGGCTGCTTAGGGTTTGGAAGGGTCTTTGCTGGGTAAAAACTGGATGGCTGGGCCCAAAGAGTTGTGGTGAATGGAATTAAATGAAGTTGGTGGCTGGTCACAAGTGCTGTTCCCAAGGGCTTGGTACTGCAGCCAGTTCTCTTTAATGTCTTTATCAATGATCTGGATGAGGGGATCAAGCATATCCTGAATCAATTTGCACATGACACCAGGTTGGGGGGAAGTGTTGATCTGCTTGAGGGTAGGAAGGCTCTACAGCAGAATCTGGACAGGCTGGACTGATGGGGTGAGGCCATCTGTATGAAGAAGGTTCAGTGCTTGGGTTACAACAACTCCAGGCAATGCTACAGGCTTGAGGAAGAGTGGCTGGAAAGATGTCTGGTGGAAAAGGACCTGGGAGTGTTGACAGCTGACTGAATATGAGCCAGCAGTGTGCTCAGGTGGCCAAGAAGGCCAACAGCATCCTGGCTTGTATCAGAAACAGTGTGGCCAGTGGGGATAGGAGGTGATTGTTCCCCCTTACTAGGCCATAGTATGGCTGCCTTTCGAGTACCATGTTGAGTTTTGGGCCCCTCACTACAAGAAAGACAGTGAAGTGGTAGAGCATGTCCAGAGAAGGGCAAAAAAAGCTGGTGAACGATCTAGAGCACAAGTCTCATGAGGAGTGTTGAGGGAACTGGGGTTGTTTAGCCTAGACAAAAGGAGGCTGAGGGGAGACCTTCTTGCTTTCTACAACTACCCAAAAGGAGGTTGTAGCAAGGTGGGGTGGGTGTTAGTCTCTTCTCCCAAGTAACAAAGGATAGGACAAGAGGAAGTGGCCTCAAGTTGCATCAGGAAAGGTTTAGATTGGATATTAGGAAATGCTTCTTCATCGTACAAAGGTTACCAAGCACCAGAACAGGCTGCCCAGGGACGTGTTTGAGTCACCATCCCTGGAAGTAGTTAACCCCAACAGCAAGAAGATATGCTATTTCAATGACTGGCATACTGTAACTTTATCTCCTTTTCAAACTAATGCAACTTGTGTAGCAGTCTTAGCAATCTAACGACATTCAAGTTGCAATACTGAAACTCTTGACGTAATTGAGAAATGTGTATGTTGCAACAAAGTAATCTTCACAGCCTCTGAATAGAGTCTTATAAATGGATTAAAGGGAAATAATTGGGTCAGTTACAGTAATTTTCTGTACCTCTCTTGCCAAAGTAAAACAATTGTAGAGTTTTGCACAACTATTGAATCTTAGGAAGTTAATTTTGTGACTTTGCGATCAAGATGGGAGTAATTTTAGGGATCAATATATAATATGGGCAGGTGTGACAAGTTGGGTTATGCGGGAAAAAATCAAGGTCTTATTATTGCTATTTTAATTGAATTTTTGGATACAACATTTGCCTAATGATATGATAAAGTAATAATTTCAGTACCTTACTCTGTAAAAATTCAGAGTAGAGCTGGAGATGTGCTTGGATCCAGTCCGTACTGTTTCCTCAGGATGAACACAAAGGCCTGGAAAGTGCTTGCAGAAAAGTCATTTAATGATTAATGAAATTGATACCTATCATCAAACTTAAAGTTAACAATGGTTCTGTAATTAAGAATATTGTAGATAGTTGCTATGTGTTTGCTAAGAAAACGATCAAAGGGAATCATCTGAAGGAACATCTGTAAATTAAAGGAAAGGATCAAAGGGAATTGTTTAAAGGAACATCTGTAAACTAATTTTCCTGGAACACTAAGAACATTTAATCAAGATATCTCTTCCCACAGAGCCAGTTTGGCAATGAAAACCACAGTCCAGGCATCCATAACAGAACTGTCTTCACTATAATATTAAAAACCACACCCACACGCCAAGAACACCCTTGTCCAGGTTAAAACCCTTCCACCAGGCAGATACGTTGTTTGAGGAATAATGAGTGATGTTTCTTGGGGCTCAGTGCTGGGTCCACTCCTGTTTAACATCTTTATTTGTGATTCGGATGAGGGGATAGAGTTTGCAGACAGCACTGTCATGATCCTTACAAACTTAGTTTTGTACTAAGTTTGCAGACAGCACTGTCATGATCCACAAGCAAATAGACTAATTTGTCAGAGGTTAAACCCCCTTGCCTTCCAACTGACCTCAGATTGCTCTGGGTTGCTAGGGGTGGCTGGGCCAAACTCCTGGGTGAGATTCAATTGGGTGTTCTATTGTAACCAGGTCTTTGCAACTCTCAGGAACAGACTTAAGACTCAAAAATGGAGTCAAGTGTAAAGTCACTTTATTTGGCCCACAACAAGTGTGGAAGAAAAGTGGGATAAGAAAGAGGGAAAAGAGTAGAAAAAAAGAGAGAGATGGCAATAGTTACCACCACTGACCTTTTTATAGTGTTGTCTCATTGCTGAGTCAATTAATCCTTGGCATAGCCACACCTTCCACTGGGCAGTGTGATGCATACCAGTACCATCTCCAGAGGGTCCTCAATAGTTGGAGAGGGTCCGAGCCCCCCATACTTTGTCCGTCAGTTGATACTGGACCCGGGCACATGCACAGAGAACTTGCACTACACTCTTTGAGAGAAGCCACTTTGAGATAAACAGTATGTGTATCTATTTTGAGATAAACAGGATGTGTTCCTGACAGGTGGAATTCACTTTGTTGCCAGGGGGATTAGGTTTTATGATGATTGAGAGAGAGGAAGAGAGGGGTATGGTTCTGTTGGCAATTGTTAAGGCATATCTCTAGTCCCTCACAAACACTAAGCTGGGTGGAAGTGTTCATCTGTTTGAGGGTAGGGAGTCTCTGCACAGGGACCGAGACAGGGTGGATTGATGGGACAAAGCCATTGGTATGAGTTTCAACAAGACCAAGTGTCTGGTTCTGCACTTTGGCCACAACAACCCCCAGCAGTGCTACAGACTTGGGGAAGAGTGGCTGGAGAGCTGCCCAGCAGAGAAGGACGTGGGGTGTTGTTTGACACCTGGTTGAACATAAGCCAGCAGTGTGCCCAGCTGCCCAAGAAGGCCAATGGCATCCTGGCTGTATCAGGAACACTGTGACCATCAGGGCCAGGGAGGTGATCTTACCCCTGTACTCAGCCCTGGTGAGGTTGCACCTTGAGTACTGTGTGTAGTTTTGAGTGCCACAGCATAGGAACACTGAGGTGTTGGAGAGGGTGCAGAAAGGGGCAACTAGGCTGATTAGGGGTCTGAAGGAGGTCCTAGGAAGAGAGGGGTCTTAGGAGGAGAGGCTGAGAGAGCTGGTGCTGTTCAGCCTGGAGAAGTCAAGGCTGAGGGGAGACCTTATCACTGCCTACAGCTACCTGAAAGGAGGCTGTAGTGAGGTGGGGGCTGGCCTCTTGTCCCTAATGACTAGCAATAGGACAAAAGGAAATGGTCTCAGGTTGTGTCATGGGAGGTTCACATTGGATGTTAGGAAAAATTTCTGCACCAGAAGGGTGGTGAAGCATTGGAACAGGCTGCCCAGCTGGGCAGCTCCTTTTGACATCAGCTCAGCATCTGGTCCATTTAACTCCAAAACTGCCTGAAGTGAATACCAGAGAAAGATCTTTTTAGTCAGTATTTTGGATAAATATACATTCACCATTGTGTCTTTTATTACACTGAACTGTATTAAAAGGAATGAACAAATGCTTCCACCCCAGAGCAAATAATTGCAAGAACATGTCACACTGCTAAAAACATTGACCTAATCGTGGTCAATTCTCTCCAGGTAGGATGTCAAAGAGAAGAATTCAACATGGTCACAAAACTAGGCATACCTTTTTTGTTGGATTAGTCTTCTGTATCTGTAATGAATAGATTGTTATTAGCTTTTAGACATCTGTCATCATTGTGAAGGTTAATGTGAGCTATTTGCAAATATTTGCTCCTATACATAGTCATCTCTACTTAGGAGCAATTGCATCTATTTTGGAAATAATGGACAACCTCATTATAGAGGTCAACATCACTTTTCTTTTTAATGTCATAAGTAATAAGATCAAAAATTATATCTAAAATATAGCTGCTTCTGGCAAGATTCTGGGAAATTATGTATTTCTGAATACAAAAATACCTTGTTCTGATGTTTTCTACTGTTGTGCTTGGAAAAAAACATCATGTAAAAGAAAAGCACACGATGTTTAAATATTTATTTACTTGCATATTTAACTTACCAAACACATCTATACTACATAGTCTAATCTAATCTAAATAATATTACTGTTGTGCAATTAGGTCAACATTTCAACAACAGTAAATTACAGAATCACAGAATCCCTAGGTTGGAAAATACCTTTAAGAACATCAAGTCCTATGTTAAACCATAACCTTAAGTACCTCATCTACCCATCTTTTAAACACATCCAGGGATGGTGACTCAACTTCCTCCCTGGGCAGCCTGTTCCAGACCTGGACAATTCTTTCAGTGAAAATTTTTTTCCTAACATCTGATCTAAACCTGAACCTGGTTATGAACCTACATACGTAATTGCCTGGGGACAGATTCTATAATCATACCAGAAATCCATCAAGATGGTAGGATTTGAATTTACTGCAGATCTCATGTTTACATTTTGTCTGTTCAAATTAATTCAATGTTCAAAGTGAAAAATTCAGAAACTTTCAAATAAATCCTGATTTACTGAATTGACATTCTGCTACCTAGAAAACTGTCAAGGAATTTCTACTAAAGCATTACTCCTTTAATGATCCAGAATATAAAATAGCAGTTCAGGTGATATGATAGTCTGTTTATCAAATCTCTTGCTCCTTTATCCTAAATTTGTTCTCTCTATGGTATTGTATTCAGATCATGGTACCTGCTGCAGGTTTTTAAATACAGCATTAGTTTTAAGAGTAACAAATACGGTCTGTCTTCCAAGGAATGCAGAAAAAGGGATAAATGAGATCAAATGGCACCACGTTGTGGTGAGTTGACCTTGGCTGGTTGCTGGATGCATGCAGCTGCCTTCTTACTCCCCATCCTCAACAGGGACAGCAGCAGAAAGTAAAGTGGAAAAGCTTGTGAGCTGAGCTAAGGGCCATTTAACTAGAAAAGCAAAAGTTGCATATGGAAACAAAGCAGAAAAAGGATTTTATTCAATTTCCTATTGACAGACTGATGCCCAGACAGTCCCTAGGAAGTAGGACCTCAGCATACATAGCAGTTACTTCAGAAAACCAGAACCATAACTGCAAATGTGTCCCCCTCCTTCTTTTACTCCTGAACTCGTCACACAGTATGGAATATCCCTTTGGTCAGTTTGGGTCAGCTCTTCTGGCTCTGCCTCTTCCCAAATTCTAACCCAACCCCAGCCACCCATCCTTTGGCCTTTGGTGGTAGTGAGAGCTGTTGGGGAGACAGCCTTAGAGCTGTGCAAGCACTGTGCAGCAATAATCAAAACACTGGTGTGTTGTTAATGCTGTTCTAGCCACAAATGCAAAGCACAGCACTACACAGTCGGATACTAGGAAAGTTAATTCCATCCCAGCCAGACCTAGTACATAGGTGCTCTGTTTCTTTAATCCTGTATTTTGAGTATGTATTTAGACCAGATTTGCTTTGTAATATATTATTGTTATTCAGTCTATACAATTCTTGTGTGTACATTTGAGAAATTATGTATTTTAAAATAGTGCATAAATGCAGTTTTATCACCGATGTGCAAAGTATTTAATCTTTTGGTTTTACAGAGAGATGCATGACATCGAAGGGAGAATGAACAGCTCAGGTTTATAAAATAATATTAATTTAGAAGTATACACAACCAAGAAATCTCAACTTCCCAGTCCGTTTTCCACCTGAAGGACCAACTTTTCTCTACAACTGGACTAATCGACGTTTGACTTTTATTTATTCTGCATTAGAATATGTTTAGGTGAGCAGGATGTGCATCTGGTGTTGAGAAATTAACTTTGCACTGTGTTTAATGTAATTGAATATATTTAAAGGACTGCCAAACAAAAATGATAAAAGAATTATATGCTTTGTGGTATCAGACAATAAGGTGGCCATGAAATCCTAACTGATTCTGTAGATATCATATTCTGTTTTTCAGGGCTAAAATTTCTCGATTTCTTTTCTCCATTGCCATGGCAGCCTTTCTCTCCTGCATTATTACTAATACATTCACCTTTCTGTGAAAATGAAAACCATATTTGAAGATTAATTTTCAAAATTCAGCTATTAATTTTGCAGACTCTTTGGGCCACATGCTGCTCTTCCTGCCAGTCAAGCACATCAGAAACAAAGTTCTATTTCTTTCAATTTCTACCACTTGAGAAACAAGACACAAAATTCAACAGAAATAATGAGCTTAGCTAATTGCAATTTAGGATGGTGGGCAAGAGGAGAAGATGTTAAGACTTATGAGGAGCGGCTGAGGTAACTTGTTTTGTTTAGCTCAAAGAGAAGGCTGAGAGGGGACCTCATCACAGTCCATAACTTCCTCAAAGGGGTGGTAAAGGGGGAAGTGCTGATCTCCTGTCCCTGGTGAGCCACAACAAGACAGGAGGAAATAGAATGAAGCCACACCAGAGGAAGTTCAGACAGGACATTAGGAAGAGGTTCTTCAAGATGTGTTGTTGCAGTTGTGTGTCTGTCCCCAGGGCATGCTCAGTGATTTCAGGATAAGCTCCATTGTGCTGTTATCTTGGTAGCAAGAGCAGTAGCCTGGAGCTGGAATGGCCAGGTCAGGGCCCCCACCCCTCCCTCCGGCCATACCTTAGCCACCTGCTGCCTCAACTGTCCACTAGAATGACTTCAGCATTGACCGTGGCCAGGATGGAGACTCATGACCAAAGTCGATAATCTTGAGATCCTATAAACAGTGATATAAATTGAGACCCTGTGAGCTCTCTAGGAATGAGAATTGTAATGAACTGCAGTGAACTGTGTGATGTTGTATCTCCCCTGAGCTGGGATGTGTCTCAGATTTTTTGAACTGAAAGATTGTCTGTTGATGATTTCACAAGGACTTGGAAGGTCTGATTTTGTGAGGTTCACTGACTGTTGATAAATGCTAGTACATAAAAGTGAGTAATTTATGATATTCACAAAAAAAGGGAAATTTTAATTACAGGTTAACTTCTCTGTGTGTATGCAGTTGGTTCAGAATGATTTACCTCTGTGTGTTTGTAATTTTACCCAGGATTGTTTGTCTGCCTGCCAGTGTATATGATGTGATTTGACCCCTGTCTGCGTGTGCAACCCTGCTGTAAGTTTCATGTGATCCTTGCCATTTTTGAATTTTTAACTAAGTCCCTATTTCAATTGTAACAAATTCTATTGAATAATTCTGGTAAATTGCTTGATAATTAAGTGCTCTTAATAATTATACAACCTCAACATGTGACCAATCTCAAAAACATTAATAAATCCTTAATCTCATTTCACGACAATGGAGAAGGTAGTCGTCACTTGAACAGGTTCCCCAAGGAAGTGGTAACAGCATCAAGCCTATCAGAGTTCAAGAAGCATCTGAACATACGTAATTTTAGATAGTCCTTCAAGGAGCACAAAGTAGGACTTGGTGGTCCTTACAGGTCCCTTTCAACACGATTTTATGATCCTATGATTCTGTGATCTCATGGCTGTCAGACTGAGATCCAGGTCTATATGTAGACTTTGGGTTTTTTGGTATGGGTTGTTTTTTATTTGTCTGCACAGTCCTCTGAGTACTTCTGAGGTTGAAGAAATTAAAAACCAAAACACTTAATCACTCTATTAAAAAGAATAACTACTGAAAAGGGAAAGCGTTTACGTAGCAGTGACTTCAGATTTGATTGTTCAAATCTCACCTTACAACTGAGGAGAACCTGTTACAATCCAGAAGACAACATAGGTAGAAATTATTTGATCATATCATCTTGATTTTTTCCCTCTCTTTCTGATCCTGTGCTGGTGCTCAACATTCTTTCATCACAAATAAGCCTTAGCAGGTTGAAGGCTGATTTTTAGTAACTGAGAGCCATTTATAAAAGTTGGGATGATAAAATATCAGAGGTTTCTTGCCAATCTTCTTGTCAGGATGATAGGACTCTAAATGTCATGGCATTGCTGATTTTCCTATATACTTGCATTTCTATCCCATGGTGAAAAAAGCTGTGGTGTGGTTTTATTCTTTTGGAAAAAGTTACTCTGATCTAGGACAGGAATAGTTCTTTGAATTCTCTCTTCAGCTTCATGTAAGCTGTTTAAGTCCTCTTTGAAGGAAGAAGAAGGGTAGACAGGACATCTCTCTCTGTAGCTGGCTGAGAACTGACAAAATACTTGCCCTACTATGACACCAAAAACCTCCAGAACTGACCAAAAAATCTATGTGAGATGGTGAAATTTTGAAAAAAATCCACCAACTAACGAGAACCCCAGGAACAGAATAATCTAATCTATATGACCACGGTGGAAAAAACAAGATGTAATTAATTTAGATTGCAGCAGATGAGGTGCCACTTGGTGAGGAGCAAAACCTTAGAAGTGGGTAAGCACAGGTATAAGATAGTTAAGAAGGTGGTAGAATCTCGAGCACATTGAAGAAGGTTACAAAAGAAAAATGCATTTGCTAAGACAATCTATGTACAGTGTCAAGGGTTCTCCCAGCCAGGTTTTCTACAGTTCAATGAAAACTGCTTGGAAAAATAGAGAAAAACTTTCCTGTTGTAACAAGAAATGTGATTCAAGTGATTTAAACTATGTGACAAAGTGTTACTGAAGAGTATATTAGACCATTCTGAAACACTGTGAATGAAAGGGTAAAGGCAAGCATGAGCAAGATGAGGCTGGTTTCCACTCTAGGAGATTGTCAAGCAGATTCCCACTATCAGTCTTGGGACTGAAGAGAACTTTTGTGAGAACTTCCTGCCCCTATTCCTTGTAATTTTCAGAGAGGGTTTTGTTTATGTGAAGTTACGACAGCCTTCACTATGATTCACTTAGGAATATCTACAAGCATTGTGGCTTGATCATTGTGAAGGTTCTCCAGCAAGTTTTATTTGCCATACTTGAAGTAATTTCCATCTTGAATGAATTGTTGAAAACAAAAACTAAAATTGAACCAAAATATTGCCTTACTTTACTGTGTTGTTTGGCATTACCGTTGTCTTAATTAGAAATGGACACATTACAGGCCTTGAATGCCAGAAAAAACAGTATGTCTTTTAGGTGTTAGTTCAATTAACATATGGAAATATGGACAGCTGTTTAAAAAAAAGCAGGGCCTAGTATAAAAATCAAAATGCTTTTAAGTTTTTTCACAAACAGTAGTTTTGAGAGGAAAGGACCAGAAGAACCTGATTAGCCAGCAACGGTTGAAGACATTATTGTCCTAGGTTGGAAAAGAAGTAACATTTACCCCTTGAAGCCAGATTTGTTCTGCAAAAACATGCAGCAAGCAACCCAGACTATCAATCCTCCATTCAAATATTACATTCATTACAGCTGGAATTCTATCAGAGACACAAGGACATGTGCATACATGTGTGCACATGTGTACAGGTATACCCTTAAAATCAAATTGCTTAGAAAAAGAATTGGTATTAAGTGAAATGTATTTATAATACATAGTAGAGTTTAGCAGAAGTTAATAATCAGAAGTTATCAGTCAAAGACAATAAAATTCTGGTTCTCTTGTGAATGAAATGTGATAATTTTATGTGGAAGACATGCCACAGAGCAGCGAGTAGCACACTAAACGAGGTGGGGGAAAAATTCCTGTTTCAAATAGCACTTGGAATTGTTTTTTCCTCTCTAAGTACAGAAAAAGGAAAAAGCAGTTCAGATAGTGAGAAATGGCTAAATTTTTGCTCATTTTTTAAACAGTGCCTAGCTGCACGGGAAGGAATAAGATCCCTCCACTAAAGTTCAGTGTCAAGGTATAATGGCTGCTTCTGGTTATAAATCCTTTCCTTAAAATAGCATTTTAGAGTGGGATTGAATGATTGGCCAAAGTTGTACCAATAATTATTTTTCTAGAGTATATCCATAGCAGATAGAGTTCACAACACAGAGTTCTTCCTTCTTAGAAACCTACAGAATAAACTATATGACTATTGGGTAGGAATGTTTGAGCTCGTTAGAGGAGTGAGTCAAACAGGGCTTTGTTCTAGTGAAGGTGGATGTCAGATGTACAAGAAAACTAACACACAAGATTCTGTAGCTTTAAGTAGATGGCAGGGTCCATTGCGGTTTCCTAAAACAGTTCAAGCCCATCCTGGAAGGAAGATCCCATTGAATAAGGATGGGAAAGTCCTCCACCCCCCTTCTATTAACTGGTTAGTTGGGAAACTCTCTTCTTGGTAGATGATGGCACAGTGTCATCATATTGTAAGCCTCATGATCTTTCAGCTGAAGCACAGCATGTCAGTATACCTAGCCACGATTAATGCTTAGGAAACCTGCTAGTCAAAGTCAGCATGAAATGTTTCCTCATCATCAGCCTATCAGGAACAATTGTTTAATGTCTGCACTGTTTTCCTGTGGAGAGGTGTGTGTGTAAGAGTCGTTCAACAAGCTGACAAAATATAAGATCTTTCCTCCCTTCTCAAATACAAATAAAAGCCTGACTAAAACCCGTGAATTGACTATGTCTCTCTCCTTAGGAGGGTGACGTGATTTGTCATGTAGGTCTAATGGAAAATGCTTTAAGTAGAATGCTCATCAAGACATAGACCACTGTATCAACCTTAACTAGTTCTGAGAGTCCATTTCTAGGTAGACTAAAATGGTGAAAATGGTTGTCCATGTTCTTCCAGTGAGAAAAATGGAAAAATTAGGCTAGAAGGAGGCCCATCTCTAAGTTTAAGTAAGAGACAGGCTAATCTGAATTACTTGCTCTTTTATCCAATGAAAACTTCTAAAACTTGTTTAGAATTTTAAATTGTTCCTATTAGTTTCACTGATCCTACTGCTGCTCTGCCTTACATGTGGCGCATACAAGCTCTTGAACAGAACAACTCTACCAATGCCTTTGTGGTGACTTTACCTTAGCTTTAGTTACTGCCTTGCCTGTTCTTTTACGTGAGAAGAGTTTGAGTGTACCCTGTCACTAACACCGAAGTGATCAAAGGATGTCTTGGGATTGTGGAGAAATTGAAAAGACCTAACAAAAGAGTCATCCTCATAAATGGAAGTAAGGCAGAGAATTTAGCTGGAAAATGCTGAGGACATTTTTTATGAAATATGCTGAAAGTAATAGATGTTTCAAATTGTTGTGAGAAATCAAAAGAGGTTTCAGATGCTTTGGAATATCCATCAAAGGAGCACAAAGGACTGCAGCTCACATGCACTCTATTTTAAACCTGGTGAAATAATATTCAGGGTTTTTTTTTTATATACATGTACTCACAGTTACATGCTAGCTAATTCAAAACCAAGCTTTTATAGAGGTATACAGCATGAAAACAACACAGAAAAAAAAAAGATTATATGATATAATACTATTAAAATGCAGAAAGCAGTCAACCAGATTTACTGAGTAAAATCCTGGCTTCATTTCAGACGAGGGAGTTTTGCCAAAAATTTTAATAGGGCCAGGATTTCACTATTTGCATTCTATGATAGAAGAAAAAGGCAAAGAAGATTAAATGTAAAGAAAGAATGGAAAGACAATTCATACTCATATTCAGCATACACATAAATTCACATAGCTATGGATTTCATATTTAATGACATCTATCAGTGTTTATCAACATGATTTAATATTGTTGATGAAGTTTTAAATTCATACCTATTTTATAGGTGGGAAAATCAAGGTACACTGAGATTGTTGTCTTACTATGGCAGCAGCTTATTTCAAGTATGGCATGAGAGTCTGAAGATTGAAGAAAGATTAATATTGAAAGGAAATGGAGCAAAAATTGTGATAACTACCTGTTTTTTTTTTAAAGAATACCACTGCTAAAGAATGCCTGTGCATACATGAATAGAAGTATCCTACTCAGTAATGGATGGATATTTGTGCATGAGGACAGTGCTATCAAGCCCTGGAAAGTTATTTATTTAAATAGTCTGCCCATTGTAAGACTTCTTTTCAATGTGAGTAAATTGCCATTGTCCCTCTGAGTGACTCACAAGATGGTTACTAGCTGCAGGATGCTGAGAGAATGAGCAGAACATATGATTTTTTTCATTGATAGACTGCTCCTTCAGATTCTTATATCTCCAGGAATTTATTTTTATAAATCTGCCATTGTTTTGACAGTATGCCATTATCTTTCAATGTAAGGACTTCACAGAAAGATTGATCTATTTGCATCCAAAATGATTCACTAATATTTAAAAAAAGTTGTTTAGTCTTTGGCATGGTAGAGAATTTAAGATCCTGGAACAATCCCAGTTTCCTTCAGTCCTGAGAGTTTCTAAGTTGCTGGGAATTACTGAGAAGAAGAGGAGGCCACATCCATTGTCTTGTCAAGACAGCAGAGTAAAGAGACGGAAGCCCTAGTATCCATATGAGAAGCCTCTAAAAGAGGAAAAGGAGATGCCAATTCTGGCTTGGTGAACTCCTTGAGCAGTATGACAGGAACAGAAGCCCCTGAGAAAAAACACCAGGTTGTGTTGGTGCCAGTGGCATTTTTCATTTTTCCTTGTTAGAGACTCTTGAGTCAAAGTGTACTTTCACCTTGGTAGAGTTAGACAACCTCCTTATATCACGTATCACCTTGTCTTCATTCAGAACTCAGCAAAGATTTCAAGTGCAGAGTTGGTACAGGATGACACTCAGTCCTGTTGTGAAGGCATTGCTGTCAGCCATAGCATTTTTCTCCCAGTTTAGTATTCCACCATCAATATAAGTTTTATGATTTCCACTCTTGTCTATCCAAGAGTATGCCACAGGTGTAGATCCCATCACTGAAAGAGTCTTTACAGAGCTTTACAAAAACAAGTGCATTTCACTTCACTTACAGGGTTGGGTGCAGTTAAATATAGATTGCCTATAAAAGAGTCAGTAAGCTGAAGAGTTCAACCTGTTCTGACTCTCCCTCTTGAGCGTGTTGTGGAGACACCTGAGATCTGCTGACTGCCCTCATTTTACCTAGTGTCTGTAGCTGCACACCACAGTGTTTCCAGCTGACTTGATCTACATCCTTGCTTGACTGGTGACTTGGTTGCTAGGTGATCTTGTGCTGTTAAACCAATACTCCCAGCCAGAGGACAACCTATGCTTACAGCATCCTTCTTGGGAGAAGATCGTCAGGCTTAATCATTCTTCATTATTAGACTGACTACTCCCTTGGGTAGCAGTGCAACCTGGAAACCAAAAAAAAAAAGAGAAGAGTAGAAGAGTCAGATGTGTTTCCCAAGCAAAACATACAGCAAAGAAGAGCATGAACACAGCATGCTCATGATCTCATCCTGAATTAATAAGCATTCTTTTTGAAAATTAGCATATTCTAAAATAGTTAACACTAAGTTCAGCTAATTAGTCATTAACATGCAAGGAACTGTCAAAGCTCAGGAGAAGTCTGTTTAAATGATTCCTTTATCTTCTGCTTACATTTCTGAGAAGGTCTTATTACTAGTAGTCATTTGTTACCGGGAAAATTATTTCACATGTTCCAGCTATTAGTTATATGAAAAAAAACTGAAGAGAAGTAAAACTTGTCTATTTAACAAACCTGGTCCTTGACTCAGACAGATTAGTAGTTTCTTGAATAAACAATTAGATTTGTAATTTTTCCATTTAAATTTACATATTTTTCTCATCCTTTTAATTTATAAAGTATCTGGGACTTTCATAAGATAAGGAACACTGGTACTTGGGCAGAAGCTTGGAGATCACTGTGCACCATCGGAAATGTATATGCTGTTTGTGATTATGAGATTGTCTCATTGATAAAGCTCAAATTGAAAACACTGGAGAGGTACAGGAAGTAGAGCTGGAAAGAAATGAGGGAGGCAGACAGAGAAGTACCAGTAGCACATTGTTCTGAATTGCTGGGCATAGAAATTATCCAGATTTATGAAAGAAGAACAGGAAGACGCTGCAAGGAAAAGTGAGTGTGCAGTGCCAGCAACTAACATGCCTCTTTGGAGCAGCCTCTTTACACATAGCAGCAGTAAAGGCTGTGTCTCACTAAGGCAAAAGTAGGAAAATTTGCAGTCTTGAAAGGTAGAACTACAAAAGGATGTCATAGCAGCAGGCAGCCAGCAGACTTGAGGAGCATTACCTGATTGAAAAATGATCTTGTTAGGCAGAGGCAAAGTTAATTCCACACAACAGCTATTTATCCCCTCCTAAACTTCTTCAGTGTGTGAATCTAGTTCTTCAAAACTAGCCATGCAAATGAGAGGAAATATAGTGTCACTTTTGCAAGAGCACAGCAGCAACATTCAGCAACTAATGCCTTTGCAGGAATGCTGGAATTCTGTGAACAAAGAAACCTCTGAGGAGAAGAGCGTGGAGTCGTGGAGGTGCCATAAAGCCCTTTCATCTTGGAGGTGAAGATTTAGCAACATCCATTGGCTGTCAGATGGTATCAGGAAAGTTCATGTGGGAACTGTGGTTTTAACAGGAGACATAATTAAACATTGGAACAAATATGAGAAATCATGCATCACTTGGAGACATGAGAAGCACTGCTCATGACAAGATTAGATACAGGACTCACCAGGTGAAGCCTGTGGCTTGCTTTATTCTGTGAGTCAGCTTAATTGGTGATTAATTAATTCATATCTTTTAGCGTGTGAGTGCAGTGTTGCTGTTTGCCACACACACACACACACACCAAAAAAAACCAGGAAAGAAAACACAGGCACAGTGGGGTCTGCATAAAATGTTTGCTAAAAAATAAGCAAATCAAAGAGCCGAGGTTTTTCTCTGTGCACTCTGATGCTCTGGCATGCATCTGGGAACCTCAGAAAGAGTGGAGGCCTGTGGGGTAGCTGAGAGTCCAAAGAGAGTGCCTAATTCCCCAGAATGTGGTGTTTGTTTTGTGTGGGTTTTTTGGAGGGGGAGGTTGGTTGTTTGGTTTTTGGTTTTGTTTGATTCATGGGTGACAACACTGAGCAACATGATGCCTCACATCTTGACCGCAGCGGAGATGGCTTTCTGTCACAGGTAGCCAAGGAAGGGGGTTTCAAGAGCAAAACACTGGCCACTCCAGTTTAGGAATGGTTCCAGGACAAATGAATTTGGATTAGAGGAAGCCTAGAGATCTTGGCTTTAAACAGAAAATTTGAATTAGACAGAGCCTGGAAAACAAGCCTTTAAATGGAAACAGGATCATAGTGAAGTTATTACCATGAACACATAAATTTCAGGTTGGGGTTTTCAAATTACATAGCTCCACTTTTTACTAAATCCCTGTCCCAAACTGACAACATATGTTGAGAAAGAGCAATGAAGTGGAGAGATCTGGAAGATTGTTACGTTGAAACAGGAATGACTGAGAAGAGGGAAGTGAGAAACTTCTGGAGAGGATGGTTTGTTTCCTGATCATTTTCTGCAGGCGTTGGGGAGAGATGAGAGCCCAACATAATCCCACTTAATTCCTGAGAATTCTTCCCTGATTAGTCATGCTCCCAGACAGGGAAAGGTCTGCTGCTCATCCTGTGAAACAACTGGAGATGGCGACTGTTGTCTGAGGACAGATAGTGGTGTGTGTGTCTGTGCATATGCACAGGCATTCCTTTTTGTTTTATTTTCTAATTCATGGGTGAAATGTGACTGGATCAGTGTGAACAGAAATAAAAAGAGCTAAATACAGCTGACAACTACTGATACATAAGTAATATATTGGGATTATAGCAGTTTGTCATACAGTTCAAGGATTAAATAGTATTTGGTGGCAGGTAAAAATTCATGTTTGCAAATATTAAACTAGTCTAACATCTTCAGTGAGTACTGAATCCCTCACCACTGTAGTCAGTGGGAGTTTTATCAGTCCTATCAGCAGTAGACTGTAGACCTACATCAAGGACAAGGCTGTAGTAACTACCTTTATCAGCAGTCACTCAAAATATATTGCAGTACAAAAGATAGCAGAATTTGGAAACTGTTATGCATGTACATTTTCAGGATGAGTGAACCTTTACCTTGAACTTTTCAAAGAAAATATGTAAGATATGGTCCATGTCAAAATATGCCAGCATAATTGGTAAACGAAGAAAATGGTATTTTCTCAGAACATATATGGTAATCCTAACTGCTGTGTGATCCCTTTTTATCAAAGTGGCTGGTCAGATATTCAAGTCTTCACAAGTCTGGGAGAAAATAATGTTGGAGGCTGGAGGCACAGTATCTTTGACAAAAACCCATTTATTTACAAATATTGTCTAAAGTCTCTTTCCCTGACTATGAGAAGAATTAAATGCTGGGAGGAGATTGTTCTTCCAAAGTTTAATTTGCTGGCTGATCTGTTCACTCTCTTAGGATTTTTCTCAAGGTTCTTCTTCCTCTGGGTCTGTGACAGTGGGTCAGTAAAACTCAGTGTCTACATATTTATAGCTCTGAACAGTTTTGTACTGGACTTTCTGGGTGGCAGGAGACTGCTTGAGGCCTCTTGCATTTTCAACTTAAACCATAGCAAATATAGAGAACTCTTACTCTGCAGAAAGTTGTCATTGTATTTACCTTTCACATCTAATTAGGTAAAATCTAAGAGATGCTAAATAAGTTTCCAGTCTCCCCAGAAACATTCCCTCCCATTTATTTCTCTTATTTTTCTCACTTCTTGAATTTTTATGTGAATGGTTTGTGTATCTATATGGTCTGCAATGAGTCTGAGCAACCAAGATACAAAAACAGGGTAAGGTAGGGAGGAACATTGAGCAAAGAAGAGTGGCATAGCAAGGAACAGTGTCATGGCTTGAAGGATCACCAGGAGATCAAAAGAGTAGACCCTTTTGATTAGAGATAAGCAGGAGAATTGCCCTAACAATAAATATCCTCTTAAAAAAACACTTCCTAGGATTGTGCTTTGAGAGGTTGTCTTGCATTTTGGAAGCTTTCCAGCTCATCAAAAGTGTGGCTGTTTCAAGCAGTATTGGTAGCAAAATGCATATACTGGAGTACTCTGTCAACAAAGTTTAGTAGAGTTCATTTACCTGACCAAAGTGTTAAGTACCTTCTAGGGAACGGTGACCTCATCCAAATTTGAGATTTGTTCTCACTGGTAGAGACTTTTGTTCTAGCTGGTTTTCCCTTGATGTACTTTGCCTTCCCTTCCCCCTCCCCGCCCCCTTTTCCTCTCCATTTGTTATTTTTTCTTGCACTTTTATATCACCAAAATGTTTGACCCATACACATAAAACTGACTAAATCAGTAGGCTGAACCAGGAGGGCTGGGACATAGAGCGATGTGATAGAAACAAAACTACTGCATAATTCATGACACAGAACTGGCATTATTTCACTGTACTGAATTTGTATATATTTCTAATTTAAACCCTTTATGACTTGACAAAGAAGCTGTAGTTATATGAACTTCATTTTTTCCTCTCATGTAATTTTGTATTTTTCCCCTCATAAGTAAGTAAATTAATTAAAGTGAGGAGAATCCTCATCTAAATTATTAGCCTCATTTTAGCAATCTAAGTTAAACAAAACACAATTTGCTGCTGCTTCAAATCAGTTTAATTAATCCTGCAAGAACTAAATTAGTCTGTATTTTGGCTGTGTTGAAGCCCCTTGTTAACTGTCAGAAACATAAAATCATTCTGTGTCTCACTATTCACAATATTAACTGCAAATACCATTCTGAAAGTAGAAATGAGCCTATCTAAAACATAACTCATTTTTGATAGAAACATCAGAAACAAACTCCATGGTTTTTTGTACTCTTAAAACGATTTTTTCTGTTTATTGGTAAAAACTTGGAAATTTCCTTTTTTCCTACCAAAAAAAAAAAAAGTTTTTAAGTACTTGAAAATAATCTAATACATAAAAATAAGCAATTTTTTTACTACTTAAAAAAATAGCATCTGGTGAATGAATGTGTGTCTTTTTGTTTGCATGTGCAGGTAAGTAGGAGTTCTGAAGTTTATCTCATTGTCAGGACAAGATGCTGCTCTGGTCCTTGTGGATCCTTTGTTTTTAATGGGGTTTAGTCTTCTTATCTAGATCAAGGAGTACTAGTAAATTTTTAATGCTGTTTCGAAGGATACCATTGACAAAAATTTAAGGAATTGTGGTTCCTTAAATTAAATAATAATTTAACTTGAACGAGCCAGCAGGTCCAAAGCTTATTTAAGGTAAACAGGTAGAGATGAGCAGGTCAAGGAGCATACAGACTAGTTGCAGCAATGAAGTTTCCACATACAATAATCCAAAAAAATTACCTCAAGTGATTTTTTTTTTCTTGTGGAAGAAAAAAAAATCAGCTGAAAAAACATTTCTCCAAGAAATATTATTCTGAAAAAAAGTCCAGCCAGGTCTTACTGGAACCCTCAGGCTTGATGTGGGACCAGAAGTCACAATGGAAGTGAATTGATGCATTGTATTAAGTTGTTATTTCATAACAACTGTTCCGTTGTGTTCAAACGTACTTCTACCAATACAGATTGGATGGTTCTTCTTTGTATAACAATAAAGACTTGGCTTGAGAAACATGAGATCACTTGATAAAGCTAATGCTGCTCTTACCTCTTAATTCAAAAGACTGGACATTCACATTTTAGTGGCTGTTGTCATCTGGAGCATCTTTCTCAGGCTTTTTGTAAGAAACTATTGGTATGTAAGTAGAAACAAATTTGAACAAGGCAATGTGATGTAGACTGATGTCTTTTCTAAAACAGTAGTGATTAACATGAGGTCAGATTTAATGTGGCTTGAATTGTTAAGAGTCAAGTCACATCCTTTTTCAAAATTAAGGTTGAGTTTGAAAAGAAATGTTAGTCTTCCAGGGTTTAAATTTCAAATAACCTTGAGAAGATTGGAGAATCACAGAATATCTCGAGCTGGAAGGGACCCATAAGGATCATCAAGTCTAACATATGACTAAGTGTCATCTAGACACTCCTTGAATTCTGACAGGCATGGTGCCATGACCACCCTCTTGGATGAAGGACCTTTTCCTGACGTCCAGTCTGGACACAGCTTCACTCCATTTTCTTGTGTCTTATTGCTCGTTATGTCTAGACCATCTATACAAACATTAAACAGCACTGACTTGAAAATTAAGCCCTGGGGAACCCCGCCGATGACTGATTGCCAGCCTGATGCAACACCATACACTATAAACCTCTGAGCCTGAGCCATCATTCAGATATTCACCCAACGTATTGCAGCCTTGTCTTCTGACAGCACAGCTTATGCTGTCATAGGCCAAACATTATTGTCTGGAAAGCAGATCTGTTACTTGGTGTGTAACAAGCCAGTTCTCACACACACACAGGAGAGATGCTGCTTTTATTTAGGCATGGGAGTTGAGTGGATTTCAACAAATCAAGCATGCCCAAAGCTGGTTCCTTCATTACATTTATATACAAATGTTAGAAGGCAGTACACCCACTGTTACAATGATTCACTAATGATTTGCATGTAAATATAACAATTGTTGTGTCATCTTCTTCAATCACTGTGCCTGCCTGGTGGAAGGTCTTCACCATGGCAAGGGTCTTCTTGACCTGTGGGTGTGATTTTTAGTATTGTAATGAAGACAGTTGTGTTATGGATCACTGGACTGTGCTTTTCACTGCCAAACTGCCTCTGTGTGAGCAGATCTCTTGCTTAGATGTTCTTAGTGTTACAGGGCAGTTACTTTACAGTTGTTTCTTTAAACAATTGCCTTTGATCCTTTTCTTAGCAACCACCTAGCAACTACCTACAATCATTCTTAATAAAGGTGTCACTGTAATACAGAGCCATGGTTAACTTTTAAGTTTGAAGATAGATGTAACTGTGATGCTTTATGCTATAGCAGTAGAGGTAGTTGACTTGCAGTAAAAAATGCAGCTATTTTTGATGATTAATTGCGTATCTGCTTAAGGACACAACTAATGTAACTAATATACCACATACCAAATTCATTTTATAATGAAGAGTACTTAGATAAGATGTAGCAAAGGAACCTTGAACAGCGGAACAAATTGTCAAAACAAGGAGATGTACATCCTTGGGAGATAAAAGTCAGCAAAATTCCTCTAATTCATGTCCTTAGAGTGAACTGTCTCATAATAATGTGAAAACCATACTTACAGTGCTGAATATCCCCCACTTCAGACAAAGACCCCTACTCTCAGAACGCACATAGTAAATTTTAGAGGTACTGCCTCTTTAAATCAAAGAGAGGAAAGAGTTAACCAATTATATTTGAGAAGGTGTAATTGATAGGTGAAACTAACATCCTGACCTGTATATATATGCAAAGTATCTGTAACCAGTGTGCTAGCTTTGTGGGATTACTGCCTAGCACTCTGTGCAGATATGTATTAAAGCAAATATGCTGACCCTGTGTGACATTGGTTACTGCACACCAGGCAAAAGAATTTTGGGACAACATTTTGTAAGGTCACTTATCATGTGCAGTTGATAAAGAGTCTTACAAAATAAAATGCTCTGCATACTGTGAAATATAATCACAATTCCACCCCCAAGATTTTGCAGATGAGGCTAAATTCAGTCCCAGTTATAATTTCCCTGTTCCAACAGAACTTGTTGCACTTCTTGTAACTTTGTTACTGAGCAGTAATTCAGAAATTAGTGGGACTGACAATACTTCCTGTCTGGTGAAATAAAAAGCCCTTGCAAACCTGGATAATTCTGCATTCAAGTCTGCCAACAGTTTTCAGTTACAACACAAATTCTCAGATTTAGAACATTTTGAAAAGATCTCTCACAATCAGATGAGTAACCTACGAGGTTATTTACCCATATTTATTACCTGTGTAATACTGCCGTCTCACACCTTGGGCAGCATGCAGCTGCTGCCTGGAACTGTTTACACACTTTGGTTACCAAACATGGTTATAAGCACTGAATCCCACACTCTGGGTGTTGTAACAGAACACTGGAAAATTATTTCCCATCTTGAAATCTCTCCTTCTGCATCTCAGTCTTCCTTCTGGAAGCAATGAAAACTAAGTGTGCATAAGATTAGCCGTTTTCCACATTGTGCAGACTCCACAGAATGACAACTTCTTGACTGAATAGGGACAACCAGCCACACATATCTGACCATTAACATTCCTGTATTTCTTGGAGTACTTTTGCCTGTGGAACCTGGATTTGGTGAGGTTTGCCTGAAATCTATGTTATACTTTGAATCTGGTACTGATGCTTACTTTGACTGATAAGAGGCCTTCAGATTTAGATGCTCAGAATTTACTTGTGACTCTAGGTGCTAGTACAGCTGAGACATCTTATAAGCTACAGCTGGAAAGCATCGGTGGCCATTCCTCAAATAGTATAATAAAGAAATTGCCAAGAACATTCAGTTTCAAGACAAGATGCTGGCTATGGGAATTTAAACTAACTAACTAATACTTTAAAATTTAGATGTCAGGTCAATTGCAGTGGTGGAAACTCTGAAGCTAATCAGTCCTAATAATCATAAACAAAGAAGTCCTGCATTTGCAGTGGAAATCAGAGTGTGGTTGTATTGGATGACATAATTTCCATCTGAATAACAAGAAATGGTGATGTCAATGAGGTGTCACTCTCCTGTACACTTATAAAGGAAATCTAAGGCTGAAAGAGTATCACATAGCTGGTAGATGGTATAAATCCACTTTCCGTAAAAGGCTCTGTTTTTAAATGTCCTGGTAATTACAGAGACCAGTCAAGGTTCTGTTAAAATAAACATGCATAGTGGGAACTGCTTGTGTGCTGTGAACAGAAGTGAACACAAACCATATATAAAAATAAAGGGAATTGAAAAATAGTTACTGGAGAAGGCACTGTAGAAAGAATCATTATGCTGTATTATACCTCTTGGGTTTGCTGTTTATGGTCCTTTACACTGCATGATAACAACTGCCAATAAATCAAATGATACAGTTTTGGATGGCCTTGAGGCATGAAAAAGGGCTATGACACAGCAAAATGATGCTATTGCAGTTAAAGATCCCCAGTTAACAATTATGGTGCAAATTCCTGACAGTATTTCTCTGGTAAACTTGTATGTTCAAGTATTCATTTCCTTTAAGAGCTGAATTTTGTGGAAATCAGCAAACAGAGGTCTTTTCCCTCTCTGATTTTTAAGTGCTAGGAAATCAGATGTTTAATGTGAAATAAATTGTAGCCAAAGCAGTCCTGTTGCTTCCCATAAAGTAGAATTGCTTTCAGTAGAGTCTAATTAATATTTACATACCTTGAACCTAGGCATAAACACACCAAAATAGTGTAAATGCCCATATATAGGCATTTCATAACACTGTATTACTGCTAATGGCATAATTAGTACCAACATGTAAGCAGTTTGCATCACTGTGAAGTATCATTCCATAAATAATATTAAACAACAAAGAGTCAAAGGCAGACTTGTGATACAGGAACACAACCAGGGTGCAGGAATACACCAGGAAAACAGTTCAGGTAGAAAACCAGGGAGATAAGCATTGTGGATGCAGAACAAGCAGGCAAATCAGAAAAATACTGTGGAATTATTGGCACACCTGCCTGGTGGGATGCAGGCCCTGAAATCAGATGAACAATCTTGGATGAAAAAGAGATTCCCACTATTTTATTAGTGTACCAGTGGGATTGAGGAGCTTAACACCACCAAAAATGTTGAAATCAGGATGAAATACGTTGCCCCTTTTGGTTTCAGCTTGTTTCCTCTTCAAAGGGCTCTGAAGCTGTATCAGCTGGGCTTAGTGACTGATACAATGCAGAACTATAGTTATCACTGCTACGAATGTGGCATCAGCTCCTCACTTATAGCTTGATTCACACAGTTCTTATTAAGAACTAACTTTGGTTACGCAGTGGTAATGATGGAAAGCAAATAAAGCAAATAAAACCTGCCAGTCAATACCACTTTAGCACAGTTTCTTTTGAAGATTAAAACTGGCCTGATGTATCAATCTCCTATACACTCTAACAATGTAAAGGAAGCATGAAGGAAATTTAAAAGCTGAAGGAATATCACAGTTATAAACTGTATAGAACCACCTTAAGTAAAGACTATGTTTTTAAATATCAAACCACCCCCTTGTTACTCAGTTATGTTTATTTTAATGACTTCATCTTAAGAAGTTATTAACATCCTTCTGGTGTTTGGTATTCAAGGATACACATCATTATCAGAGAAACTGAGAAACATGCTACGAATGTAGTAATTTAGGTTAAGTCCTTAGCTATTCTGATTAATATGATGAACTATCCTAGAGTAACTTTATTATAATCTGGTGGTTTTGGTGGCTAAGAAAAGAATAATGCAGTTAGATAGTATCTGTATTTGGTTTATGTGGCAACGTGTTGGCAGTGGGAGAGCTGCAGGGGTGGCCTTTGTGAGAACTGACCCAGGGGCTGCTCCCCATGTTGGACACAGTGAGCTTCAAAATGTATCCACAGCTGCCTAAAGCTGAGCCTATCAATAACACTGGTGGTGTCTCTGAGATAACATATCTAAGGAGGAGTAAAAAATGATGAACAGCAACTATGAGAGTGATGAATGAGAAAAATGTGAAACAACTCTGCAGACACGAAGGTCAGTGAAGAAGGAGCCGTGAGGAGGTGCTCCAGGCACCAGGGCATAGATGCTCCTGCAGCCCACGGAGACATGGAGATGACCGTTGTCTGTGGTGGTAATTAGTAAGTGATCTCTCCCTGTCCTTATCTCAGCTCATGGGTTTTATCATCTTATTTTCTTCAACTGTCCTGTTGAGGAGGGGGAGTGCAGAGTGGTGGGATCTGAGTCTGGCTGCAGGCCAGCCCATTGCATTTTCTTATACAGGCTTGCTCTTTTGTCCTCAGTAACAGCAGTGAAGCCACACTGCTGGCAGCACGGTAAGAAGCCACCTGCAATGGAGGGCAGGCATATTAGAAACAGAAGTTTCCTTTAAAACACATAAGTAGTTAAGCTATGGATGCACTCATTTGCTAAGAGGAAAATAGTTTGCAGCTACAAGTTCATTTGTAAAGCATGCACTACCATAAAGGCAGCTACTGCAACATGGATCTAGTAAAAAATATGTAGCTAACAGAGGCCAAATCCAACTCCTGAGAGATACTGCTAGTTTACATGGTAGCGAACTAGTTACAAGGTTCAAAGTATTACAAGAAACTACTCCCAAATAATTTTTCTGATGAAAAAGAAAAGATAAAAATCACTTTTTCATAGCCATGAACAGCTTCTTAAAATCACTGTGTAAGGTTGTCCCAGAACCAGGAAGTGTATAAAAAGTGTTTCAGACTGAGAAAGTGAGTGGAGCACAGGTGTGTGTTAATTTCTGTGTTGTCAGGCTGAACAGTCCCACAAAATAAGGAAGAAGAGATGATAAAGGTGACTTTACAGACCCAAAGCAAAACTGACTGTGGTTCCAGGCCAGATTTAAGTGCAGCCCTGCAGATCAGCTGGCTGCCAGTTGTCATCTACCATTATATTTTGTCTGGAGGGAACAATAGTAGTAGTAAAAATAACAAAAACAATAATAACAACATCAACAACAACAACAAAACAAACTTCCACCACCTTACTAAAAATACTCAAACTGTAAAGAGTATTTGACATACAGCATAAAGAAGTGTCTGAAGCTCACAGTCATCTGAAGCTTCTGCTTGTTTAGAAGCTATGATAACTTTGAAATTGCTGTAGTCTGACATGTTTGATAGTGCAGCCTTCTGGCCTGCTCAGTCCAAAAAGCAATGTACTTTTATACCCACAAAGATTTTATTAATAAATAAAAACATGTTATTAAAAATCCACTTTTGCTGGAAAAATCTCCAACCCTGTAGCAAAGTTTGCTACAATCTTATCTCATCACTTGCACTGTTTTTATGCAAGGATTTGTTTGAGAAGGTAAACAGTTCTCTCAATAACTGTTTAGTTACTAAGCTGTTAGTACTATATTTTACTAATTCATAATTAGTTGCTGACAACAAATTGGAACTCATTTGATCTTCTTACAGTAAGATATGTTCCTTTTGCTAGAAGGAATTAAATCATTGACTCTTCCTGCAGCAAAATAACATCTGCAGTGTTTATCTTAAAATCTGTTATTTGATTTCTTTGAACTATAGTGCTCTCCCATTTTGTATTTTCTTTCAGGCTTGTTGGACATGTAGCAGTCTCTGGGTAGATAAGATCTGGATTCCAACACAACCGGCCAGCTGCAAAAGACACCTTCTTTGGAGATTGGATCTCCAAGGCATAGCTTAATACAGAGAAACAGATGACTCAAATGCCTGTCCTCCTCAATTCAAATGTTAAAAAATTAAGAGGCCCTGGAACAGGAGACAACTGCTGTCAGCAAAAGAAACAGAAGATTTTCACCTGTTACCAAATTATTGCAACATGGTTCATATCTGGATCCTTCTATATGAGGTTAAAATTCTGCCCTCTCCAAAATGTCTGCATTGCAGGCAATGGTACTGCTCTTACAGCTTCTGACTTCAAACAGGGAAAATGTCTCTAAAGATAGACAGCCCTTCCCTTCCCTTCCCTTCCCTTCCCTTCCCTTCCCTTCCCTTCCCTTCCCTTCCCTTCCCTTCCCTTCCCTTCCCTTCCCTTCCCTTCCCTTCCCTTCCCTTCCCTTCCCTCCTTCCTTCTTTTTTTTTTTTTAAATGATGGTTCAGCTCAAGTACACATGTGTTTTGTTGTGTACAAGACCCATTCTTATCCTACCTGTACAATAGAAAAGTAAAATCCAACAGTCACAAATTCATATGACAGACAGGATTACCCCCCCCCCCCCCCCCCGCTTCCTTTTTAAAGCTCGCAGAGGGTAAAAATCTGGATTTTCAAGGATCTGATTAAAAACATCGAGTCATAATGGAAAATACACTAAAGGTGGTGAGGTGAGAATTTAATTAAAATATTGTCCCACAGCTGAAAAGGTGCCAGCTGAGCAACCTGCTGAGATTAAACTCCTTTTCACCGTATCTGAAGCTAGACTTTCACCATGGCCTTCTAGCTGTGTCTTTGTACTAGCACATAAGAGTTCAGTTGTTCATTTGGAGCTGGGTTGTTGCTGTGATCTTGGTCACATGAGGAGGCTTTCAGCAGACTGTTCGCATTCCTTTAAGCTCTTGCATAATAGAAAGCAGTTGCTGAGCATGTTGCTGAACACTTTACTGTTCTTCTTTTAGCTGTTCCTCATAGTGGAGGATCTTGTCCTGCAGGGAAGCTGGAGTTGAAGCTTTACATGAAACATCCAGATACAGCTATTAGCATGGAGAATGAGTTATAATATTACAACTTGCTACCCAGCCATTCTCCATCCAAGCTTCCCAAGTGCTAGTGAGCTACCCCTCTGATAAACTGACTTGTTTTTTAGCTAGCTTCAAAAACCAAACTAAAAATACCAAACCACAAAATATCCAGAAACAGAACTCTACAAAGTTAATCCTCAATTTGGGCACACCCTCTGCAAAGAAACACAAGAAGATGGATAATTCAAATCTGGATTTGCTGGGAACACTCTTTTCTTATGTGATGCCTCTGCAAGACAGAAAATTATTAACTTAGGGTGATTATAAGGCCTCGCAGTGGATTTACTAGAAGTTGAGAAGATTTCAGGCTTTTTCTATGCTACTAGTGCTGTCCAGTGTTGCAGGTCACGTGCCCTAGAAGGGCAATAACTGTAGAGCCATCTGCCCTTCTCCCAGCTCTGTTCAACCCCACAGGGACATCCAGCCTTGCCAAGAAAGAGACCTTCTTAATCCTCAGAAGTAGAGGAGGCAACACCAGGACGCAACACCATGAGGAGATAGCAGCCCTCCTTGAAGTTCATCATCTTTAGGTTGTCAAGTTAAAAAAAAAAAAAAGAGAATAGGGTGGTTGTTCCCATCCTGTAACCCCTTTCTGCGGGTTTCCTCAGAAAACACAGGCACAAATCAGGCCACGTAATCCTTCTCCTCCTCCTCTGCTGTTTCTGAGAAGAAGAATGTCACTTTTCCAGGTTCACAGACTAGGCAGGGGGGAGGCTGAAGGACAAGAGTGTAGGCACATGGCTACTTGTCCAGTAAAAACTTGACTGTTTTTTAAAATCCAGGACAGAACAGTTAACCTAAAGACTCTCTTTGGGTATGCTGGAATGTGAGTTCTTAATCTGTGACTATCACTGTAATCTAAGGTTCCAGGCCAGCATATTTTGCCCTTATTTTAGGTCTAATCACAGGCCCAGTAGGTTGTGTACCTCTGAAGAGACTCAGAAGGAGCGTGACTCCGTCATTGCTCAGCATGTCCTCGTGGTAGTGGGAACAGCATTGTCTCAGTTCAGGTTTCTGTGCGTAAAGCCACAGCCAAGGAAAGGATGTTCCTTCAGAACCCACTTGATTCCTGGGAGGATTTTCTCTCTCATCTGATATCACCATCCCAAAAAAAAAAAGCCAAAGCAGTGTTTGCAGAAACCTTTAGGTGGGTGGAGTGTCATCTGACCACCACTGGGGAGTGGTGAGGACACCAGGTATAGTGGAGTGGCACAGCTGTCTCCTCATCGCATTTTCTCTGCTCCAGCCCAAGTTCTGCTTCTGTCCAAGGAAAGACCTGAAGCCATATCTTCATCTACTTCTCTTGTGAGAAGGAAGAACACCCAAGTTTCTGCAGCTACAACAAGCATCCCCTTGCTATAAGCTCGTGGGGATACTTGAGCTGTGTCTGTCTTCAGGGTAATAAAACTAAGGTGTTCTGGTAATGATAAGAAAGCCTGGCTCTGCATGGACCAATTAGGATGTTTTAAATGTATGTGTCTAGTAAAGCAGCATGAGAAAAGAGGTTTTGTTGCCTTCCTATGAAATAATCGTTTTATGGGTTTAGATCCTAATGTGGGAATTCCATAAGAGCAAATGAGATCTCAAATAGAGCTGTGGTGAAAAAAGTGTGTTTAGTGTTCATGCAAGTGTTCCAGCCTCCTTGTCCACAAAATATAACTAAGAAGTTGAAGAAAAAATGTACAATATTTGAAAGCAGTTTAAAAATGTTACCCAGAACCAGCAGTCACTGAATTGTTCCTTTGAGTATTTAGATAAGTGGTTTTTTATCATGTTGGTATGCCCTTTTCAAGAAAGAAGAAAAATATTTTGCAGTAAGAATTGTACCCAAAACACATATTAAGATGATCCAAGTGGAATCTTCAGTTATTGCCAGAGCAGCAGAACCTATTCTGGAAAAAGTTCACAGATCCTTCCTCTTTCCTTGCTATTCTCCTCCAACCTGGCTTTGAGCCAGACTCCATTTTGGGCTTTTTTTGCTTTCTGAGGGGCCCCTGCACTTCATGATTTAAAAAGAAAAGACTGCAAAATTGAATATCCATCTCTAACATCTATAAGTTTAATATGTCTGTACATGATTCAACAAATAAAAGAATAATCCAGCCTTTCAGAAAGGTCATCTTTAAGACAAAATTTCTCAGAAACGTATTCGTGTCTACCTAGAGTTTTCTCTGTTTTCCTTTCTCTACATCGTATTTCACTTCACTTGCTTTTCTGCTTAGTAAGCAACAAGAAACTTTGCACAACGCAGACATTTACCGTTTCAGTGTCAGGTCTTGTGTACCCCAGTGCACACTCACTTGGCCAAGTTTTGCTTGCATGGTGAGTGGTAACCCATGAACCTTTGTAGTTGCATAGTTTAATTTGTGAGCAAAATCTATACCTCTTCTGTAGCTTCACTGGACCTCTGTCAATATCACAAAGAAGCATATCTGAGATCACTATTGGGAGGCTCCTGGGGTAGATCCTATGCAAGTATGAAATTACACAAGTAAGGATTATTTTTGTAAATTGGGTCTGCAACTTGAACTCCAGCATTGCAGAGTCTATAGGCCAGTGGCCTATTGTAGTTGCTTGAAAAAAGTTGTTCTTAAATAAATATGAAAGGAAATACAAACAGTCTATTATAAGGAATTGCTCACAGTTCTCAAAATTGAATTTTTTCCCTGACCACTGGGAGGCAATTTGGAATCTTAAATGTGTATTGAGCTATTAATCATCAAGTGGTTATGGAAAAAGGTACCTTCTGACAAAATGTACCTCACCTGTTACATTCACTGTCTAAGACACAGCTAACTCCGGGATGAAAAAGTCAGGAAGAGTCAAAAGGACAAACTAAAAGCACGCAGACAAACAACATAAGAAAAACTAGATTAGATTTCTAATTAGATATCCTATTCTAGTAGTAAAGTGAGCTTTGAGCTTGTGTAATTAGCCAGGTCCTATGCTGCTTATTCTTATTAGTCTTACAGAGATAATATAGCTAAGAGGAGCTAAGCTGACTGCCTCTGGTTTATGTACATGTACAGTTAAATCCATGGATATTTATGGTGACCCTGCAGCTGGTGAAAGATCATTTTTTCTTTGTTCTGCTTACAAACTCTGCATGCATTCGTATTTGGCATTTATTAGAGGAGTCATTCAGGAAAAAATATGAAGGCCTGTGCTTTACTTGGCTGTTTTTGGTCTGGCTAAAGGAGGAATCAAAAAAACCCCATGTAAGAGCACTGGAAAAGAGGGTAAGCAGCTGAGCTTACCCAAGCAAAGCTGGGAGCAGAAACTCAAAAGAATGAAGGATAAACAACTGGCTTTTAAGTTTCCATATTCCGTGGAAGATGTTCTGTATAAAAGCTGTGGTCAATCCCATTGCTGATATTCGATTCCAGCTATTGTCACAAAAAAGAATAAGTGCTGGGAAACACAGTATTCTGGGGATCTTTCAATGGAGTGGTGAAACAGATTGAATGTATCTGCCAAAACAATATTAGAAACAAGATAATTAGGAGAGGAATAATTTAGAGTAAGTGAATTTTAACCTTTCTCCACAAACAGCAGAAATGTCTCAGTGAACATGCAGTTAAACTAGTCTGAAGATCTATAACAAGCCATTTCAATGACACTTATTAGACATCACTACACTTTAAACAGGAAATCTCTTACCCCTAGCTCAAAAACTGCCTGCACAAAGAATATGTGCTTTAATTTATTGACACATTTTGCAACCATTATTTCTTCAATATTCATTCTCAACGCACAAAAATATTTTATGTAAAATATTTAACTGTAATTCAGCTGAAGACACTTCTAAAAAGGGATGAAACAATTCATTCCTTTAGGCTGTATCAATCAATACTTTAAGCTGATGCACCCCGTCCTTCTATCAAAAGAATCAATCCCACTCTCAGTTACACATGACTGGTACCCACTCCCTGTTCCAGTACAGTTGTCTGAATGGCTTGAAGGTTAGAATATCTGGCAACTTCTGGACATCAAAAATAAGTATTCTGGCGATTTCTTCCTGATGAACTTCACTGCATGGCTAAGTGAATTTGCAAGACAACTGTGGCAGTTCAGATTTAACAGTTTGTTCCTACCACCCTGCTGAAGGTTTCCCAGTGTTCCTGGTGTACGTATGTTCAGAGCAGAGCTTGCAAAAGAGGAAAAAAGATGTATTTCCTCTGCTTCAGGATGATGTCCAGAAACCTATTTAAATGTACCATCATCATCAGTAAAACTCAATCCTCTATACTTTCTACAGAAGCCTACGTTTTTCTCTCTTTAGGAAGATTAATCCTTAGCAAAGAGGAGGAATAGACTTTTGAAGAGTAGAATTTTTAAAACTCTTATCAGTACCTTAGGTCCAGGAAAACAGACATAGGAATAAAAAGTTCTGTCATGGGTTACCCAGATGGTAACAGCACCATATAGCCACTTGCTCACCTGTCCCTCACCAGGGGGTTGGGAAGAAGAATGCAAAAAAACCTCATGGGTTGAGACAAGGACAATTTATTAGCAGAACAAAGGAAGAAGAAGATTATGATAATAATAATAACTGTAAGAACAACAGCAACAACAAATAACAAGAAAGGTAATAATAAAACAAGAGATACACAAATGCAATTGCTCACTGCATGTGAAAAGGAAAAAAAATACAAAACAATGATCAGTCTGTTTCTGAACCATGAATCTGCCTCCTGGCTGTTTTCCACATGCATGATGTTCTCTGGTAGGGAACATTCCTTTGGCCAGTCTGGGTCAACTGTTCTGGCTGTGTTGTCCCAGTCTCTTGTGCACCTGGCAGGGTATGAGAAATGGAAAAGTCCATGACATAGTGCAGACACAATAACTACCCAATAAAAACTAAAACAACACAGTGTTATCAACATTCTCATGCTAATACAAAACACAGTACTATATCAGATGACAGAAATAAAAGTAACTCTATCCCAGCTTAAACCAGGACAGTATCCTCCCCTTTTTCCATTATCATCTATGCCATGCTATGAGAATTCCATGTAAGAGGTTAAAAACATTGATGTCCACTTATATCTTGTGCAAAAAGATACTGTGGAGATCTGCAAAGTTGACACAAGTAGCACCTAAAGTAGAGAGTCTTGTTTTGGTTAAAGAATGCAGAAAAAGCAGATAAACAGTTTTTACATAGAATCTTGAAAGGCCATTGTGCCCAGCATGAGACCTTTTGCTTAATCTCCTGTGAAATTAATTCCTGAGTGTGTTAATGAGATTAAAGAGTTACATGTTAAACATACATGACTATAGGACTTAACTCTCCTCCCAGATCACGTTAAATGTCACCCCAGGGAGTGGAACAGATAAGGCTGGGGTGTAAAGGGTATTGAGGAAAATACCCATGCAGGGAAAGATTAAAATCCTGGAAGAGGCAGTGCAGAGATTTCAATCTCCTCCACCCAAGACAGGGACATCTTCTTGCTAAGAACTATGCCTTCACTTTTTGGTGAAGAATACCCTGGATAGCATTTGCTAGCTCTGTCTCTATTAGCATTACTGCAGTAAGTGTATTCATCAATGACAATTTGGAACATTTATATCCTTCATCTTAATAAGTTATCTTTTTCATCTTTGTGAAACTGTCACAGTGAAAGTCCCTTAGAGTACTCTGACAGGCAAGCATTGTCTCTCATAAGTGGTTACACATATAATCCTTTACACATAAAATGGTGACCAAGTCTGGGACTAAGACTGAACCTTAGTCCTCCCTAGGGATGGCCTCCCTCAGCCACACGCCAGACTCATACCCTTTTATGTGACACATTCCCAGATTCCATACTTCCCAATACATTCCAATTAATCATCATCACTTTTCCTGTCTTTGGATATCTACATGCATATATCATTCCCTTACTGTATGGGCCATCCCTCTAAAAAGTCCATTGAGGTCATTTAATCCATGACTTTTGGGCCCCATCTGTCATAACAGTCTCTCAGGGTAGGAGCAATGATGTGTGCTGTGGCATTTCTGCATGCTGCATCCAAAGCTCATAAATGGTGTATCTGCTGCTCACAATCTGCGAGTTGAAGTTGTCTTATCTTGAAGAAATTTCTGGGTGTCAGTTGCTGAAGCCAGTTCTGGTTTCATCACCTTTGCACCTTGCTTGGTTTCATCAGAGTTCATTCTTCATGAGTCTTGTGCAGTACCATTGTTATGACTTGGTGGCCTGACTCTTTGGTATGTGGGCATCTACGTGACAGACTTTTACAACCAGCTTCTCTAGCTAGGCAGCAATATTTTGCCACAATGGGTCAACCCAGATGGGTTTGCTTCTGTGCTGTCAGTTGCTCTGCTTCCGTTGCTGTCACCACAGAACATCACTTCTCAAGAGCTGTTGTAATTATCCTGAAGAAGAAGAAGGTGAGGGAAGGTATCTCCCCAACATGTTGGCTCTACAAGGAGAAAAAACAAACTGTAATTATCAATTCTGACAGATGGCTCTTGAAGTATGCTGTTGCTCTGCTGCTGTAGTACACAGATTCAGCTGCTGATGAATACAATTACAAAATGGGCCTATCAATACCATAAGCCACTAGTACACCCAACAGCAGAGCAATTATCCAGTGCCCAGACATGACACACTACACATAAACACCAATAACCACTACATACAGCAAGTAAGGTGTTACGTGACACAACTCTGGGAACAAATAGAACAACATTGTGACCAGAAGAGCAGTGATGATTAAATTAAAATAATAACAAATTCTCATAGTAAATTGTTATAACATGTTATAATCAGATGTGTCACTTTCTCAACCCTTCATGTCTGTGTTCAGGCACTGAAAAGGACTGCAATATTTTAACCCCATCCAAGAACTGAACACAACTCAACCTGCCTCAAGGGGATGGAGAGAAGAATGGAAAAATCCTCATGGGCTAAAGTGAGAACATTTTAATAGGATAACAAAGAAAGAGAATAATAGTAATAATCACCATCATCCCACAACAACAGTAAGAACTACAAGTAATCCACAAATGCAAATGCTCACCAGATGAGGAAGGGAAAAACCAACCTGACGCTCAGTCTGTTTCCAAGGAGAGATTTTGCCTTCCAGCTAGCTTCCTAAGTTATACCTGGAGCATGACGTTCTATGGCAGGGAACATCAGGCTGGGTCAGCTCCCTGGCTGTCTTCTCCCAGCTTCTTATGCACCTGGCAGGGCGCAGGAAGATGAAAAGTCCTTGACTTAGTGTAGACACTACCACTACTCAGCAACAGCTACAACATCAGAGTATTATCAACATTCATACTAAATCCAAAACCAAAACACAGACCTCTACTAGAAATAAAATTAACTCTATCTCACCTGAAACCAGGATAGGATCCTAGTAAAAGCCTAACTGAGAAAAGCTATTATGTAATAGGTATTCTATTTTTGAACATAGATGGGTCATTGCAGATAGCAGCAAAGCCAAAATCCTGCTGCATTTACAGAATAAAACAGGTACTTAGAATAGAAAAGGAGAAGAAACAGTTTCTAAAGAACAGTGCAAAGACTGCTTAGACTGAAAAATATACTTCTGGTTAAAAAAAAAACCCAAACAAACTCTTTATACAACACCTCTCTTTCTTTACCATAGCATGATAACTGTTAGAATGGGCCCTGCCACAAATAAAGGGCAAAATATGGAGAAGATGAGAAATGAAACAGACACCAGCAGGGGACAGTAAGGTGCAGAATGAAAGAGTTTGCTGCAGGATGCAAAGATGTCAAGCATAAATACTATAATATAGTTAAAGGCCATATTTGTCAATAAGCAAGTTACATTTAGTACCTATAGTACTGCTTTGGAAAAACTGTGTAAAGCACTATTTGAACATCTGTAAGTTAGCAGAGGGAGGAGATAGATGAAAACTACTATGATTCACCGAAAACTTGAACAGTGAAACACAGAGAAAGGAATGTAATTGAGCTTGAAGTTCAAATGCACAATGACTTTCTATCAATGAATCAGGAAGGGAATATTTTTCAGAATAGGAAATGGCAAGTCACTTGTGTCTTTCTATTTTCTTGAGTGATAAGAAAATTCCAATTTTGTTGTTAAGATGCAATAATTATTTGTGGGAGACCTTTTAGTGCCACCTAGTCTTTGCAGAAGTTGGTTTTACCAATGGCCTTAGCCTATAGGGTAAGCAGCAGTTAAAACCCAGTTACAAAACTTTCAGCAGTGAAACAAGCATTTTTAGAAGTCTACAAAATTAACAACTCTTTCAGATAAAAATAAAAATATATATAGGTTATTTAACATAAGAAAGATAACTACAAAATGGACAGAATCAGCTCTTCTTCCTCCAAGCTACTACCACAAAATGCAAAACCTGGAGAAAAGAAGCTGTATATTACAGAAAGAAACTCAGACAGTTAATCTTTCAGACGAACAGCAGGTTGCCTAGGAATTCGGTAGCCAAGGGACATAACAGCTGGCTAAGTTATGTAGCAACGTATTACAATGTCTGTGTAGAAATAACCCTCCCATAACACACTGTGGGAAAGTGTTACTACATTTTCCATCTTATCCTTTGCAGTGGTGAATTCATATTTGCAACAGGGGATCATTTCACCCCACTCAGCAGAGGGTGCAGCACAGAACAGGTGCTCAGGTCTAAGCACAGATAAAAGAAAAGAAACTCTAGTGCAGCAGAGAAGAGAAAAGGTTCTGTAAGGAGCTTGCTAGTGCAAAATTTTCTGTAAAAGGGTGCTTAGGAAATGTTCAATCTATTCAACTTTCCCCTAATTATTTCCTGTTCCTTCCTGGGTACTGACTATTTCTTCTCGAAGGTCAACAGATACTTTTAGGCCACCTCAAGACTCTGGATCAAGAGGCTTGCTGTGAATTTGTCATTACATTCTGATTAATATTCTTGAAATAAAAAATATACACAGTATCCATGTGTGGTTTATCACTGTGTTTTTTTTTTTTTTTAAGCTGGGAAAAATGAGAGGGGGACAGTCAATGTCAGCTTAACTCTGTATTGGATTTATTAATTCTCTGCCTATCCAATTACTTTTTCTATCCCACAAGGATAGTTTCCATGTATAAGTGTTAAGGAGAGAAACTGCATCCAGCTGGCTGTCGCCCAAGAAATTTCCATCATGTACCTTTGTTTGATGGCTGAATTTTCAATTTCTGAGGTAAGGCAGAAAACACACTAAGGGTGCATAAATATAAAAGATCTCAACAAGAAGGTGTTCCCATCATACAGAGGGAGTGGAGAGTGCAGAGAAAGAAAAGTATGGCCACACCAGTCACAACAACTAATTTTTCTGCTGTTATCTCCAGGATCCTCATATCACAAATGCCTTCTGCAGTCAATGACTAGAAGGAACTCTAGACCAAAGTTTTCTGCACCACAAGAGGTTCTTGTTCACATCCACATGACATAAAGAAGAAATGCTGTCTATGAAAATGAAACCATTATTTGTGGTATCAGCCCTGCTTGGAAACCTAGGTGCTGCTGCTTTTTCTTCTGGAAAGGTAATACTGGGCTGAAAAATTTCAGATTTTCTCCCTAAAAATTCAAATAAATAATAAAAGAGAATACTTCTTGTATTAATGTTTTGTAAGTCAGAATGGAAAGATATTATTATTTTAAATTTTCTTTAACAAAATCATGCTATCATTTGAAGTGGAAAACTCCTTTCAGAAATCTGATGTTGGAGATCTGTGTTTCTACTGTTTGTGCATGCAGAATGGAGTGATACAATAAGTAAGACACCTGAAACATGCTCAGCTTCAGCCTGTTCTAATTTCTTGCGAATGTAGTAACAATCACTGACTTCTTTTCTTCCTAAGAAAAAGGTATGTAGAATCATCATAAGAGCAAAGACTTAGTTTTCATTGTACTGAGATACACCTGAAGCAATATTCAAGCAGTATAGGCTGAACTGGCTGTACATATCTACTTCAAGAAGGATATCAGAGACTATTTTCTGTAGACATTAAAAAAAAAGAGAGAGACAGCAAGATGGTAAACTACACTTTTATGTCAAGATGCATAACAGATCCCCAACCAACGACTTTACACATTCTCAATAAATTGAGAAGACCTTGTTCAGTTGCACAATTGGTATGCTGTGATATGTAGAAGGGAATCAGACAAAATAGCAACCCTGTGTCTCAGGGACTTTGGAGATATCTTTCCTGAGTTCTTTTGGTCTATGATTCTGAGAATACCAGAGTGTCTGACTCCACATCAGCCAAGACTGAGATGGCTAACTTCTAAAAGTGTGGCTCCTAGTGGAGTTGGGATCCAGAGAGAAGTCTGTCCAGTCATCTAATTTCCACAAGGTAAAAGATAGAAATAAATTCCAACAGAAAAAGTAAAAATTATCACAGAAGCCCTGAACATGAAGTCTTCAGGAACAAGGAAGATACCTCAATGCTGAGAAACCATCTTTAAACAGAATGAAGCACATTCTTCCACTTGTAGCAGCCAGCACTCTTTAGCAAAATTGTGACATGATAGAGCACTATGATACCCCAGTTCGGTTCCTTAGTCATTTAACAAAGGACAATTTACGTTACCTTCCCTCATGATATAAAGCTCTTTGAGACTGGTCAAACCAACTCCCTGCTTCCTCAGGACTTCTGAAAGCTTCTTTCAGCACTTCTGCTTCAACCTCCATCACAGAAGCTGTGACTGGAACTGGCCAGGTTCTGCTGAAAATGTGCATGGCAGGTTTCCTACACTAGACTTTTCTTTATAGAGTCTCAAGCACCAAGACCCTTCTTTCTTTAAGGATGGTTTCCTACCCCAGCCCATTCTCTCAGACCTTCCTGAAGAGGTCATCTCTTCATGGTCGTCTTGACCAATTTCATAGTGTTTTATAATCTGCAGCAGGTAACACAAGGCTGTAGCATCAGGAGCTTAGTCCAGCTTGTTTAGGAACTGTATTTGAATTACTTATTTATCTAAAAAACATGTGATGGAACAAAGTGTACTGGCTCCATATCCACATTATTAAAAAATGGAATGGATTTCCGAACTCTGCACCCTTCCTTTTGCAAGTGTATGCTTGTATATTTCCGTACAATTAGTTGTTCCTCGTTATGTTTCAGTGTCTCATTTTCCAGAACTTTTTTTTTCCTCCCCTGAGGAAATACATCTGAAGAAAAGCCCTGTTAAAAATACAGCAGTGGTCAGAATCCTTTGTTGGGACTACAGCATTTGGGGCAACAAAGGGTTTCCATGTGGATCATTCTAGTTTTTCTCAGATTTCTAGGATACTACAGGCTAAGTGTGTGCACATACATGTGTCTTCTCATACAGTTATACAGTCATACATATAATATGCCAGTATCATTCTGTCAGAGGAGCAATCTGGTGCCTTGAAAACCAGCACTAAATCTAATAGCAGCTCTTCCAAATTTTCATTCCATTTTTACTGACTTTTGAAATTGTTAAAGCCTTTGACATTATAAAACTATATTAACTTTGGACAAGTTTTAAATACATGGTATAAGCATTATAGTTTCTGTTGGCTTTTGAAACTCCAAGCCCATCAAGACAAAGTCTCTGGTAGTAGGGTCCACTGCCTGGTTACCTACTGAAATGAAATTGCCAGCTTGAACTGCCGGTGTAGAAAGTCATTAGTTAACACAGCTGGAGCTACCATAGAGAACCACAGAAGCAGGGGAATAATTTAAATACATTTAGCCTCCACTTATCTCTACTATAGCATGTCAAAATCCGTCTGAAATTTCTCATCAAGACTCACTGTTCTGGTAACCTGTTTTTCCTTTTGTGATGATAAGTGGAGTCAGGTTTGGCTTCAGCACTGGCCTATGTTGGTCATTATTCCACAGTAGGGAGCCATCTCAGAATTTGTAGTTTGCTTAAGTCAATTACTTTTATGATTTTTCACCCTGTCTCACTGGGTAGCCACTTTTCTTTCGCTGTTCCCAAAAGAGATTTATTCTACTGTGGATTTTCCTTATTTAATGCCTTTGACAGCTTTCTTTATTTAATTCCAGTCTCTCAAGTAAAATAGGCTTCTACCACTAGTCCTGGAGGCAGGACTTCTTCTCAAGTTCAGACTAGAATCATCTGCAGTCTTCCCTAAAGGGAACAACTTTGCATTGAAATTATTAATAGTAATAAAATAACGCACCCATTCTGGAAATAACTCGTAGCGGGTTGTTTAGTAATTTCAAGCCATTCAGGATGAATTAATTCCTTTACTGAGCAATGTCTTTACTTAGTAATTGAATCACTAATTATATATTTTACTAAGTAAATTAAATACAGGATAATTTATCTGTTCACTAATGTTGTTACTGGGTAATCTGGGAAATCTTCCCAAGCAAGTAATTGAAAGAACACATGACCCATTTAAATTGTTCCCTCCAGCAAATAGTTTATCTAGTAATTGTATTGTAGCAATGATTTTCATATTATATTCCCAGAAGACCACATATGCAGGTTGTACATTGAACCTGCAAACTCAAATTTTCTTGTGATACCATAAAAATGTATGAAATAGACTCAAATTATTTCGACCAAATGAGGAATATTTTAGGAATATATCATTATTATATAAGGAATATATTTGATAGTTGTTGCTGAAATTTCTATGCGTGTGACAGTGGTGATGGGATGATACTATCTGCCTCTACCTGCCTCATTTTTACTATCCTCTGCTATGCAGTAAAGCCCTTATACAGCTGAGGGAATGAATGGTTTGTGGAACTGGGATCTTAATCAGCATAATAAAAATAAAAAAAAAAAAAAGAAAAAAGAAACTTGTCTTAAAGACAGGAATCTAAATGTCACTCTGGTGTCATGGAGAATGGAAGCTATTTACTTGTCACCCCAGTCCAAACAGTACATTGACACTGTTGCAAAACCCCAAGTCTAAGCCAGAAATCAAAAATGTGTCTACTGCACACATACAACAAGCTTATGCTTAAGGGGAGTCCTTGCTCCTCACTGGAGTCAGAGGAAGCCCATTCACTGCCTTAGCATGGGTCTTGCTTCTCTTCTCCATGATTCTGGATGAATCAAGTACTGATGGATCTGTACAGATTCAGAGGTATGATACAACACACAGAGAAATTGTCACCTCCACTGGTGGTTGCAAGGTGATCTCCATATTTGATACTGTCAGCTCTTATATGTAGCACTTTCTGGAACAAAAGGAGTATTCTTCCCTTTTGCAACATCAGCCCTTCCTTGCTCAGCACTGATGCTTCTCTATGGGACTTCAACCTGCTCGTGTTCAACTGTTGGGCTTCTTTTGCAAAGTCTGAGAACAGAAGGGTGGGATGACTGGTGTCTTAGCTTCAGAGCTTTGCCAAGCTCAGGTCTGCCTTGGAGATATCTAGGTGGGAGCAAATACAGATATATTAGCTCCCTTTGAGTTACCTTTGCAGCTGCAACTGAACAGTCAGAGATGGGCATCAGCCAATATAATTCAAGTCCTGCAGGAGTCAAGTTGTCAGAGGCTAGGGAAGCTGTAAAGGAGCAGCTACTACTGCCAGATAACTCTGATTCTCAACACATATATTCCTTCCATATGTCCTTGAGGGTTTTATGAAAGAAGCAACTCCCTTCCCTTCCGTGCTTCCTGAATGGCATGCAAGTTCTGATACAGGAGAGTTTCTCCTGTAAGTTTTTCTCTCTAAAGCAGAGACCTCTATATCAAACACTTTAAAACAAACAAAAAACCTCCCCAAAACTGAAAACATAAACCAAAAGAAAAGTGTACCTGCAAAGAAGCCACTGTGTATTTGCCCTGAGGCATAGTAAGGTACAGTCATGCCCAGGGGATTCAGGACACTTATCTTTCTTCCTTGCAATAAACCCAAGGGTTAATGTCATACAAAATGTAACAGACACAATACTTTGCCCCTGCCTGCTTTACTTTCAGATAAACATGTATTTTCTCAATGTATCTAAAAGATCTATAGCTCTAATAAGAGAAAGAAACTGAGCATCTAGCTCTGCTGACGACAAGTTGAGGTGCTTACTGTATGGCAGGCAGGTGTCCATCCTGATGTTGAGAGGTGATTCTGTTAATTTGTATTGCATTTTGGGGATTTTTGTGGGAATAAACCTACATACACACACACACACACACACACGACTGCAACTGAACAAATTTCAAACAAAGGAGATGGCTCTGTAGGGGATGAATAATTCTTTTCCTTCTTTTAATCTGGAAATCTGATTTAGTGAATGGAAGTCCAACTGTTCATATCAACAGAATTATTTGGTATATTTGGGTTAAAATGAATGGAGCCACTGGCAAATTATTAACAGTATTTGAGCACCTGAACATAGAGCACTGTATTTTATTTTCTTTGTTATACTAAATCTAGTGCCCATAATTTGTATTTTATATCAATATTATATTAATAATTACTAATCGCAGTAGATATTATCATTAGGTCAAACCCTGCCTATTTCACCAAACTAGTCACGCTGCATCAGAAGGGCCTGTAGCCAGGAGAGGGAAATATATTCATTTAGTTTTAATATCTCCAGGGTTTAAAACCTTGGAAATGTGAAAACTATTTTTGAAAATGTACTGTACTTACAAATGCTGCTAATCTGTATATATAAATACAAATGAGTTGTATTAATATATCTGTCTAAATATATGTACCAATTACAGAACTAAAATTTAATAATGAAGAGTAAACAATTCTGCTTTAATAATGAAGAAATAATGAAGAAAACAAGGCCATATTTATGTGTTCATACCTTAGAAAAGCCTTTCAGCAGACCTAGGAAAGACATCAGGTTTTTTACACTTTGACTGGTTTAATACTCTAACTGGAGGAGTGGTGCTTTGCTATATGATCCTTGTCTCGGGGTTTTCCTGAGCCCTCTGAAGAGGTTTTTGATCTAAATCTGACAGGACTAATGAATGAGGATGTTCAGCTGCTGGAGCTCACAGTCTGCCAGATTAACACACTGAAATGTAGATTTGTCTTAATACATGAACTGAATTGTCTTAACATATGAACAGCTGAACAGCATCCTTGCCACAGAAAGACAGGGTGGACAGCTTGCATGAACGACCAAAGATGATGATATGCACCACCTGGATGCTTTCCAAGCATGTGATGGAACTATGGGGAAGGTAGAACCTTCTTTCAGACTAGCATATGCTCACAGCTCTGTACAGTCACAGATCTATCCCTAATATTTTCATATACTTCTGTCATTTGGAAGTGCAGACATCTTATGCTCCATGTTTTGTGTCATCTATGGAAACTGGTTCTTCATCTGTCTTTTCCCCCTATTCTTTTTTACAAAACTCACTAGAACCCCTTCCACCCCCAGCGGCCTTTGGAGGGATGGGAAGGAGAATGGGGGGACAAAGGCAAACCTTGCGGGTTGGGATAACGACAGTTTGCTGGGACAGCACAGGGAGTGGGAAACAACAGGACTTAAAATATACAAAACTAATGATACATGAAACGATTTCTCACCAAACCCCACACAACTCATCACTCTTGACACCTGCCACGATGCTGAATAGTCCCTGAGCCCATGTCCTGGAGTACCTGCTTTAGTTAGTTTGGGTCCTGTGTCCTGGATGTATCCCATCCCAACTTCTGGTGAAAATTAACATCCTAGCTGAACCCAGGACAATGCATCATAGCTACTTGACATGATAGAATTTACCCTACTATTTAAATGCTGAGTATCCCATATGATTTAAACCAAATTTCATTTGTGCATAAAGAATTAGCCAAAACTAGCTGAGTTTACATATACTCCTTGGTTCAAGCACTTGCTTTGGAAATCTACTTTGAAAACAGGAACAGCCAGGAACAAAATCAGTCTTGGTCCAAATATTTTGTTGTTGCCTTTGTACTACTTGAGCTTGACAGCTTGCCCAAAGGCTTACTGTCTTCCGTCTAGCTGACATATTAAAGCTCCATAAACATGATGGGATTTACTCTTCCTTGAGTCACAGAATGCATCAACTATGAGATGACACTTGATCCCTGACTTCAAAAAGACATATGACAATACATTGTAGGATGAAATCAAGAGAGATCACGTTGATTTGAAAGATGCTACTAGGAAATGAATCATGCAGAGCTTTCCACCTAGCTGTTTCCTCATGCAGGTTGAAGGGTTTAAATTAGGGGTTTATAAAACTCAAGCAATAATAAGAAATAATAAGCCTTTAACAAGAGACATTCCTGGCTTGTATCAAAAATAGTGTGTCCAGGAGGTCTAGGGAAGTGATTGTGCCCCTGTACTCAGCATTGGTGAGGCCACACCTCGAGTTCTGTGTCCAGTTCTGGGCTCCTCACCATAAGAAGGACATTGAGGTCCTCGAGTGCGTCCAGAGAAGGGCAACCAGGCTGGTGAAGGGGCTGGAGGGCAAATTCTATGAGGAGTGGCTGAGGGAGCTGGGGCTGTTTAGCTTGGAGAAGAGGAGGCTGAGGGGAGACCTTATCACCACCTACAGTTACCTGAAAGGAGGTTGTAGAGAGGTGGGAGATGGTCTCTTCAGGATGTGTTTAAGAAAAAGAGTAGATGTGGTACTTAGGGAAATAGTTTATCACAGGACGGGAACGGTTGGACTTGATGATCCAACTTGATCTTTTCCAACCTTGTGATTCTGTGATTCTGTGATTCTGTGATCAGTGCAGGACAGATACCAGATACCGTCCTCTCCAAAAACAAACAACAGACAAAACCTGCCACCAAAATAGAAGAGTTGCTCACATCTCTGGAAAGACTGTTACTGTTTGATAAAAGAACATGGGTTTTACGGAAGGCAGAGCCATACTACAGGGGAGAGTGCAATTTCAGCCTTTTCAGAGGTAAGGAGTTGCATGCTATAAATGGTCCAGAGCTCTGAATATCAGCTCATGGGGTGCTGCTGTACTTGACAAAATATTCTCCTTGCTAATTGTAAAGGAGGACTGTGGAGTGCGTACCAGTAAAATGGTCTGTGAATGCAGAGGGCAAAGGAAACTGGAGCATGTTTCTGTGCTGTATATAAGGGGTGGCATAATGTGATGACATTTCATTACAGATGAGGAAATTTCTCACTCCTTAATATGTAGTTTTAGGCTAGGAAAACAGTAGATACATATTACTGAGATTTTGGTGACTGAGCTCTATAATTCACAAATGAGCACTGTACTGTTTAATGATTCGCCTGGCCTTTTATGGATGAGATACAGAATTTACTCTCTAAGATATTTTAATGCTCTTTAAGATATCACAAATTAAAGTCATTCCACCATTGCAAGTGATCCAAAGCCACTGATTATACATCTGTGTCTGTGTATTTACAGAGATAGATAAAAATATTGTGTCCACACTGGGCACTATTTCAACATGGAAAATTGCTTTTAAAGCTGTTTACATTAGCATTAAATGTATGCTGTACTGTATAGACAACCTGTCGTGGTTTAGCCTCAGTTGGCAACTAAGTACCATGCAGCTGCTCACTTATTCTTCCTCCAGCTTGGTGGGATGGATAGGAGAATTGGAAGAAAAATGAAAATGTTGAGATAAGAACAGTTTAATAGGACAGTAAAGGAAGAGGAAATAACAGGAATAACTCTAATAAAAGAATATATAAAGTGCATGATACACAGTGTAATTTTCTCACTGCCAGGCCCCTGATGCCTAGCCCATCCCCAAACAGGGATCCTCAGTCATTGGCAAGCACCTCCTCCTTATATACTAAGCATGATGTCATGTAGTGTTGAATATACCTTTGACTAGCCTGACTCAGCTGTCCAGGCTGTGTCCCCTCCCAGCTTATAAAAATTAACTCTATCTCAGATGAAAACCAGGACAGTATCCACCCCTTATTCTATACCAGCTATACCACTTTTCCTATCTATATGTATACTTACACATACACACATATATATACACACAGAAATATAATTCCCTTAGACTATTAGGTCATCCCTGTAAAATGTCAACTGACTTCATTTAGTCCATGACTTTGGGCTCCATCTGACGGAACAGCCTTTTCAGGCCAGGAGAGATGCTGTGTGCTGTTGGATTGTTACATGCTGCATCCAGAACTTGTGGTTGGTGTATCTGGTGTGGTGCCAAGCACATGGTCTGCAGGCTGAAGATGTTGATCGTGAGGAGATTGCTGGGCTCCGATTGCTGAAGTAATTTCTAGTTCCATCATTGTGGTACTATACTTAGTTTCAAGATTCATCCTTCATTTCTTTCTGTAATTCTTAATGTAATAACATTGATGCAGCATATAGCGTTTGTAATACTTAGTGAACACATACAAAGTCAGGATTATTTAGCAATTAACATCATACAATATAATTTATTGGATATTCTCATCCAAAATCAAATCCAGTTGAGGACATCCCCATTCTTGTGCATCACCCACCAAGTGTACCCAGGTCCCTAAGCAAAAGCAGTCCCACGGATGGGTTTGTCTCTGCCTGAAGCAGGGATAACCCAGACTGTCTTCCCCTACCTATTCTTCATGTGCACTAGAGGGACTTTATCGCCTTCTACAGTGTGTGGAAATTTTGATTGGGCAGAGCCAGATCAGCTGCTAAACACTCTAAACTGGGTAGCCTTTATTAAATGTGTGTCTGTAGTGGTTTTGCCCCAGGTGATAGCTGAGCACCATGCAGCTGCTTATTCTTTAAGGGAGGGGGAAGGGGGAAGGACAAATTGAGGGAGGAAGAAAGGGAGGGAGAAGAAAACCCAAGCAACCAAAACCTCACAGGTTGGGATAAGGAGAGTTTACTGGGATAGCAGATATATATATATATAATAATAATAACAGGACTTTCTAGCAAAATATATGAAACTGGTGACACACAGGGCAGTTTCTAACTGAACTGCAGAACTCAGGCTGTACAGCTCAGAGCTGTCCCGAAACTAGACCATCCCCAAAACTGTGCATCCTGGAGTTGCCTGGTCCCCCAAGGAGTCACAAGTCCCCACAAAAAATCTGCTCCAGCTTGGGCCACTGTGTCTGCGGGCTGCAGGTCCTGCCAGGAGCTTGATCCAAGGCTTCTGACTAGGTCACAGCCTCCTCCATGTGTCTCCCCCTCCCCCAGTGGGGGGTCCTCCATGGGCTGCAGGTGGGATCTCTCCTCCAGCACCTGGAGTGCCTCACCCCCCACTTTACTGATCTTTGTGTCTGCATAGTTTCTTACATCTTCTCACTCCCTTCTCTGGTGGCAAAAAGCTACTGCTTGCATTTCTTTCCTCTTAAATATATTATCCCAGAGGTGCTACCACCATTGCTGATTGGCTCAGTCTTGATGAGCAACTTGTCCATCCTCGAGCTGGCTGGTATTTACTCTGTCAGACCTAGGGAAAGCTTCTAGTAGCTTCCTGCAGAAGCTATCCCTGCAGCCCCTGCTCCTCCACCACCAAAATCTTGTCATGCAAATGTACAGGATCATCTCTGTGTCATATCTCTTCCTATGTGAGCTGAGGTGTCAGGGGCCCACTGAGCTATTAATAATTCACCCTTACATTGCCAGTCCAGAGCCACCTGAGCCACTTCAATCTGAGCTGCCTGATCCACGTTCTGGTTGCTTTGATGTTCCTCCATGGTCTGACTTCTGCCTATGTTGGCATTTATGTGACATACTTTTACAACCAGCTTCTTGACAAGCTGGAGAGATGGGCACAGGTGAACCTAATGAGGTTCAACACTGCCAAGTGTCAGGTGTTGCACTTGGGCTGGAGGAATCCCAGACATAGATACAGACTGGGAGAAGAGCTCCTTGAGAGTAGCCCTGCTGAGAAGGACCTGGGCGTCATGGTGGGTGAGAAACTTAACATGAGCCAGCAGTGTGCTCTTGCAGCTCGCAAGGCCAATGGTATCCTGGGCTCCATCAGAAGAGGGGTGGCCAGCAGGGACAGGGAGGTTGTCCCTCTCTACTCTGCCCTCGTGATGCCCCATCTGGAGTCCTGTGTCCAGATCTGGGGCCTTCAATACAAGAAGGATGTGGAACTGTTGGAGAGGGTTCAGAGGAGGGCCACAAAGATGGTTAGAGGCCTGGAGCACCTGCCCTATGAAGAGAGGCTGAGGGAGCTGGGCTTGTTCAGTCTGGAGAAGAGAAGGCTGCAGGGGGACTTCATTGCAGCCTTCCAGTACCTGAAGGGAGCTTATAAGCAGGAGGGGAATCAACTCTTTAAAAGGGTAGACAATGACAGGACAAGGGGGAATGGATTAAAACTAAAGGAAGGAAGGTTTAGATTAGATATTAGGGGGAAGTTTTTTACAGAAAGAGTGGTGAGGTGCTGGAACAGGCTGCCCAGAGAGGTAGTGGATGCTCCTTCCCTGGAAGTGTTCAAGGCCAGGTTGGATGGGGCCCTGGGCAACCTAGTGTAGATCCAGGCCTGAGGTTGGTGGCCCTGCCTATGGCAGGGGTTGTGGAGCTCTATGATCCTTGGGGTCCCTTCCAACTCATACCATTCTATGATTCTACAGCTGGGCAGCAATATTTTGCCACAGTGGGTCATCCCAGATGGGTTTCCCTCTATGCTGCCAGTTGCTTTGCTTCCATTGCTGTCACCACTCCCACAGAGCATTTGTCACCATCCATACCTCCCAGTATAGAGGCAGAGCGTTGGCCACTTTTCTCTTCCAGCAATGTCCAGGGCTAACTGGCTGTCTTTAACCCTGAAAAACTGTCTTGATTCACATTCTTCATCAGCAGCTTCTATGACTCATCCTGTAGGACTCCACGCAGCAGGCTTCCACCTCTGGCCAGCTCCCCCTCCTCATGTATTGAGCATGGTATGGAATATACCTTTGGATGATTGGGGTCAGCTGCTCTGGCTATGTCCCCTACTAGCTTCTTCTGAAAATTAGTTTTTTCCCAAGCAAAAACCAGAATACAGCAAATGGCTACAGGAGTGAGCAGAAACTGATTTATTAAAGCTGTACTTTTTATTAAAGTCAAATTCCAATTTTACAGACTCAGAGCTTAAGTGTCTAAGAAGATCTGAAAGAATAAAAGATTCCAGTAATCACAGGTTGATTTTAAAAAAAATCTACTAATTTTAAAAGCTTAGATTTCCAGAGGTATTTTTTTTTTTTATAGCCCTTTTTTAAATCTTTCCTGTATCTGGAGGTAAGTAGACTTGTTCTTGATTAAAAAGCTACAAGAAGTGTAAATTATTGGTATTTTTGCTTTACTGGAACTGCTTGACTATTTGAGGATAATCTTGTCTTGTTAAATTGCTATGCTACTATTTTAAAAGGCTTTTATGGTGAAATCAATCCTGCTTTAGAACAATGAGTATCCTAAGTGCATGGAACATTTTCTCCCTATGAATGCTCAGTGTAGCCAATAAGGTCATGTGTCATGGCTCTGTTGCACCAGAACTCAGCAGAACGCTCAGGAATGTGAAAAAAATAACTTACCTGTGTTCTTTGGTCTTACAAAACCTAGATAGGGTAAAGCTTACAAAGTTTCCCAAATTGAGGACCTTATTATTGAATGAAGTTTTAGGCTTCCTGGAGCACTGAAAAAACATGGTTGTTAAAGGCAAATAACAGCTAGAAGGTGAAGTCTTCCAGCTTCACCACTTTTGTATATTTCTAAATGGGCTGCAGTGGGGAAAGTAGTCTTTCTTTGTCCCTGATTGACTTAGAGCTTTAGGCATAGGCAGAGTTTCTGTGGCGTTACTGCCTTAACAAAGGGTTAATGCCTACACGTGGTGGTTTGGCCCTGCCTGGAGGCCAAATGCCCACCAGAGCCACTCTATCACTCCTCTTTTCAGCCGAAAAAGGGAGAAAGTATATGCTGATAGGTTTAGGATTTGAGATAAAGACAGAGAGATCACATTCCAATTAGTGTCATGGGCATAACAGACAGAATAACACAGAATAAAAAAAAGTAATTTATTACATTACAACTACACACCCAGTGAACCAGAGTTGGATAATGAGAAGTGCGGCCAGGTCTTAAAGCACCTTCCCCCCACCCCTCCCTTCTTAACAAACTTCACTTTCATCACGATTTTACTCCCTTCTTCCCCCCACTAACATGGTGTGGGGAGGGGCAGGGAATGGGGAGTGGGGTTCTGGTCAATTCTCTACAAGCTACTGTCCTTCTCCAGATCTTAACACTTCTACTTCCCCCCACCCCTCTCTTCTTTGCAGACTTTAATCATAAACTCTCTCCCGTTTTCCCCCTCACCCCGGCGTGAGGAGGGGCAGGGAATGGGGAATGGGTGTTTTCAGTCCATTCCTTCCTTCTTAGCTGTGGGGGGCGCATTCCACACACACCCTCCTCCCCTGTGGCAGCATGGGGTCCCACCCATGGGAGACAGTCCTTCACAAACTTCAGCGTGAGTCCTTTCTCTCAAGGAGTCATCTCCTCACCACTTGCCTCAGCATGGCTCCCTTCCATGGGGTGTTGACCTTCGGGTCCAGACTGTTCCGGTCTGCTCCTCCACAGAGCCACAAGTCCCTTGGAAAACCTGCTGAGGCATGGATCAATCTCTTCACAGGCCGTAGGTGTGTCTGCTCCCCATCCTTACCCATGGGCTGTGAGGGGACACCCGCTCCACCATGGTCTTCTCTATGGGCTGAATGGAATCTCTCTCTCTGGCATCTGGAATGCCTCATTCTTCCCCCCAACTCCTTCTTCCCTGGCCTTACTTCTTCTCATTCCCTTCTCTGGTGGCAAAGTGTGTCTGCCTGCATTTTTTTTTTCTCCTAACTGTGATTCCCAGAGGCACTGTGACCATCGCCGACTGGCTCGGCCTTGGTCAGCAGCAACTTGGGCCTTGAATCGGCTGGTGTTTACTCTCTGGGGCCTGCAGAGAGCTTCTGGCTGCTGCTTGCAGAAGCCATCTCGGCAGCACCTGCCTTCTCCATTAAAACACAGCTACACAAAACTGCAACACGACATTATTTTGAATTTGAGATGGTTTATATGTTAATAATGATGATTTACTTTTTTAGGGTCCCAAACTTCAGTCCTATTCTTGATTATGTTTGAAAAAATGTTAGAAAGTTGACAGAATGTTTGAAATCCGGACACATTCATTGTAGTACTTAAACGGCTCCGTTGGTATCTAAGCAGTCTACTGTTTCTACTCATTTTAAAGCATCTCCAGGTCCTCACCAGAAGGCTGAGGATGAATGTGACCAATAACATTTGTTTTTCCCAGACTTAAATACTGTTACACTACTCATTTTAGTGTTTTGTGAGGTAGGTGGGTCCATCTGAATGTTCTGTTGACTGAGGGTTGAGTATTTCAAGGCAAAGTGACTCTCCTTAAGTTTCCTTCACAAGTCTCATTTGGGGAACTTGCCATGTTTTTATTGAGAGAATCAGTGGCATTTCTTTCAGCTCTTTTATGTCAGGTCCTAAATATGGAGAGCAAAACTGGAGGCTTAAGCTGTCTTCTACAATGGATCTTGTGGCAAGACAGGCATTTTTGTGGATTTGTAGAGAAAAAATGGGCAAGGATGTATAAATGGAACTTTTACTGTTACAGACAATTGTTTCGTATTTTTCTTGGAAAGTAGTAAAAGAAGAGGCATTAGAAGATCTTTAGAGAAATCTTTTTCAATCAAGAGTTAAAGTCAACTTTATTATCCTCATGTACCTAATTTTAATCAGTGAATAATGCTGACTTGTTCAAGGATTCAGGTCAATGTATGAGTATTCTGCTCTTTTGCTGGAGATATGGATAAATACCTTGGGTTCTATTTTGTGGCTTGTCTAGGTTCCTTTTCTTCCTTTTTTTGTTGTCTTATTTTTTATAAATTGGTTCAAGAACACTGTCAAGGTGTGCTCTACAGTTCTAAAAAAGCCTTTCTTATCACTACCGAGATTTGAGCCTTTGCCTTCCTCCCTTGAGTCAGAGGTCCTACTTAAAGACATGGCCCTGGCTGATGGATTTTTTCCTTTAAGCTAATTATGAACAATTAAGGTCTTCAGAAATGAAAATAATCTTGTGTATATTATTGGTATTCTGTGAAGATCACTGGACTTAGATTTCAATAGGAGCAGAGAGCCAAACAAGTTATAGCTAGTTTCTAGACCAAACAGGAAATATGTGAAACAGGTTCAGACTATTTCTTGCATTTACTCATAGCGATTTCAGGACTTTAAGGGAGGGGGGTCAATCATAACATGTCACCAAAATCTGTTCATAATTGAACTTTCTCGGCTTCATGCTCGTTTACACACACAAACGTTTGTGGTTGATGTGTGCTTCTGAGCCTGATTTGGGATGATGCATACTAACTCATGACCACACTCTGTGTAAGGACATCCAGTTCTGGTTTTTATTATGACCTGAAGTCAGAGACTGAGTCAGTCTTTTACTGCTCTCCTTCTGAAGCAGTAATAAATTCTCTTAGAGAACTTAGCTTTAGATGAAAGCAGGGAGAAGACAAAGATCTCAAACAAATGGCTTAACATAAACAGTAGGTTAGAAATTTACCAGTTGTCAATTAGAAGGGTTTCTAAGTCTTATCTGTGATATCACTGAAATGTCTTCTTTTTTCTGCCAAAGATATAAAGGTGGGAATTTGGATAAATGCTGGAGACTTCAGTGTAAACCAGCAAATGTCAAGAGTACCTAATTACAAAAATCATGCGAGTTAAAGTCTGTTGATAGCCTCTGTGTCCTTTGTACCGTTCTTATATAAATAACATTGCTTCAAAGTATATGGTAAAACCTGTATGAAAATTACTTAACAATTATGCTACAGCCTTGGAACAGGGAGAGGAGTGCTTAAAACCAATACACTCACTACCCTGCCTGAGAAGCGTGAGAGATGTCTCCAGTCTCTCTACCCTATGTCACATTTGATCATACAGTAGTTTTATATGCCACTTGCAGCGTGGGAGAAGTTTTATATGTAAAGGGAGACCTTCAGTGTTTGTTATGTTCAGAGCAGTGAAAGAGCAAAGTGAAAACCAAGTAACAAAATGGATGTCAGTTCAAAGGGAAGTGATTTAGAGCCAAACATCTAAGAAAAAGCAGTCAGAATTTACAGGTAGCACTGTGAAAAAAGAAAGCACATACACCAGACAGGTTTTACATTCTCTGGGCAAAACAAGAGATCAAGCAAGCAGAGGTACTAAAAGTTAAACAGTGCTGAAAAAACCCACAAAATTATGAAGCAATGTGAAAAAATGCCCCAGAGAAATCCCTCTGTAATGCAAAAACTGCACTGCATATGAGTGGAAAAGATAATACAAGATTGGAGACTACCAGTAAAAGTTTCTTTCACTAGATAGCAATATCAACCAGATATTGCTGAGGTCTGGAGAGAAGACCAATTAAAGGCTATGTATTGCAGGCCTTACCAAGTGCTCATGTTCTATCTGCAGGTAAGAAAGATACTTGTCTGCAGGGTTGGAGTCTGACAACAAATTTGAGAAGTGGTGATAATGTTGTTAAGTCAAAAGCCTTGATGATCACCCTTTCTACTAGTAAAAGTTTGCTAGTAGAAAAAAGAATCTTTAGTATATTTCAGCTTTGCAACTTAATATAAACTGTGTTTTTCATTGTTAAAACCAACTATCTATCTGCCTTCAGTTCCATTTTTAAAACAACACAAATGAGTTGTAGTAACTGAAGAACGGAAAATGACAGACAGCAAGTAATGACTACGTAGTGAGTATGTGTGTGAAAACTGAAGAGACTGCAACTCAGTGTATTTCTTGAATAAATACTAATTGCTTGTAGAACACTAAAATCACCAAAACCAATTTGTTGTGATATAGTTTTGGCAGAGGGCTTCTTCCAATATTGTATTTCCTGGTGTAGCTATAAAGAATAAATAGCACATAGGGAAGTACAGGCTGGTCAGTCTCACTGTGCCTGTCAAGATCATGGAGCAGATCCTCCTGGAGACTATGGTCAGGCACATGGGGAATGAGGAGGTGATTGGTGCCAATCAGCATGACTTCACTAAGGGCAAATCATCCCTGACAAATCTGGTGGCCTTCTATAATGGACTAACAGAGATGGTGGGCAAGGGAAGGATGGCAGAAATCATCTTCCTGGACTTGTGCAAGGCATTCGACACTGTCCAGCATAAAATCCTTGTCTCTAAGCTGGAGAGATGTGGATTTGACAGATGAACCACTCAGTGGATAAGGAACTGTCTGGATGGCCACAACAAGAGTTCTGGTCTATAGCTCAATGTCCACATGGAGGTCTGTGATGAGTGGTGTTCCTCAGGGTTCAGTTCTGGGACCAGCCCTGTTCAACATCTTTGTCAGTGACATGGAGAGTGGGATCAAGTGTACCCTCAGCAAGTTTGCTGACGACAAGAAGCTGTGTGACAAGGTCAACATGCTGGAAGGAAGGGATGCCATCCAGAGGGACCTTGACAGACCTGAGGGGTGGGCCTCATGAAGTTCAACAAGGCCAAGTGCAAGGTCCTGCATGTGCGTTGGTGCAATCCCAAACACAACTACAGACTGCGTGGAGAATGGATTGAAAGCAGCCCTGAGGAGAAGGATTTGGGGGTGCTGATCAATGACAAGCTCAACATGAGCCAACTGTGCTAGCTGCTCAGAAGGCCAACTGTGTCCTGTAGTGCATCAAGAACAGTGTGGCCAACAGGACAAGGGAGGTGATTCCGCCCCTTTGCTCTCATGAGAATCCACCTGGAGTACTGTATCCAGCTCTGGGGTCCCCAGTACAGAAAAGACCTAGAGCTGTTGGAGTGAGTCCAGAGGAAGGCCACAAAGTTGATCAAGGGACTGGAGTACCTCTCCTGTGAAGGCAGACTGTGAGAGATGGGCTTGTTCAGCCTGCAGAAAAGAAGGCTCTGGGAAGACCTAATTATAGCTTACCAATACTTGAAGGGGTCCTACAGGAAAGTGGGAGAGGGACTGTTCACCAAGGAGTGTAGTGATAGCAGATGGGGCAATGGCTTTAAGCAGAAAGAGGGGAGGTTTAGATTAGATGTTACAAATAAATTCTTTACTATGAGAGTGGTGAAGCACTGGCACAGGCTGCTGAGAGAGGTTGTGGAAGCCCCATCCCTGGCCACATTGGATGGGGCTTTGGACAACCTGGTCTAGCGAAGGTGTCCCTGCCCATGGTGGGGGGGTTGGAACTAGATGATCTTTGAGGTCTTTTCTAAGCCAAAGTATCCTATGATTCTACAATTCTATAGCTTCACATACAAGCACGGGACTTTCCTATGTAAAGTGTCATCTTCCATTTCATCTTTGCTGTAAAACACAACAGAAAAAACCCAAATACAAAAGAGAAATAGACTGCTAATGCATTAACAGAGACACCCCTGCGGTGGATTTAATTCTAGGTGTTCTTGATATAACAAGTGCTTAATGTAATATTTGCAAGTCTAAGGTACTTGTATAATTATATGCTTTGCCAAGTAAATAATTGAAGCAATGAAACCTAGTGGAAAAGCAATACGAAGGTCTCTGCATAGTCATCTAATCACAGATAGGAGGGTTCTGTCAAGCAAACATTTTTCATTCTTCCAAAGAGTGAAAGGTTGAGTTCAAGAAGCTTAAAATGCCTAAAATGAAGGTCATTATCTCACAAAAAATACACGGGTGTTAACATATGCTATATTTGAAATAAGCTGCTAAGAAAATGTTCAAAGGATGACAGATGAAAGGACAGTTATTGGTAATGTCAGAAAAGATAATACTATTATGGGAAAATATTTTATATAGACAGAGTAGATTTTAGTCCCATGTTTTATAAGCAGTATTCAGGAATCATTTTGCCTACTGGTGAAAGTCACTGAGGAATCATAAGCTGGTTCCTTCCAGAAGTATACAGACTTGAATTGGTCACTCTCTGGGAAAGGGCGGTTTCACCCCAGAGAACCAGTTAGAGTTACAGGGGTGGTGCAGAGTGTAGGAAAGCGCGAAAACGTCCTGGCACAAATCCCCACAGCCTCAGTATTTCAAATACTTCTTATCTGCCCTGACATCTCCTGGAAAAGTGAATCAGAAATCTTTTGCATAACAGCTCTATGTCCATATAGGCTTTTTGCCATCAAAGGAATACACTAGTGGAAAACGCTGTAAGGTAAGGCACAAAAGTTGGAGTCACAAGAAGCCGTAGTGGGGTTGGGTTTTTTTGTTTATTTAGTTGGTTTTTTTGACATTTGCAAAAAAAATTTGCTCTTCTTAGTGATGGCCAGTGATAGGGTAAGGGGCAAAGGTTGCAAGCTGAAGCATAGGAAGTTCCATGTGAATGTATGAAGGAACTTTTTTACTGTGAGGTTGACGGAGCACTGGGACAGGCTGCCCAGAGACTGGAGTCTCCTTCTGTGGAGATATTCAGACCCCTCCTGGATGCACTTCTGTGCAATTTAGTCTAGGTGATCCTGCTCTGGCAGGGGGGTTGGACTAGATGGTCTTTCGAGGTCTCTTCCAGCTCCTAATGTTCTGTGATTCTGTGATATTTACTGTGTGGAGGTAAGAGGTATGACAGACAGCAGGACTAGCCACAAGAGAAAGGGCAGAATACATGTAACATGGCATTGCTATGCAGATATTCAGTACAGCATAAGGCTTAAAAATTAACTTAATTGCTTTAATTTTGGTACTTCAAAATATTTAAGTATGTTAATTTTCAAAGGAGAAGCTCATGAAAAAAAATAATAAAACTCCCATCAAACTAACACGGAGAAAATTAACAACAAGGTGTTTACAAAAACCCAGACTGTCTTACTTGTATCTGATTTATTTTTCTTTTACTGAAAAAATGGAAAAAAATAATATTCCACTTATGCTACCACTGCCTCTCTGAACTGCACAGTACAAGTCCATGGCTAATCACCTTTTCTTTATTTCCACTCTGTTTTAAAAGAAAACCAAACATTCTAACTGCTTTTGATAGAACTGTGTTTGCTTAGAGCTTTTTTTTTACAGTAAATCACACTAAACCCCTGATAATTTAATGGGTAAGTAACTGCATATATAGGCTGACACACAGACTTCTTTGGTACAGATTTTGTGAGTGAAAGCTCACCATACAAAAGAAGCCAAGGGCTCTCAATGTTTGTTTGAGGATTTGTGTTATCAAAGATAAATAGGGCTGTATCTTGAGGTCTTCTGGGCAAAATAAGGGGTTGTACTGAAGTTGCTTAGCAAACTTGTGTAGACAAATATTGTAACCTGATTTAACCCATAAAATGCTGTTCAGATTTGGCACAGTGAATGTTTTAAAGTACGACAAAGCAGACTGAGATTTAAATCCAGTGTTTCTTATGCATAAGTATAGAGTCATCATTATGTCTCACAGATTTGCAATAAACTGCTAAATGAGCACAAACTGATTAGCATTGTTTGGATATTCTTCTATATGGTTCCAGATGCAAAGAGGTACACAATCTTAATTTATTGCCCTGGTGTATCTTTAATCAGGATTTTTCTGTATGCTATGCTATTCTATCCAGCCTTCTGACTGACCCATCATTGCAATTTCACTCACCTAGACCTAATTTCCTTATATTATTCCCTGATACTTCACTGCCATCTTTGGACCCGTGTGTGGCTCCATACAATCAGATAGCCTGTAATAAAATATACACACCATGCAAAGTCTTTCCCACATATAAACATACACTGACAACTATTTATACAACCATAAAAATATTCCTCTCACTGATGAAGGAAAAAAGAAAAAAAAGGTGGGGGAAAGAATGAAGACACTCATCAAATATTATCTCTTATTAAGGACAGGACATAAGTCTGGGCTTTGATGAAATCTATTATGAACTAAGTATATCTCATTGACTAGGGTACTCACAATCACTCAGGTACTACACAGTCTATTATTCCAATGCAATTTCACTGGGTCCTTAGGCATCCTAGATGTTTCCCTTGTCCTAGTGAAAGAAAAAGAAAACTCAGGCTGTTTGGAAGTGAGTGGTGTTTGGGATTACATCTAAAAAAGTTATCTGGTCCACAGGTCTGGCACATGGATTCTCTGATGACAACAGCATGGCTGGATTTTTGAAAACACAGACCCGCCAGGCAACACTCTCACAGATACCTCTGCAGACTGATTGTGTGGTAAAAGAGGAGACCACAAAATGGTCAAATGAACATATCACAAAATGGTCAAATGAACAAAGCATGGCTTGCTTTCTTATGATGTGAACTTTGTGCTCACAACACTGCAGTCTTGGAAATTAATCTCTTACTTACACTCTTCTGAAAAGCAGTGAAATTTGAGAAATATCTGTTGTATTGCTTGTGCCAGAAAAGTCCTGCTCTAAGTGTCAAGATAGTTTTAAGTTCCTCTCTTATTTATGTGTCCTGGCTGACCTATAAGTCTTCCAACAACAGTATTATTCTTTAATATGGGCAACAGCTCACTTTTCTGATTGCTTTCCAAAGTCAAAGAGCCACTAGAAAGTAATCTATTCAGTTATTGGTCTCTTGAAGTTCTTTGAGTGCTGAAGAGTGAAGAGCCCTTTTGGAAATTGAGGCCTATATGTTGTATGCAAAGCTGAGATACAGCTCGGGGAAGTCAGAGGCAGGATTTGCCTTTTGGTCCACTTCTCAGGCTGTTTAAGCACACCTCTGTTCAGGAAGCCACAGCATGGAAGAATGAGTAGACACCCCACTGATGCTGCCTATGTTAGAACTCTGAAAATGAGTCACTGATGAATTTTTTTACACACCACAAAGAAAATAATTTTGGACAGAGAGATTAAATCAGTTGTTACTTTGTCACAGTGTGCTGTAAATGTAATGACATGTCCTTCCAGTGGGTGTATCTCCTTTGACTTTGAGTTGCTGATGTCTCAGTCTGAAGGAAAATAGCTTAGAATAAGTATGTTATTTCCATTACTTCCTTTGCTGTCTCAAAACTATTTAAAATTCTCCCAACTCCTCAACAAATCACAATTCTTTGAAATGGAGCTATCAAGAAAGTGATAACCATAAATAATAAATACTACTCTCTCCAGTCTAGAGGGTGATATAATAAAAGAGAATGATCTCCCTCATCTTTTTTAGACTCCTGTTTTTTGATGAAGATTACAGGCTGCCTGTACACCTCACACTGCAAGGAACAAGGTTTGTTTCTGGAGTGATCCTTCAGTAGCCACTCAAAAGTGCCACACTTTTATTTTGCAACAAATTTGTTTCATTGTAAAATGCCAACATCTCAGCAAAAAATGACTAATTTCCAAATTAACTGAATGAAAGTGTGGGTTGCAGGGTTTGAGAGCGGAAAATGTGGGGAAGAGAAGAATGTTTCAGTAATAAGTCTCAAAGGTTAAATATTTCATGGGAGCATAGCATACCTTAGGATATCAATGTTGGCTGCAAAATTCTTCTGCGTCTCCTGGGAAGCTGCTATCAGCAGTTGGCAAGAAGCTCTTCTTTAACCTGATAAGAACATAAGGACATTAAATGTCTCATGAAAAGAATAATTTCTGATACAGAAAGCTACCTGGATTTGACTTGCCAGGGCAGGGTCAGATTAGATGTTAGGAAAGAAATTTTTTACTGAAAGAGCTGTCAGGGCCTGGAACAGGCTGCCCAGGGAGGGGGTTGAGTCACCTTCCCTGGATGTGTTTTAAAAAGGGTAGATGAGTTACTTAGGGATATGGTTTAGCACAGGACAGGAACAGTTGGACTCGATGACCTTAAATGTCTTTTCCAACCTTGTGATTCTGTGATTCTGTGACATATACACATCAATAGACTATGTATTTTCATCAGAAAAGCCTCCAAACATAATTTGTAATCAAACCATGACCTGAAAAGAATAGAGTAACTTCTGATTCCAGGAATATATATAGAATTAAATGAATTAACATGATTATTCAATACAAGGAAATCAGAGTAGGATTAGATGAAGGTAGAATAATATTTCAGGAAATACATTGTGTATATATTGTTATCAGTAGGACTTTCTTTCCCTTAAAAAAAAAAAAAAGCCTCTGAAGAGGCTTTTCAACTTATCTATGTTCCCAGTTTGCTCTGGGATCCGTAAAGTAGTAATTCTTCTTACCATTGATTTTCCTTTATCCACTTTTCTGCATCTTGGGATGAATCTCCAGATGTGCCAAACAGGTATCCTTTGAGGGTGGAAAGTATTGGTCAAGACCTGCAGCTAGAAATATTTTGCAGGACATGGTATTTTCACAAGATCTGGTGTACCAGGAGATTGCTACAACCTTTGGGACCACACTGCCTCAGTTCAGATAAAAGTAGATTTAAGAAGCAAACAGTAGCAAAATTTATACAAGATATTATAAAATAATCTGTTTCAAAAGTATGAATAAGTTATTTTCTAATTAAAACATAACTAACGAAAACCAGATATCAGTAACTCCTACACATCAATTCCAAATTTTAATTTATATGTATATACCAAATAATCAAAGAGAAGGCTTAAAATATCATTTAGGGTAAAATGTTAAATTGCAGAATGCAAGTGAAAATATCTGTATAACTTGTCCTCGGAGGACAGTGGTTCTCTTTTGTGAAACCATAAGGCTTTTCCAAAATTTTCCACATGTTGACCTCCAGGAGAAATAAGTCATGGTTATGCCTTTTAACATCTTAAGAGAAAAGAGCAGACATTCCACTGATTTACAATGTTAATTACTTGAAACGTACCATCAGGAGTATTTTAAGTGCATTTTTTATCACATAAATAGTACTGTAAATTATTTAATTTCATGTTAAGAATTTAATTCTCTAAAAGAGAATGTAAACATATTTAGAAATGTCATTGCAAAAAAAAAAGTTTTGTTTGAATGTACATAGATAATAAGTGTCAGGATTATTCTCCATTTTATGGAACATAAGACACAAGAAAATATCCAGGTTCGCCCTGGTGTGTTCACTATCAAGAAACATGGCAACATTAGTTTGTTAAAGTTCATGAAGTCAGAAACAATACATAGATAAAGCAAATAATAGCTTAGAAGAGAGAACTAGAAATAATTGCCAAATGACTATGCTGCCTACGGTCATGGAGATACTGAACACACAGTGAACAAGGCTCTGAGCAACCTGATCAAAGCTTTTGATGTTTTGACCAGTGGTTGGAACAGATGCGCTTCAGAGACCCTTCTCAACCGAAATTACTCAGTGATTCAGTAGTCCAACCAAATGAATGACACTGTTGGATGAATTGCAGTACTTAGTTCCAGTTACTGTAGCCAAAGTTCACTTCTCCTTGTATGTTAATTACTAGGTTGAGAAAAAAGGATAGTGACTCTATCTTATCATCTTTATCAATGATCTCGATGAAGGGATTGAATGCTCCCTCACTAAGTTTGCAGATGACACTAAACTAGGAGGAAGTGTTGATCTGCCTGAGAGTAGGGAGGCTCTTCAGAGGGATCTGAACAGACTGGACTGATGGGCTGAGACCAATGGGATGAAGTTTAACAAGGCCAAGTGTAGAGTGCTGCACATGGGACATAATAACCCCATGCAGCGCTACAGGCTTGGGGGAGACTGGCTGGAGAGCTGTCAGGCAGAGAAGGACCTGGGGGTGTTGGTTGACTGCAGACTGAATATGAGTCAGCAGTGTGCTCAGGTGGCCAAGAAGGCCAATGGCATCTTGGCTTGTATCAAAAACAGTGTGGCCAGTAGGTCTAGGGAGGTGAATGTGCCCCTGTACTCGGCATTGGTGAGGCCACACCTCGAGTTCTGTGTCCAGTTCTGGGCTCCTCACCATAAGAAGGACATGGAGGTCCTGGAGCGAGTCCAGAGAAGGGCAACCAGGCTGGTGAAGGGGCTGGAGGGCAAATCCTATGAGGAGCAGCTGAGGAAGCTGGGGCTGTTTAGCCTGGAGAAGAGGAGGCTGAGGGGAGACCTTATCACCACCTACAACTATCTGAAGGGAGGTTATAGAGAGATAGGTGATGGTCTCTTCAGCCAGGTGACAGGTGATAGGACAAGGGGCAATGGCATGAAGCTGTGCCAGGGCAGGTTTAGATTGAATGTTAGGAAAAAATTTTTCCCTGAAAATGTTGTCAGGGCCTGGAACAGGCTGCCCAGGGAGGTGGTTGAGTCACCTTCCCTGGATGTGTTAATAAAAAGGGTAGATGAAGTACTTAGGGATATGGTTTAGTTTAGGATGTGAATGGTTGGACTTGATGATCTTAAAGGTCTTTTCCAACCTTGTTATTCTGTGACTCTGTGATTCTGTGATTCTGTGACTCAGTCAAGAAGAATACCAGAAAAAGCAGCAAGAGAAAGCAAATGGCTTGATAAAATTAACCATATAAATGGCATTATCTCTTGGTCTCTCTGACATTGTCATAATGACCTCTCTAATAGTACCTGTGATTTCCCCTCAGGTCCTCTATCAAGTTAGGAAAGATAGCATTTAAAATGAACAAGATATTAATTGCAAGAGAGACAAAGAAAAGTGTGTATTCTCACATTGCTCAGTGAATCATTCACACTCTCTTTGAGAACTATGAAGTCATATCTCCTTTCTATCACCTGAACAAAATATCATCCATTTCTAAATAGAATTATTCAAAAACTCTGAAAAAAACCACAGTTTACAAAACAGGCTGACTAGTCACCTATTTGAACATCCATTTAGCATCCTTATATTTCTAAAGAACTTAAGTCTTAGGAAAGAAAATAATAGCACCATGCAGGGTCTCTATTTGAGTAACCTAGGGTTCTGATTTTCTAACAGAAGTCATTAAATTCCCTACAGGTCTGTTCCATAATCGCTATTTTTTAAACAAATCTATTAGTCAGAATAATGACTTTTTTGCCTCTATAACTGAATTGGAACAATCTGTTATGATACTATCATAATGACTATTTCTCATTTGTCCTGTTGGCTATCACCTAGGATCTTTCTTGACCAAGACCACGTTATGCTAGGTACCACATAAGCAGAGGAAAAAATGATGATGCTAATGCCTCAATTTTTGCAGTCTACATCATGGAAAGTTCACTAATTCTACCTTTTTGTGCATATTGCATACAGTCAGCTGTCATGCATATCTCATTAGGCTACAATCAGCAAGAGTCACAGAAAATCTCTGTTGCACACTAGGACCTTCAGTGTAGGATGCTGTTGACTGCAAGCACACATAGCTCCTTTCTTCAAAGCCTACTTAATCAAGGTGAGAGGATTTAAGTCTACTTACCATTTGTACTAACCCCTGTGTTTTATTTGTGGTGAATAACACTTTGTCATGGAAATGTAAATAGGAAGCCAAGGTCAGAAATTCTGTAGGACAAACCATTCTTTGTGAACCGCTTTCATAAAGCAGACCTTGTGATTTTTGCTCAAAAACTTTTTATGGTAAAGGTGGAGGCATGTGAAATATTTTTCCATTACAATTACAGCTCTGAAAAACTGCAGCGAACAGGGTGGCTAATTAGTGTTTTGATTATACAGCTGGAACTATAGCCATGAAAAAACTCTAGTCACAGTGTTCTTAAATTCTGCATTCCTTATTTATTCAGATTACTTTGGTAACTCCACTGCAAAGTGCATAAATTCAGTCCTGGTGTAGAGTGGGGTGCTGCAATGACTGTTCTGTTTCTGACAGAGGTAAACATAGCCTAAATCTATTTATCTGCTATTTATAAATAAAGTGCAGTTATTTGGTTTTTAACAATCATGTTTGTTCTTCTGTTAACCACATTCATTTCCATTAATTAGATACTGAATTAAACTGAAAGGTAAAAGCAAGATGAGTAAGAAAAAATCTGTATTATTAACACATCTGCATCATTCTAAAACATGTTGTACCTATGATTCTATCAATAATCACAAACAAATTTAGCTTAAAACAGAAACAGAGGACAGAGGATGACAGATGATTATAAAATCAATTTCACAATTAAAGTCCCTTGATTCTGCAAGAAAAAATGCAAAGAAAAGGATCTACACCACAAATCATGTTCATGTGCATTACATAATTTGATTTTACTGGTACTAGAAAATGCTTCATTTAAAAATATGCCCAACCACGGTGTTTTTCTGGAGCACTAAGGCTTTTTGCTTTTCCACCCTCAAAGAGCCTCAGTGAACTTTATTTTCAGAGTTGAAAGCTTCACATCAAGCAGAAAAGACCTCTTATCATCATATTTCTTAATATGAGTGTTTATCCTGGACAGTTCCTCTCATAGATTCTTTTATTTGCATACACACTCATTTACCATCTTTCATGGCTAGGATGAACTGCATATTCAATTAAACTCTTAAATGCTGGGAAACTTTCCCATAAGTTTCTCTCTCTCTTTCATTGAACTAGAAAAAATTACTTTTAGCCAAGAAAAGACACCAGTGGTAGTTGCCTTTCAAAGACTCACTAACCATTTAGGAACCTTGCCAAAATGGATTAGATTAATATAATTTTAGTGATACACAAAGCCAGATTATTTATTAATAACATTTTTATTTCCTTTCTCCTTTCCTTTCCTTTCTCCTTTCCTTTCCTTTCCTTTCCTTTCCTTTCCTTTCCTTTCCTTTCCTTTCCTTTCCTTTCCTTTCCTTTCCTTTCCTTTCCTTTCCTTTCCTTTCCTTTCCTTTCCTTTCCTTTCCTTTCCTTTCCTTTCCTTTCCTTTCCTTTCCTTTCCTTTCCTTTCCTTTCCTCTCCTCTCCTCTCCTCTCCTCTCCTCTCCTCTCCTCTCCTCTCCTCTCCTCTCCTCTCCTCTCCTCTCCTCTCCTCTCCTCTCCTCTCCTCTCCTCTCCTCTCCTCTCCTCTCCTCTCCTCTCCTCTCCTCTCCTCTCCTCTCCTCTCCTCTCCTCTCCTCTCCTCTCCTCTCCTCTCCTCTCCTCTCCTCTCCTCTCCTCATCTCCTCTCCTCTCCTCTCCTCTCCTCTCCTCTCCTCTCCTCTCCTCTCCTCTCCTCTCCTCTCCTCTCCTCTCCTCTCCTTTCCCTTCCTTTCCTTTCCTCTGTTGTAAGTCTTACAATTTTAGCCTTCATGAGGTAAGCATCCTACTGAATCGGGTTTGTTGCAGATGCATTTTTACATTCATCTTTTCCATGAAGCCCTGAAGTCTTACAAGTTTTTTACACAACTCCCTTTCCTTGTTGGGTGCCATGAAGGAACAGATCTGAACTTTAGGGCATAATTAATTACAATGATTACCAGTGAAGTCTTGACTGAGTTAAATTTTGTTTGTATGGTTGAGATTCAATTTGTGTGTTAAGTATATGGAATTCATCATATCTTCTCCAAATGTTTAGTACTAATTAATTGAATACTGAATGAATTTTCTCAGAATTTACATATAAACTTATAAACTGAATAATGGATTAAAAGGAACTAAAAGTGAGCCGGTATTTTAGCAACTTTGTGAGCTGGTCCTTGGCCCTACATAATCCAAACAATAGGAAAAAGGACCCCTTTCTGGCTCATTATGAAAATCAATTAAGATTTTGTGTAGAGACTGTATTTGAAGACATTGTTAATAGTTGCTATACCTACTTAATTGGAAAAACTGGAAGAGGTCATCAACTGAGATGACTTAAATGTAACTGTAGGAGTAGCTTAAATAACAACTGTTCATCCTTTGGAGATGATTCAGTGAAATAGTTCTGCTGCTATGTGTGATTCGGAGATAAGGATGAAGCCAGGTACTCATGTTATCTCACTTCTAGATTACCTGTTACATCCCTGACTGTAGTTAAAGATCCTACGGTTGCAGCCCAGCTCATGTGCCAGTGCCTGATGGACACCTGGGGGCAGCAGCGGATTGGTTGTAATCGGGTTAAGCCTAAACGTTTTCCTTCTTTCCGTAAGCGCGATGTTGGCATTATTGAAAAGCACTGAATTGTCCAGAACTATTCAATTTGCAAACTGGAGTCTTACAAAGTCAATCTACCGCCACCCCTGAGAGGTCTGTTATACACTTACATGGCTATATCCTACATTATTTCACCAAAAGGCCTTAGCAAAATCTTGGATATATATTTATAGGATGAGAAAATTTTTAAGTCTGTATTTCCACAGAGTTTGTAGCTTCTGCAACAAGGTTACTAAGAGAGGTGGTTTTTGTCCACTGTGAAAAGAAGGGAAATCACCAAATATGTTTCACATAATTACATTATGAAACTAACGTCATGGTCATTGACAACATAATCAATGAGGTGGACATAAGTCAGCAAAGCAGAAGTGAAGGTCTATATATTCCATTTCAACCCCTGTGCTCTCGCTATTTTCCTATAAGTTAGCATATTATAAAGAAAGAAAAAGTCAAATAAATTTTTATTTGGAGGGAAAGTAACCCAGAGATTGTTCATGTGTTTGATAATGTTTTGAAATATTTGGAGAAACTGCATAAAGGGAGGAAATTCCAGCAAAATTGTTAAAACTACCACATCCAGGCCCTCAAACTATTTTAAGTCTACTTATTAATGCCTTTGGAAACTGAGTGACAGGTAAATGAAGTATCTTCCTCCCCCTCCTGCACGACTTGCAAGGTCAGAAAATAATTGGAATTAATTTATCTCTCTTGAGTCTGTGCTTTGATGTAGTCTGTAACTTCATGGTGGCCTATTTTTTTTCTCTTCTAGATCTTTGTCCTTTTTAGGACACATACCATAGGAAATCAAAAAAAAAAAGAAAAAGAGAAATAGCATTGCACAAGACTGCAATTCCCGTTCAGGCCATCAGTTGTTCACTTTGAATCTGAAAACTCTCTGCACAGACCTCAGTGCTTGAATAGAGTAACACTCTGTCATTTTGCTAGCCAATCTTTGGACAAGCCCTAAAGGAAGATGAGATACTTCTGTGTTTTTTTAGCACCACTCACTAAGTTTGCAGATGACACTAAACTAGGAGGAAGTGTTGATCTGCCTGAGAGTAGGGAGGCTCTTCAGAGGGATCTGAACAGACTGGACCGATGGGCTGAGACCAATGGGATGAAGTTTAACAAGGCCAAGTGTAGAGTGCTGCACGTGGGACATAATAACCCCATGCAGCGCTACAGGCTTGGGGGAGACTGGCTGGAGAGCTGTCAGGCAGAGAAGGACCTGGGGGTGTTGGTTGACTGCAGCCTGAATATGAGTCAGCAGTGTACCCAGGCAGCCAAGAAGGCCAATGGCATCCTGGCTTGTATCAAAACCAGTGTGGCCAGTAGGTCTAGGGAGGTGATTGTGCCCCTGTACTGGGCATTGGTGAGGCCACACCTCGAGTTCTGTGTCCAGTTCTGGGCTCCTCACCACAAGAAGGACATGGAGGTCCTGGAGCGAGTCCAGAGAAGGGCAACCAGGCTGGTGGAGGGGCTGGAGGGCAAATCCTATGAGGAGCAGCTGAGGGAGCTGGGGCTGTTTAGCCTGGAGAAGAGGAGGCTGAGGGGAGACCTTATCACCACCTACAACTATCTGAAGGGAGGTTATAGAGAGATAGGTGATGGTCTCTTCAGCCAGGTGACAGGAGATAGGACAAGGGGCAATGGCATGAAGCTGTGCCAGGGCAGGTTTAGATTGGATGTTAGGAAAAAATTTTTCCCTGAAAATGTTGTCAGGGCCTGGAACAGGCTGCCCAGGGAGGGGGTTGAGTCACCTTCCCTGGATGTGTTAATAAAAAGGGTAGATGAAGTACTTAGGGATATGGTTTAGTTTAGGATGTGAATGGTTGGACTTGATGATCTTAAAGGTCTTTCCAACCTTGTTATTCTGTGACTTCAAGTAAGTACTGAACCTCCAGAATCTGGAGTTAAATTGAAGTGTTTTCTATCTTCATATCTCAAAAGGTTGTGAAAGGGGAGATTATGAACACAGAATGGGTAGACAAACCTTAAATCATAGAATAATGTAGGTTGGAAAAGTCCCTTAATATCATTGACTCCAACCATAAACCTAACAATGTGAAGTCCACCTCTAAACCATGTCCCTAAGCAGCACACCTATGTGTCTTTTAAATACCTCCAAGGGCGGTGACTCACTTCACTGGGCAGGCTGTTCCAGTGAATATTTTCTCCTAATATCCAATCTAAACCTTCCCTGATGCAACTTGAGCCCATTTCCTCTTGTACTATCCCTTGTTACTTAGAAGAAAAGACCAACACTTACCGCACTACAACTTCCTTTCCAGTATTGCAGAGAGCAAGAAGGTCTCCCCTCAGCCTCCTTTTCTCCAGGCTAAACAACTCCAGTTCCTTCAGCTGCTCCTCTTAAGATTTGTGCTGTAGACCCTTCACCAGCTCCGTTGCCCTTCTTTGGATACACTCCACCACCTCAATATCCTTTCTGTAGCGAGGGGCCCAAAACTGAACACAACACTTGAGATGCAGCTTCACCAGTGCCGAGTACAGGGAGACGATCACTTCCCTAGTCCCAGTGGCAACACTGTTTCTGGTAGTAATTTTTCAGCAACAGGGTGCTGTTGGCCTTCTTGTCCCCGTTGGGCAAGCTGCTGACATATTCAGCTGGCTGTCAAATGACAGCGCCAGGTCCCTTTCCTCTGGACATCTTTCCAGACACTCTTCCCCAAGCCTGTATGAGGTTGTTGTGACCTCTGAAAGACTTTCCACAAAATACTCTGTAATTTCCAAAACCTAAGCATTCTAAAAAGAATCTTTGCCAGAATTTCATCAGCATTTTCAATCCTGGATAAAACAAAATAGCTAGAATCAGGGGAGAGACATATGGCTTGTAAATCCAAAGCTGTAAGGATTCTACTTTGCAGAGTTCTAAGGCATGTTATAATGAGAAGTAATAATTGACCTTAAAATTACTAAATCTGCCTGAAATATTTGCATGTGTGTGTGTGTGTAAGAATGTTTTAAAATTTATGTAGTTCACTGAAAAACCTAAATATTTCAGATGCTTATGAGACTGTCATTCTAGTCATCACAATGACACCTAACTGGTTTCTATCAGCTGTAATCCTCAAATGACAGGTCAAGACCCTCAAGCCAGTCTTGAGGTGTTAGTTGGTAAGAGGCAGAAAGCAGCAAGCGCAGCATTTTAATTTCCTGTGAACTGCAGAGGAACTCGGTTCCTTGGAGGTGGGAAAGTGAGAAAAGGCTGTAGTGACTGACAGCAAGCGTTTGTTAGCCAGGGATCTACATTTCAGTGCTGGTGATTGCTCTGTTTCTCCAAAGAAGGGAAGTAAACATAAACACTTGCTGTCAGTTATTATTCCCATTTTTCAAGAGCCTGTTCTAGAGAAGTCAGCCCTGCTAGTGTGGGTATACATTTGCTAGGTTGTGCAAATTACAGTTTGTGAGGAGTTTGACCAACAACGGACTATGGATGCATTCAATAATAACCAAATACTTCCTACATGAAAACGAGAAAAACACATTACTTTTACCAAATTCCCTTAAATAAAACTTTAAAGCCACGTCTGACGGAACTTCAAAGAAATGGTTGTCATACTGATGTTGCTACATCTATTGACACACAAAGGAAATGAAATCAACACTCAAAGCATCTTGATGAGGCTTACAAAAAACACTAACAAAGATTGCAAATTCCATCTTAATTTCAAATTTACTTTAGACCCTGAAGAATTCTGTTCAGCTCTTCCAGGCATTTTCTCATGGCAGTAGGTGATGAAAGATAATTTTCCCAGCATTTCCCCAATTGAATTTCAGGCTTAGCAGTATTAAATTGTACATATTCTTATCACCCTTAATGGGGTTTAGTCTGTAATTTTAAATTGTATGAAAGCTTCATTCTGGAAGTAAATGAGCAAGGATGCTGTTTGAGGAATGAAAACACCCTTTGAAACACCATACACAGTAACCTTTAATCTGTCATTTTGTGTTTTGTCATACTGTCTCTTTCAATGTTTTCTACACTGGCTGCACATTTATCACTTACATATTTCTCATGATAAGAAGTGCATTGCAGAATGTTAATAACAAAAGTGTTATTTCTTATTCTATGAGAATAAAAAAAATTGTAGCCTTTGGAAATGGCATTATTTAAGAACTGCCTTATGGAGGGAGCAGTAATGACAAAAAAAGAAAGAGAAAGAAGTTGCTCTGTGATTTACATTTAAAGTAGCACTGAAAATGTCTTCTTTCAGTCTTCTGACTTTGACTTTCTCATTTTCTGAGAACAGATAAGTATTTCTTATTACATAAAGTGCAGAAATATTTGCAGAATAATGTTTGTCTTACCTTGGGTCCTATGCATCCATGTAATATCTCTGCCAAAGATTTTGCTATTTTGGCTTCAATTTGTTTAATCTTATTCTCTAGAATATTAACTTCTCAGACCAGTTAACTGTCTCTTAAAATGAAGATAATTTTAATTCCAGAGGTGTATCCTATTTGTTTCCAAATAAATGCTTTTTAAGTATATATCTTGAATTGTCAAGTCACAGTCTAAAAATGTGAATGCATTTTTTTTCTGTGGGTTTAAATGTTGAAAAGTAACATTTTTCCAATGATAATTTTGGAGATTTTTTTTTAATAGAGAATTTTCCCAAAATTATCAGTTGAAAACTGTCACTTTTGGTGACATTATGGTGTTTGTAGCTTAGTTGGTAAGTTCTTCATAATTTATTAGCTCATTTTTTTTCAAAACTCTGAACCAGATAATTCCTTATTCTCAACTACGGTTGTATTAAAGTATTTCATCATTAATCTGCTACCACATGCTGAGCTAAAGGTTTTAACAGGAATCTAACTAAAAATTGTGAAATACAATAAGGAATTTTAAACCAAAAGTCACAGTTACAGCAGGGTAATTGATCATAACTTGTACCTCCTGCAGGAGCTGTAAATTCTAATGAAGGGCTCCATGACAGCACAGAGAGAATGTTAATAATTCAAAAGGTATTGGCATTACTTGAGCAAGAAATCAATACCTATATTCAATATAATCCAATATTTTACCAAAACAAACTGCCTACAGTTATCCAGCTGTGTAACAGGTCTTACAGTTAAAGACAACAAAAAGCTTTCCATCTAACTAAATATAACCTGTGAGTTTCAGCTGCATTAGGAGTTAGGTTAATTTTTTAAGTGCATAAATATGTGTTTTGGTAAATATTGTGAGCAGAAAGATTGGGAATTACATACATGTCTTTAAGTCTTATGTTGCATTGATCTCATGGGATGCAGTAAAAAGCTTAATTAGAATTTAATATTTACATATCATATGAGTAAAGTCTTCTAAGCCTGATTTTTAATGTCATACTTCATCTAATGCAATGCTACATATGCAAACGTTTTCCACTTTCCAATTTGTTGTGGTTTAACCCCAGATGGTTCCATTCTCTCCCCTCCCCAAAGGGGCTGGAGAGAATGGAAAAAACCTCATGGGCTGAGATAAAGACAGTTTAATAGGATAACAGAGGATAATAATAACAGCAATAAAAAGGAAAAACACCACAAAAACAATAACAATACTACTATATATAAAACCAGTAATGCACCAACACAATGGCTCACCACATGCAGAAGGGAACCTGTTGCCAAGTCTGTTTCCCAGCCCCAATCTGACCTCCTGGTTACCTTCCTCTGTTACATTCAATGCATGTCGTTCCAGGGTCGGGAATATCCCTTTGGCCGGCCTGGGTCAGCTGCCCTGGCTGTGCTCTCACAGCTTCTGTCAGGATGTGGGAAACTGAAAAGTCCTTGACTTACTGTAGACACAACTATGTAGCAACAACTAAAGCATCACTGTGTTGCCAACATTATTCTCATACTAAATCTAAAACTCAGCACTGCATCAGCTACTACGAAGAAAATTAATTATATCTCAGCTGAAACCCTGCACACAATTGCAATTTCTCCTCAGGTTGCACAGACTTACTCTGAATATCGTTCACCATTGTGAAACATGTTTCCTAAACAGAGAGACCGTTTAGGATGACTTGATTTACTTGACTGAGCATGTTCTCACAGTGGATACCACGGTACAGACAGACACTTCCCCCTACCACCGCTTAGCTGCATTTTGAGTGTCTGACATGTGACACTAATAGCTTTTTTATCTTCTGTCATGTTAAAAAAAAACAAAGTAAGAACAGAAGTAGATATAACACCCCCACCCCCTCCCCCCCAACCACCAATCATCCACCCACCCCCTTGATTTAATTATTTTGGAATGGTAGGGGACAGAGATGGTGAATCCCTTGTTGCTTTTTTTTTTTTTCTTTTTTTTTTTTTACTGTGGTGGGGGTGTGTGTGTGTGAGTGTGTGATTTTGATGTGTTTGGCTGGTTTTGGTGGTTATTTGGGTTTTTTGTGCTTGATATTAGTTACCTCCTGCTGGCTTGCCTTTCTCACAGAACATTATTGATTAGCCACAGGTCCCTAACCACTTTCACTGGAGGTGAAGAGAGTCTGGGGAAAGAGGTTATAGTCTAATTACCTTTCTTTACCTGTGTGCACAGGTATTCAGGGCAGTTCAGGGAGATGAAGGTTATCATAATTATTGCAATTAAATACTGTTGGAATTAGTGTGTAAACATCCTACACTGAACGAAAATACTACAATATTCTTTCAGAAAATAAAACTGTCTCTGGCAAGGGGGGTCAAACCCTGGAAATGGTTGCCAAAAAGGCTGAGGAATTCCCATCTGTGGAGATATTTGCATCCAGACCAGACAGGGTGCAGAGGAAACTGGAGCAGCTCTCCCTTCTTTGAGTCATGACACTGAGCTAGCTGAACTAGAGGTTCCTTCCAGTGTCAGCAATTCTGAGATTCAATAGTATTTTTTTGTCGTTGTTGAAAAAAAACCCCATCATCACAATATCATGGGTTTTTTGTTATTTGTTGGTTCTGGATGACTACTCCACAAACTGAGAAAGAAGAGGTATAATGGAAGCAGAGGCAGCAGCTGAGTGTATTTGAATGTGTGACAGTAAATGTGTTAATATTTTTCCATACTAATATAAATATAATAATTATCTTAACTTTTATTCATGACAGCTTTCTTAGAAATACCCTTACCAGCAGAAGTCTAGTAGAGTCACTGAAGGGAAATGTCTAATAACTTTTGGAAGAGGTTAGAAAGAGAAAAAATGGAAGGAGCAGCAGAGACATCATAGGAGATAAATTAAAGATATTAATGTTGACAAATGAGAAAATAAGAAAAAAATGGTAGAAAGTAACAGTGTAGAGTTGTAAAAGATCTAGGAATACAATAAAGAGGCTTCCACTTGGCATAGCGAAGCATCAAAAAAACCAGTTAAGTAAAATAGAGCAACACAGACGATTCTGTGATGGTGTGTTCAGAGGTAAGTGCTAGGGAGAGAAAAAAAGAAGTGAGGAAATTCTGACTATAAGATTCCGGGACATTTAAGTTGCAGGCAGGAGATTTGGCTGATTTAGCTACCTGGAAAAAAAGTCAGAAGCCATTTTAAATATTGTTAAGCAGTAAGATTTGAACAAACTCGATAATAAATAAAGACGTAAAAGCTTAAGATTTCTTATTTTAGTTCCTCATGCAGCTCTAGCCTTGAACTAGTTTTAGAGAGAAGCTGTTTAGCAAAGATATGTAGTAATACAGTTACAACTTGTCTTTAGGTCACAAAAAGAATCAAGTTTTAGGTAAATATATCTAAAGCAATAAATATTATTGTGTTTTACAGAACATTTGAAAAATCCCAGAGGTGTAGTTTGGTTAAAATGAAAGAAAATTGCATTATCTGTTCTTTTACATTACTGGCAATAAGCTTGTATCAAGCAAAGGTAGTGATTTCCCATATGCCTACCACCAGCTTTTAAGTCCCATAGTTCATATTAGACACAAACATTTTGTATATGATAAAAAACATAAGTATTTTTTCATAGACAGAAGTCAGGCAGAAGTGCATGACATTTGCACAAGGATATTTTAAGAATCCCAGGAAATGACTGTAGAGTCCTGACCTGTCTATCTTTCCTCCTTCAGAAATGATGATTTTTGGACATACATCTGTTCCAGGATGAGACCTGAATTTAATTCCATATTTATTCTTCATAACAACTGTAGTGACAAGCCATGTATCAAGATGATTGAACTTAATAATTTTATGTCATCTCTTTGGAAAGGATAGATTTTATCCATGCTGCTCAAGTATCAGAATAACAATTCATAAAAAAAGTCAAGGAAAGCAAAACAAGGGATCTAAACAAAAATGTGCTAAATGTCACCTTGCATGAACAATACTAGCACAACTCTTTTACTCAAAGACTGGTATATCCTAAAGTGGCTATGCCAACTCCCAAAATGTAAGTTAAGTTATGCATGTTCTGCCTCATTATCTACCCAAAAGCAAAGTGTGAAGCACTGATTCAAATCTGCCTCAGCGCCAGAGAAAATAAAATTCTGAGTTCCAATGAACCCAGTTAAGGTTGCTGGCTGAACACCCTGCAGATTGTGCACTCCACTAGAAATACCAACCAAAAAATCTGCACAGCTCTTTCTGCAGTGCCAGCAGGTTGTATGATGCATTCAGATTGTTACAGGAGGTTTTCTGTCAGTCTAAGCATCTCTACTGCTCTAGTGCTGAAAATTGCATTCTCATGCTGCTTGTGTGACATAAAATAATCACCCTAAAAAGCTGAATAATTTTAATGCTGCTCAGGATCAGGGGAGTAAACACAACCAACTTCTGTGATCACCATGGCAATAGGAAGCAACCTAGACTTAGTCTTACCCTGCTCTGTGTAATAATAAGCAGGAACGCTTAGAAGAAAACAAAGTTCTTTGTAAGGGTGTCCTGGTGCAGGCCAGGCCAGAGTTAACCTCCCCAAGCAGCCAGCACAGGTGAGCCCAGCTGGCTGGGGCTGATTTCCACACCATGTGGCATCACTCCCCCGTAAAAGCAGCTGGTCGGGGAGGGGTGGGTCAATGTAGCTCTGGGACAGTCTGAGTGTGGTTGGGCATTGGGTTGGTCCTGGCATCAGTTTTATCAGTGTGTGTTTGTGTGTGTGAATTTTGCCCCGAGCTTGGTTATTGTTCCCCTTTCATGGTGCTGTCAGTAAACTGTCCTTATTGAACCCGAGGTTCTGATTCTCCTGGGAAGGGGTGAGTGAGTGAAGAGGCATGTGGTGCCCAGCTGCTGCCTGGGGCTGAACCACCACAGTCCTTTTTGGCACACAATGTTGGGCTCAAAGGTTGGAATAACGGTAGAAATGACCCATTGTGTTAAAAAGTTGTGGTAGATGTTTATCATGTTATTTAAGAGGTGATGGCAAAGATGATGTTTTGTTTGATCACCTGGCTCTGGTATGTGAACCTACACCCACTTTACGCAATCCCCACTCTGTTTGTCACCTCAGGGATGTGAAGAGCACCCACTATATAATGAACTGCCAGAAAATGAGAAAAAATATAACCTGTTCATGGATGGGCCCTGTCACATTGTTGGAAAACATCAGAGGAGCTGGAAGGCTGCTGTATGTAATCTGTCATGACAAGCTGCAGAACCTGCTGAAGGAGAAGGCAAATCCAGACAGTTTGCAGAGGTAAAAGCCATCCAGCTGGCTTTAAACTTTGTCAAACAAGAAAAGTGGCCAAAATTGTACCTCTATATCAACACCTGGATTGTGGCCAATGCCCTGTGGGGATGGTTGCAGCAATGGAAACAAAGCAACTGCCTACTCTGCGCACAGGCAAACCGATCTGGGCTGTTCCATTGTGGCAAGATTTCTACCTAGCTAGAGAACCTAAATGTAAAAGTACGTCATGTAGATGCCCACATGCCCAAGAGTTGAGCCACTGAAGAACATTAAAACAACCAGCAGGTTAATCAGGCAGCTAAGATTGAAGTGGCTCATGTAGATTTTGATTGACAATGTAAGGGCGAATTATTTATAGCTCGCTGGGCACATGACACCTCAGGTCATCAAGGAAGAGATGGGCTTGTGATGGAGGGGTTGATTTGACCATGGACACTATCTCACAGGTCATCCATGAATGTGAAACATGTGCCTCAATCAAGCAAGCCAAGTGTTTAAAGCCTCTGTGGCATGGAGGACGATGGCTGAAATACAAATACGGAGAGGCCTGGCAGATCGATTACATCACTCTCCCACAGACACACCAAGGCAAGAGGTATGTGCTCACGATGGTAGAAGGCACCACTGGCTGGCTAGAAACATATCTTGTGTCCCATGCCACAGCCCAGAACACCATCCTGGGTCTCGAGAAGCAAGTCCTCTGGTGACATGGCACTCCAGAAGAATTGAGTTGGACAATGGAACCCATTTCCAGAATAATCTCATAGACACCTGGGCCAAAGAACATGGCATTGAATGGGTATATCATATAGCCTTCCATGCACCAGCCTCTGGAAAGATCGAGAGGTGGAATGGGCTGTTAAAAACTACACTAAGAGCAATGGGTGGTGGAACCCTAAAAAACTGGGATATGCATTTAGCCAAAGCCATATGGCTAGTTAATTCCAGGGGATCTACTAATCGAGCTGGCTCTGCCCAATCAAAACTCCCACATACTGTAGAAGGGGATAAAATCCCTGTAGTGCACATGTAAACTTGTTGGGGAAGACAGTCTGGTTGTTTCTGCTTTAAGCAAAGGCAAAGCCATTTGTGGGATTGCTTTTGCTCAGGGACCTGGGTGCACTTGGTGAGTGATGGGAAAGGATGGGGAAGTTCCGTGTGTACCCCAAAGGGATTTAATTATAGGTGAAGACAGCTGCTAAATTATTGGTATAATGAAATCAGTCCATGGTAGGTGGTATAAACAAGGTATAAATGATATGTTATGAACCTCCCAAATCAACTGAAAATGTAAGATTCGGGCATGATGTAGATGGTGTGGAAAAAGGGGTGGATAATGTTCTGGTCCTGGCCAGGCCAGAGTCAACCTCCCCAAGCAGCCCGCATATGTGAGCCCAGCTGGCCAGGGCTGCTTTCCACACCATGTGACATCGGTGCCCTGTAAAAGGGGCTGGTCCGGGAGGGGTTGGGTCAGTGTGACTCCGAGTACGGTTGGACTTTGGGTTGGTCCTTGCATCAGTGCAGTGCTCCGTGTTACTGCCTCAATGGGTCAGTAAAGTGCTCTGTGTTATTAAGGAGGAGGGTGGGGAGGGTAGGGATGGGGTAAGAGAGAGGGTGCACGCGAATTCTGCCCTGGGCTCTGTTGTTCCCCTTCCGTGGTGCTGTCAGTAACTGTCCTTATCCCAACCCGCGGGGCTCCGTCTGGTTCTCCTCCTGGGAAGGGGTGAGCAGCACGTGGTGCTCAGCTGCTGCCTGGGGCTGGACCATGGAAGGGGTTACCCTCAGATTCGTTCCTAAGTTCCCACAGTCCACCCCATTCATGTAACAAAAAAACCCCACATCATGTAACAAGTTAGGTTTTGCACTCTGGTCCTTCTCTTTCTGTTCGCTCTCCACAATTGCATCAGTGATGAGTATCTTATTGCCTGTCTTGTGACTGCCTGCTCAGCAACACTCATCTGCAGTGACCTTTCCCTTCCTTTCTCAAGCCAGATAAAACAGCTCCAGCAGGTAAAGTGACATTGAATCAAACACCTTCTTAGCTGATGCATGTTTCCTAGTATTTCAGAACATAAAAGTATTTCCATTTTGTTTGCATTTGGTTGTTAAGTGTCCTTTCATAAGGCACTTTCTATAAACTCTAGGACAGATTTCTTGAGCTTTCCCACCAGAGTTGGGAGAATTGTCTTGAACCCAGAGAATTAGAGAAAAAGAGTGAATAAATGCAGTCTAGTTAGGTGGGAGGGTACCTCAGCTATGGACAATTTGGGTTCACATGCTTCTTGTTCTCATGGACATATCCTGTCTCTGAACCATATATTATTCGTATCTCAGTGTTTTTTTTTTTTTTCAGGGGACCTGATTAAGGAAAGAGAAACTTCAAAATATATTGAGTTTATCCTGATGTTGATGGCAATATGTTGGCAAATCCTAAGATATTTCTCCCACCAACCTCTACACACAATGCCTGGAAACACTTCTCAAGGTGTATTTATCAAAATTCCTTTTTTTTTACATGACCCCCCTAAAAATGATACTGTTGAAAGGACCTGTGTTGACCCTGTGTTCTGCTCACTCTTTCAAGTCCTTTCAAGTCTGAAGTGGGACCTGGAATGCTATACACTGAGAACAAACATTTGGCACTGAATAAGTTTTCTATTCAGAAAGCTCGCAGCAAGGAGCCTCACCTGCTAAGCCCAGCTGCCTTTACTGAATGAAGTAAGAGATACGTAGAAGAGGCCCTCCTAAGAAAGCTGCATTCCAGCTAGGTCCCTATGCACCTTCAGAAACAGGGTCTAAAATTACACCTGCAGGTGCGCCAACAAGGAAAATTAACCTATTCTTTTATCCATCTTCATTCTGTTAAAACACCAAGAAACACACTAAAACACCAAAACACACTAAAACACCAAGAAACACACCAGGCTAAAGCCTGGTAGCTAATGTGCCTGAAAGCATTCTCTTTATGGACCAAAAAAAATAAAAAGAAGCTACAATGCACTATATTTTCAGAATCCAAAATAGATTTTATCAAGTTTTCATATTTATAAAGCAGTAATATGCTAAGGTAATTTTAAGTACTGTAAGTATTTAATATTGTATTTCAGCATAGGATATTCTAATTGATGGTTTAAGAGGTGATAAGGATATAGGGAGTCCTACTAGGGCACAAGATGAGTAGATGACAATTCTCATCACTAGTTTGCATTATGAAAACAGCACTGAAAAAAGATGCTATATTTATAAAAAGATGACCGAATAACTAGACCTTTGCATTTGACATTGCCTTAGTTAAACTATAAGTAGGATTCACTTTGAACTTTTTTATTCAGTAAGATCATACCTATAGATTCCTGGAAGACAACCTTCAGCATCCATCATTGAACATCCTGTAAATAAATATAACACCGAAATGTAAAGTAAGAATTTAATGTCTGGTTCATAACATGGTTCATGATTTAATAAGCAGAATTTCTATAAAACCCAGCATGTTTTCAGATTTGTTCTTTATAGCAAATCATATATGTAGAACATTTACTGGATTCAGGCATAATAAACTTTATCTGCAATCTGATGAAAATTCTCACCTTAACATTGCTTGCATCTGAAGCTCCCGGTTTATTCTTCAGTGTATTAGAAAGGCCTCAAATAATTTTAAATACTTTGGAAATAGTACAGAAAAACCTTTCCTTTGATTTTTAAGAAATTAAAATGCATATTTTTGATTCATTGCTGAATAACTGGGAAAAAAAAATAGAGTTGATTTGTCCTTATAACATGTCTTTAAGCACTGTGAATCCCCAGTACTGCTTGTTCATGACAGTGTTTGACATTAACACACAAAGTGCACTTTCTTTCCAAGTTTCTAAAAAAATACTACCAAAAATTGAAAGTATTTCCAAATCAAGGAAAGTAGAATGTAGTGTTTCAACTTGAAACCAGATATATGTCCACGTATTTAAAGAAAATTACTACAGATTAAAAACTTGGAAAGCAAAGGTACATTGCTGCAAACAGCAAAACCTGTAATTCATCACTGCTGTTGAAATAGAACCATAATATTTTTCCTCCAATTTGAGTAATATGATTCTAGATATATTTTCCCAGATTTCATTCTGGTTTAATCTTTAGATTGATTTTAACAATTTTCATTTTTTAATGGAGACAAATCTGAATGTTTCACACCATCTTCCTGACACTAAGTCTTTACATTTGGTGCTTTGAAATCATTGCTGTACTTAACTACATTGACTGAGACTTTTGCTAAGCTCTTCTTGCTACGGAATTCTGTGGTCCTCTCCTGTGTTACCTATAACACATACATAGCTGTTGTATACTTTTTCCTGATTAAACATTGTGGATTTTCATGTAGGTATAGAGTTTAAAGGATGAAGGATGCATATGCCATTTTAATGTACTGGTCCCTTATACATCTTTTGGAAAGGTTAGATAAAATATCTGTTGTATTTTTCTGTCTAAAGAATCTATTTCTAAACCAGCGATGCACTGGCAGAAATATACATGCAGTGAGAGCAAAAATCCAGACAGCTACTTCATTTGAAAAGAGGAAATTTAATCTATTAGCGTCATACCACATCTTGTTTCTATATCCAATACTGAAGTCCATGCAGGAAGTGGAAATCTTAAAAGAAAGACTACTGCTACAGGCCAAATGGGACACTGGTATCCTGATTACACGGATTATGAATATGTGCTTCAGGAACAGATGATTTCAAAATACAGTGATGTCAGCTGCCTTCCTAACAGTCCTTCCACATGTGTCTCATGGTTATGGACTCCATGCTGTGCAACTGTTTGGCTCTCGTGTTTTTACCTTGTGGTTTTTTTGGCTGCAACACATTAAATCAATTCCAAATAGCAAAATAAAATATTTCTGAAAGCAGAAAGTGGTCACAAGCTTCAAGTATTTGGTACAATTCTATTTATGCGAGTACCTATTACAGTGACAAATAAATGCAGAGTCCAGAGGGGAGTGCTGAGAATCAAGGCTCAGAGCTTTGGGGCCTTATCTAACCATTAACTTGCAAAGCCACTCAACCATTTCTGTTTCTTACTCTCCTCCTCTTTTAAACTGAAGGAATACTAAGCAACTTCACAGGAGTGCTGCAAGTGTAGGTTACCTGATACGCTAAAATGCTTTAGTAATCTTAGAAGTAGCAAAATGTTCCTGTTTCTTTTAAGATTGTAAATTCCACTTTTCTTTAAGAATTTATGTCTCTCCAATAGACTAATCGGATCCGTATGGGAAAAACCTGTGCAAGAGATAGTGAAGACAATTGTATAAATCACGGATAATGTTAAGGAACCTTACAAATTATTCTAAAATCGTTAACAAATGCAGTCTTTTGCTGTGGGATGCTTTCTGTGGTGTGTTTCCACTTGGCACTCAGACTGTTAACTGCGCTGCATATGCAGTTCCGTTGAGGTGCACTTCCTGAAAACCCTGCGAGAAGAGCTTTCTCTAGCTCAGAGGCAGTTGCACCAGCAAATGCTCTGCTTCACCTCAGTGCAGCATATTACACCAGAAAATTGCTCAGGAATACATCAACATGATTTGGAATACATGGAACTGTACATGGAAGTATAGCGTCCCGAATTAGGTGGGAGCAGGGAGAGGGATTTAAGCCTATTGAAGGGAGGAGGGCAAGGAAGGCAATGACAAACAACACACACATGTGTAGAGAAGTCCATAGTGGCCTCCTCATGAAGTCAGTGAGCTATTTGGCTGACAGGACTTAAAAGTTTTGCCTCTACAGTTTCCAGGACATGTTGGCTTATGCTTCCACCAAGGGTAATTAGTGTCTTCAGGGGAGGACCTGAGGGTGCAGCCTACAAATCATGCTGGTTTGTACAAAATTCTGGGTTTGGTTCTTTGCATCCCCAGGGATCTTGGAGGCAAATTAGGTCTACTGTGAGCTAAAACATCCGTCCACCATGCTAGCAGAGAGAATGGGAGATTGAAATATGTGCAAGAAAAAGGGATCCTTTGCAAATGTGTTCTGTGTGCCAAAGAGGCATGAGAGTCTTGTATTCACAAAAGCTGCTACTTAGCTTGAAAAATGAAAGACAGGCCTTTTAAATTGTCCCCTTTTTGCTCAGGAAGAAAGGGTCATAAATGCTCTTTGTCACTTTGGGAACAGAATCATTCTTCATTTGTTTGTAAAGGATTACCCATACAATTGTCTGGTTTTGTTTGCTTCTCTCCATTTCTTGTCACGGGAGGGGAGGGGGGAGGTGTGGGTGTGGGGTGTTGGGGGGGTGGGGGCTGTGAAGACAAATACTTCTAACTGGACCCTTGGAATGGCGGTATAATCCTGGGGAAGAACTTTATCATTATTCACCTGATTTTTGAAAAGGAAGTATCACAGAACAAAGTTCATAATGTTGCAGTATTTATTACATGACTATACATGAACTGCAAGTAGGAAAGAGGACTATGCTGTGGAAAAGATCTGCTTTTCCTTTCTCTCCCCTTACGTTTGTACAAAATCATACAGAACTCCAATTCCATGTAGAAGGGAAAAGATTTAAAAGCTGTATGTATAAGTGAAATATACATACAGTTCTAGTACTACTTTGTTTTTTAAAAATATTTTCTGAAGCTCTGAAGGCACAGCCCAAGGCTTCATATTGAGAATACACCCCAAAAAAGTAAAAGAGTCATGAATTAGAATGAAATAATCACCCAAGGGGGAATTCTGAAATACGATACAGTTGTAAACACAGCTACAAGGAAAATAACTGATTCTGCTAAAGGTTAACATTCTCTGTACTGAAAGCACGTTATAACTTCCATGATTCTTAGGAAGAAGCTATAATAGGCTATATTATATCACCAGAACTCATAATTTCTCTGTACCTGTAACTTACATGGATACACTTAATAAGTATGCTGTGACTCTACATATCCATTTTCATTAATTAGGTTGACTTTAAAAATCCTACTTTGTTAATCACTAGCTACTAGTGATAGCTTTTGCCTGGTGAACGTTTTTAGAGCCCTTTTCTACAGACTGAAAGGAGGGATGCAAAATAATGAGCAATTTATGGAATAGCTTTAATGTTCCAGTAAAAAAGATGAGGATTTAATATTGCAAGGTATTTATATGCCCATGCACTAGAAACTGAAAACTGGAGCTAGTTATTTGCTGAATGGGATGCCCCCCTGGGAAATCTGAGCCAAGGGGTGAGCAGTGGTTGCAGCTATGAGCACCCTTATTGCAGAAAGCTACCAAACACTGCTCTACAATGCCTGGCAATACATGGCGAAGTGCTGTGAATGCTGCATCCACTAGGCACTTTCAAACACCTTAAACTACTGTTATAATTCTTATTATATTGTTTTAGGAAAAGTAGAAAAACATGAGAAGTGAATTATTTTTCCTTAATTAGTGACATACGTGATATGTGAGGTCAGGAATATACACAAGCCAATACACAACAAGGGTGGCTTTTCTACTAGCCCAGTAGTGAAGCCAAGCTATTGATCTATAAACTTTTACTTCATACCAGAGAAGTAGAGGAACAATTACACTAGCGACTAGATAGATTTAACTGGATAAGGGCAATGCTAGCTGAAATTACAATAGAGATAATAACTGGTTTGCTGCTTTATATATCGGAACTTTTCATATTCACAGTATCCATTTCTTGAGCAAATTCAGGTTTAACTGTGTTCTGCCTTCCTGCTCTTTTTCTTTACTTCAGATTGACTCTCCTATATTCTTTATTTAATCTATTCAATTATACAAGCTGCTGCAAACTGTTGGACCCCAGCTATTTGCAGCTGAGTAACTACTGTAATACAAAATGAGTAAGTAGCGCCCACCGCAGTTAAAATTGAGTTTTGATTTCCGTCCCTCACGTATAGCAGCAGTAATTTCATCAGGATCTGTGTGGGTAAATGTCAAACACCATCTTCCCTTCTAATTGTTGTAGTTTTGCCCCAGCTGACAGCTGGGCACCATGCAGCCACTTGTTCTTTAAGAAGAAGTGGGAGTGTGTGGGGGGAACTGGGGGAGGGGGAAAGGGAGGGAAAAGAAAACCATAAAAACCAAAACCTCGTGAATTGGGATAAGGGTAGTTTACTGGGATACCAGAGAGAGAGATATAATAATTATTATTTTACTTTACAGCAAAACACACAAAACTGGTGACACACAGTGCAGTTTCTCACCGAACTGCACCACTCAGGCTGTACAGCCCAGAGCCATCCCGGAACCGGATTGTCCCCAAAACCATGTGTCCTGGACCTGAGTGCTCTTTCCCTTCCCCCAGCCCCCCTTTTATGCTGAGCATGACGTAACTGGCCCTTTGGCCAGTTTGGGTCAGCTGTCCTGCTGGCTGTGTCCCCTCCCAGCTTCCTGGCTGCCCCCTACTTTCTCATTAGCAGGGCAGTGTGAACAATTGAACAGCCCTGGACTGCTTGGCAACAACTAAAACATCAGGGTGTTATCAGCACTGCTCTCATCCCAACTCCCAAACATGGCATTCCACCCGCTGGAAGAAATGAACTCTATCCTAGCTGAAACCAGGACACTTAGGTTCAAGTTTGAACTCTTGCATTTGAGTTTTTAGCACTAGCACCAGCAACTAACATCCCATTCCCTGCCAAGGTTTCTTCAGCATTTTTTTTTCTTTTTTCTTTCTAAATTGTTCATTTCTACTTCTAAACCCCACAGATAACACAGGATATACCCATATAGTAGAGACAATTTAAAAATAACAGAACAATAACTAAAATGTACCTTATTTGTTGCAACCTGAATCTCACTTCATGGAGCTATATTGTGGGAATGGTGATTTTCACAACAATGTTTCTTTTCCTTTGATTGCCAACCTGTCTTAACACACACACAAAGGCCTAGCACAGTGATAGACATGCGAGTGCCTTGGAAATATGGCAGCAGCATCAACCTTGCTGCATGCCTGAACCATTGTTGAACATGTTATTTCTTGCAGAGTAACTGAAAACACAAGAATTTATTGAAACTTTCTTCTAACTCATTTCCCATTGGAAATCAGCTAAAAGGATTTCTGAACCTCTAAACAGTGGTCCAATTTTTTTTGAAGCTCTGCTGTGAGTCAGCAAGATTTCTCATGTTGCCTGTGGATGCATTCTCCTTTATGCTAACACGCCATCTCAGACTGAAAGCGTGTAATACCATTTTGACTAAACAAATAGGTGCCCTCGTTTCCTTAATCCTCCTAACATATCACCCTGAGACCATAATAGTGTGTTTACTTTCAATATTGTCCCACTGACTTTGCACACTGGTTATTAGGATCTGGATAGATATGTTCCTTAATAATAGGAATATTCAGCTAACCCCTATGAAATGATATGTCACTATGGAGAAAGTAATGATGATTTTAATTAAATCAATAAAAGAAAATTTAAGATTCTAGGGATTGAATTTAAAGACAGGTTGTGCATTTTTTTTTTAAACTGTATATATCTCCCACCAATACCCTTGTCTCAATGGGTTTTGATCACTGGAGTTGAATGTGGTGGAATGCATTGACTTGCTTTGCCTTTTTCTCTGGTGATATCTGAGGAAATTGCAGTTACCCAACACAGCTGATAATCACTTCAAGCTGATCACTTTTAGATAATCATACTTTATGATTTTGGCTTTCATGCTTGCTAATGCATATCATATTGCACAGTGCATAAACAGACCTTATTACAGTGTCCCTGTGTCTTGCTAAATTGTATCAGTATCATAATTTCTGATACTCTTAAATCCCTGCAACTTTCAAGTAGGGATGCAGATTTATACCGTATAATTTTTGTAGAGGAAAAAAAATACCCAAACCAGTTAGGAGTAATTTTGAAAAGACATTAGCAAGGAATTTAACAAGGGTTTGAGTGAGAGGGTTAAAGGTCTTGAAACTCCAGTAGTGGAGTGGCATCTTACATGGGGGAGTGATTTTGCACATTTTGAGTTATCAACCGTAAATCTTAGGAGCTCTCAAGTCAGCAGCTTAGTATTACCATTCTGACCGACAACCTGAACCACTGTATTGTTAATGTCTGTTGGAGTCTTAGAGCAGTTTCAGTTAGAGTAAAACGTGGTTTCATTGTAATTCCATCTTCTGAAAATAAATCTCGGTTTTAGTTTATTAATTGGCTTGGCTTGGCTTGGCTTGTGAGTTTCTGTGACAGTTAAATTGCCATACTTGGCAGGATGTCTACAGAGGAGATATTACAGAAGCATGGCTGTAATCCTTCTCCCACAGATTTACACTGGGTAAAGGAGAAGTGTCCTGACACCGTAGTGGCCGTGGAAAGGATAGAACAATGCTGTGGAAATAGTCAAAATGGCAAAAGTAAACGAACCATGTGTGCCATCCGAGGCACCTGCTTGATTTGAGCACAGAACAAAATGATGATTGCAAAAGCTTAGCCATGGACAATCTAAGGAAACAACTAGAAAGAACAGATTGTTTGAAATGAGAACTGCAAAGGGAAAGACAGCAGATGTATCCGTTGCAAATGAAACTGATGTTAGCACAAGTGCATACACCCCTCTCCCCTCCCCCCTGCCCCGGAAACGGAGGAACTGGATCCCTTCTTAAAACAGAGAGGCATGTGTGGACCCCTGGACCACAGCCTCCATGATTCTCTGGCCAGGACCTGAGCTTGACAATTGCAAGTCAAGTTCTCATGAAAACCTGGAGATACAAATGAAGTATTTGTGGAGACTGTCGGGGGGGAGGGTGATCAGATACTGTTGAGCAGTGATGAAGAAAAAGGGTTTTGGGTTCCAGGAGCGTTTGTGAGTAAGAGACTGCAGGGCAACTAGCCACTAACCTCCCGAGTGGCTTATTGGGCTGGGGGTATGGTCCCCAAAGAGTGGAGAGAACCTTTTACCATTAAAATAAAAGGACTTTCATAGCTGGCTGAAGGGGTGCAAAAAGCCACTTAAATCCAGGCAGTGTATGAAGGAGGGAAGCAAGGCTACCAGTGGCTGCACCATTAGACCTCAGACACTTCAGACCTCTTATTAGGCGATGGCTGGGCACTTTGCAAACACACATTCATTCTGAGAGAAGGAACTCAAACATTGAGCACAGTTGGCAACACCCTCAGAACCGCCCTGCACGCGTTACGACTTGGGTGGAGATGTTACACAATATAGTGATCCGTGGGTGCGAGATGGGATGGGCTGGGGTAGGGGTGGTGCTGTCGGGACCCCCAGGGTCACACAAGCTGAAAACTCCACTGTGACTTGTTGAGGGGTACCCCAAACAATGCTGCACGGGCAACCCATGTCTCAGGGTCGCTAGAGGGGAAAAGTATGGAACAAAAGGAGGTGCTGGCAACCCTCCTTCCCTTGGATTGGCTGGCAATGGTGTGCTTCATGCACCCCAGGATTAGGGTTGGCCCATGTGCAAACCTTGCACCTGGCCTTATGGAACTTCGTCATCTCTAGATAATGCTGACCGTCTGAACCATCTTGCAAAAACAGGTGTGAAGTGTGGTGTTTTTGAAAGTCTTCTATGTTTATCCAGCTGAGCTGGGTTTCCACAGGATGACAAAACCCCACAGCTCTTCCGAGGCTGAAAGATCAAGCCCTCAGCCTGAAGCAGAGAACCAGAAAGATTTCAAGTGGAAACGGGATTTCATTTCATTTCATTTCATTTCATTATATACTTGTCATTGCATTACATAGCATGTTATTATATATCACATCATTTTATCTTTTCATTACACATAATTTCATTTCAGTTTTTACTTTTTCAATTTTTTTTTAATTTCATGGTATCATTTCATACATGTCAGTTCATTGCATTGTAATTTCATTACATATCATGTCATTAAATGTCATGTCATTCATTTTGCTTTATTAACGTCGTTCATATATTTTACTTTACATAATTTCTTTATTTCCATTTGGGTTTAAGCTTAATTTATTCTAAGAGTTTATTTCAGTATTTGAATTTTAATTAGTATTTTATTTGTTATGTGAATTTTATTGTATTTCATGTGATTATTTACATTTAATATAGTTTAGTACCATTCATTTTACATTATTGATTGGACATGATTTTTTATTTAATCTTATTTTTGATCTTATTTAAAGGACACAGGCTTGTGGGAATCCGATATCAATCTGCCAAGCCTCCCTATCATTCTCCATACCAAAGAGGTTTTAACTGCTTGGCTTGCCTCACTGCAGGATTGCAGTGCATGTCTCACATTCATAGATGACCTGTGAGAGAGCGTCCGTGGTCATCTACCCCGTGATCGTGAGCCCATCTATAAGTTGTATCTTTTCTTTGATGGCCTGAGGTGTCATGGGCTCATTGAGCTGTAAATAATATGCTTTTACGTTGCCAGTCCAGGTCTACCTGAGCCACTTCAATCTCATCAGCCTGATCTTTGTGCTGGTTGTTTTGATGTTCCTCTTGGGTAAAACAAACTACTCCATCTGGGCAGCAATATCTTGCCATAATTCAGCAGCTTTTCTGTTGGAGTGTACTGGGCCTTGGATCCTCTGTAGCCCTGACTCCAAAACCCCAGGGGTCAGCCTCAAGTCTCCCCTGGTGCTTTCTGCCAGAGACCCCAGGTAGGGCCATTCTCCCCGGCTGTGGTGTAGAGCACATTCTTTACATCTGGCCCTGTCCAAATGGGCCCAAGTGCTACTGCATGGACTGTCTCCTGTTTGATCTGCTCAAAGGCCTGTTGCTGCTCAGGGACCCACTGGAAATGGTCCTTACTCCATGGTAGAGCAGGCTCACAATGAGATGGTAGTTTGGGACATGCATTCTCCAGAAACTCACAGTGCCTAGGAAAGCTTGTGTCTCCATTTTGCTGGTTGGTGGAGACATAGCTGCTATTTTATTGATAATGTCCATTCGGATCAGATGATAACCATCTCGACATTTTATTTCTAAAAACTGGATTTTGTGTACAGGTCTCTTAACCTTACTTTGTTTTATAGCAAAATTGGCACTGAAAGAAGCATGGCAGCACCCACCTTTTTGTGTAAAATTTATCACAGAATGAAAAAAAAAAGTATGTATACAATTTTTTGACTCTGTAACCAATTTTTCCGACTCTGTAACCAATTTTTCCTGAACCTAATTTTCCTGGAAGGTAGTAAAACTGTTCGCCTGCAACCAAAAAAGTAAAATAATATGTGGCTATAGAATTCTTCATTCAGACGGGACCCAGAGCACTATGCAAACAGTTTATACACTTAAGACTATTCTAGGTATGTACATATACATCATTCCAGTATGAAAATGCTCCAGAGTAGTGGTCGGAACAGGCAACTTTTTAAAAAATGAAGCCAGATATTGATTAAACTGTGATGCTAAATGCCTTAGTTGTGCAATAACTGTACTAATGCACAATCTAAAATGTAGGCACAAAAGATCAAAATCGCAAGTTATTACAATACATGAGGGCTAAGTGATTTTTACTGAATGCAAAGTTTCAAGCACAGAGAAGAAATAAAAAAGGTAATATAAGCAAAACCTGAATTTCTTATTCAGGGGTCAAGCAAGTGTAGCAACACAAATCAGTTTCATCAAAGCTGAATTATAGTTCAATGTAGACATGCAGTTAGAGGACATCTGGCAAGCAACAGCTAAATTCACATAATGTATCTTGGGACTGGATGATCTCCAATGAACTCATCTGTTATCAAGTAAGGAGTTCAGCAAGAATATTCAAAAATGTATGAATGAACTTTTTCACTTAAAGGATTTGGAAGAAAACAAATAGCTGTTGTATATTTGTTATGATTTCTGTTATTGTTTCATAAGGTAAATGACAGTAATTCTGATGGTTTCCAAGCTAGAAATCTTTTGTTTAACACCACCACCACAAAACTCCATCACAAGTTAACCAAAAGTGAAGCAAAAAACACCTACTGTTTTCTTATTTTTCTCTATTCCTTTACCTCATGTTGTATTCTCCTGTTGTACTTGTTTTTACTCACAATGTAATGACTATCTATAGGTTCAATGCATTGTTAGAAGGCACATCCTCAGAATTCGAACTAAATTAGAACTCACATCATGGCTAGGTAAGGCAGTTCACAGAATCAAAGAATATCCTGGGTTGGAAGAGTCCCATAAGGATCATCAAGTCCAACTCCTGGCTCCACACAGGGTCAGACAAGTAAGAGCATGGGACTGAGTGCATTGTCCAAACACTTCCTGAACTCAGTCAAGCTCAGTCTGACCACTTTTGAAAACAGAGTTTTGCTAAGTTTTAGACAATTTTTAAAAGTTGCTTGATTTTCCAGTACCTCTTACTGGAACCCACAGCATTTGATATTATCCATAGATTGCTTTTAATTTCCCTGTGTTCTTGTCCTTGTCGAAATCTGCCAACCCTTTTTATTTCAGTGATTTAAAAAATGAAATTTCATTTGTCATCCTTTGTATTAAAAATTGTACAAAGAAGTGATTTAGTACTAATGGGATTTGATCAAGTTCATTAAAATGGGGATGACCCTTCAGATTTCTATCATCATTCTGAAAGGGTAAAACACAAAGGCATTACTATATTTATTAATCTGATGGGGGAATGAAAGTGTGCTAAGCATAATAAACAATAAATATGGTTACCAGAACATTGATACAAGGTTTTAAATAATCACAAATTGGGCAATGGCAAAAATTAATTTTGCCTTCTGATCTCCATTTGTTTTCACTGTATTCCTGCTACGGGTCACCCCCACGCTAACCAGTCTTCTTTCAAAATATGACAGAGCAAATAAAACCTCTATTCCAAATGTTTCATAAATTATGGCACCAACAATGTTACTAACCCCAAATTAAGATGATTTGTGCCAGAGTTTTATTTTTTTTCTTCCCTGTGATTGCTATATGGTAGCACATAAAACACTATTGAAGCAGTACTAGGGACAGTAACTGAAGGGCTAAAGAGAATGCATTTTAATTGCATAGAATTGTGTAGGTAACTTGAACAAAATAAGAAGCAAAACCATGCTTGTCCTTGAACTAGACAATACTATTCGTTTGAAACTATAACCCCACCTAGTGGGACTCCTTTTTAATAGCTGATAGGATTTGATCAATTCCTTGCTCTGCTTTTGACTACTTAGTAAGGGCCATCAAGCTAAAGTGGGAGATTCCCAGGTTTTGCCTGCACAAGATTTCTCCTTATACTCCGTTTGCTACCATTACACTTACTTTATCAGTAACAAAAGATTGATGCATGCAATGAACTATCTAATATATTGTATTATCTGGTGGAGCTCTGAAAAAGGTTAAAGTAACACTGTGGAGGAAAAAAAAAGTATCCAGTTTTATGAGATACAAGTGATTTTAGGTAAAATGTACAAGGCAGAAGTAGCAAAGGTCAATGGCTCCTGGAGCACCCAGGCTGCAGCAATTTCCTTCAAAGTAGTCCATGGTCATAGGAAAATAATAAAACATGAGGTGGCCCAAAAGCATAAAAGAAGGAAACTTACTGTAATGAATGATGGGTACTAGGCTATAACAAATTTGAGTAAATAAATTAATAAATTCTGGTACTGTACACACCTAAATTGCAATATGAGCATATTCCATTGGTTATGTTTCTCTTGCCTTTACTCACACAAAGAAAGTGAAAAGATGGGTCACTACTTCTGAACTCTTCTCACCAGGAACTGTGATGTATGGAGTAAGGAGTGGGTGCCAGGTGTTTCTGGTCCACAATATCTACAGCTCATGTTACTGTAACACATAACTCAGACTGAACACAAGACACTATGGCACCCTGCAGAAGGAGTTGGCCCACCTCTCGCACACAATGACTCCTTCATGGATAGGAACCTTCAAGTTGTTTTTATTGACAGCTCACTGAGTAAGAGCATCTTCATCAGCACCCTGCCAAGACACAGAACTCAAAAGCTGCAGGGATCTTTCTCTCAAACTGTGCCTAGATGGGCTCAACCAGTGGCATCAACTTCTGCATTCAAATGATTCTGTCATTTTGGGTATTTCCTCAATCAGTCGTACTGGTTATCAGCATTGATGTACCTGATACTTGCAACGCTGGCCAGACAGTGCTGCTGTGGTTTCCATTTCAAAGCCTTTCAGTCTGTAAGACTGCCAAGGCTCAAGCCTCCCAACAACAGAGCATTATGTAGAGCTACACCAAACTTCCACCTATTCTGGTTCTGAAACATTAGTGTATGCTTATGGAAAGAGTGGAAAATATGAGCAACAGCAGAGGGATATTCCAATAAACTAACCCACTGTAATGCAACCAGCAGCTTATGAACTTTCAATTGCTTACAACCCTTAATGGAGTCTTATTCCACAAATTTGTGTGACTGCCTTTTAAACCCCCTGCACTTTTGAACCAAAATGCCATTTGGAAGTAAGTTCCATGATTTAATGTCAGTTTCCCTGGAAAAACACCTGCTGCCATTTGTGCTAAGCTTGTTGCCTGATCATTACATTTAGTGCCTCCCATTCCTGCATTGTAAGAGAGGATCAGGTAATGGTAACAGTCACTTTCTCCAAATCTGCCAGGATGCTGTAGTATCATTCCCCTCCCTCAGCTCTCTCACACATACTGAGCTCTGCTCATCCTGGTTTCCATATTCTACTTCGTTGTTGTTGCTGTTGTTAATTACTTCCTTTTTGAGATGGGAGTGAGAAGAGCAGATAGAATTAATGGATTCATGACATGTTGACATGGTATTTTCAACTTTTTTTCTCACCCAGTTATTTCAAAATAATTTTCTTCTTGTCCTTTTTAAACAATTCTGAGCATCCACAAAACTAACTATAGAGTTTCTAGTATCTTTCCCAAGTAGAAATCACTAATTCAGAGATCTATAAACCCAAATACTAATTAGATAGATCTTCATTGATCAACACTCTCAGCTGACATTTTAGCATTCTCTCAAGTTCATTATATTCTTTTACAACATTTTACTGTTTCAATCATGCTGAATAGCATTCTGTAATAAACTTTATATCTTCATTATTAATCCCCCTCCACATAGCTTAAAAATATTGCTTAGAAATATTCTAAAAAGAGCACAGAATTGAGAGAAAGTGTACAACTGTGTAACTGTAACAGCTCTTCACAAACTGTATACTCAATCTTTCTTTTTGTTTCTGGTTATTTGGTTAACCAGTTCTTAATAAATATTACTAGTTCAGCATGTGGAACAAAAATGCTTCTGACTTCAAGTTCTGTATTGGACAAGGACATAATGATGTAATTGCTAGCAGCTGTCTGCTGAGCCCGACTCAACCACCATGAACATTTATGGAAGGCTTTCTATCAATTTGTACATTAATTGGATTAAATAATTAAGTGATGTAAATAAAAATTTTAATGAAGTTTTCAAAACACAATGAAAATTTCAAGCAATACTTTTTACATGAACCTGATGTGGTAGCCAGAAACCTACCTACTTGCAACAGGTGATATACTAAGCTTATAAAGTCGTACCTTTCTAACTCAGGAAGCTGCCCGTATCAAAAGAACTTGAGGTATTTTGAAGCCCATTAATTAAAAAAAACCCAAAATAATCTACCCAAAACTGTAAGGACTTAAGTCCTTTGGTATTGAAGTTACTAGATAAATGGTGAAGCCTTTAAAAGAGTGAAAATATTACTGTATTTTACAGTAGTGACTACTTTAGAGGAAATTAAAGGTTTTGCAAGAGCATCTAGGCTACTAGAAAAAGCAGAAAGCAAGCACAAATGTAATTTTAAATAATATGTGTTGATTTAATAATACTTATCTAATCAGAAATACAATTTTCCTTATTTAACAGTATGGTGGTTTAATGCTAGTGAGGCCAGATGCCCACCAAAGTTGCTTTATCACTCCCCTTTGTAGTTGAACAAGGGAAAAAAGTATATATTGAGTGGCTCAGGAGTTAAGGACAGTGAGAGACCATTCCACAGTTAGCATCATGGGCAGAACAGACTCAACACAGAATAAAGGAAAGAAAACTCTCCAATTTATTACACTGCACTGGACACACAGTGAAACCAGAATCACATAATGAGAAGTGCAACCAGATCTTAAAGCACCTTCCCCCCACCCTTCTCTTCTTAGCAGACTTTAGTCATGATTTCGCTCCTTGCCCTCCTCCTCCCGATTGTGGCACAGGGAGGGGCAGGGAATGGGGGTTTCGGTCAGTTCCTCACGAGTTGTTTTCCTTCTTAGCTGGACTGTGTGTGGGGGACATTCCTCACACCCTTCCCCTGCTGCACCGTGGGGTCCCACCCACGGGACACAGTCCTCCACGAACTTCTCCAACGCGAGTGCTTTCCCACGGGATGCTCCTCTTAAAACGTCTACTTTAAACGAACCAGAGCTTCGAGAAAATGTCACATCGAGAAATGCTTTCAAATGCTAGCTCGCTAAAAGAGACCTGCCAAGCTGCCGTGTGAGACACAGGCGGTACCTTTCTCGGCGCGCTGCACCCATCACGCATACAGCTTGCTACGCACTGACCACGCAGCTGCGGAGCTTTAAGCGAACACTTACTACCCTGCCAAACCGAAGAGGTCTGCCCGTTCCAACAGCCCGGCATTCGGCGCGGAACGCCCGCGGTACCAGGCGGGACAGTAACGTTATCAAGCGGGAAGGAGGCGCCGGCAGGATGGGAGCCCCCAGCCTCGGCAACGCACCGATACTCCGGTGCGCGCCTTGTGCCGGGTGGGCAGCCGGCCTCCTTGGTCCCCTGGCGCTCGTCAACTTACACCGCCGGCACCGCGTTACCCCGCAGGACTCCGCTCCTGCACATATGGTGCGCAGAACGGCGCGCGGTTCTGCTTATAACGGCTTCCAGCGGCAGGCGGCTGAACTCGTAGCACTCGGCGGGAGGACACGCAACCGGCAGTTACAGCCGCCCGGGGACGACGGGCCAGCGAAAGGCCGCTCGTGTGGAGCAGCCCCGCTTCCCCGGGCGGAGGCCGCCACCGCGCGTACCGTCACACCGCCCGACCTCACCGCAAGGGCGGTCCCGCGGCTTCCGGCCGGCCGGGAGCAGTTCCGCCGACGGGGCGGGGTGGTGCCATGACGCCACCGGGCGGTGACGCCCCACCCAGGCGGCGCGGCGGAGGCGGCCGCTGCGGGCGCGGGCGGCCGCCTCCCCAGCCCGCTCCGCACCGGCTGCTCCTCCGTCCCGGCCGCTCCGGGAGGATGGTGGGAGCGAGATGAGCCCCGAGCCGGAGCCGCCGCCAGCCCCGGGCCGGGAGGGAAAAGAGGCGGACGAAGACGCGCCGCCGCCGCCGCCGCGGGAGTGTGGCGGGGCCAGGCGGGGCGGCTGCATCATGTTGGTGAAGAGGGTCGGTCTGAAGTTGGGCGGCGGCGGTAGCGCGGTGAGTGCGGGGCGGGGCTGCGGGGCACCGCGGCGGCGTGCGGGGGCCGCCGGCCCCGGGGCCCAACGCGGTGCGGGCCGGGCCGGGCCGGGCGGCCCGCGGCGGCCAGCGCCCGCCCCGGCTCCCCGCCCGCGAGGGACCGTCCGATGCCCCAGAGCGACCCCCTTGCGTTCCGCGGCCCCCGAAACTTAGTGGGAGTTGAGGTGCGGCAGGGTGCCGGGGGGCGGCTGGCGGCTCCCGGGGCCGGCCGTGCCGCCTCGTCACTGCCATTCGCCGGGTATTCGTGACTGCTTTACCCCGAGCAGAGGCGACACCTGCTAGCGGGTGGCTGTAAGTAAGTTGGCTGCTGGAACAGGTACATCGGAGGTGCCTGGAAGTAAACCTCACTTTTCCTTCGGAGTTCCAGGACGTGCCTCGTAGTGAACAGAAACGGAGTTACCATGCAGTGCTAATGACTTAGAGCTCGTTCGGTGCCATCTCTTCCCAGTACCTAAGCATTAAGATATATCTTTGAGCAGATAAAAGGAGCTAGAAGGGAGTGGTCTTTGCACTCGCTTGAAAGCATCTCTAGAAAAGTTGTGTTTTGGTGGCAGTTACTTTGCATCAGAAACATCATTTGAGTGGCTTAAGCCCTTCCCTTTTTACGGGCGTGCCCACAAGATGCCTTAAAAGCAGATCTGAGCTGACACCTCCAGAGCTTTCTGCAGTAGGTGGGGACAAGTGACTTGTTTAAGGCTGAGATGATACAAATGGTTCTTTTCTTTTTTGTTGGCAGCAAGTCCAGAGGGTAAGCTGGAGGAACCCAGGGGAACACACAAAGTAACAAAACATGATCCCCTTCAAAAACTGTCAGTGACAAGTACAGATGCAGAACTAGGCCAAGTTTTGCCATGGTAAATTTCTTTGGGCGAGTTGAAATCATGTAAATCTTGTTTGCAGCCTGATTTACACCTACCAGTACTTTTTTAGATATTCATATTAGGGTGTTCCTGAATACTGTATTTAGTAGTCGTTTAATCACAAAATTAGATATGCTCAAAGCATTGCTTATGCCTGAAGTTTTAAAGCACTGTTAAGTTTCTGTCAAGGAGCCAACATCTGTCATCTGCCTTCCTGCAGATAAACTTCCCTGCTATTGAAGAAAGAATAGTTTACTGTTTTATGTTAATACGAAGTAAACTTGTAATATCTTTAGCTGAACATTAATAGTGTAGCATTAACATGGTCATGGCTACAGCTCAGGAACGTGAAAGAGTAATCTCGAAACACTCATTTTGATATCAGTAGGTTCTTTGTCTTTTACTCATAACTAATGAAGATGTTAAGGTACTTTAAATATGTGGTTAACACAGAGAAGATGTAAAACATAAATGACCTTCTATGGAATCGGTTAGTCAAATCAGCTAAATCTAAGTTAATTCCAAAGCGACTGCTTCACACTTCTTGTAACGTCATTTCTGTATTCAAGTCTTTCAGTTCTTTTAGAAATGGTTATGTATTCCAAAAAGCAGGTTGGACTCTTTCAGGAAATGGAACTGATGCCTGCTGTGTGGTATATTTGCTGTTCTAGGTTTGTATTTAGTACTCTAGATATATATGGTGCAGTAACCCAATCTGAAGTCAGGATAGGAATCTAGAAGAGGCCTGTTATATTTATTAACTAAAAAGTCAAGTTTTCATTTTTATCACCATGGATGATGTGAAAGACATAAAGGATGGTGCCATTATCTAGAAAAAAAACCCAGATGAATTTACATTTAAATATGAACAGAGGGTTAGAAATGGAGGCTATAGGTAGAGAAATAAAAAAAAAAAAAAGAACTTTGATTTCTTTCTCTAACTTTGAAGAAGAATGGAACTCAAATGCAGAATAAATCCATGACTGACAAAGGTGTTAACCTGTTTCTTTTATTCATGGATGCAATATCTCTTAAAGTTGGAATAATAATGAAAATAATGCTTTTGAGTACTTAAAACCAGCATATTTTTCACTTTGAAAATTTAACTCCTAAATGACATAAATTCTTAATTTATAAAACTATTTTATAATAGTTTTGGGTTTTTTGGTACCTCCCCCCTAGTTGTGCCCCTAAGGGGCTTTATGTTCCTGTAATACATCTTCTAATGCAAGACACAAAGACACAAGGCTTTAGTCTTATCTTCTGTGTGTTGGTATAGTGGTAATACAATTATACTTGCATCAGATTAGGGTCTGCTTCACAATTCTTGACTGAACAGTCTGTTTCCTACTTTGCTACTGCACCGCCCTGTGATTCTCATGTGGCTGTCATATTGCTACAACCCTCTCTGCCTAGACTTAAAAGAGCTTATTCAGGCTAAAAAAGGGGCCAGATCATGGCTTTGGGTGTCATTGCAGAGAGCTCATTGATATCGGTGAGGGCGCATCCCTGATCTTTGAACGTAGCAGCTTGTCCTTTGGGCAGCTGACAAGGAAATACAGAAGTGAAATTTTTGTGAGCTGCTTCTTTGGTCTGTGAACTATGTTTTGATTTTTTTTGTTCTCATTCTTTTGACGTATCAGGTGGTGGGACACAGAAAAGGAGCATGACCAAGTCATACAGGTTGTGCAAGGCTTTCTCCTCTTACCTCTCCAGCTTGAGAGTAACAAGCTTCTGTTTTTTGGTTTTGCTGGAACTTCAGCCTGTTAAATGCAGGCTTCAATTCTATTGAATTGAAGAATCGAAATATAAATGCTGAACAAATGACTCTATGAATTGAGTTACTGTCTCAAAACTAATACAAACAATAGTATGTTTAAGTAAGTTCCTCAGGAATTAAATGTTTCTGTTGTCTGTATTACCCCAAATCCAGTGAGCTTCAGAAATGGAAGTAACTGATGCCTTGGACATTTTTTTAGTACATGTACAATCTTGTTCCATCTGAATTGAACACTGGTGGTATAAAAATTAACGTGTTATTCAGAATATTCATTTCATGTACTTCATTTCTGGGCAACCTATTGTCAGCAAAATAGTACCACAATAAGGAAGCTTTTTAGCAATATACAGTACTGTACTGTCTAAATAAAGTGCTTTTATGGGACAAGTCCCCAAATGGGATATAGAGGACACACCTACATACTTCTCTGAGAATTAGTCATACATTAGTTTTATGTTCTTGGACACTACAGAATGTATTTTGAAGCCTAAGACCTCTTTGTTTTTAGAAACATAATGAAAGTGTTCTGAAAGTAGAAACTGTACATCTCAAAGTCTGTCAGCCTTTATTCATTAAGCACAGCAAAGCACAACTGATGTATACCCAAAAAATTACAGATTTTCACCCTTGCTGCTAGCAGTTTTATTCTTAATACTTTGTGAAAAATATAGCATGGTGAAACATAGGCAGCATGATTAAATATTTTGAGATTTTACTGAAAGACTTTTCAGCCCAGTAAGCTGTTTTCTTAAACTTCTTGCTTGTAGGATTTAAATTGAATGGCTAGTAGCAAGCATATTGTTCAAATTGGCAGTTTGGGTATTTAGTCTTTGGGGGGCACTATTTTATCCTCTACCAAAATGATTTTTGCTGTTACATTAGTAAGAGATAAATTATGTTGCTTTTCCAAGGTTAGACTTCCTGTTAAATTGGAGTACTAGAGATAAATTTTGTTGCCTTCCCAAGGTTGCCAATGTCACTCTGAATCTTCCTATCATGTTAAATTAACAGTGAGTCTAAATTCTAAACTAGTGATTAGCTGCTGTCTATAAAACCGAATCGGTCTTGTTTATATTCATGCTGAGAAGGCATTTTTTGCTGTTCTGACTTTACTGGAACCTGGAGGATCAGTAACAGTCTGGACAGTTTTGCGTCCAGACAGAAGTATGCTAGGCTAGAACAATAGAAATTTATATACACAAGTAAGACCTTATATTTGTACTGAAGAGCCAGACTTAACTACTAGGCAATCAGAGGATCACAGACTGGTTTGGGTTGGAAGGGACCTTAAAGATCATTTATTTCCAACCTCCTGCCATGAGCCCCAGGGACACCCCTCCACTAGACAGGTTGCTCAGAGCTCCATCCAACCTGGCCTTAAGCAACAAGCTTGAGTAATTACCTATCCTGTGGAGAAGCATGTGGAACAACTGAGCAGTCTGTCCTTTTTTAGAATAATTTCTCAGTGCCTCACATCTTTTCATATTGTAAGGAAGACAACTTCAGCCGTGGATAAGTGAGCTTGGAATAGACAGTGCAATACTGCCTAAAGCAAGGGGCATGGCTTGTAGTGATTGTTCATGGCCTTGGGCTCGAAGACTCGAAGCAGGAATGGTATTTTCATGTTTTATGTTCCTCAGAAGATTCCTGCTGCAGAAGCTTGTCCAGTTAAAACTTAATGTGTTCCCAGTGGAAAAAATGATGTGGCAAGACAGTTATGATCCTAAGAGTAAATTGTGGGAAGTGCCATGCTATTTAAACTTGCTGTCTCTGATGCCACTTTACTTTTTTCCTTTTTTTTTTAGTACAGGAAGGCAGTGACAGTTGTTTTCTCTTTGCACCCTTCATGGCACTGAACTCCTGGTTCAGTTCAGTAAATCCCAGTTGTGAATCTCTGCAGATGTTTTGACTGCAGCTTAGAGGAGCCTACTTCAGCATTCCTTCATACCTTTGGCAATGTTCTTTGTCCTTCTATGGGCCTCTGTGGCTTGTCCTTTTGTAAAACGGACTATTCAGTCATGTATGCCTTAAAGCTTCTGAACAAAACCAGCAGTCATGGGATAAGAGGAAGGATCTTCATGTGAATCTGATAAAAATTGGTTAGAACACCAGAAGCAGAGGGTTAAGCAAGGCAGGCACATCACATGCTATATAGTGATAATCTTTTTCCTAGCAGCCGGTGTCTTTGAATGCACTTTTGTAAACGACTGCTGAATGCTAAACTGGCGTTTCTCCAGGATCATTTTCCTAACTACTAGTAGTCATCTTATAAGTGGAATTAAAATTGTTGGGGTTTTTTTGTTTGCCTAGTTTAAATTTATCTGCATTAATTTTAGTCTGCCATCTAATTTGTTTTACTGATTCCATCAACTTCTGGTGTTCTTCACCACTGCCCTCTGACCTTTATAACATGAATTCTGTTTTGTAATCAGTGAACTTTGTCACTTTACTTTCACCCTCTTTGCAGATCAGTTATGAATATTTTTAACTACTAGGGTAGAGCACTGGGACACATATGGTAACTTTCTTCTGCTGTGGAAAGATTGTTGGTGTTTTTTTTAATTTATCCAATATATGTAATTTTTTTGCACTATTAAAAAATCCTGTAAAGAGCTTGCACTCTTTCTGATTCAAGAGAATTTGTTGAGGGTCTTTGAGTTTTACTTGAATTTTCAGAAGGTTTATTAACATGATCTCTTTTATCCATATATTCATTCATATATTCTCTTCAGAACTCCAGGAGTTTTTTTAAGCCACGATTTCTCTTTACAAAATCTATTCAGACTTTTCCATTTTGAATGAGTTTTGTTTCTGATACTCTAGATCTGTGGAATATGCTTTAGCCTTTTTTTTTTTTTTTTTTTTTGTGGAGAGAATGCATTGCAGTCTGGCTGTCATGATACAGATCTGGTCATTCTTTTGCACCTGAAATGCAAGCTTGGATAACGTGTAGGTTAAATTAGTTATGATTTATATTCCAGCTCACAAGGCATATCTAAAATGCCAAAGACTGTTGTAGATTGGAAAGTGCTTTCACTTTTGATCGGTGTGTTTTTTGCGCTGCATCCAAGTTACATGTCTTAGACTGGGGTTTGCACAGATAATCACTTGGTGATTCATGTGACAAACGCAGCTAAAGATCTTCAGGGTGATTTTTTTACGCTTGAGTGAATTCTTGCTATTTGCAATAAATCCAGCGTTTGTGGGGAACAGTTGGAATTAAGGTTGTTCTGAAATACTTCTGTTTGAAAGTTAAAGACATAGGCACTGGAAAGAGGGAAATGTGCAGTTGTGCCTAGAGAGTTACCTGGGTAACATGTGTGGAGAAATGAGCATCCATAACACAGTGGGATGGGTTGGTAGCATTATATTTGTGCTAGGATAAGCTAAAATAATTAATTAGTGATATAATGAAGCATACTGGGAAAAGTTTGCATTTGAAACTGTTGAATTTTGTGGGGAAACTAAGAAAATAACAGTGAAGATGAGTGCGGAAAGGGAATGTGCTTTATAATTTGGCATGAACTTCAAGGTCTGAATGATTCATACATGAAAGCATGTTTCTCAAAATGTTTTACTGATTCTGTTAGTTCAGTTCTTTGTTTTCCTGAAAACATGAGAGTTGACATTTGGGCTGCAGTGCAGGTGGTTGTGAAAAAAAAAAAAAGGTTAATTTTTGTAGGGGGAGAAGGTTTTTATAGACACTTTTAAAAAAGAAAGGAAACTTTACTAATGCACTTGAATGTTGGTTTGTGTACTATATAGAAGGACAGCAAGTACTGTTTGCAAGTCATCTGTACTGGAAGTAGAAAGAGCAACTAGCAGGCATTCCTGAGAGACCCTGCTTCTTGGTGGGAATTTCCCAGAGGAGGATGTGGGGGGAAGAAAAGCAGGTTCCTGCGATTGTCTGCTCAGATTTTCAGCTTGAGTTAGGTTATTTTTTGCCTGAGAGATAACAGGATTACTGGAAAGATGCTTCAGGGAGTTCCCTTCTTCCTCAGGGTAAGATCAGCAGTGAGGCTTGAGTGAGTTGCCTGGGGCTTTTCCAGTTGGGGATTGAAAGCCTTCAAGGACAGGTCACCTCTGTGTGCAGTGGGATCTGCTGCCTCACCCTCGTGGGAGGAAAAAAAACCACGTGATATTTATCAAATCAAGTCTTTTTCTCAGTCTGCCTGGCAGGACTATATGGCCCTTATAAAAATGTAGAATGTACTTTTTCAGCCATTTAAACAATTTCATTTCTTAAATTACAGATTTAAATTAACAGATAAATAGTTACCTGAAAGTTGGATGGATAAAGGAATACTGTTTCAGAGCTTTGCTCTGAAGATCCAGGTCTTGGTATAAAATTGTATCTACTTCAAAATACCTCTTACAGATGATACATTGTATTTTTTCCCCCTTTTCTACTAGCAATTCCTTGCCAGCTGGATTTATGATCTTGACATCTTTTCATGAGTTTATTAATGTTCAACAGCTGTGTTTTCTTTAAAAAAAAAAAAAAAAAAAAGAGGGTTGTATTGCATCCCAGTAATCCTCCCTGTTGTCTTCAGACTAATGTTTGGGTTCCTTCTCCCTCCAATAAAGGCAGAAGAAAAAAATGGTTTTAAATTGGGTATGGGCAAAAAGAAACAGAAGGAGCAGGAGTGTAGAACTGGAGGAATAGTAGATATTTTGGTAGAACTTCAATGACTTAAGATTTTATAATGATAGTCTTAAATTTTTATTGTTAAGCATTTGAGATTACGTAATGTTTTTCTTATTATTGATTATGCAAGTTGACCAGCAGCTGCACTTGAAAATAATTGTAATGTTCATGCATAATTTCTCAGCCCACACAATGGGCTCTCATATGAAGATCTGTGTAGATAGAAAATAAACCTGTGGCAGATTTTAAGACTTCCCTCAGGGCACTTAATTTTTACATTAATCCTTTAAAATTTGGGGGTAAGGGATCATGAAAGCAACTTGTATGTTGACCACATCTGTGCTATTTCAGAACTTCTAGTTAAATTTTTTTAACCATGAAGAATTCAGTAGGTTGTCCTGTATTGTCTCATTCAAGAAGCCTAACACAATTTGTGCGTCAAGTTTCTTACTGTTTCTTGCATGTGTGTCTCAAGTTCATTCTTTGTTAGCTGCATGCACTTGGGTTCTGTTGCAACGTATTTTCTCAATATAGAAATGAGCCACACCCATTTCATCAGGGGTAGCTTCATCTTAAAAACAAGTGTGAAGTGTTCTTAGCAAGCTTTTCAATTTCAAAATGAGTCAAGAGTTTCTGTTGCTTTCTTTATCAGTGGTCCAGGCTGTGTGCATGATCAATCATAAGGTACTTTCTTGAAAGTTGATGTTTGATTAAAGATGGAAAGCTTTTGTGATGTGAGTTCTTAGGACCTACAGAAAGGGTGGGCATTAAGAAGTAACTATCTGCAGTAGTTCCATTTGACATTGTCAGTGCATTTTAGTTTTTGCATGATTTTTTGTTTGCTGGTACAGCTGTTCACACAAGTGTTTTTGCATCAAATCTAGATGTTTAGGGCTGTGAAGAAAAATGAAAATCATCCACTACAGTCTATGTAGATCATAGATCAGAACCTATTATTGTATCTAATGATTTTGAGAGGTGCATTTTCCTTTCAGGATTTAAATTCTGCTTTTTCAGGTTATATCTTGAATCCAAAATGCTGTAGAGATTTCTAGCTTTTCAGTAGTTCAGTGCAACAATCTGCAAGCTCCCTGTTACCACCAAAAATGATTTGCAGGGTACTTTAATCTCCAGGAAATACTAATTTAGGCACAGTACAGCAAAAAGACTTTTCTTTCACAGAATTTTTTAAGTGACTACTAAGGAAGAACACTCATGTCCTTTTGAATACGTATGTACATAATTTTTCTGGTAAACTATGTAAATATCAGATTAAATTTGCATGTAATATATTAATAATACAACCCCCAAACACTCCAAAACTTAATTTCTAGTGGCATTAGAACAGTTTACTGAATGCAGACCAGAGTTTTATGGTCCAGCGTTATGCTTAGCGATGCAGAGGAGGAGGGGAAGTAAAATAGAGTCAGGAGGATGCCTGGGGAGTCCCATACCTACTTTCCACTGTGAAATGTACCTTTGCTAGAGGAAACTGCTGTGGTAAGGATCTTCAGATTTCAGTGTAATCTTTGTTAAATGCTAGTCTGGCTTGCATACATCTTAGCAAAAAATACTCTTAAAATTGTTATACTGTGTAGAAGTACTCTCTCCCCACCCCACCACCCCAGTCTTTGGAATCTTTGCTATTTAGAGATTAAAGGTGGCACGGTAACCTACAGAGAAATGTTAGCAATGTTCAAAAGTTATCAGCCTCCCAGAGATAATCTTTGATCTATGATATTATCCTATTATTTCCCAGGAGAAAGAGAACTGTTTTCTTTAAATCCTCAAGCTCTTCTGAAGCAAGCTGCTGTGTAGAAAATAATCTGAATCTTATTAGCTAGAAAAAGGTGCTGTCCGGTTTACTTTTACTGTGCTGCTACAGGTTTTGATAAACTCTGGTAGACTTAAGAATTATTAGAAATCTGGGCACTTGGACTGTCCAGTTTGTAGTGATTTCTTTAAAAATATTTAAATTAATCTTGAAACACAAGTGTATTCTAAACATGTAATTCCTGCAAATCTAGGTGAAAGGTACAGAGCAGGAGAGAAACACCAAATGTGTATGTGCTCTACCTTCATTATAGGTTGTCTTTTTTGGGGGTTCATTGGGAGACCATGGGTTTCATGTTCTTCCTACTTTCCACCTGCTAAAATGACCCAATCTGGCTCGTGTTTGTCACTGCATTGTTATAAGTCTGTTGTAACAGTGATGTGATCTTCATAAAGCAGATCTGTTTCGTTGCCACTGGTGGAGGTAGCTGGGAGAGTTTCCCTGTCACACTGCTATGAGTAGTGCTCAAGGGAGGGAAGCCTGGAGGCATACTGCAGGTGAGAGCAGTGAACAGGGCAATATCAGGAATGGGGAAAATCATTCTTTTTAGTTGGCAAGAGGTTGAGGGAATAAATTTTCTCAAGTTTCCTGGAGATCTTTAGCTGTTTTGTAATAACTTTCTTCCACCCTTGTTTGGCTTATTGTTCCCAAGGGCTTGGTAGAAGGTCATCCTGAAAGCTGGCTATGCTCAAAATATGTTTGTAAAAGATCTCTGCACGTGTAATGAACTGGATGTGTACAATCACTGCATGTGTTTTTCTTTCTTAGCAACAAGGTCTTGGTCGGCCAAGTGTGTACCATGCAGTGGTGGTCATATTTCTAGAGTTCTTTGCCTGGGGGCTCTTGACAACTCCAATGCTAACGGTAAGTATTGCTGATCAGCTGCTGTTTTGACAGTTACGACAAAAGTTAATTTGATAATTTCTACTCATCGAGATTTTAATTTGTTTTATGCTTCCTGTTTATCTCATTAACTGAATTCCAGGAGATTTAACATTTAACACTGTGCAATAGCAGCATACTACAGCTGAGATCTGGACTGCTGAAAGACTAAACGATAGTGAAAAATAAATTAGCAAACCACTGTACTCTTTTATTTTCCCTTTAGAGTAGCTTCAATTTAGTGTGTTGATGAAACTGTCCCTGGGAATTCTGTCTTGTTAAGACTTTGTAGTTCAAGTAATCTTGCAGTCATAACAATTGAATAAACTATGCATCCAATAGAAAACTTTGTACACTGTTGTGGGCTGGGTTTTTCTGCCATCATGTAACTTGAAAGTAAAATGTAAAGTCTTTCATGTAAGAAGTGGATTTTGTCAGTATTTATTCTGTTCTGGAATGTAGTTATTTTCCAGATGAATAGAAGATTTGAATGTTTGGTAATAGGATGTGAAGACTGTCATCTGAAGACATGGGTCCTACTCATTGAAATCAGGCCATCTTAAGAGAAGTCATCAAAAGTCTGTTAGTCCAGTTTTTCTTCAGATAATATTGGAGTGTACTTTGAATATATGACAAGCAAAGTCTTGTGGGATTGAAAGACACAGAATCACAGAACATTAGGAGTTGGAAGGGACCTCAAAAGATCATCTAGTTCACCCCCTCTGCCAGAGCAGGATCCCCTAGATTAAATCCCACAGGAACATACCCAGGTGGGTTTTGAATGTCTCCAGAGAAGGAGACTCCACAACCTCTCTGGGCACTCTGTTCCAGTGCTCTGTCACCCTCACAGTGAAAAAGTTTCTCCTTACATTCATGTGGAACTTCTGTGCTCCAGCTTGCACCCATTGCCCTTTGTCCTATCACTGGCCATCACTGAGAAGAGCCTGGGTCCATCCTCCTGACAGAGGAATCCTCTTGACTTTGGAATTAATCATTTTCCTTCCCCAAACTCCAAATAAAAACATCAGCATAACTCTTGAAGAGTGTTTGTCTAACCTTCCTAAAAAGAATCACTCATCTTTTTAACATAGCTAAATAATAAAAAGTCCATATAAACAGTTAACACATTTCTGTAAATCTTACTAAATTACCATCCTGTCAGGCTGTCTTGCCAGTGGCAAAATATGAGTAAGCTTACCAGGTGGCCTTTCGTGTTTCTTTTACTCTTTCCCTTTTCTTTAAAAACCAAAATGCTGAACTTCAACTTGCCCTAATTTAACACATCTCATTCAAAGGAGTAATGTGCAAATAGTAATTCTTATGCAATCTTCAAAGAAACCTCCACTTTAATAAAACTGTTAGGTGGGTTCAGTAGTGTTGTTCTGTATGAATTTGTACTGTTGGTGACATGCAGCTGAGATACTAATTCTTGAAATTAGTACTTGTTGAACTCTTGTTATGGAATGCTTCTAATGTAAAGCTAAATTCTTACTTTGACTGAGGTATCTGCTTTCAGTCGTGGTCTTGAATGCCTTGTATTTTGAATGTTTCTCTTATGGGTCTTTAACACTTAAAAGGCTATTGCATTGGATTGAAAACCTAATTTAAAAAGCTGAGCGAAGTGTAATGGTGAGACTTACCTTGCACAGTTATAAATGACTTGTGTTCTTGAGGGTGGTCATATTTGTTTGTAATCAGCTTTACACACACTGAAAGGCTGCTGTCTGAAATAATTTTGAATCTGGTTTGATACCTTACAAGTAGGAAGGGTGCAAAGTGCTTGTAGTAACAGCTTGGCCTGCTACTCAGTCAGAAGTACTAGGAGTCATGTAGAGCTTTCTTATGAGCAAAAGTTCAGCCTTTGAACTGCCACCTGCCTGCTTTTGCACAAGCAGATTTGTCTGGTAGGGAGGGCAGAAATGGAGATGTCTGGTCTGTTGATCAAAGCTCAAGATCACTCCAGTGTTTTCTGGTTGTGTCGTGATTCTCCAGGTCATTGTCAACATCCAATCAGAATAAAATGAGTATTGTCAAAATCAATTGTATGTATTCTGTTATAGATCAGATTACTTAAAGTTTATTTTTAGATTACCATTTCTTTTTTGACATGTGTCCTGAAAGCTGTAGAGACACAAGACACTCTGCATAGAGAAAAAAAGATTTACAGTGTGCTTAGAGGACACAAAGGCTGTTCTGCTTACAGAGTACCCGAAGCTTATAGTTACTACTCTTTATGGACTCCTTATGTCTTACAAGTGTATGGATATGTAAGCCAATATTACTAAATCACTATAAACAGTATTAATCACTTAATGGCATATTCTGTTGTCAGTATAATATTTTTTGAATATGTAAATACTTCTGTTGGCAGAACTTGAATAAGGTGGTTTTCTTAACCGGTTTTTCAACTTGCACTCTTCTTGTCTATAAAGTAACAGAAATTAGTCTCAAAATCTTGAAAAAAATACCAGCAGTGGTTGCCTCCCAGGAAAAATACTGGAAAATGCATCACAGAAAGATAATTAGATTTGTGACTGTGACCTTCCTCCTTGCTTTTATTATTTTTTTTTTTTTTTACTTGAAAGACATCTGCTTTTTAGATCTCTAATTTAAGCCCTGACTTTTTTTATTCACTCATAAGATCAGTGGTCAAACAGGTGCAAAATTGTTTTAAATAATCTAAACAGAAGATGGGACTAGCAGGAAAAAGGGGTATAAATAAGCAGAATTATCTAACCAATAAGTTAACTTAAGAACAACCACCTTTATTAAAGCTATGATTTGAGAATCTCGGTCACCCTTGAAAAAAGATGCTGATATTTTTCAGCATCTACTGTCAACAGACTATTGTGTTTCTTTGGGCTAGTGACATTTGAATATGCATGTAAATAATTTTTGTAGTTATTGGCACTTATCTGCAGAGGCATAAGCACTTTGATCATTGCAGAAACTTTTAAATTAACACAGTAGCACCTGCGAGGCCTTTTAGCTCTCTTGCATATTTATGGTAAATCTGTTTAGTATAGATTAACATGCTTGCCCTTGAATTAAGACTGCTGGTAAAGCACCTTAAATGAATTCATAGTTGTATCTAAGGGCTACAGGAAACACTGAGAACTGTTGCTAGTGTTTAAAAGCATCTAGTTGTGTTTCTAACTGCATGACTGTTGAATATCTGCAATTTTTTCAAAATTAGTTTTCAGAGTGCCTTTTGGGCAGTTGTGAATATAGCACTCTTTTTTTCTATGTCAGAGTTATTTAGCAGAATCTCATTTTCACTCCTAACTAGTAGCAATACTGAACAACACTCTGAAGGAATTATCTACTTCCAAAATTTTGTGATTTGTACCTCTTGGAGTTGCCTTTGCCTTACATTGATCTCCTTTCTAAGCAAAGTACCCCAGACAAAAATGTCTCTGCAGTACCGTGGGGTCTGCACCAACAGAGGAATTTATGCCAATAAATTGATATTAAACCTTTTCAATGTTTTCTCATGAAGAGAGGGTATAATTCTGGGATAAGATACTTTTTTAGCAAGTCCCAATACAGCTATTTGTATTTAATTTTGAATTGACTATTGCCTGATTCAACTAATGTGTGGGTTTTTTTTTTTTTTTAACCCAATCAGGTCTTACATGAAACATTTACCCATCATACATTTTTAATGAACGGTCTTATTCAGGGTGTTAAGGTAAGATTTTTTAAAAAAATGTCTGAACTAAATATTCTATGTGTTTATTTACTATAATATGTGTCTCCTACATTCTCCATAAGAACATCCAATACACTGAGAATGTAATCAATTCTTAAACCATTTTTCCATTGTAATGATTGTGTTCATGGGCTCAGTTCAAGATACACTGCTAAATGGCAGCATCTTGAAACAAGTGGAGTATTTCTCAGGAGTTTAAATTCCTCTTGTTTTGATAGGTACCAGTTGTAGCTATTGTAATCTTGATAAGGATACTCCTGAAAATGAAACTAAGTTTTTAATGCCTGCTTCCTAATGGTAGATGATTTCTATCAGAATCAGATTAATGTAGCCATGGTGATACCAGAGAGAAAAAACGAAGCTTGCAAAGTTTCTCTAGCATAACTAAAACATGAAAGTCTGTTGTTTGCTTTGTCTTAACACAAAGTACTTTGGAGCCTCTCAGTAATTTATAAGTAAGTTAATTTATAGCCTCCAGAAATTACTTAGCTTTGTGTTCTGTAGCAGATCTAAAATGTTTTTAGCTGTAAGAAAGTGACATCTTTATAGGACGGACTTGCCGTTTTGATACCTTTCATGGTGGATTGCAGAACACCATGCACTAGGGATGTCACGATGTCTCAAACTGAAAGAGGAAGTTTACTTTGCATTGTTCTCCTAGAAGAACAAGGGTCATGTTCCTCTTGGGGTTTTCTTTCAACTCTGTTTGTTTGTTCACAGTGCAGTGTAACTACAAATATCAAAGTAGTGGAGAGTTCCCTCTATATTTTCTAACAAAGTGCATTAATATCATGGTATAAATGTATGTATTACTCTAACAGGTGTCATAAACGGGGGCATAGACGAGAGTGAGCTTGCACTTCAGTGTCCAATATTACCTTTAAAGTGCTGCTATTGAAACATAGAAATTGTTTTGGGTGACAGCAGAACATGTTAGTTCATATTTTACTGAAGTCTGACTCTAAGAGACTAGAACATTAATTTCAAGTAAGACCTGTAAGTTTCATAGGGTCTTGTGGTCTACTCTATAGCTTTTGCTCTCCATTTATTTACTGAAATAATTGGAATTGGAGTTGTTTATGGGGATTTAGCAGAACAGTGATTTTGTACAGTAGCTTGTACACATATTTTAACTTTAACCTCTAAAACTTCATCTGGAGGTGACTTCCAGTGCATTAAAGTGCTTACAGAACCATGTGTTTGGATTTATGGCAGAACAGGATTGATGAGACAACAGTATACTGATTAGGAGGGAGATGCATCTGTTCTGGAGGTTTTGCAGTTAACAAACCTGTGAAAAACTTTGCTTATTTTAACTTTTCTGTGTCGTAAAACAGGTCTGAGGCCTAGACTCTAGGACTTTATGAAATGTCGAATAATCTAGTATTTGATCCTCAGACCTTAGGCAATTTTTTGCATGACAACCGTACCTCTAAGTTTTGACTTCTGCCACTGAAATATCAGTATGGTGTTCCACTGTCTCCTGCTGTCAGGCTTGCTCAAATGATCCTCCTAATTCCTGCAATGTACAAATGTTCTGTACATGATAAATATGTAGTATAAAGCAGTAAGTGTTCTGTTTATTTACTTTTAGAGAGCAGTTAAAGTACCCAAAACTCTCCCTTAGGACAGTCCTAAGTAGTGGGGAACTTGAGTTTGGGATCTGTCCCTATGTCTCCTGATAGAGGCTCAGATGTGAAACTAGACATGATTTTGCACCTTGTGTTACTTCTTTATTGAATCAAATTGATGAAAAATGCATGTCTTTTTTTTTTTTTTTTTTTTCTTTTAATACACTCACATTTAATAAATTTGTAACATAAGACATCAGAATCACAGCAGACTGTACAGAAAACTATGTAAAATTTGTTGTAGATGATTTTGGTTTTGATTTCTAATCAAATAAGTCCTTTTTTATAGTGTGATTAAAGTGAAAGTTGGAAATATAAATAGACATACTGTGTTTCTTCTGTCACCAGGGCTTTTTGTCCTTTCTCAGTGCTCCGCTAATAGGTGCTCTGTCAGATGCATGGGGAAGAAGATCTTTTCTTCTTCTTACAGTTTTCTTCACCTGTGCCCCAATTCCGTTAATGAGAATAAGTCCATGGTAAGTGGCACAGACGACAGGAGTGAGCTTGTCAGTACAGCAGAAATTCAGTCAAAGGAGCAGTTTGGGGAAGTGGGAGAGTGACAATAAAGGAAAGTGGCTTTCACTTGTCTTCAGCATGTGATTGCATTACTCTGGAGCTTTTCTGCTTAAGAGGTGTTAGAACTGTGTATCTTACAAGTAGAAATTACAAAATGAGGTTTAGTTGCTGAATTCAAATAATGGTAATTGAAATGGTTTGATAGCCCTGCCTAACTTGGTTTTAAGCACAGCTGTTATTTTTTTCGCCCTGAGGACTGACCATGCTGTAACAAACATATTTTGAAGCTAAATGAACCTTAGAGTTTATTGACCAAAGAAAAATATAATTGCAGCAAATGAGATCTTTTAACTCTTTGATTAGGCAATGTTGAAGTTGTAACTGAGTGGAATTAACTTGGTTTCAGTTTCATTTACATTCATTGTGAAATGTAGGAGGGTTACAAAAGAACTTTGTGTACCCTGAATGCATTCAGAGTTCTGAAGCAGCATATAGTTTATTCCTTAACTGGTTGAGAAACTGAGTTTTTTGGATAATTCCTTTTTTATAACTTAAATTTGTTTCGGCTTTAAGAGTGTGAAAATGTATAGGTACAATGTCCTGAAGGAACCACTTCTTTTAGGCTGATGTAAAGTAGACAGTAGAATATAAAAAATTAAAATGCTATTTTCCAGTGCTTAAGTGAGACTGCACGATTGCTTGTCTCCAGTAAAGCTATATGTTAGTTCTCATAAATTAAATACAAATTTCTTGATTAGTAAAAGCAAGAGGTCTTAGCTTAAGTTTTCTAATTGTTGCTTTTATATCATTAGGTGGTACTTCGCTATGATTTCAGTATCTGGAATATTTTCTGTTACCTTTTCTGTAATATTTGCCTATGTTGCTGATGTAACACAAGAACACGAAAGAGTTGCAGCCTATGGACTGGTAAGATATACTGAACTTGAAAAATGTCATTTTATAATCTTCATATTGAACTTGTGTTTTGATGCACAGATTGTTTCCTGATGAATGTAATGAGATTGATAAAGCAACGGACCGTACAGCAAGGCAGTGTGAATGTGTTAGAGTCTGGGAATTTAACTCTGTCTATAGGAACACCATAAGAATTCGGCAACTTCAGAGGGCACATATAACTATTTTATTTTATTTTATTTTATTTTATTTTATTTTATTTTTCCAATTTTGCAGGCAGAACAGGGAATATTGTTAGAGGCAATGTGGATTTAATACTTGATCTACCGATATCTTTCCACTGGCTGTAAACTACACCTTTAGTCTGTAATTTCTTTTTAACATAGAATTTCTTTTTGCTGTAGTCAAAACAGGCAGGGAGGGCAGAAATGCACAATGAAGTATAGTTAGTAATAGCCATGAGCTTTCTTAATTAGCAAGAGAAGAGAAAAATACTTTAGTTACTGCAAACTAACTTTTCCAGTAATTATCTAATTGTTGCTTGGTTTACTTTCCTGAATATCTACATTGGTTTATGTTTTGGAGGCCCATTGATGGATGTCCTTAGCCTTTGAACATAATTTATCCCTTCATGCTCTGTGTATCCATCTATACAGATATTCATGGACTTGATTCTTGACTGACTGTATTTCAAGTTCTTAAGGGGTGGGGGATTTTTTTGTTTGGTTGGTTTTTTGGTTTGGGTTTTTTTTGTTGTTGTTGTTTTGGGGTGGGGTTTTTTTTAGCCTTAAAGGATATATAATTCCTCAGATGTTGATTTCCAGTTAGGAAAATAAATTACTTAGTTCTTCTGATCTAAACTTGTGTGTATCGTGGTAGAGCACAAAAAGGGTTTAAAAGTTACCACTTTATTTCTCCTACCTACAAAGAGGGCCATAAGTATATTTGGAGCATATATTTGCTTCCCTTCAAAGTTCTTTTTATAACAGAAATAGCTTGATTCAAAACTCTCTATTAAGTGATAGAGAAAAGTGTAGTCATTTTGATGTGGTCTGTATGTCTTTCTAATTGGTTTGTTATACTTTTTCCTTAGGATTATTTCCTAGCTTAGCATAAAGCTAAACTATAGCTGTGTTCTTATTTTTTTTATAAAATAGTTATGCAAAGTGATTTTATTTTGGAGACTGGAAAAGTGTAGTAATTAAAGAAAAACAAAAAAAAATCAGCTTTATTAGCTGTTCTGATGATTTTTATAGTGAAATTTAACTATAGCATTTGATTTTTCATCATGTTCTGCTGTAGGTAAATATAGTAAGTGATCTGTTAGGAGCTGCTTCTCACTACAACATAGAAAGATGCAATGCAGTAGTTGATGATGTTGTAGCTAATGGTGTCCCAGTTTGCTGTGCTATCCAGTGGTAGCTATATATTTCAAATGCAAACTGTTAACAAAGGCATTATGCATTAATTTATTACCCAGAGTGCTGAGGCTCAGGTTCAATTAGGCATTTAAATATGTTGACATTTTTTATTTTTCATTGAAATCTCATCAAATTTATAATTGGAAAACAAAACCACTTTAGGCTGTTTCAAAGTAAGTACTGTTTTCCTTTGAGCCAAATTCACTCTGACTGAAAACCCTGTCGTGTATGGTCAACTCTAGCGGAGGTTGGAGAAACTTTATTTGGACCTGTATTTAGTGTCATAAGTGATCACTTTTTTTACCTGGTGTTTTTTTTAAAACCATACTTCCCTGAAGGGGTGGTTCTGTTGAGCAAGTTACTTATTTTTTCTTGCAGTGGCAGAATAACCACTTTGACAAATTTGTGAACTGTTCTTGTGTGCAGGTATCTGCCACCTTTGCAGCAAGTTTGGTAACTAGTCCTGCCATTGGAGCATACCTGTCTGCTAGCTATGGAGATAACCTTGTCGTACTAGTAGCCACGTTAGTGGCTGTTGTGGACATCTGCTTCATCCTGGTGGCTGTACCAGAATCTCTGCCAGAAAAAATGAGACCTGCTTCATGGGGTGCTTCGATATCTTGGGAACAAGCAGACCCTTTTGCAGTAAGATGCACTTCCATAAGTTAATAAATAATTGATGTTTAGTTAATAATAATAATAATAATAATAATAATAATGCATTTTGTAAGCTTGACAAATCATTAAACTTATGGGTAGACTGACTATTCAGTATACCATACTCTTTGTTCTCTGTTCTTGCACAAAAAGATCTAGCTACATTTAAAAACCAAACTAAATTTTGTGGATTAAATAATTCTTGAAACAATGTTTGGTGTGAAATCCAAAGTGAAAATGCTTTACTTTTCTAACTTTATTTTAGTGTAAAAAAAATGCTGAGTTCTTACACTGCTGCAGACCCCAAAACCTGATATTCTAGGACTTTTTCATATTCATTTTATTGTTTGTACTTTTCTTTGGTTGGTAATATTTCTCCATACTCTTGAATTCCACTTCTGGTTATATGTGATTTCTTTTTAATAGAAAATGGATCTGTAAAGCCTGATTTTATTTTATTTTTTCTTCAGGCGTATGTGGGAAGGTTTGAAACTTAACCCAGTCTTTCTAGTAACCTGTTCAATTATTCACACTTACTCAGCTAATTTATGTTTTGTTTACACCTTGATAAGTGGAAAAAGCAATTGTACTTCATGAGATCCGTCCGACTGAGAACTGGTTGTGAATATTGAGAGTTAACTAATTTGCTTGAAAGACTGCAGCTGAAGAATTTGTTTTCCACGACTTATTTTTTCCTCAAACTGATTCATATTATGGATGAAGAAGTATGAGACGTGTATAAAGAAAAATACATAATCTGAGAAGTGAAAGAGTTGCAAAGAAGCTATATTGTTTGTTAGCATCGTTTAGAACAGATTATTATGCAGATCAATTAGAAGATGTTTTGCATTTCCCCAAATACTGTATGTTGCCATTTTCAGTTAATACCTGTAATTTGGCACTGAACAGCAGATTCAAAAATCAACCAAAGTTTGAAGAAGCATGAGATTCCACAAACCTTATATAACAGGGGTTGTTTCTACCTTAAAAGTTCAGCTTAACTGTATGACTTTGTACAAGTGTTCCAATACTTGTTTTGTTTCTTTGTTTCATAGTCTCTGAAGAAGGTCAGGAAAGATTCTACTGTTCTCCCTATCTGCATCACGGTGTTTCTCTCCTATCTGCCTGAGGCCGGACAGTATTCCAGCTTCTTCCTGTACTTGAGACAGGTAAAAGTTGGTCTCTTCATATCCTACTGAGGATGTTTAAATAACTATTCCCTAAGACCTGTTTCTTGTTGAAGACTTTGCTTAGAAAACTGCTTTCTGGTAAAATACAGCTTTAAAAAAGTAAAAGCAGGGTACTTGGGTTAGCCAAGAACTGACTAACACTTCACTGCTGATGCGTGAGCGCTGCCACAATTTAAGCACGTGTCCGTAAAGTGAAGTTATGAGTCTGTGTTGCTATTCAGTGCAGCAGTTTGTTATGTACTGAGATGGGATCTTGCCAGTTGAAAAGCTATTGTGTCTGTGGGAAGTGGTGGAGAGATTCAGTTTCCAGATACATGACTTCCTGTGTCTCTTTTTTTTTTTTAAGGCAGTCTTTTTTTCCTTGTGTGGCTTTCTTGGCAATCACTCAAGTTAAGGATTATTCTTGAAAGTAGACACTTCCTGTATGGATTTAGGCTATAAGTGGGGATCAGTGTTTTCTTTGAAGTTATCTGTTTGCTAATGATTCTCCTGGATTGAGTTTAGCATTTGTTTTATTCATTTCTGCTTCTCTTCAGATTATAGGTTTTGGATCTGCTAGCATTGCAGCATTTATAGCTGTGGTAGGCATTCTATCTATAATAGCTCAGGTAAGATTTGTTCTCTTTGGTGTTTTATTAAACAGTGCAAACGGAATACTGAGGCAGGCTTGTCTCAAGCTTGTCTGTAAACTTCTTGCATGCTTTAAAATGGCAGCGTATCTTGCATTCAGTAAAGGCTATATTAATGTATAGTTTGTGTAAATGTCTTGCTTTAAATCTGTTTTCCTTAGAAATGCTGGACTTGGGCATCAGAAAATGAAACTGAAATTTGCTAAACTTCAATCAGTAAATTTACTGGAACTCTGACTTTATTAAAATTATGTAGGAAATTGGTTACTTTGTGCAAGGTCTTCTGAAAGGAAAATGCATTTTTTATTTTCAGCAAAAGCCATGTTATTTCAGTTGGCTTATGCTACCATACTTGTGTAGAAACAATGCATCCATTGACATATTCTTCTGTTCAGGGCTACTTAGGCTGGGCATTGAGACTGAGGAGGAGTGAGGTCTTGGAATATTGCTTTCATATCTCTTTAACTGGCAGTAGTGAGCTGGTTTTTGGACAGGTCCTTTATATGCCTTTAAGAAATCACAGTTTTTATGATGTGGTCTTTGGTATGTCTATGTGTTTAGTTTGTTTTACTGCTGTGTTAACAGGAAGAGAAATGGCAGGTTATAATGGGCTGTAACCTAGTTACCACCTTTAGGAAAGAGGGGAGGTCTTGCTGTTTTGATGTAAAGAATGCATTCCCCAGTGTTTACCAGTCTCACCGGTGTTGGCTGTGTCCTTGATTAACACATAAATTGTTATTTTAATCCTTGCTGTCTGGTTTGTTTTGATGCTTTTATGTGCACTCACAATTGCCACCCCTGCAGCCCCCTCACCACTACCAAAACCTTGCCATGCAAACCCAAAACTTCCCCCCCACCCACTCCCCCCACCCCCTGCCCCTTCACCCTTGATGAATCACATATGTGGTTGGGTGACCCTGGCTGCAGGAGAGATGCCCACCAAAGTCACTCTATCACTTCTCAGCTGGACAGGGTTTACAGATCGAGGTAAGGGCAGGGAGAGGTTATTTAGTAATTAATGTCAAGTGCAAAACAGACTCAACGTGGAATAAAAGGCATCTAATTTATTACTCAATCAAAATAGAACAGGATAATGAGAAATAGAACCAAATCTTAAAACATCTCCTCCCACCCCTCTCTTTGTTCCGGTCTCAAGTTTATTCATGATTTCACTACCTCCTCCCCCAAGGTGGCACAGGGGGATGGGGAATGGGGGTTGCAGTGAGTTATCACATGTTGTCTCTGCTGCTCCTTCCTCCTCAGGGGCAGGACTCCTCATGCTCTTGCCCTACTCCAGCGTGAGGTCCCACCCACAGCAGACAGTCCTCCACGATTTTCTCCAGTGTGAGTCCTTCCCATGAGGGCTTCAGTTCTTCATACGCTGCCCCAGTGTGGCTTCCATAGGGTCCACACTTTCAGGACCAGACTGCTCCAGCATGGTCCCCAATGTGGTCAGAAGTCCCTCTAGGAAACCTACTCCAGCGTGGGCCCCTCTCTCCACGGGTTGTAAGTCCTGCCAGGAGCTTGCTTCAGTGTGGGTTTCCCACCAGATTGCAGTCTCCTTCATGTGTCTCCACTGTCTGTGCTGTGGGATCCTCCACAGGCTGCAGGTGAGATCTCTACTCCCCATCATCTTCCAGGGAGACAACCTGCTCCACCATGGTCTTCTCCATGGGCTGCAGGGGAACCTCTGCTTCGGTGCCTGGAGAGCCTCCCCATGTCCCCCCTCCGCTGGCCTTACATCTTCTCACTCCTTTCTCTGGTGGCAAAAAGCTACTGCTTGCGGGGTTTTTTCTTTTTTCTTAAATATATGATCCCAGAGGTGCTACCACCATTGCTGATTGGCTCAGTGTTGGTCCACAGCAGGTCCATACTTGAGCCGGCTGGTATTGGCTCTGTCAGACCTAGGGGAAGCTTCTGCCAGCTTCTTGCAGAAGCCACCTCTGCAGCTCCCCAAACCTTGTCCTGCAAACACAAAACACAATACCAGCATTTACTGTAGAACTTTCTAGTCTGTAATGAAACAGAATTGTAGAGGTGCAAACGAAACCCTGTTTGTCTTAGAAACAGACACTGAGATAGAATGTCCATAGAAAACACAATACATATGTTTCTCCATGGCCTGGAATAGAAACTCTTTATTAGGTAAGTATGTCTGCACAGGAAAAGTTGCTATGACCAGTCTGCATTTTGGACTTAATGCAGGGGAAGTAAGAATATGAGTAGTGTGAAGTTCCTCAGCAGTTGAAAGGTCTTCTGAACTGTTTTGTGTAGGAGAAATTACTGTAACAATCTTGCTTTTAAAAATAACTTTTGGGTTAACCAATTTCTCTTGCAGACTGTGTTTCTCAGTATCTTGATGAAATCAATAGGGAACAAAAATACAGTTCTCCTTGGCCTTGGCTTTCAAATCCTTCAGTTGGCTTGGTATGGTTTTGGATCTCAGTCTTGGTAAGCACACATTTTCATAGGTACGTACCTGTTAAGGAACTGAAAATGCTTTTTAAGAAGTTCTACCATTTAGTTATGTTGTCATGCCCATTTACATGTTCTATAAATTAATCATTCTTGTTTGCATTACACTACCGATGTTTAGTCTGTATTTTGTACATGTAGGGGTGTTAGAATTTTCCAGTTATACAGTGTAAGTTGCAGACAAACAGCCCTTTTGAGAAAGAAATTTTTGCACCGTTTTGGTCCACTGAGTTTTGTGTCTGCAGGTGTGGTTAAAACTTTTTCTTAAACTCACAAGGTTATAAGTATTGAGCTCCCTAGTAATTTTTCTAGATCCATTCTCATCAATTACTGGACCCCTACTTTTTTCTAATGTGTCATTCTAAACAGAACTACTTTTTTGGGAGAAACTCTGTAAGTAAAGTGAACCAGAACTGTAAGCTGGATCATAATTTTCTTCGCAGACTTTATTGTGCAGGCAGTGATGAATGGCTGTTCTTAATCAGAGCGCTTCCTAGTGAGTTATATGTGTTAAAGAACTGCCTCATTGGGCCACCCTGTGAAATTGTTCCTTTGTGTAGCCTTTGGAAAGGGAAAGCCTGTGCATCACTTCACTCCCACTCCCTTCTTTTCCTCTACTGTAGTAGGTAGCGTAGAATCAAATGTGCTGTTTCAGCAAGCTCGGTAGTTTTTGCAAGGGATGCAGGAAGAAGGTCCTGACCAGATAATTTCCAGTCTTTAGGTGTTTTAATAAGTGAACCTTTGAAAGGGCATTAAGCCTTTAAATAATGGTAGCCTTATGACCCCTTTTTGGGGGGTCGGGAGTAATTACATGGGCAGTTGCATTTTAAATTCATGTTTTGCATTTAACGCAGGATGATGTGGGCAGCAGGAGCTGTAGCAGCAATGTCAAGCATTACGTTCCCAGCTATCAGTGCTCTGGTTTCACAAAATGCAGAGCCTGATCAACAAGGTGAGTATTGAAATAATTTCTGTTTCAGCATCAGGCTCTGTTCTTGGATGACTCTTCTGTCTAGAAAGCAGAATTCTTATCTAGGTGTGATTTTCAAATGTGGTGATGTATAATGGGTTTCTCTGGTAGCTGTGGAAATCTCCTAAACTTAGACAGAGCGGAAGGAGGTGCACAAATTTATCAGATTTGCATTGCAGAATACGTGGTTTCTATCTGACCAGCTACTTCTCTTCAAGCTTCCTGTAAAAGCACTACAGCAGCAACAGAAGTAGTAACGTTCATGTTTTTCCTTCCTTTTTTTTTTTTTAATGAAAAGTAACACTCTGTAAGTAGAATAGTGAGGATTAATGTAACAATACCATCATTTTTTAATAGAAGCTGAAAGCACATTTCTCCAGATTAAAATAAGCCTACACAAGAAGCTGTATTCTCTGTGGAACAGTTGGCCATATTTGCTATAATACATCAGATTTTCAAAGAACAGAAAAGGAAGCTTAACTAAGTAGTTGATCTGAGAAGATGGAAAAAATTCAATGGATTTGATGTGAAGGGTAATGAGCAATCAGAAATAACTCTTCATTTAGGATGAAGTGAGTGAAGGAGTCATTACAAACTGCAGCTTTGGCATGTGATAACTGAATTTAGTGTTCTCTTTAAAATAATCCTTTACACATGAATCATGACTCTTGCTTTAACAGTGTAAATCTTGAAGTTAGATAATGGGAGGTACAAAGGGGGTGCAGGTCTAGAAGGCAGATTCCTATGGAGTCTGAAAGGTGTCAAAGACAGTAGATTGCATGAATGACTTTATCATTCCCCTCTCCCCTATTTTTGTTTCTAATAGTGACATTTAAAAGAATTCATTTTAAAAGAAATGTTTTCTGATTATTTTATGAAATGAAAACTTGACAGAAGTCACTGATTAATTTTACATGGAGGAAACAACTGCTAATAGCTGAGGCATACAGTAATTTCTGGAGTGAAGTTTTGCCACCTAGTGGCATGAAGATTTTAAGCCTGTGTGTGTCAGCCTGTGTGTACGGAGAAAAAACTTGGACAACTTTCATTTTGGCATGCTTTCTTTTTCTTCCATTTTACAAGTTACTGCCTTAAGGAAGGGAATGTACAGACTACTAATACTGTAAAAATAGTGTTCTGTAGGATTTTAATCTACAAGGTCATAAAACCCCTTTTGTCAGAGTTACTTAATGAAGTTGAAGCAGAAATATATGCTCATGGAACTCCTGATTAATTAAGCTTTTAAAATCTAATGTAAAACTGCAGCCAATCTAGTGTTGAGAATTTACTGCAGTACTGCTGACTTTGCTGCCCCAAATAAGTTACTTGTTACCTAATAAATAAACCATGGGTTTAGACTGGTGAAGGGAAGAAATCAGTTAAAATTAGAGCATGTTTTGCCAGTAACAACCTTTAACATATAGAGACATTACTCAGAATTTCCCTTGAAAGTAAACTGAATGGTACCATACTTAACCTCTGCTTTCTTTGTTGAAGGCTTTGGGTGACAGTGCAAGAACTCTTAACACAGAAATTTAGACATTCACATAAATGTATTCGTTGGCATTCAAAGCTCTTACTGCTTCCAGTGGCGTGCAAGTCCAGTGTCAGAACTGTGGTCGTGCAGAGGATTATTTTAAACCAGTTATCTTCATTACATTTCTTAAGATCCTACTATGTAGACAAAAAAAGAGATGTGCTACTTTAGAACAGCCATTATAATACGCTTGGAGCCAGCAGCTCTGAATGTTTCATTCTTTAGTTAAAAGTAAAACAAATAAATCCTACTTTTTTTCCCCTCCTCTTCATTAGGTGTTGTCCAAGGAATAATAACTGGAATACGAGGGCTGTGCAATGGCCTGGGACCAGCACTGTATGGCTTTATTTTCTTTCTCTTTCATGTGGAGCTCAATGAATTGCCACCTGATCAGACTTCTGAAAAAAAACCAATGGAAGTTCCCAACAGTGAGGCAAGTTTAAAATCTGATGTGAAGCTTGCAGTGTAGAACTTGTAAATAGCTGTAATTTTTGGTTGGTTTAAAATCTTGATATCTAATTTTTGAAGTACTTATGTGTCACATGTCAGCTTTATGGAAAGTCGTATTTTAAATTTGATAGTAAATACTTAGTAGTAGCTTTGATTTCAGTTTTATAATGGAACAAGTTAAGTTCTTTTGATGTAAATTTACTGAAAACACAGCTGTAATCCTGAATCATTTCAGAATGTGAAATTTTGACAACGGGAAGGTCATTTTTGGTAACTCAGTAAATTATAACAAGTTTTATTTTTGAACCTCACAGCAATAGGTTAATTATTCATTTGTGCTGTAATTCAGTATACAGCTGAGGCAACTTTTATTTTTTCCCCAGTGGCAGCAGCAATGCTGTTCATAACTTTTCCTTACCTGCATGAAACTTGGTGGGGAGGGGAGAAGTCAGTCCTATACAACATTACTTTGGAGCTCCCTTCAGTCTTTTCTTGTATCCTTCACCTCCTTGCTTCAGGTCTGCATTTTGTCTCCTTCATTCTTTCCTGCTTGGTTACCAGAATATGGAGAGTCTTATGGACCTTTTTTTCTCTTTAGCTTGATGGCTCTGACCTCTTCAGCTACAATTTAACTGCTTTTTCAAAATACTAAAAATGGATTATTCAGAGAGCTGATGATATCTTAGCTTGTCCTTAAGCAGATTAAGAAAGACAAAGGATTAGCTAAATATGTAAATAACTGCTGGCTAGTACTGTGGAAACAACTATTCATTGTTCATCTCCCAGTCCATGCATCTTTCAGAGTATTAACTTTAACCAGTGTTTGAACATGTTGCACTCTGCTCTAATTTTTTCCAAGCAGACTGTAGAGGTAAAGAAGGCAAAGGGTTGAAAGTAAAGAAGGCAAAGGCACTCTTGTATACAAAGAGGAAACAGTAGTAAGATATGAGAAAACCTTTTGGGTTTAAAGATCTTTGTCATGCTTTCACTAGCTAAAATTTTGATTATGAACTCTTGGGGGCTTTTTTTGCTGGAGTATTTTTTGGGTTTTTTTTAAGCATTGAAGCACATAAGCTATTCCTGGGGGCAGGGAGGGTGTTGGTTTTTTGACCTTGTACACACGTTTGTGTTACAAGTAATGTCAGTATGTTCTGTTACTTAAAGAATATCCATGTCCTGGTTTTATTGTTGAAGTGGCCCAGATGTATTACAGTGGAGCAACTGGCTGTTGCAGTAAGTTATAAATGAGTCAAAACTTAGGTAGTGGGGTTTTCTGAAGCCAGTGGTAGAGGAAACTCCTGTGCTGAAGCCTCATGTATGAGCTCCATTACAAAGAAAGAAAATCATTGCTTTATAAGCTGTAAGTGTAAATTAAACTTGTTTCAGATGTGCTTGTTTTCTTGAAAACCTACTCAATAAATAAGTAGGCATTTCTTTAGTTAGCAGTATAGCAAAATCAGTATTTGTAAAAATTAGATTGCTTTTTACTCTGTGTTCAATGGGACAGCTTTTATGTATGCAGTCATAAACTTCATTAAATACCTGTAATTATATCTTCCCATGTTAATAGCTACCAGGCACCTAACATGAGAAATTATCATTCAGGAAAATAATAAGACAGGTTTTTTTTCAATGAATTCTTATGTTCAAAGCTAATATAGCAGTGGGAAAAATACTCCACAATTTAGATGTTATATAGCTTTTTAAACTGATCTAAGTAAAATGGGTGGAAATGAAAAACAGAGAATGCACCAAGATTAGACAAGGAAGTTTAAAAATATATAGAAGCCTGGTTTACAGTGATTTTACTAGTACCTTGGATTTTCAAGGGCCAAATGCAAGCTACCCGTCTCTTGATTTTTTTCAGTGTTTTAAATTGATAACTAGGAGTTGTTTTACAGAGAAATGTAGTTCGAAAAAAGGTTTTCTTGATTTTATTAAATGCTAATAAATGTTCATTAAGAAGCATTTTAATAACAAGCTTAAACATTCAAGTACCATGTTCTAAAAAGTTGCTGGATGTCTGTGGAACTGCAGTTAACTGATAGAACTTGCTTTAGTCTGAGACAAGCACTGTTAGTTGTTAGGGTTTTTTTGAAGCTTAAGCTTGCATTCTCCCCCTGCTTGTCAAATGGAGTGGGTCTACAGGAACTCAGCTGAGAATGCACTCCTACTGTGCTGAATGTTGATCAAACCCAGTGTGCTGCTGAGGTGAATTAAAACCAGTTCTTTCTCCTTTGTTTCCATTACTGTAATACAGCTGTTACTGCTACCACAGCAAGTAGATTTTTAAGTTGCTATCAGAAATCGTTTGTTTATGTAGTTATTGTTAAAATTCTGAATATAAAGAAAAAAAAATATTTTTAAAAAAAAACCCTTCAAGTTTAACTTTACCACTGTGAGCTGATTATTGTGGTCATTTAGTATTGTATCTTTCAGGTATAAAGTATTCTGTGTTCACTGATAGAGTGCTAAACAGCTTTTTAGATACAAGGTTTTGTAAACCTTGATGTTCCCACAGTGAAAGTCTAGATGCAAATTTCAGTTATTCAATATACAGAGTAAAAGAAGGAGAACACATCCTCTGAGTGGTTAGTTCTGGTCTTTTTTTAAAGAGCTCAAAGGCAATTCACAAAAAGAACAGAGCTAAGTGTTAATTTCTATTACTCTAGAGGGCTTAAAAATGGGATTTTATTGAATATCACTATTTTGTTTTCCTTGTGGAAGTGGGAGACTTGCAATATTACAACAGGTCACATTTGTGATTCTCTTCCGTAAAGAAAAGGTGCGATGTGCCTGTTCAAGAGAGATTGTGTCTACTCTGTAGATCATAAATAACAGAAATTAAGCATTTCTCTCTTAATTCCCATTTAAGTAACTGTTTTCAAAATTGGACAGCCTGAAGAGCAGGATAGGACTGCATCACTATAATTATCCACGGTGAGCCCCTGCAGCAAGCCGTGCAGTCGTAGGCTGCATTTGGGGAGTAATAATAACGCCAGTGCAGTAAGCTCAGACAGCTTTTCAAATCTTCTTACTCCCTTCAGGGAAACTGCAGCAGTGTACCATTCAAAAGCTGCTGAGATAAACCAGATGTTACATTACAAATGATTATATTAATTTATGGGAGTTCATGACGTTCTTCAAGTACCTGTGGACTTAGCACCACTTAAAGATTTAAGTAATGCTGTTCATATGTGTTCTGTTAATATAAATTTAGAGACCAGCAGCTGAAATATGGGGTCTCTCTAGCAAGAATTGAAGCAACTGAAATACCCTGTTCCTGTATGTTTAACTTCAGCTGCTTTCCCACTTCATATTAGAATTTCCTCCATTTCATTTGGTAGGAAAAAAGTACTTTGGATTGACAATGTACTTGTCAATCCTTCTGATTTTTATTTGGTTTTAGTTGGCAAAAGCACAGGAAAGTTGTTTGTTAAGAAAAAAAAGGGTGTGTGTGAATTGCTGACACTTTGTTTTGGTAGAGTTTTGTCACCAAACTCACTGTTTTAAATTTAGTTTTATAACCTCTCTAGTGCGTGTTTTTAATTGTGTTTATGAAATGTGGATAAGTTATATTTTTGTGTTTCTAAGCAGTGTATTTTAAAAATGAAAGGATAACTCCAAATGTAAAGTTACCATAAATGCCAGCAAGCTGTCACTGCAGTGAGCATGCTATGTACTGCATAGCTTGCTGCTACTTTCCTCACTCCCGTATCAGTTTTTGGGGGTGTTTGTTTATTTGACTCACATGATTCATGTCAGCCATGGAAGCAAGTGAAGAAAGTGAAGCTGTTAAAGATTTATTGAACATTTGTACTTCTGGATGTTGAAACTGTATCCTATTAATCTTCAGAGGGCTCTTGCTGACTTAACAGGCATGTTGCCTAAAGAAAAAAGAAATTACAGAGAAGCATCAGTTGTCATCTGTTTCACCTTCTAGGTAGTCCTGTTGGCAACTGATAGCTTTGTGCACGTTTCTGTTTTTCAGTTCTGTTCTACAGATTAGATTAGGAATCCTTAGGGATCGTAGATGCAAAAAAATTGATGTTGTGATGCACACATGACCTTATTTGCCTAAACTTTATAGTCACTGTAAATATGTGTCTTGCTGTCTCCTGCCTTAACACTATATGTAGTTCTTAAATGCAGAATCAGTGTCTGAAGCTTCATGAATTCTTTGCTGTGCTTGTTTCCGTGCAGAGAGCAATCATTCCTGGTCCACCCTTCCTGGTTGGAGCGTGCATTGTTCTGCTGGCTTTTCTAGTTGCCTTGTTTATTCCTGAGCACAGCAAAGCCAGCAGTACTAGAAAACATGGCAGTGCTATCAGCAGTACTCTGAGCGACAACCAAGACCGGAGTAGCGAAGAGGATATTGAACCACTGCTGCAAGATAGCAGCGTGTGAAGGCTGACTGCCGGCGAGACGGGTGGGACGTAGTCGCACACTGAACTGCAGCTCTGGAAGCGTGGCAGGGTGTGCAGAGTGTCTGGCCTCTGAAAGGAGGGCAGCTGCGTGCGAGGGGAGTTCACATGCTCTGTGGTACTTGGGGTTGATGGCATGGGTGCAGAAAGGTTTGTTTAGTATGGCAGGTCACAACTAGGTCTGATTCGACCCAACGCTGGACTGCAGATGCGATGTCAAATCCTGGTATTAGGTAGAAACCCAAATATATGGACATAATGGAATTTTTTTTAAAGTATGAATGTTTGATCCCGAAGTTGTATGCAAAATAATGAGGTTGGCGGCCAAACAGTTTCTGCCACCACAGTTAGAAGTTGTTTTGCTTTTCTTATGCCTTTTGTCTGCATGTATGCCACATGTAGTCCTCATGATATGAGAGGGAGTGATCTACATAGTTCTCACAGCTGAAATAGTGGTTATCTATAAAAGGAATTAAATTTCATGAAGGCACATGCTCAAATATTATTTAGTGACGAGAAGTCCAGTAGCTGGCAGAAAGGATTAATGAAAACTGGGATGACTTCTGAGGCTGTACGGTCACACGTGACAGTCGTTACCCTTAAATGAAGGTCATATTGAAGTCTTAGACCCTCATTCCAGAACAGTCAGTTTTGAGCCGTTAAAGCAAATCCAGATGGCACCTGAGAGCTCTGGTCACATGAACGTTTTACTGATTAAAAAATAGAATTTTAATTACAAAATGAACAGGATCAGAAATATGGACACTCCTGACTTCTGAGGCAGGAAAAACTGTAGGTGCTGGAGTAGTTTACATCAAGAAGTATGTGTATTTATTGCATTTTGTCACTTTATATGCCATATGAAATAATCTTACCTATTAATTCTTTTCACCCCTGCCTTAACTACTACTTAGTGTTCAGTTATTAATCATATTTAGCCTTCATGTCACTGTCTTACCTGCTGAATCTCATGGATATACTCATATCAAATTTCCTTTCTAAAAGATGCTTTAAAGGCGTTATGGTACAAATATGCTAATTTTTAGAGACATTTTATGAAAAATATCAGATTTATATGTATTTTACTGCAGTGTAAATGGACCATTAAACCCAACTTTAATAAAGTACTCCTATGAATGTTTTATATGTATGCAATATATGTAGATATTTGTAAGGAGTTTTAATTTTTCCAGATGGGGTACTGTGTAAATCATGTATTTATAAATGTAATGAGGACAATGACAGATATACAGTTTTTTAAAAAGATTGTGTATTGACTGAACAAATTTTAAAAACATATATTTTGAAACTTGTTCCACATTGAGCAGAGATAACAAACCTTTTGTACTATGCAGTTTGGTTTTTAAGTTAATAAGCTTCCTAATGCATAATAAATCTACATCTTAAGCTTTCTAGGTTTCATGTGTAAGTGTGTGTTTTTCCGAGTTCACCAGTGTGCCATCCCTGCCTCCGAACAGAAGTTGTTTAATCCCAGTACTGGCTTAGAGTACCTGAATTTCTGTTGTACTGTCATGTTGTGTCATGTCATCAAGCATGGTGACAAGCATGCTTTGCTCAGGAGTCCATTTGGTGTCTGACATGGTGTCCATCAGGGTAGAAAAGGGGGGGAAGAGTGGAAGTGAGACAGTTTATTAAACAAAAAAGCAGCAGCAGCATAGCTTATCTGAACACTGCTACAGAATTAACATATTAAGATGCTTTTTCTGATGAAGTTTAAGTGTTTGTGTTGCCTGACCAACCTCATCTCCTTCTATTATCAGGTAACCCACCTGGTAGATAGATAAGGGAAAGGCTGCTGAGGCAGTCTGCCTTGTCTTCAGCAAAGCTTTTGACAGTCTCCCATGGTATTCTCCTGGAGAAGCTGGTAGCCCAAGACTTAGACAGGTACACTCTTCACTGAGCTAAAAACTTGCTGGATGGCCAGGCCCAGAGAGTGAATGGAGTTAAATCCAACGAGTGGCCAGTCACAAGTGGTGTTCCCCAGGGGTTGGTACTGGGGCCCATCCTCTTTAATATCTTTACTGATGGTTTGGATGAGGAATTGAGTTCACCCTCACTAAGTCTGCAGACAATACCAAGTCGAGGACAAGTGTTGATCTGTCAGAAGGTATGAAGGCCCTCCGGATGGACCCGATGATCTCTCGAGGTCCCTTCCAACCCCTACCATTCTGTGATTCTGTGACCTGGACAAGTTGAATCAATGGGCAGGGGCCAACGGGATGAAGTTCAACATGGCCAAGGGCCAGGCCCTGCGCTTTGGTCATTACAACCCCAGGCAATGCTACAGGCTTGGGGCAGGGCAGCTGGAAAGCTGGGGAGGAAAAGGATCTGGGGGTGTTGGTAGACACTCACCTGAACATGAGCCAGCTGTGTGCCCAGGTGGCCAAGAAGGCCAATGACATCCTGGCTTGTATCAGGAATAGCATTGCCAGCAGGACCAGGGAGGTGACCATCCATCCCCCTGTCCTCAGCTCTGCTTAGGCTGCCTCTTGAATACTGTGTTCAGTTTTGGGTCTCTCACTGCAAGAAGGACATCGAGGCCCTGGAGCGTGTCCAGAGAAGGGCAATGAAGCTGGTGAGGGGTCTGGAACATAGGGCTCACCAGGAGCAGCTGAGAGAACTGGGACTGTTTACTCTGGAGAAGAGGAGGCTCAGGGGGGACCTTATTGGTCTCTACAACTACCTGAAGGGAAGTTGTGGTGAGTTGAGGTCAGCCTCTTCTTGCAGATATGTAGTGATAGGACAAGAGGGAATGGCCTCAGGTTGCGCCAGGGGAGCTTTAGGATAGAAATTAGGGGAAATTTCTTTTCAGAAAGAGTGGTTAGGCTTTGGAATGGGCTGCCCAGGGAGATGGTGGAGTCACTGTCCCTCAGGATGTTCAAGGAAAGGTTGAATATCGGTGGTATGGAGACTGTTGGACTAGATGATCTTTGAGGTCTTTTCCAACCTTAATGATCTCTGATTCTGTGTTGTGTGGGTTGTTTTGGTTTTGTTGGTTTATGTTTGGGATTTTTGGTTGTGTGTATGGTTTGTTTTTTGTTTTTCCCCTTTGCATTACTTCATACTCAAGCCTGTATTTTTATGCTGGATATTTTCTCTTTTGCTGCAGGCCAGACTGCAGTCATACAGGTTTTGTACGATCCCCATGAAGAATGTCCTAAAATTGATATGGAATTTAAGAGATTAGACAGTATGTTAGTCTTAAAAGTAGATGTAAAACTTATTACTGCTAATAGTATTCCAGCAATGGATCAAATGTGAATTTTTAAAGTAGAACCTTAGAGTCACACAATGGTTGGGTTTTAATGGGACCTTTAAGTATCATGGTCAGGGACACCCTTCACTAGACCAGGTTGCCCACAGCTGCATCCAGCCTGGCCTTGAACACTGCCAGGGAGGGAGCAGCCACAGCTTCTGCGGGCAAGCTTCTCTGGGCAGCCTGTGGCAGGGCCTCACTGCCCTCACAGGGAAGGATTTCTTCCTAATAGCTGATCTAAATCTTGCCTCCTTCAGTTTAAAGCATTACCCATTTTGCTGTCAGCGTGTGCCCTTGTAAACAGTCCCTCTCCATCTTTGCTGTAGGCCACCTTCAGGTACTAGAAGGCTGCAATAAGGTCTTCCCAGAGCTTTCTCCAGGCTGAACAACCCGTCTTTCAGCTTGTCATCAGAGGAGAGGTGCTCCATCCCTCAGATCATCTTTGTGACCCTCCTCTGGACTTGCTCCAACAGATCAATGTCCTTCTTACCTTGGACATCTCTGAGCTGGATGCAAAAAAGTACTTTGAATATGCACCCATACAGTATGTTAATAAGCTACATACACATACTGCTGTACTAAAACACTACATTATAGAAAATAAATGAAAAGTGACATACAGCTCAAGTGAACAATCTAAAGATATTAGTGGTACAGAGTATAATTTCGCTCTTGCTACAAAACTAGTAAGTGGTACTGAGGAATATGCTTTATTATTTTTGAGTCTTGGTTTAACACTTGCAGTACAGGGATTTGAAGATCTGGTTCTAAGTCCACTTTGTTTTGGTGTTTGGTTTTAATGTCTGTCATTGCTGAAAAAGACACCTCACAACGATACGTAGATCCAAATGAGAGAAGTGCACTGCTGGCTATGCGTACTAAATGGTGAGACTCGTGTTTCAGTCTTTCAATCCCACCTGAAAAGGTGTTTGTTAAAACTCAACTAGTAAGTTTCCATCTTCCCTGATGTCAGTCAGTTGCAAGAAGTCTCTGGAAAGTCTTGAATTTCTGTGTGGTTTGGTGGTTGTGGTTTGTTTTTTTTTTTTTTTTTTAATCAAATGTATTGAATCCCCACCAAAACTCTTCATTGAGAAGATTTTTAAATGGGTTAGGAAACTGTTTCTGAGTGTACAGGTATGAGAGTTTTTATAGGTGACACCTTTGCACTGCTTTTTCACAATAAAATCACATGATGATGGAAACGTTTCCCAACTTCGGATTTCAAAATGCTCTCTCCTTACAATGAGTTCTTTAAAAAGCAGTTATTTTCTGACTCATTGTTAAAACATCACCTTTACCTTGAAGAGACAGATTAAATGTTTTTATTTTTTTAAAATACTGGCCATAGTACTGACAGACCCTTTTCATCACAGGAAAGCAGATTTAGAACACTTACTTGTCTTTCTGTGAAAGAAAAATGTGTACTCATCTTTAAGTTTGACAACTCCTTTAAGCACTTTGTCACGAATCAGTGAACCTCTGTGATACAAAAGACTTTCATGGTCACTCCCCATCTCTTTCAAAAGTGCTGTAGATTCTGGTATTGAAAGGTCTTGTTTTTGTAAAATTAACCACATTGATGACAACCTGTAGCACTTTGAACCCTTTTGGCTTCAATTTCTTTGCTGCATGAGCTTGTCCACGAGTGATCCACTGAATGAATTTTGCTATCGCTGTGACCTTACCCTGGGACCCTTTCTTTGATTCCAGTCAAAGCAGTCACTCCATCAGTGGTTGTAGTTGCACAGTGTTTCCATAAAACACTGTTTTAATTGAGGAATTTACAGTTAAGAGTATGTCTTCCCCAGTAGTTATTCACACACACACACACACACACACACTCTCACAAAACTTATTATTTATGTATTTCATAATTAAAAAAAAAAAAGCAAATAACACAAGCTGAGACATGTCAGGAACAGTTGTACTTTCCTCCAGTTGCACAGGTAACCTCCCACACACCGTAACTTGCTCTGGTACATGTTTCTTTAATTCTTTAGCCTTGTTTTCTAGGAAATTTTGTGAAGTACTAGACTGAGCATCACTTGACTGAAACACAGCTGAAAAAACTTATAAAAGGTTTCTCCTCATGTCCTGGATTGTTAAGTTTTCTAATGCCCCGTTAATCCTGATGGCGTCATAGTATTATTAGGTAACATCTAAAGGCACAATATAAGTTCAAACTGAGGTTCATTGTTGGTGATAATGGATGTAAATTCATATTCTAAATAGTTGTCTTGATAATTTTGACTTTTTTTTTTTTTTTGCAGGGGGGTGGGTGTCAACTTTGTCCAATCCGATTCCATTGTCATTGATATTACCATGGAATGTGGTGGACGAGGGGCTTGTGCTCATCAGAAGTGTCAGCTCTGCAGCTTGGTTGTTTGTGCTTGTGTTAGTATTACCTTCAATCTGCAGGGCTCTTTTCAGGAATCTTTCTAAGCCTCTTGGTCATTTTGCGAGGGTTAGTTTAGTTGTTACTAAATAATACCATCCATAAATCTACTCAGCTGCAACATGTAGCAATGCACTGAAAATGAACAAATGAGGGAGGGTGCTGCTGTCAAGTCCCATTTAGGTTGTGAAGTTCCCACTCTTCCCCAGTGATACCTCACATAGTCTGTGATACGAGACCATCTGACGCACGGGCCAAACGCGGGTGCCAATGTCAAGACATATTCAATATTAGTAAAGCTGGGTTTCTTTTGTTTTGAATAACAAACACAAGTTCTAATATTTTCTTGCTGCACCCAATAGATTGGCTTGCACACCCCTGACATGTTTACCTCCCCCTGGTTTGGAGTGAATCAGAGCATGTGTTATTAAGAGTGTGCAATACGTGCCTCACTTCCACAGGGAGGTAATGGGTGTGCTTATTTAGGGCTGCTGGTGGTCTTTTTGCACTGAACTGTGCTTTATTGATCCAGAGAAACAAAATTATTGTTCTCCTGCAATGTATTTTTCTCTTTTTTTTGGTGGGGGGTAGGAGGAGAAATCAAACATAGTCTCATCCCCAATAAACTGGGGAAGGTGAGGAGCAAAGGGAGTTGAAAGACCTGGAAAATGATGCTTGGGCTGCTTGTTTCCTTTTCCTCTGTGCAGAGATTTTGTGCTGCTGCCTACATACATTTGTCACAAAAATACTATACTACTGTACTTTGATTACAACATACTGGGAGATTATAATAAAACCTTGATCTATGATTTAGAGTAAGTGAATGTGTTAACGAATCTGTTATATATACTGGCAACAGAATGTCATTTAACAAGAAGAAAAATTAGTTTAAAATAAAATCTCCTACTCAGACTTTTCTGTTGATGCGGTCCAAAAGCCTTCACCCAAAGGATATTCCAAGCTTAATTAGCTAAGTTCATAGAATTCCCAGTCAATATGAAAATGTTCGGGAACCAGGACAAGCTGAGTAGCCTATTTTTATATGCTTAAGGTAAATAAGCATAATTTCTAGTCCTCCATTTATTTGCATGCTGTCTCATTTGCTGTGTTTCAGGAGCTTAGTGGTAAGGAGATCTAAGAGTAAAGGTAAGCACTTGAATCCCATGTAATTAAAGAAATATATCAAAACATGAATTTTTTTTTGAGACAATTTCTCTTGAATTAGTGTCACAGAAAAGAAGGAACAATTTGCCTTCCCCCTTACCTCAAAAGAACAGTCCTGGTCCATTCTCTAAGAACACTTTCCAATAGCAGAATGCAAGATGTTAGGCAAGGTTCAAGATACACTCCCAAGCTTAGCATTGCTCCTGCCTGGCCTTTGCAGCCTGCCTGTTTTCTGTTGGTACAAAGGTATTTTTATCTTATGTATTGCATTATTTTGGGTTTGTGTGGCAAGATTTTGATAGTGGGGGTGGGACTGCAGGGGTGGCTTCTGCAAGAAGCTGCCAGAAGTTTTCCCTTGGTCCAACAGAGCCGGTGTCAGCCGGCTCAAGGAAGCACCTGCTGCTGACCAATGCTGAGCCCACCAGTGACAATGGTAATGCCTCTGGGATAACATACTGAAGAAGGAAAAATAAGTCCTCAAGTGTCCAATTTTTGCCACCAGAGAAGGGAGTGAGAAGATGTATGAAACTGTGCAGACACCAAGGTCAGTGAAGAAGTGGGGGGATGAGGTGCTCCAGGCACCGGAGGAGAGATTCCCCTGCAGCCCATGGAGAAGACCATGGTGGAACATGTTGTCCCCCTGCAGCCCATGGAAGATGATGGGGAGCAAAGATCCCACCTGCAGTCTGTTGAGGACCCCACTGTGCAAGTGGAGACGTGACCCGGTGGGAAACCTGCACTGGACCAAGCTCCTGGCAGGACCTGCAGCCTGTGGAGAGAGGGGCCCATGCTGGAGTAGGTTTCTTGGGGGAACTTGTGACCCCATGGGGGACCATGCTGGAGCAGTCTGGGCCTGAAGGTCTGCACCCCATGGAAGGCACCCATGCTGGGGCAGTTTTTAAAGAACTGCAACCCACAGGAAATGCCTATGGAGAAATTTTTCCTAAAGGAGAAATTGGTAGAGGACTGTCTCCATGCTGGAGCAGGGACAGAGTCTGCCCCCTGAGGGGGAAGGAGTGGCAGGGACGTGTGCTGAACTGACTGCAGTCCCCATTCCCCGTGTCCCCAGTATGGGGAGGAAGGGAGAGAAATCATGAATAAATTTGAGCCCTGGAAGAAGGAAGGGGTGGGGAGGAAGTGTTTTAAGATTTGGTTTTATTTCTTATTATCCTACTCCATTTTGATTGGGTAATAAATTAAATGCCTTTTATTCCATGTCAGCTCTACACTGCGCTGGTGCAGCCTCACCTTAAGTACTGTGTCCAGTTTTGGGCACCACAGGACAAGAGGGACATGAAAATATTGGAGAGTGTTCAGAGGAGGGCAATGGGGACAGTGAAGGGTCTGGAGGGGAAGTCTTATGAGGAGAGGCTGAAGTCCCTTGGTTTGTTCAGCCTGGAGAAGAGGCTGAGGGGAGACCTCATCACGGTCTGTGTCTTCCTGATGAGGGGGAGCAAAGGGGCAGGTGCCGATCTCTTTGGGGACCAATGATAAAACCAAGGGAACAGCATGAAGTTGTGACAGGGAAGGTTTAGATTGGATATTAAGAAGAGGTTCTTTACTGAGAGAGTGCTTGGACACTGGAACAGGCTCCCCAGGGAAGTGGTCACAGCCCCAAGCTTGGCTGAGTTCAAGAAGCATCTGGACAATGTGCTCAGTCCCATGCTCTGACTTGCTTGGCCCTGTGTGGAGCCAGGAGTTGGACTTGATGATCCTTATGGGTCCCTTCCAACTCAGGATATTCTGTGATTCTTTGATTCTAGGAGTCTGTTTTGCCCATAATGGTAATTGCTGAATGATGTCTCCCTGTCCCTATCTCAACCTGCAAGCCTTTCATTATATATTTTCTATCCTGCCCAGCTGAGGAGGGGAGTGATAGAGTGACTTTTGTGGGCATCTGGCCACCAGCCAGAGTCAAACCACCACGTGGATGTACAGTGGCAGTGTCTTAAGTGTTCAGTTTCTTCCTTAGTTTGAAAGCAATTGCTGGGTCACTTCCTGGAGCCCTGAGCAGTAATGGGCAATGTAAATGCAATCAACTGAGGTGCTAACAATTCTGAAGTCAGAATATATTTTTATAACTCTTCATATTTTTGGCAGGAAACAATGCTCATGTCTGATCGCATGTGTGAATAAGAATATAGGCTTATGGATTTCAGAAACATGCTTGTGTCTGAAATGTCCCTTAATTGCTGCCTTATATATCCTTTAATGCTGAGGTATAAATATAATTGTGTAAGAAACAGACTGTAAAGGAAACTGCTGCTAGCTCTGCTCCATATGAAGGAAGTGGAAAATCCACTCAGAAGGACCTTATTTAATCATGATACAGGAAAAACTGACAGTGAACAACAGGGAAGCAACATCAAGCCATGTCAAATGACTTTTCTACACATGTGGAAAGTGTTAGTGTTCTTGAAAACTTTTCTGTGATTGTATTTTTTCCTCCAGAAAATCAGTCTTGCAGGCAGGTTTTTGTCTTATAGTCACCTGTTTTCTTTCTCTTCTCCCCCTTGCAGATTTGATAAAGTGTATTTTTAAGCATATTTTTGTACTTTGCAACAAAATACTGCAGCCTTTTCTGAAAGTGATCACTTCTCTTTAGTTAGAGATTCCTCATCATACATGGAGGTATCTGTTGTATGCTATGCAGATGCTACTGTTGACAACCTGATCCCTTTCTCAGAGTGGTGATTCAAACATTGCTGTGAAAAATAGTGAAGAAAAAGGTTTTTTCTAGTGGCAGATTGAAGCGTTAGAGATTTTATAAAAAATGAAACATACAGTTCCAAAGCAGGGTTTTTTTTTTTTCGATTTCTCTTATTTCTTTGTGCCTACATAATAACTGAAATGTGGTTTGTAATTTTTGGCTCCATCTGTAAGAGGCTTACAGGTAGCTGCAACATCAAACTTCTGTAGGTTTGACCAGACAACCATCTAGCCTGGAAACTTTGTGCTCCTGGCTACAGGCATTGAGAGTTTTAATGCAATGCAATTAGAGATCCCAGGAAATATGAAGCAAGCATTTAAGTGCTAGTAGAATGCTTTAATACACTATTTTAAGAGGTGTACAGAAAGTGTACATTTTACAATTTTAACAGTGACAGAGAAATAAGACTGAGAAGGAATTGAGGGATGTAAGTATTCAACAGATTATGCCACCTACAGCCAATTACATTACACAGGTCCTTATCAGGCACACATCTTGACCAAAACATCCAAAATATGTTGCAGGCCTCTGTGCAATCCTTAGGAAAAAGCTGTTTGCAGAGCTGCTGATTTACAATCTTGTGGGTTTCCTTTTTTCCTCAAGAAGCAAGCTTTCCTTGGCAATGAGCTAGCCTTCATTTTTCAAACCTGAAGGCAAATTGGGGCAAATACTTTGGGAAATGTGGAGCACTGAAAACTTCTAATGATTATGAAACCAGATAACTAAAAAAAAAATCCAGAGGTTTTTTAAAATTTTTAGTACAAATCACATGAAAACAGAAGATGTGGCAAGATCAGGAGAAGAGTTCAATTTTTAGTGTTTCAGAATAATTCTGAAATTATTTATCTGTGTATAAGATGCATCAACAGCACCACAGCTGCCCTTCCTGAAGGTGAGAAAAAAGAAAAATGTGATAAAGGTCAAACTGTCTGGCAGCATATTATGAGTAAAACACTTTCCTGCGGTAGAGCATCACCAAGAGTGGGCTGGTGCCACCTTGACATTACAGCATCTGTCAAAAAAGAAAAAACAACTCATGACTCTAGGCAATAACTGAAGGTAGTAAAACCGATCCATTTATCCTATTTCTCCCACCTCTGAGGTGGGGGGGGGACGTCAAGCTACCATGTAGCAATAATATTAAATATTCCTGCACAGGTGCCTCAAGCAGTTGGTTGAGGTCTTGGTCTTTTATTTTATTAGGAAATCCACAAAGGTAAAAGCTTATCTCTAAGTTTGTGGAAGGAGCTCAGGGCAAATATATCTGAATTTATTTGCTATTACTCAGTGTTGAATGTAGTTATAGTTGAAAAAAAAAAAGACCATAAAAATGGAACAGGAAAGATTCCATGTGTGCCTTTCAAGGTAATTTTTTAAAAAAACCCTATTTTTAAATGGGATATTAATTTTCTTTAATTACAAAATCTGCAAATTCAACCTGAGATTTTCAACTTGTGCTGTTCTGTTTCTAACAAAATTAAAACAGAAATGTTGACCTACCTAAGGTGTAGGGTAAATGTAATAAAAGTGCATTTGAGATATCATGGGGTTACTCCAGAAAGAGATGGAAAGAAAGCAGCTTGATTTTCACAACCGAGTTTTCAACCTGATAAATATTTCATGAACTAAGCAAAATTTATCTGGAAGCTGAGACAATAAAGGTTAGTACTGGTTGCAAGGAGATTTTGTTCAAATAATTTAATTAAAAAGTGCTTTACTTATAGTAGGACCTAGCTTCGAAATGGAAAAAAATGGCATCACATTGATCAGCTACTTTGGCCAGAGTTGTATCTGAAATATATAAATTTTTAAAAAAAGTAATTGTATGAATCAAAAGCAAAACCTGCACACCAAACTTTATACCTGAAAATTCAAAAAGTCGGCTTCCCAAGAAGAGAATTCAAGCCCATCTCACAGAGCCGTTTTCCTGTGATACCCTGGACAACACAAGCTCTCCCGGTATTCATTCATATCCTCAGAGGAAAACTTAAAGTTTCAGGTATTTTTTTTACATCTGGGAGAGTCCAACTGTTGCTGTCTCAGGTGTTCACTTTGCAGCTGATTCCTATGGGATACGCTTCCTCCTGTAAAAATGTCTTCTGTTGATTTGTTCATTGCCTGGTTTAACCCTATATATATGCAGATATCATTCCCTTGGTCTATAGACCATCCCTCTAAAACGTCCACTGAGTTCCTTTAATCCATAACTTTAGGGTCCATCTGCTATAATAGTCTTTCAGGGCAGGAGAGATACTGTGTGGTGTTAGGTGGTTGCACGCTGCATCCAGAGCTTGTAATTTCTGTATCTGGTGCAACACATGCGCCAGTTCTAGTTACATCATTACTGCACTTTGCTCAGTTTCATCAAAGTTCATCCATCATTAATTTGAGTGATTCTTACTGTAATATCATTGATAGAATGTAGAGCAATTATTAGAGTGTATAGCAATTGTAGTAGTGACAACATACAATGGCAGGGTTATTTATCAATTAACACCATACAATTTAATTTATTGGATATTCTCAGCCAAAATCAAGTTCCCTTGAGGAATGCATTGGACTTCCACATCCTTCTGCATCACCCACCAAGTGCACCCCGGTCCCTGAGTAAAAGTTATTCCACAAACATTTTACCTTTGCCCAAAGCAGGGATATAACTCAGATTGTCTTCCCTATCATAACCTTCATACACACTATGACAACTCCATCTCCTACAGTGTGTGTAAGTTTGATTGGGCAGGGCCAGCTCTATTGGTAGGCCCTCTAGAGTTAAATATCCAGTTTGCTAAATGCATATCCCAAAGTTTGAGGATCTCACCACCCATTGCTCTCAACGTAGTCTTTAACAGCCCATTGTATCTTTCTATTTTCCCAGAGACTGGTGCATGACAGGGGATGTGATACATCCGCTCGATGACATGGTCTCTGTCCCAGGTGTCTATGAGGGTGTTTGGGGAATTAGTCCTGTTGTCTGACTCAGTTCTTTCTGGGCTGCCATGTCACCAGAGGACTTGCTTTTCATGGCCCAGGACAGTATTCTGGGTGTTGGCATGGGGCATGGGGTCTAATTCCAACCATCTGGTGGTTGTCTCCACCAAGCACACAGCACTTGCCTTGGTGGGTTTGTGGGAGTTATCAACTTGCCAGGCCTCCCTATATTTATATTTCAGCCATTATTCTTGACAACACACTTGGCTTGTTTGATTGCAGCATGGGTGTCATGGGCCCACCAACCTTTAAATAATTCACCCTTATGTTGCCAGTCCAGAATCATCTGAGCCACTTCAATTCAGCTTGATCCACCTGATGGTTGTTCCTCAGTGGCCTGACTCTTGGGTACATGGACAATTACATGATGTGCTTTTACAAACAGCTTATTTACCCAGACAGCAATTCTGACTATGATGGGTCATCCTTGATGGGTTTACCTCTGTGTGGCTGGTGGCTTTGTTTCCGTTGCTGTAACCACGCCCACAGGCGACTGTCCACCATCTGTGAGTCAGTATAGAGGTAGAGCATTGGCCATTTGTTCAGCAATGTCTAAAGATAGCTGGATGGCTTTCATTTCCACATACTGACTTGATTCCACTTCTCCTTTAGCTGTTGCTGTGACTCATTGTGTAGGACTCCACACAGCAGCCTTCCACCTCAGATGGTTTTCCACTATGCGTCAGGACCCATCAGTGAACAGGGCATATTGCTTCCCATTTTCTGGTAGTTTATTATGCAATGGGGCCTCTTTAGCATGCATCACCTGCTCCTCTGGTGACCTGCCAAAATTTTTGCCTTATGGCTAGTCTGTGATCACTTCCAGAATTCCTGGGTAACTAGGGTTTCATCTTTGAGCCTGCTATGTGATCAGTGCGACCCACTTACTCCACATAGCATCAGTTACATGATAAGTAGAGAGGAATGTCCCTTTGAATATCGAGCCCAGCACTGGCAGTCAGGGTGCCAGGAAGTGTTGTGCCTCAGTACCTATCACCTCCAGAGCTCGTCAAACACTTTCATATGATGCCAATATCTTTTTTTTTAGTTGGAGTGTAGTGGTCTTCAGATCATCTGTATTCTGTTTCTTCAGTAAAGGAATGCTTTCTGCTAATAGCTGAGATACTGGTCCATACAAGTGGGGAATAGGCCATATTCTCCTTGAATTGCTGGACCTTCCAGGACAGTTTCTCCAGAGCCAAGATAATAAAGGAAGAGAGATTTCAATTTTGTCCGCTACTGGTGTCTCTTTGCCTTTCCAGTCCATTACTGCCAAAGATTACCAACTTCTACCACATGGGTTGTGTGCATTGGACTTCATATGTATTGTTGGATGTGTTGTCTGTGTCATAATAATCCATGTCCCACATGGCTTATTCCCTCAGGTATTGGATACCTCTTCATGATGACCTGCTTACCTGTGTGATGGGTGATATACAACATCATCTTTGAAGGGATAGCTTTCCTTCACAGAATCACAGAATTGTAGGGGTTGGAAGGGACCTCAAGAGATCATTGAGTCACACCTGACAGCAGTCACCTCAAGAAGCTGAGGGATTGTTCCTTTTCCTATCAGTTCATCAATGTCTCCTTCCCTAGAGAGGGATCCCAAGTGCTTGGATTCCCTACCCCCTAACTCCAGAATACTGGCTCTGTCATCACAGCATGAGAACAGCTTGGCAATAATGTGCTCACCTGGATGACAGCTCAAATTTTTTTCAGATCTTGAAGCTCATCCATGAATGGGAATTGGGATGGTTACCAACTTATTTATGAGCTTCCTCTTCCTTCTCCCCATGCAGCAGACACCTCTATTCCTCCTCCTGGTCTTGTGATGGCCCTGCTTTGGGTACGCTGCTTTGTCCACTTCTTCCTCTTGCTCATTCTTAGGAGAAGCTTCTTCATCTTTTACTAAATGAGCTGACTTTACTAAATGAGACTACCCAGCACACTGCAGTGATTTATGTCTCTCTGGAACTGAGTTGTAGTTTTGTGTGGCAGGGTTCTGGTGGAGAAGGGTGGAGGGTTTCAGGGGTGGCTTCTGCAAGAAGCAGCTAGAAACATTCTGTAGGCCCCAGAGAGCAAACACCAGCCAGCTCATAGATTCTATGATTCTAATAGGAGCTATCCTGTGGGCTACGCTGTTAGAAGACAAGGGAGCCTGTGAGAGCTGGCTAGCATTGAAACAGCACTTCTTCCAAGCACAGGATAGGTGCATCCCTTTGAGTAAGAAATCGGGAAAGAGAGGCAGAAGACCTGTGTGGATGAGCAGGGAGCTCATGGGTAAACTCAAAGGGAAGCAGAAGGTATATGAATTGTGGGAAAAGGGTCTGAGCACCAAGGATCTCCTGGAGAGAGTCCAGAAGAGGAATGTTGTCAAGGCCTGTAGGGACATGACTAGAAGGCTAAAGCCCACATGGAAATGAAACCGGCAATGGACATAAGGGATAATAAAAAGGGTGTTTTTAGGTATATGAATAGTAAGAGGATGACTAGAGATAATGTGGGTCCCCTGCTGACAGAATCAGGTGTGCTGGTAACAGGGGATGATAAGGTGGAGATACTGAACACCTTCTTTGCTTCAGTCTTCTCTGCAAAGACTCCCCTCCAGGACTTACAGACCCCAGAAGGAAGAGAGAGAGTTTGGGAAATGAGCAGTTTTCCTCTGGTTGAGGTGGGGTGGTCCAGGAGTGGCTCAAAAGGATTAATGCACACAAATCCATGGGCCCAGGTGGGATATGTCCACGTGTGCTGAGGGAGCTGGTGGAAGTGATTGTGGAGCTGCTTGCTATCATCTTCGACAGCTCTTGGAGAACAGGAGAAGTACCTGAGGATTGGAGGATAGCCAATATCACTCCGGTCTTCAAAAAGGGCAAGAAGGAGGACCCTAACAATTATAGGCCAGTCAGCCTCACTTCTGTCCCTGGAAAGGTGATGGGACAGCTTGTTCTGGATGCCATTACCAAGCAACTGGAAGAGAAGAAGCTCATGAGGAGTAGTCAGCATGGATTCACCAAGGGGAGATCGTACTCAACATCACTGACTGGGTAGATGGGGGGAGAGCAGTGGATGTCATCTACCTTGACTTCAGCAAGGCTTTTGATACTGTCTCCCATGACATCCTGATAGCAAAGCTGAGAGAGCATGGGATAGATGAGTGGACAGTGAGGTGGGTTGAGAACTGGCTGTTGGACTGGGCTCAGAGGGTGGTGATCAGTGGAGCAGAGTCTGACTGGAGGCCTGTGACTAGCGGTGTTCCCCAGGGCTCGGTGTTGGGTCCAGTCTTGTTTAACATCTTCATCGACGACCTTGATGAGGGAATAGCACCCACCCTCAGCAAGTACCCGATGATACAAAGCTGGGAGGGGTGGCTGACACGCAGGAACACTGCGCTGCCATCCAGCGAGACCTGGACAGGCTGGAGAGCTGGGCAGGGAGAAACCAGATGAGGTTTAATAAAAGCAAGTGTAAAGTCTTGCACCTGGGGAGGAATAACTGCACGTATCAGTACAGGCTGGGGGATGACCTGCTGGAGAAGAGCTCTGTTGAGAAGGACCTGGGGGTCCTGGTAGATGACAGGTTGACCCTGAGCCAGCAGTGTGGCCTGGTGGCCAAGAGGGCCAATGGGATCCTGGGGAGCATCAGGAGGAGTGTGGCCAGCAAGTCTAAGGAGGTGATCCTCCCCCTCTACTCTGCCCTGGTCAGACTCCACCTGGAATATTGTGTCCAGTTCTGGGCTCCCTGGTATAAAACAGACAGGGATCTCCTGGAGAGAGTCCAGCAAAGGGCTACAGAGATGATTAAAGGCCTGGAGCATCTCCCCTATGGGGATAGGCTGAAAGAACTGGGGCTGTTCTGTCTGGAGGAAAAGAAGGTTAACAGGGGATATGATTAATGTTTATAAATATCTCAAATGTGGGACGCAGACGGAAATGGCCAACCCCTTTTCAATGGTCTGTGGAGGCAGGACAAGGGGCAATGGCTGCAAATTGGAGCACAGGAAGTTCCGCACCAACATGCAGAAGAACTTTTACACAGGGAGGGTGACAGAGCCCTGGGACAGGCTGCCCAGGGGGATTGTGGAGTCTCTTTCTCTGGAGATGTTAAAGACCCATCTGGACACCTACCTGTGTGATATGTCCTAAGGAACCTACTTTGGCAGAGGGGTTGGACCTGATGATCTCTTGAGGTCCCTTCCAACCCCTACGATTCTGTGATTCTGTGAAAGACATTCTATGTTTTGATACCTGCACCCCATAGAAGTGACCCGATGCTGGGGCAGCTGGTGAAGAGCAGAAGTTCCATGAGAAAGGACTCATGTTGGAGAAGTACATGAAGGACTGTCTCCCATCGGTGGGACCCCCTGGTGCAGCAGGGGAAGGGCATGAGGAATGCCCACCCGGCCAAGAAGGAAAACAACTCATGAGGAACTGACAGAACCCCCCATTTTCCCCATTCCCTGCCCCTCCCTGGGCCACAATGTGGGGGGAAGAAGGGAGCAAAATCATGACTAAAGTGAAGTCTGCTAAGAAGGAAGGGGTGAGGTGGGGGGAAGTACTTTAAGATCTGGCTGCACTTCTCATTATCTGACTCTGGTTTCACTGGGTGTGCAGCGTAATAAATTAGAGAGTTTTCTTTCCTTTATTTCATGTTGAGTCTGTTTTGCCCATAACGTTCATTGTGGAATGATCTCTCCCTGTCCTTATCTTGACTCTTGAGCCTCTCAATATGTATTTTCTTCCCTGTCCAGCTGAAAAGGGGAGTGATAGAGCCACTTTGGTGGGTCAAAGTGGTGGGTCAAAGTCCAGCCAGGACCAAAACACCACAAATTGCTATGGTCACAGTACACTTTTTCCAAATATTTTACTAGGATTTCAGGATTCTGCACGTGTTCAGGTATGAAGTCCTAGGTAGTTGCCCATAATATCCCACACAACCTGCCTCCCATATCTATCCAGCCTCAGAGCAGATCTCTGGGTGGTATTCTTAAATAGTTGTTTAACCCTGAACAAAATCTCAAAAGTGCAGAAACACAATCAGGACACTTAGCGATACAGCCATGTTGGTCTGAACTTCCCAAAGAGGTTTGAAAGTTGCAAGAGCTATTGTAACTAGCTTGGAGGAGAAGGGGAAGGTGAAGGAGAAGGGGAAAGTGTCCCTGCTTGTCTCCTCCACAGATCGGCTCTCAAAGTAGAAAAGGCAAAGAGCATAAGTGTTGTTTTCTGTGAGGTGGTTCCCAAATTATAAAGATGACATAAATATTGAGTACAGATACCAGATTAATCTCACAGCCAATAATTTTATTATACTGTAAACCAGGGTTACACAGTACAACAAAATGGCAACCTTGGTCCATCTTTGAGAGGTGATAAAGCACCACAGGGAATATATATTGCCAGTGAAGTATTACATAACACAACCCTACGAACAAATAAAGCAACACTGCCACTACTAAACTAATGTAATGAATGCTTGCAACAATTGTTTCTTTATATACTCTGATCAGATCTGCCGTTATTTCAACCCTTTGCACCCCATGTTGTGTGCCAAAAACGACTAATGTGGTTTAACTCTAGCGAGCAGCTAAGCACCACACAGCCACTTGCTCACTCCTCTCCCCTTGCACCCAGTGGGATGGGGAATAGAATTGAAAAAATTGGTAAAACTTGCAGGTTGAAATAAAGACAGTTTAACGGAACAGCAAATAAAAATAATGACGATAGTAACGGTAATGATAATAACAATAACAACAGCAGCAATATAAAAACCAAGTGATGCACAATGCAACTGCTCACCACCCACTGATCAATGCTCAGCCCATCTCTGAGTAGTGATCACTGGTTCCCAGCCAGCTCCCCCTGGTTTATATATTGAGCATCACAGCATAGAATCGTACAATCCCCTGGGTTGGAAGAGACCCTTTAGGTCATCGAGTCCAACCACAGCCTAACCCTGACTAGTCCACCTCTAAGTCATGTCCTTAAGGACTTCATCTACATGCCTTTTACATACCTCCAGGGATGGTGACTCCCCCACCTCCCTGAGCAGCCTATTCCAATGCTTGACAACCCTTTCAGTAAATAAATTCTTCCTGATATTTAACCTGAATCTTCCCTGGTGCAATTTTAAGCCATTTCCTCTTGTCCTATCACTTGTCACTTGAGAGAAGAGACCAACCCCGACATCTCTACAACCGCCTTGCAGGTAGTTGTAGATGGTATGGAATAGAATCATGCGGTATGGAAAAACCTTTTGACAAGTTTGGGTCAGTTGTTCTGGTTGTGTCCTCTCACAGCTTCTTGTGCACCTCCAGATGTATTGCTGGCAGGGCAGTATGAGAAACTGAAAAGTCCTTGACTTAGTGTAAGTACTACTTAGCAACAACTGAAACAAACAATGTGTAATTAACTTTATTCTCATACCAAATCCAAGCCAGTAGAGCAGTCTACTAGCTCTAGAAATAAAATTAACTCTATGCCAGCCAAAATCAGGGCATTCATGCTGCAGCATTTTTTCCCCTGAGATGACAATTGCAAAACCACAGCATCCTATTTCTGACTGTGCAATTTCTGAGAAGATTTCTAGTAGATAGGTAGATAATGGTGTTTAGCAACAAATAACCATGCTTGAATCAGAGAGTTCAGATGCTTGCTGTCAGGGGAATACTAATTTAATGCTTTCTCATGTCCTTTTTTGTCCTGCATAAAAAAGATCTAAAAATCTAAGGAAAGGGTCACACAGTAGTGGTATTTAGAGCATTGAGTGTGCTGGTCACACAGCAATGCTATTTAGAGCATTGGATGTGCTGGTCACTTCAGCCTTGAATGCACCATTCCTTTACTAGCCAAATTTCAGGTGATTAATCTGAATTAATCAGGGACCTGACACTTCTAGTTGCAGCTGTCTAAAACACCTGGTGTTAGTAGTAAAAATATCAGGAAATCTTGACTTTCATTGTTATGGTGTTAGCCTTCACAACATGGTCTAAGGAATACTTTAAGGTGTAGGTGTCTTTGTAAAAAGATTGTACCACTTTGTTCCTAAGTAGAATTAGTCATGGGAGAAATTCTTAGCTGCAGAAGTAGTACATCCATCCACAAAACGCAGCATGTTTGAGTTTGAGTTAGAATGCACATTAAGGCACTGACCTTCAAATGCTGAGGTAAAACATCACACATGCTTTTTGGGTATAAGTCTAAGACTTGTCAGCTATTTTAGAAAATGCAATACCTCCACTGCTGCAAAAAAAGCTGTTGAACTGTCTAAAAAATTACATCTGACATTACCCTTCAACTTAAAAGACCATGAAGACCTTTATCAACTGGATGCAAATATTTTTTCTAATGCTATAGAAGGCAATCTCCAGTAAAGGACAGACTGAGGGAGTGAATAGTCCTTACTGTGTTCATCTCTTTGAAAATGCCAGTTGAACAACCTGAGATCAGTTCCATTAACGCTTTCTGTGGATGCACTAAAAATCCTCACCTACTTATATACAGTGCCATCTAGTCTCTGTTCACACCTCACAAAAGTTTTTGTGAGCTTGAGTAGTTGTCTTCTGCCTGTTTGTGTAGAGATTAGTTTTGATTTCACTAAAATGAAAAAAAAAAAGTAAAATCTTCCCAAAATAATCACCCTCTGTGCCATAGAAATATATTTGCAAGATGGAAACTTGAATACACTCTTGTTTTATAGTTGAAGGTGGGAAGCAGGAGGATATCTTTGTTGAGAGTCAGCTGTTGCAGTAAATGAACTTGTGAATGAAAGGAATCAGCCACTAAGGAGCTGTGCCTCTGTGGGTTATATGGCTAAATTACTGAAAACCAAATTGAAATAAACTAAGATAATTAGTCTAAAAGAATTTATAGACATTTGTACAAAAATAGTAAGGCTGATATGACTCAAGTGTGAAGGAAGACTGGGTTAAAGCTTCAGAAAGAGGTGAACAAATATGTGGTAAACGCTGCAGAATGCTGTGCATAATTTCATTCATATGACTTGATAGCAAGAAGAAAAAACCTGAAATCTTTATGAAGTTTATGTGAGAGGTCTGGGGTCATAAAATAGACATATAGAAAAACAAAAGAACCATGAATCTCAGGCACTTTGCTCAAAGTTTAGAAAGGGTGAGTCAAGTTACAGAGGTGAATGGTCCCAAGCGGTATCCAAGGTGAAGGATTATTAAAAACACACCCCCAAGGCAATATGTCATAGTCAGCCAAAGTAAAATCCAGATGTGTAAGAGGTGTGTGGCAGACAGTGTTGCTTGTCCTCCATGTCATGCCCAAATGATGCTAGCCACTCTTTAGCTGCATGCCTTGGCACTTGTTAGTATGCCACTGCATGCACAGCCTATCTGAGATACTTTTGCTTCCGTTTCTCTAATACCTTACATTGAATTTTGCTACTTTAACTTCCCACAAATAGAGGAGTGAGTTAAAAGCCCTGCTGTGACTAACAGCATTTTAGTAGAGTGGGTGGTGGCTGGAGAGTGCTTTGCTCTCTGACAGCAGCAGCAGGTGGTGCCACCAAGCAGGAGGCTGTCAAAGGATAATTTCTTTGGTGGTACCGCTTGTTCTGAAATGGCTTGGTTTTAGTGTCTTTCCATTATCTCAGGCAGATGAGCTAACTGTGTAACTGCATTAGAGAAAATTTAGGTATGCTGCTCTCTGTGCAGAAGTGAAGCCTACATCAAGAAAAGCTCTAACTATACAAAAAGAAGGAAAACATATGCTGGCACTTATTGCTACAAAGAGGAAAATACGTTCCTTAGTAGGTATTGGATTATGTGGGACTGAAGGTGCAAACTGGAAGTTGATCTCAATGAGCCCTTGGCATTTGAAAATTTTTATGCTGTAGAGACTGAGGGCTATAGAGGATTTATATAAAACAGTGTAAAAATTGGCCGGTGTTGGCACAACACAGAATGATCCAAGAGATGACAAATGAGCTAGTCTTTGTTGAGCTGTGGACAGCACTGGATCTGGCATGGTGTGACTTTTCCGCAATCTGCTTGGTGAGTCAACTACCAAATCGGTTAGAAAAGCATTGCCAACATCTTTCAGCAAGCAAACAATCAAAACTTCCTGTTGTTGAAAGAGGGGGGTGTAAATGTGAGTCATACAGCTGAATCACAGCAAGACTGAGGCCACCATGTGTGACCCTAGAGGGAAGCTGTAGCTGCAGAGAATCCTTGGGCTGGAGGAGAACACGTGTGAGGCACTGATGTGGGTGCCTGAAAATACAACTTCAAAACAAGCATTTCCCAGCAGCTGGATACTACTGCAAACATTTAAGGAGAATCTAAGAACTTGGATGAGATGAGGTCCATGGTGCAGTCATGATTAGCAAAACCTAAGTCATTCCTGGGCACTTGCAGGATGGCTATGGCCTGCCTAGAATTATTAACTTCACTGTTTGGCAGCAAAGTATGCTTGTGCCTTTGAGGCTTACAGATACACTTCACAGTTTCTGACACTGAGGCTAATTAAATAATTTGCTAATGAATGATGTTTGTGTGTGTTTGAAGATCCACATTCTGTCAGTGGTGACTAACATTTCAACAGGACCTTGCCTTTTGTTCTTTGTTCAATACCTTTTGTTATATCTATATTAAGACATAATTTGGCACAATAGAAAGGGATCAAGGGTTGGAGGCTGGACCTGGGCTTCCATTTCTTTTTACAGTGGTGGTTCAAAGGATTTCACTCTGAATTACATCCAGCTTGATCCCTTGGGATGTATGTCCCCACCATACATGTGATACACGTGATCTGGAGAAAGCTAAAGTTAAAAAATATTAAGGGCTAACTTGTGACACAGAGAGCCTGAAGAAGGAATCTGTTCAGTGTATGGGAAAACGACCCTGAGGAAAGAGACTGTTGAGTAGAGACAATTAAGGGAAGAGCTTCAAAACTGGTCTGGACCAAGTCACTAGTGCAGCCTGAAGGGAACAAATTTTCCTTTGCCTCCTTTAATAGCTATAACAGGGTAAAAGGTGAAAGCTGTCCTCAATCCTCTTTTTAAAGACATCTCCTAAATTAGGGCTTCCATCAACAGGTAGTGGATGATTTTAAAGGATTCTGAGTCTAGGAGAGAGATTCTGTCCTCAGAAGTAGCTCTGTGCCTTTATTGACAGATCTGTTCCTCTAGGGATAGTCCTCCTATGAATTTTAGTGGCAACATAGTTTTTCATTCAGCTGTGCACTTGGCTCTCAGACTCAGTATCTCAATTCTCACTTTGTACTTATCCGGGCTATCAGGATCATTTGCAAAGATGCCTCCTATGCTTGTGTTTATCCATGCTGAGTAGTCCTGCTGAGTTCAGAATAAAATTAAATGCATACGTAAATCTTGTAGAATGATGTCCTGAGGCTGGAAGGACCTTAAACAGGTTGTTTTTTAGGGTATGTTTGCTTGGTCCTTTACAGGAAAAGCCAGGTTGATCTTGCTCATGCTCCCTGCCAATATAAGCTTGGTGCGGTCCCATTGTGAACCAGGTGGGTCCCATAACCACAGTTAGCTCAGAAATGGAGCCCACACAATAAATCTGGCTGTAAAGTGAGATGAATCAATACAGATTCGTTGCAAGGTGATGATAACTCCCAAATCTAGTTCATCCACGTGTGAACAGAACAAGTTTAAAACTGCTTGCAAATGGTGGCATAGATATACCCTTTAGCATACCAAGACAGTATGAATCCCTACAATGCCTTAATAGGAACTATTTGATAATAATGGTTTATAGCATCATAGACTTGCCTTTAAATTTTTGTATTAGTTGAAATTTCTTATATAATTTATTACAAATTATATTTTTTTTATGATCATCTGTAAGAAATGTGTGTTTCCAAGATGTACATTCTGGTCTATGGCCTTTACATCCTGATATGCAAATGCTGATGGATTTAATTTTTACAACGGTAGCACAGCCAGGGAAGCTATCTATAGAAACAGAGTTAAGTGTATGTGTTTTTGCAGGACATGACATAAGGATCCATTCTTTCCATTCCTTTACTCTCTCTTACCATGCATTTTGCATTACTTGGTGTTCGTGTTCTTTTATACCCTGCTTCACAAAACAGGTTGTTTGAAGAGAGAATACAGAGGCAATTCAGAAAGATGCATCACTGATATTTTAAGTGTATTTATTATAACAAATACCATATTATAAATGCACACTCCTGCATTTTCCTTGCCCCTTTAGTATCCATTTCGAGTTTGTTTTGCTGATACCTGTGCCGTTGTGAGAAATCATTTTTATTTGATAAATAGTATTTATCAGCAGCAATCGTAATTAAAAAAAATCATCTTATTATCCAGGTGTCAGAATACATAGCTAAAGAGATGACGCAGGCAGTAAAATTAAACATGAATTAAGCTATAGTACAGTTTCATGCACTGTGGGAAGCAGTGTTGTTACGATCTTAAAACTATGCATGTGCTCTTGAATGGGAACACTAAACTTAAATGCAGGACTATCATATTAATGAACTAAATGCTACCTTCATGCAAATTTTTAGGTTCTGATAGCTAAGCTACTGAAATATGTGATTTATTTGTCACCTTCTTAAACTACAGCTACAAAAGTTTTTATTACATTTCAAAAATATTAAAACTGTGCTAGAATTGAGTTATTGTGCTCTGAAGTCAAGTGACCACTAGCTGGCAATATTATACAGCTCTTCCTGTTGCAGATTCATTGCATAATATATCATGGTTTGACTCAAGACCTTTAATTTTAAAAATAGAAAAAGAAATTGGATTTCAGTGGGGCTGGGCACTTCTGAATATTTCACCACTAAGGCTCCAGTGTAGATTAGCAAGAAAATAGGAAGGACAGTGGACAAAAATAGTTTCTGAAGTAATAACCTTTGCTTATAGGATTTCTTTTGTTTCTCCAGTTCTGTGTGTTTAGTTTGATTTTAAATGCCTTTTACTTACCTCAAACCATCCAGCGTGTTGAAAATGAACCTTGTGCAATAATTTAATCTGCCGATAGCCTGGACTATACCAGCAACTCTTTGAAACTCCAGTGTAGGTGTCCTTCATTGCACATACTTCAAGTATCTTTCCCTTCAAATCACCTTCAAATTTCTTAAAACTGTTTCCCATCCTGACTATCCACTATTTTTATGATGGCATTTCATGTCTTCTTAAACATCTAATCAAAATGTTGACAAACAATGGGAGCTACTCCAAAGTTCATGGCAATGAGGATGGGTACCACTGGTAGCTCAAGCTGACTACTGTTCTAGCCTCATGCCACTGGATACTCCAACTGTCATTATTCACTGTACTCTTTTATTGCTACCAGATCTCATACTTGTAAGTACATTGGGACTCATGACTGTATGAAACACACTGGTCAGAGTCTTTTATTTCTTAATACAAAGAAAAATGTAAGAGAATGAAAAACTAAGACAAATGAGTTTAAAGAATTACTTGCCGTATTTTATACTATAAATGTCTTGTGTTTCATCTTGGGAAAGACCAGTGTGGGGAATAAAAAGCTGGGCTAAAACCCTGATTTTAATTCTAAAAGGATTCTGGAAAAGAAATCATACTTGTGACTGAAAGTGTTTTGTCTACATCTGGAAACAGATTGGTTACCATTTGTTCAGTTAGCAAATAGGCTTGTCTACACTCAGTTCTCAGTGTTCACTTTTCTTTCTCTAGCCACAGCTTTTGCTTGGTCCCTTCAGAAACAAGCAGGAGAAGAAAAGATGCTGGTGCAGACAAAACTCTTAGAAGGAAAGGAAGAAGATGTGACAGTAAATCATTTCAACAGGCATTTAGGAGGCAGATGTACTAAGGGGAGGATTTCTTGAAGTCAGCTTCAGCATGGAATGGGTTCAGCATAAAGAGTCAATCATATTCTTTACTCATCAAGGTGGTGACCAAGCACCCTGGAAAATGAAGAGGAAATCTGGGCCGCTGAAGTCAGGTAGTAAAGGGCTCCTCTACAGATGAAGAATCCCTTGCTTTGAGAACATTTCTATCTTTGGAGTGAATGGATATGTGAACAGCACAACTGTAGCTTAGATGTAACATGCTTTTATCTAAAAATAAAAAGTTGCTTCCTACCAGCTGTTTGCTTAGTAGAGTTTGGCTATGATTGAGGTGCTAGCAAAAAGGTGGATTTTTTGGAATGTAATTACCTGCTTCTATATCTCTTAGGTTTTTGCACTATTGATATCTGCCAGCTAGTCTTTAATATGAAAGCTCTTTTGATCATGTACCTTGCTTTACTGTCCTTTTATCTGAAACATGATTTCTCTCTTGGGATAAACTGTTCAATTTAGAAAGGTTAATGAAATGTTTACTTCAGGAAACTGTTTAGTCACTGGATGTCTTTCTGTGCTGGATAAATTTTCAGATGGTACTCACTGGTGAACAAAGGAACCAAGCTGGAGCTCAAGTCATGTGAAAACTACACTTGTTTTCCTTAATAAGCATTCATTAAGGAGGGATGCTTTCTGGAGCAGTGATGGAAAAACTTCCTTACTAACGAAATATCCTTCTGGCCGTAATATTAAAAATTGGCGTAATTTATACTAATTACACAAATTATTCTGAACACCATGATACCTGAGGGAGAAATCATCTCTGTATCTCAGATGTTAGGATTTGTCTTATATTTTTTTCTGAGTATGTCTAAGAAGATCTATACTAATGATCTCCTGGGCAAACTCAAACACAAAAGCAAAGCCTACAGAGGGTGGAAGCAAGGGCAGGTAACCTCAGAGGAATACAGAGAAAGTCCGAGCAGACAGGGATCATATTAGGAAAGCTAAAGCCCTGACAGAATTATACCTAGCCAGGAACATCAAGGACAAAAATGTTTCAATGATAAATGGAAGACAAGGGAAAGTGTGGCCCCCCTTCAGAATGTAATGAATGCAATCTGGTTACCCAAGATATGGAGAAGGTTGAGGTACTTGGCAACCTTTTTACCTCAGTCTTCACCAGCTCTAGCCACATAGCCCAGGGCATGGCAGGCAAAGTCAGGGGCTGGGAGAATCAAGAGCTGCTGACTGTAGAAGAAGATCAGGGTTGAGAATATCTAAGAAACTTTTTTAAGTTAAAAAAAAAAAAAAATTCTGTTCACATAGAACAGGTCACAAACAGATCAAGCCTATAGACCATCTTGCTAAATTACACTCTTATAGTAATGCACTATGCAAAAATTCACATTATAGAGTAGAGGAATTTTATATCACCAGAAAATGGTAAATCTATTCTTCCTTTGATACCTACATTCTAACGCCTTCGAATTGGTTTCTCTTCAGATAACTGCAGCTGCAAAGAAAATAACTAACTGTAGATTTATATGTTGCATTTCTGTTTTGATTCCTCTGTCATCTGGAAGTCAAGAAAAAAAAGAGTCCATGACCTATGGAATAAGGAACAGGAAAATCAGGAGGACAACGATGTCATGAGGTTATACAGGGAGCAAATTAGTAGAGCCAAAGGCCAAACAGAACTTAATCAGGCTACTGCCATAAAAGACAATAAAACTGTTTCTATAAATATATTAGCAACAAAAGGAGAGCTAGGGAGACTCTCCATCCTTTATTAGATGTGGGTAGAAACATAATGAAAAAGGATGAGGAAGAATATGAGGTACTTAATGCCTTTTTTCTTCAGTCTTCAATATGAAGACCATTTGTTCTCTGGGTATCCAGCACCCTGAGTTGGAAAACAGGGGTGGGGAAGCAGAATGAAGCCCATATAATCCCACTGTAAATGGTTCATGATCTTCTACACCACTTAGACACACACAGGTCTATGGGACCAGATAGGATGTACCCAAGGGTATTGTGGAACCTGGCAGAAGCACTCTGACTTTCCATTATTTATCAGCTGTCCTGGCTAAACTGTGTGGTCTCAGTTGACTGGAGGTTAGTCAAAGTGATGACCATCAGCAAAAAGGGCTGGAAGGAGGACCCAGGGAACCACAGGCCTCTCAGTCTGAGATATCAAGGTTAGGGATCATCATGAGTGTCATCATATGGCATTTACAGGACAAGTCAGCATGAGTTCATGAAAGGCAGGTCCTGCCTGACATTTTGATCTTATTCTACGACAAGGTGACCCACTTTGTGAACGAGGAAAAGGCTGTGAATGTTCACCTGGGCTTTAGTAAAGCCTTTAATGCCATTCCCCACAGCATTCTCCTGGAGAAACTGGCTGCTCATGGTTTGGACATGTATATATTTTTCTGAGTAAAAAAAGTGGATGGTTGGGCCCAAAAAGTTGTGGTTAAAAAAAGGGTAGAAGAGGTACTTAGAGATATGGGTTAGCATAGGACAGGAATGGTTGGACTCAATGATCTTAAAGGTCTTTTCCAACCTTGTGATTCTGTGATTCTACAAATGTAGCTAAATCCAATTGGTGGCTGGTCAGAAGTGGTGTTCCCCAGGGCTCAGTACAGGGGGTCAGTCCTCTTTAATATCTTTATCCGTGATATAGATGAGGGGATGTAGTGCAATCTCAGACAGTTTGCAGACAATACCAGGTTGGGTGGAGTTTGATCTGCTCAAGGTCAGAAAGGCTCTACAGGGGCATCTGGACTGGCTGGACCTATGGGCTGAGGCCAACTGTATAAGGTTCAACAAGGTTTAGTGGTGAGTCCTGCACTTGGGTCCTGCACTCTGATGAGACACTACAGGCTTGCTGAAAAGTGGTAGGAAAGCTGCCCAGAGGAATAGGACATGGGGGTGTTGTTCAACAACTGGCTGAATATGAGCCAGCAGTGTGCCTAGGTGACCAAGAAACTACAGCATCCTGGCTTGCATCAGAAATAGTGTGGCCAGCAGGACTAGGGAAGTGGTTGTCCTTCTGTACTTAGCATTGATGAAGCTGCATCTTGAATACTGTGTGCAATTTTGGCCCCCTCACTACAGGAGAGACATTGAGGTACTGCAGTGCATCCAAAGAAGGGTAATGAAGCTGGTGATTGGTCTAGAGCACAAGACTTACGAGGAATGACTGAGGAAACTGAGACTGTTTAGCCTGGAGAAGACTGGGGGGAGACCTTCTCACTCCCTACAGTTACCTAAAAGAAGATTGTAGCCAGGTGGGTGTCAGTCTCTTCTAAGTAAAAAGCGGAGTTGAGATCAAACTGCTTCAAGTTGTAGCATGGGAGGTTTAGATTGAATAATTTTCTTTGCTGAAAGAGTTGTCAATCGTTGGAACAAGCTGTCCAGAGAAGTGGTCGAGTCACCATGTCTGGAGGTATTTAAAAGAAGCACAGATGTGGTGTGTGGGGACATGGTCTAGTGGACTTGACAGTGTTAACAGTTGAACTAGATGACCTTAAAGATCTTTTCCAATCTGAATGATTGTATTGTTCTATGATCCTATGATCTCCGTAAGGCAGTGCCTTCTCTAAAATGGTGACACTGGAGCTAATTAAGATAGAAGTTATTAAAAAAACTTTGTTTTGATGGTTTACTGAAAGAATTGAGTGTTTGCCAGAGAAAGATTAACAAAGAAACACTCAGGTTAGGAACAACTGAAGAGTTGGAATTATGTTGATTGCTATTACATTTATTTACAATAAATTTATACAGTTTTGACACCAACTATACTGCTCTACTATTCTGTGCATGGCCATCAGGATTTCTTAAAATAAAGAAAAAAAAAGGAATTGTGACAATGGAGATCTTTTTAATTTTTCCAAGAATTTGTGGATAATTGTTTGTTCAAAAATTATCAACAATATTTCCTCTATGGCTGCCTTTCTCAAAGGAACCCACAGGATCAGTTTGGCTCAATTTACACAGTATTGTTTGAATCAGATAGTTTTCTTTATTAACTGGGTGGTGATTGTTGTTATTATTATTCAGTTCATTGTAAAGGTTGTCTCAGAAGAGCCAGTGAATCATAGAATAAAACCCAAAAAGGCAGTTAATTTCTGTGTATACCTCTAGCTCTTTTTGTCTTGGTTACTGCAACAAGAATTTAAACAGATGCAAAAAATCGTGTTGAATGCTACCTTGCTGGATTTTAATGTGTTGTGCTGCTATAAAACTTGATAGAAGAGTCTTTTCTAACAGGAACCATGCCATTTGCACATTTGCTTTATTGAGATATAGACCTCAACAGCAGGCAGAGGTTATGTAAGCAAACTGGTTCAAACATACAAAATGATGTTGTGGTTGTCATTTGTATGAAATATAATTTGTTCAGATGGTCTTGTCATTTCCATACTCTGCTTGACTGCACCTGATCACTTTCTGAGTAGATTTCAGTAACATAAAATCTCACTTAGAAATTTTCCTTTGTATCTTCTCTACTGTTAAACTGTTTGTTGTACCTGGTAAAGAGATGGTATTTTTCTTCTTTCTCTTTCTGTTTTGAATATGAAAATATGAGAAGTGCAAAGTGTAACCTTTTTTGGCTTGAAGCAGAAATCTTACCAGCTAATAAATTACTGGAATTTTTTAATGATATTTAGTTTCCATTCCTAGTTTCCATTTTATTTTTTTATCTTTTCACTATCTCAAATGACAGAATATTTCCTTCCTGCTTGTGTGTTTCTAAGGAATGTTTTGTTTCTCACTTGCTGCTTAGCACTCTGCACAGTATGACAGTTTTTTCCTTACTCTATTCAGTGCATTAGATTATCTTGTAAAGGTCAAGAGTCAAATCATGTTAATGATAAAGGTATTTTGAGAATAACGGATTCATTCTTTTCTTAGTAAGACTTTTTCCACAAAAGACCCAAGTCTCCAAAGTATTAGGCCTGTTCTAAACTTTCTTTTGGCTTATTGCTTTTTCACTATTATCTGTGAGACTTGAAGAATGAACAAATTATTAGGTAATTAGAGTGTAAAACATGCTACCTGTGAAGTACAGTACATCCTAATTCTGCATGAGAATAGTACTGACACTTTTGATTTTATTCTCCTAATTATTTGAACTAAAGCATAGAGTACATCAGGGATGTATGAGTAGAAAAGCAGAAGAGAGAATTATTTTGTATTTGGGTCTGGAGCAGCTTTTCTTAGAGTCTTGAATAATTTTTAAATGTCCAAAGTTCAAATTAGAAGTTGACAAATCTGCAAATAATCAGAGAAGACTCACGAGAGTGAGTTTGGTTAGTTAAAAGACTTCAGGAAAGATGTGGTTTATCAAAGAGAAAGCGGAGTGTGAGAATTGCATATCAGAGTTTAAAAACACTGGTGTCTACTTACATCTTATGCAAACATTGTGGATGGAGATCCACAAGTTTGGTATGAGAAACAGCCAAAGAAGGGAGTCTTAAGGCAGCAAGATGTCCCTGTTTTGGCTAGAGAATAGAGAAGAAACAAATAGGCGGTTTCTATGCAGAATCTTGGAAGGCCATGGTGTCTGGAGTGGGATCCTTGACTCGACTGTCCATGAAATGAATATTGAAATTGGCACCCCTGAATATGATAATGAGCTTAAAGAAGTGAATGGTAAATATGTATGACTGTACTACTCAACTCTCTGCCCAAATCATGTTAAATGTCACCCCAGGGAAGACAACAGCTAAGCTTAAGGTATAAAGGATACTGAGGAATATACCCCTGCAGGGAGAGAAGAGGCTGAAGACACAGGAGAGGCAGTTGACAGGCTGTGCTGTCTCGTCCACCCAAGACAAGGATGTCTTGGTAAGTATTGCGCCTTCACCTTTTGGTGAAGAATACCCAGGAGAGCATTTTTGCTAGCTCTATCATATATTACTGCTACTGCAATCAATGGCAATTCAGAACTTTTAATATAGGTTGCCTTAATAAATAGCCTATCTTTTCCAACTTTGCAAAACTGTCTCAGTGAAAATCCCTTAGGAAACTCTGACACATAATCTGTTACACATTAACTGTTGTCCAAGTCTGGGACTAAAACTGGATTTAGCCACACGTAGGCTCCTCTCTGAGAAGGAGCTTAGGAAGTAAGGGGTCCTTTCTGAACCTCATGAGTCAACAGGAGGGCCTCCTTCAGACACACTTCAGACTTACACCCTTTACATGACACAAAGTTATTATGATTTACAGATTCACAGTCATAGGATGGTAGGGTTTGGAAGGGAACTCTGAAGATCATCCAATCCCCTGTTTTAGGAGGATCAGCTAGAGGAGGTTACACAGGATAGTGTCCAGGCAGGTCTTAAATATCTCCAGAGAAGGAGACTCCACAGACTCTGTGGGCAGCCTGTTCCAGTGCTCTGACACCCTCAGGGTTAAGAAGTTTTTTCTCTCATGTTGAGATGGAAATTCCTGCATTCCAGTTTGTGCCTGTTGCCTCTTGTACTGTCATTGGGAACCACTGAGAAGAGTCTAGCCCCATCCATTTGATATCCACCCTCTGAGATCTCCTCTCAGTCTTTTCTCCAGGCTAAACAGCCCAGCTCTCTCAGCCTTTCCTCATATGAGGGATGCTCCCATCCCCTCATCATCTCTATACCCTTCTGCTGGGCTCTCTCCAGAAGTTCCCTGTCTTTCTTGACCTGGGGATCCCAGAAATGGATGTGGCTATCCAGATATGGTCTCGCCAGGGCAGAGAGAGGAGGAGAAGAACCTCCCTCAACCTACTGGCCATGGTCATCTTAAATACACTGCAGGATATCATTGGTCTTCTTGGACATGAAGGGACACTGCTGGCTCACGAATAACATGTTGTCCACCAGGACTCCCAGGCCCTTTTCTGCAGAGCTGCCTCTGAGGTCAATCCTGAACCTGTACTGGTGCCTGGTGTTATTTGTCCCTAGGTACAAGACGCTACACCTGCCCCTGTTGAACTTAATTTTGTTCCTCTTTGCCCATTTCTCCAGTCTGACCAGATCTTGCTGAATGGCAGTGCAGCCTTCAGGTGATACCAACAGGCATCTGAGAAGGAACAGACATCTTATAATAGATATGTGAGAAGCAGAGACTGAAATTATAAAGGAAGACCCAAAGTTTGAAAGCTAGAACTGGACGAATTCAGTTTTGAAATTAAGACTGCCAGTAATGGCAGTAAAATATTGGAACAATGTAGTAGGTGGTACAGTGGATGTCCTGTTCAGGTGTTTATCAAGATTTAGTTTTTCTGATGATTTTTAATTCAAGCAAGAACTTATGGCCTGTGCTGTGATGTAGAGGGTTGGAGCATAGCAGTACCTTTTCGGTAGTTATTTCTATCTTGAAATTTCTCATGAATAAAACCATTACTCCACTCTTTGGAGAAAAGATTTATATACCATTATCTTCTGATTTTTTTTTTTTTTTGCTATAATACTGCCTATTTAGTGTTAAATTTTAAAGTGCTGATATTGATTGCACTTTCAAAAATACATTTCTAAATAGTATGATATACAGAATAAAGAAAAAAGCCTATAATCTGGGTATACGAGGGCAGGATGTATTTTACTAAGCTGTGTAGTCTTTTTTTTCTTCTTAATTAGAAAGTCTGTATCAGCAGATTGAGAGCATAGAGTGGAAGCAATCTGAACCCAGGAGAACTTAGTTAATTATTAAATGTAAGGGTCAGGATTTTCAGCACCTTTACTATTGAGTTATGACAAAGGATTGAGCACAGACCTGCAGTGTGCAGGAACAAACCTTCTTGAACCTATGTCCACCTGGCATGTGGGGAGCAATGGAAACATTGGGGAACATAGTTTTTCTTAGGTAACTTTTCGGCTTGACTGATGGGGTCCTGTCTGAGAGACTGTTTTCCTTCCACGACCTCCCCTAAGGGTAGAAAATTTCTGAATCCATAGGATCCTTCACACTGATTGAAGTCTGGTCCCTGGGCTGCATTCTGTGGCAAAGTCATCCTATTTTAGGTGACAATATCCTTGTATAACACAAAGCCATAATTAATAAAACATCAGTTTATTCATAGCATTTCTGTTGTGACAAGCAAAATCTGAAGATTTGAGCTTTCCTGGCAGCCCTAAGGTAAAATTCTGAAAGAGCAAGAGGAAGGGAGAAGCCTTAAAAGTTTTTCACATACTTAGGGTAAAGGTGCAATTCTACATTGTGTTGATAAAGAGGGTCAAACCCCCTTTATCTCCTTCTGAAAATGCAGACTTTTTTGGCAAAGATTATCAAAGATCTGGAAGGTCTTTTCCTGTTTCAAATTTATTTATTTCTTGCATATGCATTACTGCTAAAATTTTGTTTGCTGTATTTATTGAAGACAGTCCATTGTAAAATAGGTTTTGGGTTTTTTTTTGTTTCGTTTTATATTTTTCTTGTGTTATTAGTCTGCCAAGGATTCCCAGTAATTATTTAAGGGTTATTAGTTGCAGAAGTCGAATTTCCAGAAGCACTTATTTTAAATTAATACTCTTTCTGTGGAAGTCAATGATTAAGACAGCATGGATTTATTTGGGAAGAATTAGGTAGATATTCTGTACTTTTAATAATCCAAATTAAGTTTGTAATTGGGGACCTATGGGACAAATGAAATTGGTGCTTACAAAATACCTGGTGTTTTTCATGGTTTGTTTTTGAAAGCTGTTTTTTTACTGTGTCTGGAAAAGTGCAGGCATGCATTCACAGTTGAAATTGAAAGCAAGAGGTCACATCTATTTGTCTAATTACTTAAGTTTAAATTTTGTGCAAACAATGTTTTATTGAACTCTTAAGCTCTCGAAGTTGTTAACTTGAGTGAAAGCATGAATATTTTAGGACTCTTGTCTGTCAATGTACATCTTTAACGGTTCCAAATGAAAGTTTTATATTGTTCCTTCTAGCACATGAGATGTACTAAAAGCAAAGCAAGGTGAAATTCATCTTGAAATGAAATAGTAAATAGCTTTTTACATATTGATGCATTTGGGCTTTGAATATAACTATGAATATTAAGTCTCTGTTTTTGCATTGTAAAAGTAGTAATTGTTTTGCTTTTGATCTTGTATTAGGTATTTTTGCTATTTAGAGGGAAAATTAATTCTGTTGCTATCATGCACTATTTTTTGACATTTCCATAGGAAAATAACTTAAAAATCTTCCACAGTCACTTTATTCATCACTCATGAGTTTTCAGTGAAATCAGGGAAAATATTGTCATTATGTTGTAAATTTTTAAGACAAAATACAGAGAATAGTATATGCTTTTATCACTAGTAATTTTCTTTTAAATAGGGAAAAAAATCCTTTTCTTCCTTTCAGTGAAAAATGATTTTCTGTTGATTTAGAATTACACATCTAGAAATTGTGATCAATAATCTGCAGGGTAGATTTCCTGATAGTATTTTCATGACATTTTTGAGACATTATTGTCAATCTTTGGGATCACAAAAGCTGAAAAATATCTTTTCTTTTTTCCTACTTTAAGAGCTGCTTTGTTCCACTGAGCATTATCAAAGATGAGGAAAAGCAATTATTGCTTAAGCTTTTCTTCTCAACCTGGAATCTTTCAAAGAACATGAGGCAAGTTGGCTTGAAAGATAATAAAATTAAAAGGAAATTTTCTAATGTGAAAAGTTATCATAGTTATTATTTTGGAGGAGTATTTTTTCATAAAATCATAAAATAACTAGCCACAAAAATGCATATAAAATATGTTCTCCATTTTGTTTCCAAATAATATTTTTCCTATAAGCTGTTCTTTTTGCAATATTAATGCCACTGAATAATGATATAAAGTGGAGAAAATAATTCTTGTTTCCTGCATGTCCTGGAGAAAACGGGAAATTTGACTGACAGTAGGACTGACATAGGGTTTGTTGAGATTTTTCCAGATTCAAAGAGATTGTCTTCCACAATGATCAATGCACCATACATTGCAAGAGTATCAACTGTACTTCTTTATTGCCTGTTTTATTCTTGAACAAGAAAGAATACACCTGCAAATAAATCTCACACCAAATCATCAATCTGCACAGGCTTTCCCAGACTGCAGAATGTCTTTTATATTGATTATTTTATGTCTAATTTCACAGGAACAAGCTTTTACTATAGCTGTGAGAAACATCAAAACTGGGATGTTTTCCTATTCTGCTTTGAGTGAATTTGATGGTATTTTTCTTATTCTGAGAACACATACAAATCTAGAGGGAGATTTTCTTATTTGTTCAGAGGATGAGAATCCTGGCTTCATAGCAAAAAGTGAATTTTGATTAACATGATCTTTTTGGAGTGCCATGACTTTGGAAAAGAGTTGGAGCTAGGGAAGTGATTAAGAAAAAAATTATGTATTTTGGACTTGATGCATATACTCCCTCAGGAGAAACTGGAGACCAGGAGTCCAAAAGTTCTCATCACTGACTGTAAGTGACCAGCTTCCCTAGCTGCTTCCCCACCTTTGCCTTCCAGGACCACAGTGGAAGGCAGACTGCCTTTCCAAAATAGGGAGGCTAGGACCGTTTAGCTCTCTGGAAAGACCTACTCCAAACAGCTATTGATTTTGTCTCTGGGTAGAGCCTGCTCTGTTATCTGTAACATTGATGAATAGTTTCAATGAATTCCAGTTCTAGTAGGTAAGGAAGAGCTTCAGGAAAGCAGTCAGCACTTTTCTGTCATCGGAAAGTAAAATAGGAGATCAGTTTTAATTCTTAATCCCCCTATTTGTTACTAGTTAGAAAACCTGAGTGATATCTCCTTAATGTTTTAACTTTAAGGAAATAAACACACCACCTTTGTGGAAGACTTTTGATGAGACCACAACAATCCTGCAATCAAGAATGAAACATTTTTTTCTTGCCCCAGTCTCTTCTCTTTCTGTGGTCAGAATAATCCACAGGATGTTCAAACTGATGTCTCTCAGTTGAAAAAGTCTTTCTAGAAATTGCCTTGAAAACAGACTTCTTAAGAAGATACTCAAACCTGAAAAGTTAAATGCAGGAATTTAAATCTGATCCCCAAGAGGAAAAACCAGGGGAATATTTTCCATGAATTATTTTTTTCTGTGTTCTTTTTGACAAATATATTGGTCAGCTAGATTTTACATTCTTACTGGAAAGTATCAAATAACAGGGACCCCTAACGAATAGAGAACATTTGTGTCCTTTTATGATAACATTTTTCATAGTCAGTTAAAAGCATTTATTTGATTTTAGGGAATGTTTTGGCGTTCTTAGACTTGGCTTATACTTGTATTCGTGGCTGAAATACTTCTATGTTCATACGTTTCATCCCCATGTCTGTTTTGGGCTGTTTGACACCTGCCAGATCTCCCTCTCACTGCTTTCAAATTTTCCTTTTAAAGTTTCCAGTTTTATTCAAAGATGGTTTTATACTTGCCAAAGATGCTAAATTTAGAATCTGAAGAACACTTGAGGGAATGAGCGCGGACCATTTGTAAGGAAATCATCTGCACTTCAGCAGTGTGTGTAAGAGGTTTAGATAATTAAAATGTTTCTAAGGTTTTGCCCCTAATCAGGAAAAGAATGGTAGAAATCCCTTTTTGTTTCTGCTCTTGGACTGTGGGGGTCTAATATAAGATTGATCGTTATTTCTTAGGATGACTTTCCAAAATCAGTGTGAAATACCTCATATAAATTTATCTCTAAATGAAAAGGTTCACACAGTTATCTTTGGTAAGGGAATAGAGAGACTCGTTCTCAGAGTTCTCTCAGTATTTCTTCAGCTATCTAAGAAGAAGCAATCAGCAATTCCTGAGTTTGTCTTAAAGGCACTGAAGGGAGAAAAATCTCCACATTTTTTACCCCACCTTTAAAGTGGAAAACAAAAAAGATGAAATTACTTTAAAGGAATCAGAACACCATGCTGGATTTTTTTATTGGTGTCTTTTTTGCCCAGAGTATATTCACTTCATAAGATCGTGGGATTATTTTAGTTGGAAAAGACCTTTAATATCATCAAGTCCAACTGTTAACACTGCCAAGACCACCACTAAACTGTGTCCCTAAGCACCACATCTACACACCTCTTAAATACCTCAACCACTTCTCTGGGCAGCCTGTTCCAGTGTTTGACAACCATTTCAGTGAAATTTTTCCTCATAGTCAATTTAAACATCCCCTGGTGCAAATTGAGGTAATTTGCTCTCATCATATTGCTTCTTACTTGGGAGAACAAACTGACACCCACCTGGCTACAATTTCCTTTCAGGTAGTTGTAGATCACCAGGAGGTCTTCCCTGAGCCTCCTTTTCTTCAGGTTAAATAATCCCAGCTCTCTTAACCATTCCTCATCAGACTTGCTCTCTAGCCCCTTCATCAGGTTCATTGATCCTCATTTCAAGTACTCCTCCAAACTTTGTGAGGCACAACAGAATTTGAGTGCTAATTGGCTAGGAGTACTTTTGACAAAATGTATTTTCATGGGTCTGTACCAGGTATGACTAAACTTTCAGAAAGAAAGCTCAGTCTGCTGGATTTAGTTTTGTATTGAAATCACAAAAACGAAGACGCAAAGGTACTTAATTCATATACAGGGTTGAAGTTCAAATCTCACCTCAATTACATAACTACCTGTAGAAAGTGAAATGCCTCTAAGAAGATAATGAAAGAACCTCATTCCAGGATCGACAATAGGAGAGGGAATGGAACATCTGAACTTTAATGGGCGTGTCCTAAAGGTCACCTGATTTCTTTAGCTGCTGGGATGGGGTATCTTGTTTGTTTTTTAAGAAAAGATTTCAGAAGCCTGTTTATCTTGCCTTTGGATAGAGCAGAAAATCTTTTGACATCTCACAGTTTGGGTTGGAAAGAGGGATGGTTTTCAGGGAAATAATTTCCCAGAAATTTGCTTGATGTTTTTGGAACTTGGAAAGAAAGGTCTGTTCATAGTGTAAGAAATGAACAATGCTTTATTATACTGTACAGCACAAATAGCAGTGTACTTGGAGGAACAGAAACATTTTTATATAAATGTACAATATACTGAGAAAGACCTTTAGAGATTTGCAGAAGAACTGCAGATATAGCTTGCCATTCTTCAGTGATTTCTACATGAAGCTGTGGTCTTCAGTCTTCAGGCACTGTGCGTTTCAAAGACATTCTTTGTGTTTCTATTTGATGCATGAATGTTAGTGATCTGGTAGTGATCTTCTGCTTGTATCTCCTTTTGGGACTTGACTCTTTCTGGCAATTAGACTACCTGATTACCCAGCCAAGACTTTGGTATGCATTGCATTCAGCAATTTTGCTCTGGCATTTTTTTCACCCTCTTCATGTTATACGTGGAACAATCCCATTGAGCAGCTGACAGTTGCATCTCCTCCATCTTTTCTCACTTTTCAGCTATCACCTTGGATTTCATCTAGCTCTGTTTTTATTTCTTGTGCTTTGCTGAAGCTTAGCAGAAGTACATACTGCAGAATATGTTGCCTCAGCCCAGTCCAAAATCAATTTTTCTTACACCCAGCTTATCAGATTTTCACCTGTGGAGCACAGTTTGTGGCTGCAGTTCCCATTGCTTATTACTGACAGGTGGGATCAGAACTGGTTCTGGAGTGATTCCTATCCTTCTACATCTGAAGCTGTGATAGTGTATGGATAACTAATACAGATCTAATGCAGCCTGAATTTATAAATTCAATTTTTTTTTGTTGTAATCTGAGTATTTGGAGTTGCATACTATCTGTGAGGTTTGTACTGTCAGAGAAAGTTATGCACATTCAAATAATGTATTTACTTTCTGCATATAAAATTGTGTATATGCACAAATTTGGAAACCTGGAGTTGTAGGAGTTGATCAGGATTCTCTTGAATAATTCAGATTATTTTATTTTCAGTGAATTCATAACTACATCATTCCTTGGGAGAGTTGACAGCCTCAAAGGAAATATGAAATACTCTATAAAATCCAGTTTTGGGATTAAGCATCAAAAAGGCTAACTCTTCAGTGTGCAAGGTGTTCAAGCCTATAAATACTGGGTGTTCTCTACACAATATAACACAATAAAGACAAATGCTATAAACTGATCCTAGAAACCATGCCAAACAAATTTATTTTTTTTCTCTAAGACTGACTTTCATACTGCCCCATAGAATGTTTATCATCTTTTACCGAATATAAACAGTAAATAATTTTTCTTCCTTACTTCATAAAGTCCTGAAATCTGGGATCTTACCCACTTTACACTGAGATAAAATGTTGGCCTTCTAAGGATATTTTTTTTTTACCTGCAGAGAAAATATAGGAAAGAATGCACTCACGTAGCATATGAGAATCACAGGTGTTATTCTACTCTTCCTGACTGAGGCCAGGAATTTATAACCTGTACTGCCAAACTCAGGTAGATGTTCTGACCAGCCGCCTGCTCTGGACTCATGGCTTTGATTACCCAATCTATCCTAGATCTGGGATGTATTTCCCAGCAGTTCTGTTCTCAACCTCCATTTGTATTTCCACATGAATAAACCAGCTAAAAAAATTTCCAACCAGCTCCATGTTTGACTGTGTTGGCAAAGAACATATATGCAAAATTTAAACCTGAGCAGACCTGGAGTTTTACAGTCAATGAGAAATGTTCTACTGTTATTTATGATATAAGTACTTCAGAATGTGTTATATATACTTCCTGAACAATGTCTTTTAGTTTATTTACTAAACAATTTAGAAGCTAGGAGCACCTGGGTTGGTGGTGCTCTGGCAGGAACCTTGCCAGGGAAGCACATGGAGGAAAGAAGGGGCAAGCAGTGCCAGGGAACTGCGCAGGAGAGGTCAACTTTCCTCGTATTGTCACAACACACATTACAATCAAACTCGCTGCTGAATGTTGGGTTACTTTTCTTTAAAATACAATTTGTGCTCATTGTGTGAAAAATATGATAATTACTCTTTGGGTTTGGAGACTTCAGCTACCAAAGTTTAATTTTGTAATTTGTTAGCTGGCACATTAAGGGAGTAATGACTAGTTTGTCATTACGATAGTGACTGGGTTTAGTAGTGTCATGGGGGAGCTGGCTGCCAGAGGGTGGGCAGAGGAGTGCAGAGCTGCCCAGTTCATTGCCTGCCATCACCATCTGAGGACTGGGCAGGTGCTGGATGCCTGGCATGGACTTGTTGCTCCTGACCACACTGGTTTTGGCAGTAATTTTTTTTTTTTAAATTTAGAAGACTTGGTGTTTAAAACATGGTAAGAGGTCAGATTGACTCCATTCTTGCTTTGTTTTATTCCTGATGTCCCTATTGGATATTATGAGAAAGGGAAGTAAAGTGTTTGGTGACACATGCTTTTATGCTTAAATAATCTTACAGAAGGAAAACATTCTAGGCTGGGTTTGTCACACTAGTGGAAGGGAACACAGAATATCTCTAAGGGGAAGTATTAGCTTCCTAGCTTTTCACCATATCTTGGTTTATTAGATACGGCAACAAGCTTCCCTGACAAGATGGCAATTCTTTTCTTGGGATGGTTTGTCAAAACAGTTGTTGGAAACTAGCTTGGCCCATCCAAACTAAGTGCTGGTGTCGACACTGACAGCTGTGCTGATGCAGTGACTGTATATACTAGGGATGACATTGGCCTTTCAACTCTGTCAAGACTGCTTGTTGACTTAAAGAAAAAAAATTGGACAGGGGTTGGAAAATTTGCTACGGGGGGAGAATACATTCTGAATTAACGTAGCTGTGAATAGAATTTAGGCAGAGTCTCTCTGTTAGGCAGAACACAAGAGAGAGATGAAAACCAGACTGAGAAAGAATCCAAACCTTTCTAGTTTAGATGCTAAATAGAATGTAGAAAGTTTTCTGTTCTTGTTTTTGCTTGCCTCTCTTCTAAGGATGATTTGAACATTGCTGACATAAGAAAAAATAATCAGGAGCGAAGTGAGATCTGCTGTCTGAGATCCTTCTTATGCAGATATTTTTTGTGCATATAAGACAGGACAGATATATGGGAGAAAAAGAAGTGAAATAAAATTAAAAATACCCAAAGAACAATTCTACTCTGAAAAGTGACAGTAATCAGTATTTCTTGTTTCTCCATAATTTCTATATCTAATGCTTTCAATTTACAAGTAAAGATGAGGATTTATTTTTCCACAGGGAAGCACAACATGTTTACCCTGGATACCCAGTTAGTTTCTTTGTACCCCACACATCGCTGCCACTTACACCCTGCCAGAAGTACGGGTAATGCTCCTGCATTAGACCTTGGTTCCTGCATTGTAGCCGGGGACTTAACTATGATCCTTGTGGCATATGTTGAGCCCTTTACTGAGCATGCAACTATAATTCACTGGATTAAGTAATGCTTACAGAGGAATGACTGCCAATGCATATAGTGGGGACGGCTCTGTGGGGCCTGGTAGAATGGAGTGCTTGTTGTCAAAGTCAGTCCAGCAATACCTAATGTTGAAACACATGCTTTATATAGCACAATATAGTGGTTTCTGCTCTTCACCAATACACAAAATTCAGATTAAACATGCTCTGGGAGATTCTTTTTCCTTCTCTTTTACTTTCCTACACAGTTCTTGAAGGCACACACCCTGAATTATCGGTTTTGCAGAGTTTGTCTGTCTCTGTGCAACTTTGCTGGCAGATATCTGTAGAGGCCTGGTGGATGCAATTGCTCCTTTACTTCCTGCTTTTTATACCCAGCTGGAGCTGGCAGCGTGTTGGTAAGCTGCTGTCTGAACTCTTTATGTTACACAAAGGAGTGGTGTTTAACAGCTGAACTTCTGCTACACTGTTTCTTGTTTGAGAGCCTTGTGCTCACTGCAGGGAGAGATTGAACAGACGCATTTAAATTGTTTGCATGTTTCTTCATGTTCTGATTTTCTGCCTCAAATATTTCCTCTTGCCAAGTGCCCTTCTCAGTAATTGCTTCCAAACCCTGAAGTGCAGCTCCTTAGACCTGGTTTGTTATCCCCATAGATAGCAGAAAAATTCTCTTGTAGTGGTACTGTCATCATTCCTTCTCCCACAAACAATTTTTTCATCCAGGAAAAATGCTTGGGCCAGAAAATTCACAGGTCTCAAAATTTTGTAATGCCACATGGATCCCTTTTCTTGGAACTTTTTTTTTTCTTTTAGTGGAAATGGTATGTGAAATGGGATCAGTGCTAGACACTTTAATTATTTCTCAAATGGAATACAGTTTGCTGTTGAAGGATTCGCATACACTTCCTTATTGTGCTTTTCTAGGCAAGCTGAATCTGAACTGTTATCAGGACAACAATGGGGAAGTCTTTGAGTATTTGCTGATGTGAAATTCCTACCTTAATGTACAAACAGGTGTATGCCTGAATCCACAATTTGCAGTTTTAACTAAGCAATTTGGACAGTAGCCTCACATGGAATTTGCTCATTTCTACCTTGAACTCATTATGATATAAACTGATATAAACTCTGCAGGATGTTGCTTAAAATCCTGATTCTAAATGTGCACCTCATCATAGAGGATTTGCAATCATGAGTGTTGCACAATATTTTGTGTATGAACAGCTATATAAATTAAATTATTGCCTTTATTTAATTTGGATTAAAGGTTAATTATAGCTATTTTAGAAATGCTGAATGCAGCTGCTTGATTTGGGCAGAAATTCTCAAAAATACTGTTGGCTGTGATATTTATTCTTCCTTGCTTGAATTTTAGGTCAAGTTCTTAAATATTGTACTGAAACATACTTAACACACAAATATTTTCACATGAAAAATGCTCAGGAATTAAATGTACTATTGGAAGCGTTATGACACTGACATGAAAATCATTCAGTCTTTAGAACTAGTCTTTATACCCATTCTGAATCCCTGGGAAATTCTTCTTCAGTACAGCAGGTTATTCCAGCAGGTGGTGTATGCCTTTGCAACTGTCAGGCTTGGTTTGAATCGTACCTGGCTTCTGTCACAAAGCCTGGAGAGTTTGACGCCAAAGCAGAGCATTTACTGTATCCAGCAATCTGAGCAAAAAGCTGTCTTAGCTAAGTGGTGGAGAATGCCAAAGAGGGGAATAAAACTGCAATTCCTGTTCTCTGCAGGTAATTAGATAGTAAAGCTGAAAATAGAAGGAAACATCTAAAGCTGCTCAGATGTAAACCTTCTCCTAAAGCTGGGGTCAACCCTATGTAATGAGAAGAAACAAAATACGAAGATCCTCTCCACTAAACAAGTGGCTAGGACATTCAATGAGGTACATTCTAAAATGTATTTATTGTCTGATTTGGAGAAGAGATCTAATCCATTGCACTATTATTAGGTACTCCAAGCTTGTGTTTTTACTCCTGTGAAGTTACTTCCTATGAATATTTTATGGAGCTGGGGTTTAGACTAAAGAGGTGAGTGCTCTAACAACTGGATTATCTCTTTTATTTCTTCCTACCACCTGTCCTGGGAATATCTTTAGCTCTAAGAAGTGGAATGGCCTCAGCTGGAGAAATAGGGAAGCTGTAATTCCATGATACTGGGCAATTAAGGCACTATCGAGGGGTGTGGAAAAATTCTACAGGATCCAGGATCCTAATCTGAATCGAGCTGAGTGGAGGATCAAATTCATGGTCTGATCTGCTGGATATGCCAGAAAGCATTTCCTTCCAAAACTCTTGCTAATCACTGCCTTTTGAACAAGGTTTAATCCAGTTTCACTCCCTAAAAACACCTTTGTATCAAGATAAACACGGTAGAGGAATGCCTATAATGTTACTGATACGAGGCATGAGTTAAGTCCCCTGACAGATGACCAGTATCAGGCAGTAGGAGATATTATACATATCCTCTTATTTTGGGATGCTGAACTTGTATTAGACTTGGGTATGCTTAGTGAACAGTAGGGCTCATAAACAGTGATGTAGCCTCTATGTTACTGAAGACTATTTGGCTTTCTAAGCCACTAAGTGAATTCTTCTATTTGTATTGGTTGGAAGTTGAGAGTTTTTTCTGAAGATGGAAGATGTATCTGAAGGTTGGAACTGGAACCTGCACTGGAAGTTCTTTAAAATGGGAATGTTTTTCCTTAAATTAGTAAGTGGTGCAGTTGGTCTAGTTGGAGGCCTGTGGCCAATGGTGTGTCCTGGGCTCGGTGCTGGGTCTGGTCTTATTCAACATATTCAACATTGTCCTGGATGAAGGAACAGAGAGCACCCTCAGCAAATTTGCTGATGATAAAAAAGTGGGAGAAGTGGCCAACACACCAGAAGGCTGTGCTGCCTTTCATTGAGACATGGACAGGCTGGAAAGTTGGGCAAAGAGGAACAAAATGAAGTTCCACAAAGGCAGGTGTCACATCCTGCACCTAGGCACCACTACAGGTTCAGGGTTGACCTGCTGGGAAGCAGCTCTGCAGAGAAGGGCCTGTGAGTCCTTGTGGACAACAAATTATCCATGAGCCAAATAATCCAACTTCTGGAGAGATTCCAGCAGAGAGCTACAGAAATGATGAGGGGACTGGAGCGTCTCTCATATGAGGAAAGGCTGAGAAAGCTGGGGCTGTGTAGTCTATAGAAGTGCAGGCTGAGAGGGTATCTATCTCATCAATACTTATAAACATCTAAAGGGTGGATGCCTAGAGGAAGGGGCTAGACTCTTAGTTGTGCCCAGTGACAGGATGAGGGAAACAGGCACAATATAGAATGTAGGAATTTCCATCTCAACATGAAAAACATCTTAACCTCGAGGGTGACAGAACACTGCGACAGGCTGCCCAGAGAGGCTGTGAAATCTCCTACCCTGTACCTATTCAAGATCTGCCTGAACACAATCCTCTGCAACCTACTCTAGGTGATCCTGCTTTAACAGGGGATTTGAATAGATGATCTCTAGGGGTCCCTTCCAACTGCTGCCATCCTGTGATTCTGAGATTCTGTGATTCCATGACTTTCTCTAAGTCACGCTGAAAGTTCAAAATCCTTTTCTTCATTTATCTCCAGTCTTGCTTATCTCTTTGCTCTCATTTCTTCACTTTAACTTACCCCCAAAATTGCATACATAGCAGATGATAAAGAGAGGTATGGACATCCTGTGGGAAGCGGCTGAGGGAGCTGGGGCTGTTTAGCTTAGAGAAGAGGAGGCTGAGGGGAGACCTTATCACCACCTACAATTACCTGAAGGGAGGTTATAGAGAGATAGGTGATGGTCTCTTCAGCCAGGTGACAGGTGATAGGACAAGGGGGAATGGCATGAAGCTGTGCCAGGGCAGGTTTAGATTGGATGTTAGGAAAAAATTTTTTACTGAAAGAGTTGTCAAGGCCTGGAACAGGCTGCCCAGGGAGGGGGTTGAGTCACCTTCCCTGGATGTGTTCAAAAAAAGGGTAGATGAAGTACTTAGGGATATGGTTTAGTTTAGGATGTGAATGGTTGGACTCGATGATCTTAAAGGTCTTTTCCAACCTTATTATTCTGTGATTCTGTGATTCTGTGATTAGCACCAAAATTCCTGAGCAAAAATGTACTTTAATGTTTACATAGTGACCACAGTTGCCTAGTTGATGGAGCTGCTGCTATAGATCATATGGAAAATAATTTATTTTACTGATATTTTTAAAGGATTTCAAATCAATATTAAATGCTGTTGCAAGTTTAGAGAAGTAAACTATAGATGAAGATACATTGTTTTAGGCATTAAGTATTAAAAATAATTTTCACAGATTTTAGATAAAAGTAAAGGCTTAATAGTTATTAAAAATGCCCAGCAGGCAATTGTCCTTGATTTTAGATATTTCATATGATTAATTTGTTTTTATTTCTAATTTGGATTGTGCCTATCTCTGTTCCTAGTACCAGATCATCTTTAAAATCCATAATCTTCAACCCATCAATATAGTGATGAAATAGTGTCACTTAGTGTTTCCCTCCCAATTAGATTCAAAGTTACTTCACTTTTCATCTTATACAGATCTTGCATTTCTGTAAATTAGTTACATAAAAAGTCCTAAGTCATGATAGTAAGATTAAGGAAAAAATGTATTTTTTATAAACAGTGACAAACTTTTGCCTTATTTCAAGTTGCCTGCAATTCTCCTCTTTTATCTGCTTAAATTTAAGTAAAGATTTTTGGTGCAGATTTGAGTTTCAGCAGATTGAGAGTTGACATTTGAACAGATAAATACATACAGTAGACAGATTTCTATACTTCTGTCTGTCTTGCCTGCTAGTACCTGGATAATGTAATTCCATCAAGGAAAGACATCGGATTTTAGCTAAGGCACAAGTTTAGCACATGTCTAAGGTGTAGTTCACAGTTTTGCCACAAACATATGTTTGTAACCGTGGGTACTGATATTACTTTTTACATCAAATTATGAACTCACTGGAATGTCAGTTTACCTTAAATTAAATGTGCTTGCTGATATCTATCATTATGTGTCCTGACCTTGTTTGGAACCTGTAAGTACTCCTATTATTAACATAAAATAAAGCACGATTGTATAAATAAAGCAGAAATGTATTTACAGTCTAATCAGTCTTAACATTTGTTTCTAAAATAAAATGTACATATTGGAAAGACATACAGAAAGCATCTTTTGCTGGAGTCATAAGACTTGGGTTTCTCATCTTCTGTTGCCCTGAGCCCAGTGGACTAATAAGGGGTTATTAGACAAAATTCTTGCTGCATTGCTCTGGATACTGAATGATCCTGACAAGCTAAAATCATAAACTATGTCAGCAGGTACCAGACATTAGCTTCTTGCTAAGATATACAACAAGTGGCTTTAGTCTCATTACTCCTCTCAGCACATCTCATTATAAGCACTTATAGAAAGGAATTACTCTAACTGCTTTGTGAAGGCTGAAGGATGTTTGGAGCTACAAAGCTTTTCTGGATTCCTTCTCAGTCATTTAATCTTTTGTTGATCTGGTCTGCTGTTTCCCTGGATTGAATGACATCTGAGCAAAATGCTCAAGCAAAAGCTTTCAAAGGCACCAGGTGGATCGTAACAGGCTGTGATTTCTTGTTACAGAATGGTGGCTGCTACATAGTCTTTCCTTTTGATTATCATCACAGATATGTCAAGCCATCCAGAAGTAATTTAGATAGTTGGAAAACTCTTATTTTCCTCTGTAGTTGAAGTATGGAGAGAAAAGAGTTTGTTTGTGGCCCAGCCTCTGAAGATGTAACACAAAATGCTCACTGCCAGTATCTTCTCCACTAGCTTTTAGCACCTCTGTGTTATGTCCTTTATTTCCCACTGTGAAGTTCTGATTCAGAGATGTATCTCTGTGCCTTGATGTAGCACAATGGGATACTGTGGCCCACAGAGTAAAGGGCACCACTGTTTTATTTACTGCCTTGAAGCCAGGATTGAGCTGGACAATGTGTGCACCCAGATGGCTTGATGTAGGTTGGCTGGCTGGCTGTAGGAGGCAGGTAGATTTTACAATGAAAGCAGTGACTTCAGGGGCTCTGCTGTCTGCACACCTCTATCTATTGCATTGGTACTCTTATCCCTGTGTTCATGATTGGTTTCTATAAAAAGCAAGAGAAGTTGATGGACAAAGCACAAAGATCATAGTGCTTACATACTTTTTTAAAGGCTTGGAAGAAAGCAGTATGAAAAGATTTGGCTTGTACTTCCAGCAAAGCAAAGGAGAGACTGTGTTCTGCTTGTCCCTTGGCACAGCTGGCTGGTTTGGTGTGACTTTGAAACAGACTCCAAGCTGGGCTTTGTTCTGAGTAATCCACATATCAGATAGCAAAACTGTACCCACATTTTAATGTCTTTTTATAATTCCACTTTTTTTTTTTTAAATTATAGAGGAATAATTAGCTCCCTTAATTAGCCATAGATCCTATTAAGAAGATGGGTTACATAAAAGTCATTAGGCCAAGGAGGGACGTATGTATTGTCTGCTACTATAAAGACATCCAGCAGAGGGTACTAATGGCTTTTGTTGACGACTCCCCTGCTTATGTAAATGTTAATACATTCAGTGCTGAAATGTATATTTGAAAACAGTGGTATAGCACCAGTTGTAAACAGAAAGACATCTTTTTCATCCAGTCTGAATTCCACTGCCTGCATTTGATTTTCGTCTCTTCAGTGAACATTTCAGATGGTCCAATCTATATATGGGCATGAGTTAGTTGACAAGGTTGTATAGAGGAGAAGGTAAGTTATCATGTTGGCATACCCATCTGGAAGGCTACAACCTGAAGAAACATTTAAATAAATGTCCTAATTTACAATTTATATGTAATGATCTTACTGTAGAGGCTTAACCCTTTGGAAAATCTGTTTGTTGATATATACCGTAGTTATCATTATGATTTTACAAGTACCAGGCCAAACTTCCTAAACACACAGGTGCACCAGAAACTAGGGAGGACTAATAAATCTAGGCCTTATTAGCAGTTTCCTTTGAGCTTGGCTCCTTGTGCCTGGATTTGGGGAGCACTGGGTGCCCTGCTGAGGCTCTGCTGGACACAGCTTGCTGCAGGTGTGCAGGAGCCTGCCTGCAAGAGAGAGACAGGAGACAGGCCAGACAGTGACAGGGCCCCTGCACCGTGGGTCAGTCTGGGCCATGGGGCAGGCCATACCAGCGAGCTCAGCCCTGGCTGCAGTGTCCTACTTAGGCTGGCCTGGCCAGCAGGGCCTGCTTGGTCCTGTCAGGCCACAGCTTGTGGCCTTTCTCACCATAGAAGCCTGAGGCTGAGCCGTGCCAGGCCAGCTGTGGCAAGCAACTTCATATCTCTGAGGTATTTCCCTGTTGCACATTTATTTCATGGGCACTCGAGCAACATTGTTTTTTCAAGGCCCATTCCAGCTCGCCTTCCACTTGACATTCAAGTGGCTTTTTACTGTTCAGATGCTATGAGAAGTTCTCTTTATGCCCTTCACGAGGGTGTAACATGGGCTAGGCAGCAGGAGAATAAATGGAATCTCATCAGTAAGGCAACGAACAGCAAGGCGCTGCTCAGTGAGGTCTCCCGGCACCAGTATGACTAAAACCTGTCAGTTGGCACATTATCAGCCAGCAGCCTCTGTGGTCGTCCCAGCCAGAGGCAGTTCCAATCTCATTGCTGCCAGCAGCACACACATCTGTGGTGTTGATGGCTTTGATTTTTTTTTTTTTTTAAATTCATGAGTTCCTTTTTATAATTTTTTTGTCGGTGGTATGATTACTGTGTAGAACCATGTGATTTAAATCCAGAATCTGGACGGATGGCATGCACAAAATGATGTGCTAAATGATGGCCCAAAATTTAGTGGCAGATGGAGCTCCTTCCTGCCTGAGTCTCTGAGACAGCACCACAGCACTGCTAGGCTGTTTTTTGAGATGATGCCTGTCGTGAGGGTCCAACTGTAGTTTGTCTCCCTGTGTTTTTACTGGAAATGCATGGAACATGACATATTTGTGCAGAAGCATAGGCTCTGCCTGCCCCAGATGTTTTGGCAGCATGCCAGTTATGGTCAGTATTGCCAGGGATGGCAGGGACTGTAACTCACTCAGTGTAAGATCCTTCAAACTAATAAGGAAATTTGGAAAAAACAATGCATTTTGCAGATACTTTCTGAAATTACCTTTTTGTATGAACTCTAGACCCTTATATCTGAGCATTTACAAACTTTTGGGAATATTCCTTTGGATAACTATGTTAAAAAATCTTACTAGATTTTTCCTAATCCTAGTTATTGTAGTAGTATAACTCTCACGGAGCTTTTTCCTATAGTAAAAGTTCTTAGAAGCCCACGTTTTTGAAGTTTATATCTTTCCCATAGCAGAGAAGTTTTCTTTAGCTGCAAGATGTATTTGTGTCACTTCTGGTAGTCAGAAATATGAAAGCTTCAAACTGAAAACCAGAGAACACAGTCCTTTTGAAAAGTACTTGCACATGGAAACCTTATTTTCTTCTCTACTGCAAGCATTCTATCAGTCAGGTGTACAAGGAACTTCAAGATATTTTTATGCAATCTGTTTAATGCAGTGATGGTATGGCTATAGTTGGATAAAAAAAAATCCTCAAACATATTTATAAATAGTTAACATGTATGTGCAAATCAGACCTGAGAAGTTTCAAAGTGCCTGCAAAAAAAAAAAGGTGTTTTTTTAAAATTTGAGCTGGCAGCTCTTGCTGCATCAGTATAGTATTTTTGGGGGTATTTTTTTGTGTATTTTCATAAGGAAAAGTCATGATTTTGCAGCAAAGAATACTTTGCAGCAAATTAACTGTTTTCTGTGTTTAAAATTGCAAAATAATGATAGTTAATTAAGGTAATATGTCATACTTTGTTATCAATTCATAAAAATACAATGTATTTCCACTACTCATCCTGGTGAGAAAGAGTGTAGGATCTTTTTTCAAGAAGAACTTCAAATTTAGTGTTCAATTTTCCCTCCAGATGTGTGAGTCTGCTCTCCATGCATTATAACTCCCTTGGGGCAATGCTTCTATCTTACAGGATTTTTTTCTGGAAGCTGCAAAGTAAAGAAATATTTACAAGTCTGTGTGGACTAACTCACAGAAAACTAGATTCGCTGATGCTGTTGCAAAGTGCAGATTGTACTTTCATATGTCAGTGGGAGTACAGATGCCCCGTGGGATTTATAATTCAGAAAAGAAAGGCAGAGTGAATGGCGGCTTTAAACTGTATCAAGTACTCCACACCTTTCTCAGACAATGCACTGAATCACATCATCTGTTTCTGAGCTAATGCCTCTTTTTAAAGACAGTACTCACAGGTATGCATTGCTCCTCTGTTGTGCTGCAAAGTCTTTTGAGTGGCTGACTGGGAGGATGGAACAGTGAGCAGTGGAGCATTAGCTTGATTCTGGTAGCAAAGCTACCACTTTAATTTTGAAGGAGTATAAAAAAATGGGCAACTATATAATTGTCTCACACAAATCCGCTAAAGGTGTGCATGTCAGCTGTTTCAGATTGGCTTTTTCCATCTGCATTACACCCCCACCCTCAGTTTTTTTAAATAATAAAATTGTTTTTTGATATGCTGCCCCATGAGAGTGTATTAGCCAGCAGGCATCTCTGAGGGAATCAGTGACTGGGAATCCCACTTAGCTCACTGTCTGTGAAGAGCACGTGTGCCAGAGGTACCAGACAAAAAATAATTCCCTGTTTTCCTTGCCTTGACTTTGCTTACAGGCATTTTGAATTGCTGAGTCTTAAGAAAAGGTGGACTTCCTTTCAGGGAAGTGACATTTTAGTGAGGACTAGTATTTAATGGAAAAAAATAAAAACTAATGATGTCTCTGAACTATGCACATAAGACTGTCTTGTTCTGCTCTGTGGCCCTGATGTGGTTGAAGTATTGAACACTAACTTTTGGATTAACACCTGGCTTGAGCAGAACTAGCAGTTTCTCTTATGTCTCAGACAGGATATTAAAAACGCAGAAAGGTTATTGAAGACCTGGAGAAAGCTGGGTCTGTTCTGGGGTTTTTTTTTAATCTTTTTGAATCTTTTCTCCACTTGTAGCAAGCCTCAAGTGGCCTCTGAGACTCTCAGAGACCAATGTAGAAATGTCTTGAACTTCTCTTGTTTTCAAATAGACTACACAACCTTAAAACCCCTCTTTTCTTAAGAAATTCTTGGAAAATCTATTGCTAGTTATGGATGTGATTTTATTATTTCATATTAAATGACTTCATTTTCCAGGGATTTGTCAGCTCATATTGGTTTCCCAGAAGTTTATTGCACAAAAGGTTTAAAATAACCTTTCCAGGTACACAGTGAAGCTAAAAAAACCCAGATTTGTGGTAATTTGTGAGCATTTGCTGTTTCCCTGAAACTTCAGGTATTCACATAATGATAGGCAGACATGAAAAGTTCAGCTGGAGTAGTGATTTTGACATCAGGAAAGAGCTGGTATCTAACAAGCATAATTCCACATGCAAAATACTGAGGACAACAGATTTGTGGCCCCAACATATGTTTGAGTAAACTCACAGTAAAGTGAAAAATAGAAGTGTGAAGACCTTAAATGCACTGGGAGGTAATCCATCTCTCTACTAATCCAGGTCTCTACTTGTATAAAAGGCTGTTAAAAAATGTTGAAATGTCACATTGTATGCCCCTGAGCACCCTGACATGCAATTTTACATATCTATGTATAAAGGAAAAAGATTTTTTAGATTAAACATTTATTTTCCTGGCAGATTGAAAGAAATAATCTCAGGGATTAGTTTGTTTTTCAGAATTATATCCTTCAATTTAGAATAAATGCAAAAATAATGTGAAGAATTTTTAGCTGACTTTTTTATTACTATGACTGGATAAATTCTCCTTTCTGGAAATGAAAATTTTGGATATTTCATCAAGTTTTGTGCTGTTTCCCCACCCTCCCTCCCCTGCATTGGGTGTGAGAGCCCTCTGCACTGAATAAATCATATCATAAAATTGAAATAGGAAAGGCTGTATTATCAGATGATTTGGTACTTATGAAGAAAAGGCCCACCTGCTTTTTGAAGTAAAGTTGTCCATTCTTGTTGATCACTGGAATAACATTTTCTCCTTATTTTCAGTTTCCAAATCTTGCTAAAGAATTGAAATTTTTTTTCCTGATATTGTGTATCTAAATAAACTTGTCATGGTTGCTCTAGAGAAAATCTATTAAATAACAGGTGATGGATTGGAAAGTGCTTTTCACTTATCGTGATAAACTTCAAAAATATTATTCATATGTAATGTCAAGATGTGCTTTTAGTGTAGTTATGAGTGGTAATGACAAATCTTCTATGCCTGTATCATTGCTCAGGAGAGGTCTTGGCTTTCAGTTGGGATAATTTCGACAAGAAGCTGGGAGGGGACACAGCCAGGACAGCTGACTCGAACTAACCAAAGGGATATTCCGTACCATATGATGTCATGATCAGTGTTTAAGGAGGGGTGCCTGGCTGGGAAGGAGGGATCACTTCTCCAACGTGGCCTGGGCATCAGGTTTGGGGAGGAGAGCAAACTCCTTTGTTTATCATCCATTTTGTACTACTGCTGTTATTTTCCTCCTCCTTTTCTGCCCTAGTTCTTATCCCAGCTCACAGAGAGGGAAGGGGAGGAGTGAGTGAGTGAGCCCTATAAAGGCAATTCCTTCCTCAAGCTTTCAGGCAAGGTGTGTTTGAGCTAATAGGCAATTTGCCTTAGTACCTGGGAAAACATTAAAAAGTATTTTTCTTGCACAGCTATATGATAAAAGTTGCAAGTGCTCCTCTCCAGCTTTAGGACTAAATTAATTAATTGTAAAATGAGTATATTACATGATGATAAACTATGATTACAATCAAAAGCCTTAAGCTAATATAGAGTGAGCATGTTGGGTTTTACTGGTTTGTTGTGTTTATCAAAATGAACACATTCATTTGAGTCATAAGGAAGCTTTTAGGAATACATTTATTCCCCCCAAATAAAAAGCCAGTTATTGGAAATGTTTATTTTGTTTTCCACTTTTAAAATAAACTTAAAAGAATAGGAAATATGCCAGGAAGGCTAATGACATAAATTAAGACAACAAAGAAGATAACATGTTAAGATGAAAACATGACTATACCTGATATCTACAGAAATAATAGACCCTTTGCTGTCTTGATCTCACCTGGTTAATTTTTTAGTATATCTATCTTGCATACTCACAATTTCATGTTTTTTAAAATCAAAAAATCTTCGACATAGAACAGTGTTATAAATGGAATTATGATTTCAGTGTTTCCCAATTCCATTGTTACTCTAAACTACAAAACTGCAAAACAACAGTAGGATTGTGTTTAGACCTTTACCAAAACCCATGTGTTATGATAGTGTCAACACAATCAAACTAGAAAAGTATCAGGGGACTAATTCAGTTCAAGGCAGCAACAACTTCTTCCCTTGCTGCTGATGGAGAGCATTTTCCAAAAGACCTGGTTGCAAGAAACCTCTTCCTGCCTGCATATGTTGTGGAAATAGTAGGATGTGGCTCAGGATACAAAGCAAAGCTGCCTTTTTTACGACCTCTCACAGTGTCTTACCAGAGAACGTGTCTTCCCTGCATTTGTGGTGTTGAGTTATTGGAGCAAGCTGAAAAGCCAGGTGCAGCATGGAGAGTCATTACTTTTGTTCTTCTGATCCCATGCACTGGACAAGAAACTTGACCTGATCTAGCTTTGTTTGATGTATTCTATCAAATAATAGAGTTGTATTTATAATTCTATGACCATCTGCTTTCTTAAGTAGATACGTTAAATCAGTATCTGAATCAGATTGGATCAACAAAATGCCAATGTTATTTTAACCCTTTCAGTTGTCATACTTGGAGCCTTATCTAGAAATTTCCTATATAAATTATAGAAGTTATCCATGTACATGTTACAGTTTATCAGATGCTAGATGATGAGTTATGAAAATCATTAGCTAATGTAAAAATGAAATCTCAGGAACCACCTTACAAGATCATTCAGATTTTCAGATCCAAAGTGGGGTTGAAGTGTCTGTAGGGTCAATTTCACATCTTGGTGCAAGGCACAATGATGACATCTGCTTGCAGTCAAAAAGGAAGCTCAAAACTCAAGCATATATCAAAATGGTTCACCAGCTTGCCCGTATTTCCCTCAACTCCCACTACTGATTGTGTAAATCTGGAGGTGTAAAAAAAGTTTAGAGACTGTGATAGAGCCAAGGATCATAATTTCAAAGGACAGCAGAGATATTTGGGATCCAGGATCACAAGACCTGTGAATAATACCAATACAGAGAGAACACCCATGAGAAATGAATGCTTTGACATTCTTGAACAGAACATTTTTAAAAACTGATTTCTTGCATAAACAATCTTACAACCTATTAATTAATAATTTTTTAAACTCTAAATTGCCTTACGCAGTATAATTTCTACAATATAGAGGTCTTGCAGAACATACTGCAAGTGACATTTGTCAGTGGTCATAAATGAGAACTCATAGCAAATACAAGTAGGTAACACAGCAATAATACCAAGCAATATTAGCTTGTGGTGGACATCTTGGATGTGATATTAGAGAAACATGGATGGCAAAGCTGGAATAATTAATCCTGAGTTGCCAACTACTGCAGTAATAATGCTTTCTTAATTTCCAGGTGGAGCACCTATGAAGAAATTTGTACTAAGTAGAAATTCACTTTGGGTTTTTGGCTGCTGACAAAAAAAAAGAGAAATATACAATGCTGTGGTCATATTTAAAGCTATATGAAAAATTGAGGCAAGGGTGGGAAAAACAAAATCTCGTAGCCCACCTGAATTAAAGCTTCACTGAGTTTTAATCTCCAAAGGGATTCTGGAGATTCTGAGAGAGGATTCACCCAGTCATGCTATTATTGAACACTATGCAGTGCATGTTCCTTGATGACAATGTGTGGATCTCAACCTGACCTTGGGATTCTTTGGACTTGAGAAGGAGAAAAATGCCTGAAAACATAGTGCTCATCAAAGAGAAAAAAGTTGTAAGAAAAAAAATATAGCCCTTGAAGAAGAGGCACTATTTGGGAACATTTTGTCATAACTTGAAAAATTGTTCATATCGCTGGAGGTGGGAGCAGACACTGCAGTATTTTCACAAAGCCTAAGATGTATGTGTGTATAAAGTGTATGATACTTGATGTGTGTATTCAGTGAAGATTAACAGTGTCAAAAAACTGTATGAAGGATTTTTGTACTGAAGACATGTCATGTATGAGGGCTTGATCAAATGAATCATATTCATGGAGAATTGGACTATATTCCTTTTGTATAATCATTATTTAACTTCTTTTCTGACATTGTTAGTGCCCTGATGTCACTCAGCAGATTTCAGTAGAATTAATTTTCAGCTATGCATCTGTAACGGCTGAGTAATGTTTTTCTTATGTAGTGCTGTTTTATTTGTGCAGACATACAAGTTCAATGCCAGCTGATTTCTTGAAAAGTCTGTGGTGAAGGGGTGGTGGTGTTTCTGGTGGTCCCCCAAAACTTTATGACAGGCAGACTAGTGCCAGTTGATCATTTAAGATGGTATTAATCTCACCTGAGTCAGGCTGAAAACAGAGCTTCTCATCAAAGTTGTCTCAACTCCCTCTTCAGTCCATAGAATAAGGCATACTACCTCTGAGAGTAGTTCATCTCATCTCTTTTAGAAACCCATTTTAAAATTGGATAAATTGTCTGCTGAAGAGAACTCTTTTTCTTCATTGACTAGAGCTTGTATGATGAATGTGGACTAGACACTAAAGTTTTAGATGATTAGTAGTGCAACAAATCTTACCCTCAATAGCCACCAGCACTTATTTAACATTAGAGGCAGGTCTAACCTCAGTGTAGGGAAGATTAAGGGGAATTTAAGAATCAGGGATGGTCACTGGTTGCCTTTCTCTTTTCCTTTGCTAAATGAATCACAGTAGAAGACAGAATTTATATCTGTTTGTGATAAACTTGTTACTTTATATAAACTACTAATTTAGTGAGCAGTCTGAGCAAACTATTCCTTGTCACTAGACAGCACACCATTTCTTTAGTTCAATAGATGGGCTTAAGTTAACCAACTTCCAGTTAAAATAAGCCTCAAAACCGTGCATATTTCAAAACATTTCCACTACTACTCTTGCTACATTTACTCTGCTCTTTGTTGTGTAAGAATCACTTGCAGTATACCTTTTGTCTAAATTACTTTAATGGGCCCCATGTCCAGAATGCATATAGTAGTATTCAGAACTACATGACAGGTACATTAAAACTGCAGAGGAAAATATAGGCTATTTAAGATTGCAATGGAAAAAAGTGTATATTTTATGCTGTTTGAGAAATAATGTGTTATCTTGCAATTATGATTTGTATCCTATTATGCCTTTAAGGAGCAGAAACAATTTCATACCACACAGCTAAACTTTATGTATCCTTGCTTTGGAACAGATCTGATAGACAATTTCTTTATTATTGGTTTCACAAACAATAACTGTGTTAAAATAAGCAAACCAATTACGACTTTTTCTCTCCAGCTATGTGAGGCATACTCTGTTATAGACTGCAGTGGTCCCTGTCTACTGCGCAGGCAGTCTTTAGGCTGTCTCACTTTACCTTTCCTTATCCCACCTCTCCTTTTTCCTCTTACTTAGGTGATTTCACATCCCACCTCCCCGAAAGAATTGATGACTTGGACTGGCTGGACCACGGGCATTAAAAGAAGAGTAGAAAGCACATATACATTCAGGAAATTTTGATGGGACCATGAAAAAGTTGAGAGCAAGGGAAATACATTCTCTTTGTAAAGAAAAAGAAAGCTTGAAACCCACAGTTGACATTTTAACCTTTTTTGTACCTTGTACTGAGACTGCTTATTAACTGAAGATCACAACCTTAGGTGCTTTGCCACAGGTCCTTCTTAAAATACAAGACTACTTTAAAAGCAGACTCTTGATAAGATAGACTTGACCTTAAAGATTGATGTGATGATTCATTCTCTTACATGTTTCAAATGATTTAACTTATTTGCTTAGACAATGCTTTGGGGAATTATCATCAAATGTCATGGGGGATTTTCTGTTTACTTTCTCTCAGCCAGAATGCACTTTGGAAGTTCCCTTCTTTATGACTTCTGAGAGAACATGGAAGAGAGCCCCATTACACTCCTTACATTTAGGTAAGAGCAGTTCTGGTTTTTCAGTAGCATAACTAAAGCATGGCAGACAAAGTGAAATCTTGTAAGGGAGAGTCTATGACCAGGGAGTCCTAAATGCAAAATGCCTTGTTTTGGTATTTCTAGTATACAAGGAATATGCAAAAGACAAACTTTTCAGTAGGTGTAAGAAACATGCTTAGAAGTGCAACAGGACACATACTTAAAACTGCTTACTTGACAGCTGATTAAGATGTAGTATTACTTTTTGGCCACTGATTTCAACTCTATACTTTTCTTATGTGCAAATTAAGTACCACCAGGTGACCATTCCCACTCTTTCCTCTGTCATGCATTTATACCTCTGTCCTTGCATTTCTTTTTTATGCTTAGAGAATTATGGTCTTCTAATGATTTTTATTATTACAATTATAACTGACACCTGGAGCAGGCAAATTCCCTGTCGGATTTCTGAAACAGCAATTATTCCTACACTAAAGAGATATTCCTCTTTATTTAAAAAAAAAACCCCGCAAACCCAAAAAAACCCTGGCTTGTTAATTTCCAGCCTTGGTCCAACCTCCTTTTTGTGCAAAAAAGGCCAAGGCCAAGGCTGAACATGTGTAATTTTATCTTTGCAAAATCCACCTGTATGAAAAATTTCAGTCAGTTCTTAGGCTGTATGAGGACATTCAGATTATTTTGGCTGATGCTTGAATTAGACCAAGTGTGGATAACATAAATGACAGGTTTTCAATGAACATCCAAACAGTCACTTCTGTTCCCTTTCAGTTTGATAATTTCTAAAACTGCACTTCAAGCTTTTCAGTGTTGAAGAACAAGTTCAGCATTTTTCAGGGGAGTACGTGAAAGATCAAAATAACAGATTTTTCCATGGAAGTTTTCCAACTATATAAGGATTTTGTACTTCTATTCTGGACTTCAAATTTGACTTTATCTTCACTTCCAGAATTTAATGTAATTTTTTTTCTGTCTTTTGTTTCATAAAAGTTCCTTTGCTTGTTGCAGTGCAAGAGAATGTATTGCTTTTCTGTGTTAATCCTTGAAACCACCCAGAAAAACACTATACTTCATTTTTGTTTCTAGGGAAGAGAAAATTTGCCCTTTATATATGTGTGAGACCATCAGCAGCTTCAAAAACCTTTTAGATTAAGGGGGAGTGGGCACAGGAGGTGAAAGAAAATAGCCTATTATATTAGGTTGAAGATAAAACTGCTATGTATGTGAGAAAAAGAAGTTTTCTTTCAAAAAATTTCCCCAAATTTGTCTATGAAAACTGTTACTGCAGTGTGGTAACCAAAGAGGTAGTTATTTTTTGAACATTTTTTTACCTGACGAGACAGTCCCTGTCCCCATCTTTATTCTTAATGTGATTGTTTAATTAATTCTTGTTATCCTTTTTCCTGTGGGGTAAGTCCTTTCTCAAACTTATATGAGAAAGAAAGTGGACTATTATGTGATGTAAGTTGTTTTCTTCAGACAGAGAGGGTTGGTGGAATTAACTGTGCAGGATTTAAGTGTCTTGAGTTGTCAGGAACACCTTGAAAGATGAAAAAAAAGCTAGGGAGCTGCAATAACTTTAATGCAAAAAGGAACTTAAACCTTTTGTTTATGTGATAATCTAACTGTGTTTTTTGTTTTAAGTGCCTTGAAATGGATTTGAGGTTACTTATGTAAGAGAAATCCTACTCAGTAGATACTAATGTTGGAGGTGGAAATATTTGATATTGCCTTTATGAAACTGGAAACAATTAGTGTAGGAATTACTGAACTGATCAAGGATTTCTAAATCCTTGAAGTCCAGTTCAGCCATAATAGTTCATTTATCTGATAAAGCTTGCAGAATTCTTTGGATTTTGCATTAAAATTTCTCTAAGACCTGAACTGAAAGAGTAGAGTGAAGGGGAATCCCCCATCTCAGAAACAGAGAAGAGCAATCTATCTTCTCCACAGACTGCTTTAATCTATTGTATTGGGAGAGGGATAGGGTAGAAGGTTAAAGGAGCACTGATTTTGTCTTTGAGGGAAATTACATACTTCCATTTCTATATAATGGCAGTACATGCAAGAAAGAAGGACATTACAGAATTGTGTACTGCAATTGTAATGAAAATTCTACACCACTTATTTCTCCCACTTTCTAAACCCCCTTATCTAAAGTGTCAGAATAATAGTACATCATAACTCATAACAATGCACCCATCAACCAAAAAATTACCGCTCTGGCTGGTTTAAAAGGGTCTAAGTGCAGATAGAACAACTCACCTTATTTATCAAATTCTGTCAATAAATTTCTGGGCAATAGAGAATACATACTCATTTCTCTTGTGTCTATCTAGTTACAAAATAATGAAGGGAATTTAATTTAATTTTGTTTTAGATCTAAACCCAGAAGCACCTTACATCAATGGCAAACTCTGATTAATGTTAATTCTTAGACCACCAGATGCCCAGGCTCAGGATAATAATGGAGCCTTTTTTTTTATATATAATTCTTTTAAGAATCACAAGGAACACCAATCATCAAGAAACCATTTAGAAGAAAGTTCATATCACAGAAGGCACTAAACTTGATTGCAACTAATTTAATCAAAGGAACAGTTTTAGAATCTGTAGGTAATCTCTACAGATCCTGTGAAAAAATAAAATGTTGTAGGAGCTAAGAGTTAAGAGATAACAGTGGGTGTTCAGAAAGTTGTGATTACCTCATTAGCCATGAAAGTCAAGCACCTGTGGTTTGTAGCATTCATGCTAATTTCTGTGCAAGTGTCTTTATGGACTGTGAACTGTTTTCAAAAGTCCTAACTAAAAGTTAAGAGTAATTTCTGGAATGGGGTTTGGAGGTATGAGGACATTCTTGTAATTGAAATGTGTGTTACATGTAGAACTGAGAGAACACTGCTTTACTGGAAAATGTATTGCATCAAGATTAAAATATGTCCCCTGGAATATAAGTATTACATCATTTCAAACAGGGTAAAAGATGTAGAAGTAATTTCAATTAAGTCCACCATGAGTTTACTGGAATATTTTTCAGTTGACTAACTGTTTTAGTCACTAGTCTTTTTAGTCATTTAGCCATTAGTCCTTCAGTCGTATCCATAGAATCATAGGATACCAGATTAAAAGAGACATCAAGGATCATTTGGTCAAATCCTTCTTGGGAAAAGCTCTGTTTGGACCAAAGCACTGTCTAGACAAGTTGACACAACACCCTGTCCAGCTGAATCTTAAAACTGGTCATTGTTGATGAAGCCACCACTCTCCTGTGGAGATTACTCCAGTAGCTGCTTGTTCTCAGTGTGAAAATTTTTCCTCTAGAGTGCAAGTAAATCTCCCCAGCTGTAACTTCCACCCATTATCCCTCATTTTTTCCGTGTGACTGCTTGCAAAAAGGGAGTCTCCATCTTCTGTGTAGCAATCCTTTAATTACTAGAACATGATGATGAGGTCACCCCCAAGTCTTCTTTTCTTAAGGCTGAATAAATCAAATTCTCTCAGCATTTCCTCATACGTCAGGCTTCTCAGTCCTTTGGTCATCCTGGTGGCCTTCCTCTGGACCCTCTCCAGCCTGTCCACATCTTCTTTGTATAGTGGGAACCCAAACTGAATGCAGTATTCTAGATGTGGCCTGACAAGTGTTGAGGAGAGTGGGATAATGGCTTCCTTATTTCTGCTGGTGATGCTTGGCTTTCTTTGCACACTCATATTGAGCTTGTTGTTCACTTGGTCCTTCTCCATATAGCTGCTTTCCAGGCACGTGGATCCCAAACTGTGCTGTATTCCTAAATTAAGTTTTCCTAGGTGAAGACCTTACATTTGTCCCTTTTGAACTTCATCAGGTTCTTGTTAGCCCATGCTTCTAGCCTATCTAGGTCTTTCCACAGGCCAGCTCTCCCTTTTGAGGTGTCTATTTCTCCACTGAGTTTGATATCATAAAGCAGTCAGATTAAGTACATTAAAATAATCAAAATGCTAACACAAATGTTATATGGATTTTTTATAAGTAAAAATAATGAATAAACTTATAAAATACTTAAAAAATAAGAATATTTAATATAAAATTAAATCAGACTCAGTGTAATATTTCTGTAGGGAGCACTGTCTCTTCATCCCCACATGGAATTAAAAAAATCTTAAGCAGTCACAAGGCTTGATGAATTTTATTTGATTAAATTGGCAGTAAAAGGCTGTCAGGCATTTCCTAAAAATTGGAAGAACTAAATTTGTACCATTTTAATAATGGAAGTAATAATTAAAATATTTTTGCTTAGTGAGATATCTTAGCTTAAATGGCAGCTAACAGTTTGTAAACAGTCTTAGCAATTTTCAGTTTGCAAATATACCAATGGGTGTGCAACCATCCCTATTGTAAAGTACAGCTGGTAAATTAAACTGACAGTGATGTCATAGATATTGGACACTCCCAGTTAAATAAAAAATTATTTAAGCACAACATTACAGGGATGATAATATTATAAAAATATTTTCTTTGGGCTTGCAGCTGAGTGAGTCTGTGATTCTTGGAGCATTAGAGAGATTTGATGGATTCTGAGACACAGGAGAGAGTCTGAATACAATAGTAGTGGCAGGAGCACGGTTCATCATAATGGCTGTATCCACCTTTTCCTTATAAATAATGGCTGTATTCACCTTTTCCTTAAAAAATATCTGTTAGACACACATTTTGCTTGGAGCTTCTAAAGACAAGCAATACTTGATGAAAAGAAAAAGACAAAGGGGTACCAGAAAGCAGATGGTGCATAGGACAGAGGAGAGATGGACCTGAGGAGAATTATGAATATCAAAATGTTTAAGACAAAGAGTGTGGTTTAATTCTTAAAATGGCTTTCAAACCTCACTAGATGTGAAAGTATTCAAATAAATTGATTTAATATTGTAGAAGATAGTATTGTTTAGAACAACTAAACAGACCTCTGTATAAATGAGATTTGCATGCCATTAGAGGAATTTAGGACTAAATAATCAAGATTTTGGAAATAGACCCTTAGTGGAACAGTAAGATGACAGTAACTTCTATGCAGCAAGCGATCTTAATCTCACAGCCACTCTTTCCCATAAATCTCTTGTAGCTTGAAAGCAGCATTCTCTGCAAAATACAGAAGTAACGAGGACTTGGACTCTATTGAATGAGCTTGTGATCTGGAGTTGAATTTCTAAAAACATTTGAATTCTGAAAAGATAGTTAATGCTAATCTTTGGTTAAAAATCTTCACAATAAAAACATCCTGTTTACACATATTTGCTGATGACAGCTGACAAAAGAAGAGCTTCTGAGATGCTGTTTTGGATTTTCATGGCAAGGTTTTGGTAGCTGGGGTGTGGGTTGGGGGGTGGTGCTACAGGGGTGGCTTCTATGAGAAGCTGCTAGAAACTTCTTCTATGTCTGATAGAACCTCTTATTTTGTCTATCTTGCTTTTTATGGAAGCAAGACATGTATTGCTCATTGGAATATTCCTGATTACTTCTTGTAATGTGAAGAATAAAGGAAGGTTTTCCTGAAGATTCTCTAGTCATGAAAGATTTTGCAGATTTTAAAATATTTGTTATCCTCACAGATAGTCTCCCTTAAGGCTCTGACTCAACTGGGACCAGAATGAGAAACAGTAATGGAAGAAAGTCTTCATTTCTTGAAGGCTTAGAAGATCAATGAGGTGAAGTGAGCTTCAGGACTACAACCATTTCATAGCACCTCTGCATTTGGTACTAACTGGCCCCACTGTTGTACTTCAAGTGTAGGTACAATTTTAATGATCACTTCTCTACAGAAGGGCTTAATTCCAATTCAGACCGAGACCATGTTACTGCTATGATCTGGATTTATAAAATGTTAGTTTGGTAAATTTCAAAGCTAGGATATGTTCAGTTTTGTCAATCAAATACAGAAAATGCATTTTGGAATGGAATTTACCGTTTATCTCTTCAGGACACCAAAACTTCTTGACTTGAAGTTAATAAAAATTGTATGAACAAATTTGGTCTTGTATATATGCCTGTAGTAGGGACATCATATTTGAAATAAAAATATCACAAGACAATTTCTGAGGAACAGAAACTGTAGAAGCCAAGTTTAATTACCATTTTGTTTTCTTTTATGGTGTATCTATGCTTTGAGAAAATCGCTTTTTTGTAGCCTTTAAATTACTGATTTCATGTGTGGGTTATACGTATATTTCTACAGAGATATATTTATTATAATATGTGTAGTTAAATTTAAATTGGAAAGATTTAGATTAAGTATAGTACATTCACATTAGTCTTTATTCTGCCACATCAAAAAGATTTTGGGATTGTGTTCTAAACTGGGTTTGATTCAAGCTTATCCTATCTATTTTAGTATCAATAAAAGGATACTAGAAAGTTGAAGTTCTGTAATAATTTATCTACATTATTTGAACTGAACTTAAAGCATCATTTTGCTTTATGACTCACTCTTCAATATTTATTAAATTAATAAATGCTCTTACATTATGTAAGGATAACATTCTGTGTAATAAAATTCCTCTGTTAAACAGACTGCCATATAGGAGTTGAAATATGGACTGTTAATCAGCTGTGATTTCATTGTACTATTCACTCCAGCCTGGACATGGCAATTAATACGGTTGAACAACAGAAACTGTAGAATTGCTTTATGTCCTTGTTCATTCCTGCTGTTTTCCTGTGGCAGTAATGCTCCAAGGGAAGAAAATGAGTCTGTTCCTTTACTCTCTGGCACTTGCAGCTATTTCCACATGCTTTATGGTGTGGAGATCAAATACACTGTTCTCCTTGCTAAGGTTTGTAATTAGTTTTTTAATGAGTATCCACATTTCTGTACAAGTTTCTTTTTGACAAACTTGTGTGGGATTTAGGATATAGGCCTGAATAGCTGTCAAACAAACACATAATAATTCCTTCTGATACTGATGGAAACTGTTGATTTTCCTTTTCATAGGTATGGAGCGTTTTCACTAAGTGTCTATAATTTTTTTACTAATTTATTTCAAAAGCTGTAATTTTTCTCTTTTTTCCCCACTAAGATTACCTTTTTCTGCTCTGGTGTTGTATTGCTTTTTCTCCTAAATATTGATAAGGCAACAATGTTGTGAGGCCTCTCTAGTCTTTGTTCTACTGTTGGTTTTGTAGCCTTAGAAAGGTTAGTGCACATAAATTCCTGATGATTTTCTAAAGTAACATTGGTTGTCATTGGATTTCAAGGCTGTTTATTTTGTCATGTCCATATTTGAGCCAGGTGTGACGTGCTATTTTTGCTGATTATTTGGAATTTTATGAATGTATTGGTCAGTATTGCAGCATTTAGTTCTAGACTGATTATCTGGAATGTCGGGATTGCCTACCTAGAATAGAAGAGTTTTGCTGGTGTGATCATTCAAACGATGGGGACAAAAAAGAGTAGAAGGAAAACATTGCAGCTTTTCACATCCTGCATGCACATCCACCCCATTTGGTTTTCTGTTTAGCTTTACAAAACTCTTTGTCTTGCTTTAGGTGGAATGAGTAATGTTGGCCTCTAGAAATACTGAATCACGCGGTCTCTTGCACTGCTCTTGTGCTGTTGCAGGTTGCCTTCAGGTTTCTTTAACCCATGATAGAGGCTTAAAAGGTGTTTTTCTGTTCAAATCAGAACGTCTTTATATATTTATTTTCCATTTTTTATATTGATTTGTGTTTCATTTTTGGGTTGTTTTTTCTTTTTCTTATATTGCCTGCACAAGAATTGTGGCCTACTTATGTATGTTTCTTCATGTGAGACTTTTTCATAAGATTCTCAAGTTTTACTTTTTAGCTTATTCACCCACCAACTCCTATCCCCATCTTAGATAGAGTGAGATCCGTGTGTCTGTGAAAATTTTGTAGGTAATTTGTGAAAAAACTACTTCAGGCAATAAACATATTTCTATGGTACTTCCTCAGCTCTGATAAATTTAAGGTTCTTTCTGTGATTTTTTCTTTCCATTCTTTATTCATCATGTTATGGTTTGCATTTTTGGCCTTTAAAATGAGATATCTAGTTTTTCTTTGTCACTATTTTATTTTGTTTGTTCAAAGCACTATGTGACTTTTTGACAAGTCTATTTTGGAATCTGGGTATATGCTACATTCATTGAAATATATTTTCAGGCAGTGGAGTGAATTTCCATGAGGGGTGCCATGACGAGGGCTCTTCACCCTGCATACTTATTATCACCAATGCCAGAATAGATATTTTTTGCTTGAAATGCTTCTAATTAGCAGGGTTCAGATTGCTGTCATTGATGCTAAGGATGTCAAGTGGGTAACTGTCTCCTTCCATCATGATTTTTGAGAAGTCATATATTGCTGTTATATTCCAGTGAAAAAATTTTAGACTAGATTACTTCTATCGGACCTAGATTTTTTTTTCTGGGAGGGGGTAGGGGGGGTGGTGGGGACTCAGCTTTCATCAAACTTTAATACAGAATGAGTTTCCATAACTTTCGTCTGTAAAACACTGATTTTTAACTGAAATACTATCTCGATCTTGTTTATCTAGCTGCTATTTCTATGTTAAATAGTCCTACTTTTAGATTACTAAACTTGAAATCAGCAACTATAGAAAAGCAGATAGGTTGTCAACGAGCAGCAGTTTTGCCAACGCAAGAAATGTGTCTCCTAGGTTAGAAAGAATGACTATTTGATGATGGAAAACTAAGAGAAAGATGACTGAGATAAGAATAAGAGCCTGAACTGTGCTCTCTTAGGATATATTTTTAGTGTGGTGTTATCTGAGGGCCAGGTGTTGGCTTTAATTGCATCTATAGAAGTCTGTAGACGAATTTAACTTTCTGCGCTATGAGCAGGAATGCCATGGATTGTTCTCCAATCTAAAATGTTCAAAATAACTTTTTTGTCCTTTACATAGACAATTTAAGGTTGTTTTATTTCTTTTGGAGGAGAAAGTATGCTAAAAAATGACTCTTGTTTTCATCTTGCAACATGGCTTCTTTAAATTAGAGTTTCCCAAAGACAACTATTTCCCTTGCTGAAAATAATGAAGAGGAACTGACATACTTTCTAGTTTCCACTCAGTCAGAACAAGGTCATGATCCTTTCTATTTCTGCAAAAATTATTTTCCAAATTCATTTTAATCTGAATTGAAAATGGATTGATATTTAGGTGAAGTTCAATCACTGTTAAGAGTGTAGTGTTAATAACTTTAATGTGTGTTATTGGATTACAGAATGTAATAACATTTTCTTTAGTTATTCAAATGATTTTTCCCCATAGTTCAGAATATTTCCAATCAGACTTTTACAGATAGTGAGGTCCTGGGTCAGCTACTTACAGTACTTAGCTGAAAGAGGAGAATATCTGATGACCTCTCATGATTAAATGCATGAAAAAAAGCCCATTGAAAACCTCTCTAATTTCTTCCTTTAATTACACTGATTTTTTATTTTTTTTTTTTGTGTGTTATCAGTTCTAATGGATGACTCAATCTTTTCCACTCTTGAATATTTCTGGGAGGTCTGAGGGATGATTTGTCTATCGTAGCAAGAACAGGTTGAAGTCCTGGAAGAATCAGAATCACAGAAATAGAAAGAAAAGCAGTACTAAGCTTGTAAGAAAAGCCTTCATACTTTTGCAGCATTATCAAACAGAGGATTTACTTAAAGAGAACAAACTAGATAGAGCACATTAGATTGTCAAGATAAAAAAAAATACACAAAAGAATCACTTCTATTAATAAGAATTGCATCTGCAATTCTGCTCGTTATGGAAAAATAAGAATGATTAATTCTTATGCATCAGGGCATAAACTGATCATTTTAAATTGGATGGAATTTTCTCCTTTTTATCTTGGTGTAAGTTTAAAAATCACTTAAATTTTTAGAAAATTTTATACTGTTATATGTATTTAGTAGAAAGACATGTGCAAACTGAAGCCCAGAAATTATTCTTATGGAAAAATTTTTCATATTTAAGCATTGTTGATGCATAGCTAATTAAAAACATATAGGGTTTTCAAAAAAATAATATGTATCTGGAAGGTCCCCTGTTCCAGTGTTAGGCATACTGTATTTGGAAAAAAAGGCTTCTAAACATATTCTTAATTAGTAAAAATTCATTAGCAGAAGAGAGAGAAGGACTGAGATGAGGGGAGGCACCTAACTGTATATTTAAAATGTATCCTTACTTCAAAAATCAGTTCTCAGTGGACAAAATTAAAAAAACCCAGAATGCAGGTGACTAGAAAGTAATGATGCATCCATGGCAGAAGTTCTACACAATAGAGAAATGATGTTATGAACCTCCCAAATACTCTGAAATGTAAGATCTGGGCATGATGTAGATGGTGTAGAAAAAGGGGTGGATAATGTCCTAGTTCTGGCCATGCCAGAGTCAACCTTCCCAAACAGCTAGCTCATGTGACCTGAGTTGGCACACATGAGCTGAGTTACCCTGGACTGTTTTCCACACCACCCGACACCACTTCCCCGTAAAAGTAGCTGGTTGGGAAGGGGCATGGGTTTAGTGCCCCTAGAACAGTCTGAGTGTGGCTGGAGTGGATGGTTGGTCTGGCCAGCTGGCTGGCAGAACTATGTAATCTTTGGGTTGGTAAGGTACTCTGTTATCACTGGATGTGAGTGTAATTGGCTGTTATTGTTCATGGTGATTTTGTCAATAAACTGTCCTTATCCCAGCCCATGGAGGCTCTGGTTCTTTCTGCTCTGGAAGTGAGTGAGCAGCGTGTGGTGCTCAGCTACTGGTTGGGGCTGAACCTCCACAGACATGAACGGGCTGCTCAGAGAAGTTGTGGATGTTGCCTCCCTGGAAGTGTTTAAGGCCAGGCTGGATGGGAACTTGAGCAACCTGGTCTAGTGGAGGGTGTCCTTGCCCATGGCAGGGTACTAGATGATCTTTAACCCAAACCATTGTATAGTTCTATGGTTATATATTTATATGACTTCAGGAGAGGGAGAACAGACTTATGCCTGCTCAGGAATCTGCTTCAAAGGATCCTGAGTCGTATGTTTCTGTAGAGAAGCGGGCTCTAGGAGAACTGGTTGATTTTCAGGGATCACCTCTTCTAGTATAAAGAATGGTGGAGACTGATGAGCAGGTGATGAAGCATAAGTGGCAAGAGGCCTGTATGGAGCTCCTGACAAAGTTCAGATGAAAAAAAGTAAGTATACCATAAGTGGAAAAGGAGAAAGACTATAGAGATGCAGTCTGAATACTCTGGGACATGATTAGGAAAGCAAAGCCCACCTGGAACTGAGTCTGCCAATGGACATGAAGAGAAACAAGGAAAGTTTCTACAAGTGTATCAGCAGCAAAATGAAGACTAAGTGTTGGTCTATTGCTGCATTGGGACAAAAGACAAAGAAGGGACAAAGGACACAGAAAAAGCTGAATAAATTGATACCTTCTTGACCTCTGTCAAGATCAGCCTTCAGGAATCCTGGGGAGTATGGAACATAGAAGGCTTACCCTCAACATGGGAAGATCAGATCAGTGAATATTTAAATAAAGTGAATATACACAAGTATATGGAACCCAACAGGACATGCCCACAAATGCTGTGGAAGAAAGAAAACCTCACTCCTTTCTTTAAGAAGGGTGTGAAGGACGATACAGGAAACTACAGGCCAGTCAGCCTCATTTCGATCCCTGGGAAGGTAATTTTGGAAGTCCTCCTGGAAACTGTTTCAAAATACATGAAGGACAAGAAGTTGATCAGGAATAATCAATGTGGATTTATGAAGGGGAAATCATGCTTAATCAAACAGATAACCTATGCTAAGAGAAATGGCTTGGTGGGTAAGGGGAGAACAGTGGGTGTTATTTATCCTGACTTCAACAAGGCTCTCAACTGTCTCCCTTGTATCTTCACAGAAAGACTGGTAAGTACAGCGCAGTGTAAGTGGATAGTGAGTTGAGTTAAAAACTAGCTGAATTGCTGGGCTGAAAGAGTTGTGATGAGTCGTATGAATTCCAAAAGACAACCAGTCACTAGTGGTATACTCCAGAGGTTGATATCAGAGCCAATACTCTTTAACATCTTCATTAATGACCTGGATTCTGGGACCGAGGTCAGTCGCATCAAGTTTTCAGATCATGTAAAACTGAGAATAATATTTCATGTGCCAGATGGTTGTGCTGTTACTCACAGGGACTTTGGCAAGCTGAAGAATTCAGTAGGCAGATACCTCATGAAGTTTATCAATGGAAATGCAAAGTCCTGGGGTGATGAAGGCTGTGCACCAATGTATGCTGGGAACCAACAAGCTGGAAAGCGGCTTGGCAGTAAAGGGCATGGGTGTCCTGCTGAATGAGTTGACCATGAGACAACAATGTACCCTTGGAGCAAAAAAAGGTTAACAACATCCTGGGATGAATTAGGAAAACTATCACCAGTAAGTTGAAGCGTGGTGATTCTTCCTTTGTCCTCCCTTGAGAGACAACATTTGGGTACTGTTTCATGTTCTGGGATCTACAGTGTGATACATAAATGAACTTGTCCTGGTTTCAGCTATGATGGAGTTGAATTTTTTTTTTTTTTTTTTAGCAGTGGATGGAATGCCATGTTTGGGTGTTAGCATGAGAATAGTGCTGATAGCACCCTGATGTTTCCGATTTGTTGCCGGGCAATCAAGTACCTTTCTCAGCTCTGCATACTTCCTTACTAGTGAGAAAGGAGGGGACGCAGCCAGGACAGGTGACCCGAATTGGCCAAAGAGGATATTCCATGCCAGCTACGTCATGCTCAGTATAAAGGGGGACTGGGGGGAAGAGGAGGAGACAACGCCAGGACGTGCAGTTTCTGGGGACGGTCGGGTTGTCCGGGACGGGCTCTAAGCTGTGCGGCCTGAGTTGTGTGGTTTGGTGAGAAATTGCATTGTGTATCACCAGTTTCATCTATTTTGTGCTTTAAACTTCTGTTATTGTTATATCTAGTTTTCTGTTATTGTTTAGTAAACTATCCTTATCCCAACCTGCGTGGTTCTGGTTTCTAGGTTGTGGTTTATTTTTCTCCTTTCTTCCTTCCCTTTTCCCCCTCCCCCAACTTCCCTTCCCCCTTCCTTTTAAAAGTACAAGCGACTGTGTGGGGTGCGGCCCCCGGCTGGGGCAAAACCATGACAGAACTTATTGGAGCAAGTTAAGTGTATGTCCAAAAAGATGATTAAAGGATGGGAGAATCTCTCATACAAGGAGAGGCAGAAAAAGCTCAGGCTGTTTATCCTAAAGAAAAGAACACTGGGGGGCATTTTATCTGTGTGTATAAATGCCTGATGACAGAGGATACAAAAGACAAATCCAGAATCTTGGTAGTGGCTTGTACCAGGATAGAAAAAGTTGGTAATAAGAGTTGTTAAACAGTGGAACAGGTTGCCCAGAGATGTTGGGGAGATTTTTTCTGAAAGGTGCTCAAAATTAGCTGGAGAAAGTGTTGAATAAATTGGTCTATCTGCGAAGTTAGCCCCTACTAGAGCAGGGAGCTGACCCTCTAGTTGTCTCTCTCAATCTCCATTATCCTAAAACTGTGATTATTCAAATTTGTAGGAATTGCCTTTGTATTCTAATTTAAACTTTCAGTTTTCTAATTTAAAATTATAATTTCTGTTTAAGGACAGATTAAAACATGGGAATAATGAGAAAAAAATACAGGTACCAGAAATCCTTTGTACCTTTGAGACCTTTCTGTCCAGGGATCTGAACAGACTGGACCGTTGGGCTGAGTCCAATGGGATGAAGTTTAACAAGGCCAAGTGTAGAGTGCTACACATGGGACATAACAACCTCATGCAGCTTTACAGGCTTGGGGGAGACTGGCTGGAGAGCTGTCAGGCAGAGAAGGACCTGGGGGTGTTGGTTGACTGCAGGCTGAATATGAGTCAGCAGTGTGCTCAGGCGGCCAAGAAGGCCAATGGCATCTTGGTTTGTATCAAAAACAGTGTGGCCAGTAGGTCTAGGGAGGTGATTGTGCCCCTGTACTGGGCATTGGTGAGGCCACACCTCGAGTTCTGTGTCCAGTTCTGGGCTCCTCACCACAAGAAGGACATGGAGGTCCTGGAGCGAGTCCAGAGAAGGGCAACCAGGCTGGTGAAGGGGCTGGAGGGCAAGTCCTATGAGGAGCAGCTGAGGGAGGTGGGGCTGTTTAGCCTGAAGAGAAGGCTGAGGGGGAGACCTTATCACCACCTACAACTATCTGAAGGGAGGTTATAGAGAGATAGGTGATGGTCTCTTCAGCCAGGTGACAGGTGATAGGACAAGGGGGAATGGCATGAAGCTGTGCCAGGGCAGGGTCAGATTGGATGTTAGAAAAAAATTTTTTACTGAAAGAGTTGTCAGGGCCTGGAACAGGCTGCCCAGGGAGGGGGTTGAGTCACCTTCCCTGGATGTGTTCAAAAAAAGGGTAGATGAAGTACTTAGGGATATGGTTTAGTTTAGGATGCGAATGGTTGGACTTGATGATCTTAAAGGTCTTTTCCAACCTTGTGATTCTGTGATTCTGTATTTCAGATGAATTTTTTTAGGCCCTTGTTATTTCCTGGTTTACTTCTCTGTATTGTGACTGTTTACAGAAGATGTGGGATAAAAGATATCTTGTATGGAAATACCTGTTAATGACCCTAACATGATGAAGTCAAGACGACACACATTTTGTCTGAAATGCAGAGTAATTGGAAAGTAAGAATTCCAAAAGGCATTACAAAGAGATACAGCAAATTAGGAAGAAGTTTTTATTAAGGTGTGTGCGTAAGTACCACTCCCAAATGTGACTTACTGGGTGTGAGTAGAAGGGACTGCTGCCCAGCCTGTATTGCACTGTTCCTCTAAGAAACACAAGAGATTACAGCCATAATACTGCCTTCCTCCTGGATACATCAGAAGTGTGCTGAAGTCGATAGACAGCTTATCTTTTGGTGTAAGTGTATATGTGGGTGGATAAGTGGGTGTGAAATAAAAGTAAAAATAATAAACTGTGATTCCATGATCACTTTGTCTATATATTGTATTCCACTCACTCTTCTTTTTATGTGTGTTTTTTTTGGACTGCAGACTGCTTTGCTTCTAAAGCACATAGGCCTGAATCCTGAGTGGAGCTTTTGTGATCCAATTGCAATATTTCTCTTAATAAAAAGTGAGACTTTTGTAAGTGCCTTTAGTAGCATAGTTCTTCAGTCAACAAACCTGCAGAGGAGAGTCTCAGAGGCACTCCTGGACACACTGTCAAGCACATGCTATCCCTCATGTTTAGGAGAAATTTATGGCAGGCTTTTAGAAGTTACCACCTTCTTATTCCTCCTTAAATCACAGTAGCTCAAAATAAATGAAAATAACCAGGGTGGTGTTGTCCCAGGACTCCTGGCTGCCATACATTTTAGTATTGCTTTTTTACTGTGTTTGTTCAGTTCAGATGACAGTGCAGCCTGGTTTTAAAAATTGTAAGTGAAACCAAATAAGAAGTTCTTTAGCAAGAAAAATAACCTATATTTAGGTCAGTTGTACAGTATGGGTGAATGGTATTGTCTTTCCACAGTTATGTTGTTAACCCAGATTTTGATCCATTTTCCATGTACCTCTACAGAAAAACATGGCACCTGAAAAGTAGATCTGTATCAGTGACATCTTGAGGTCTCCTCAGTATCTCTGTCAGACTTTGAGAGACTTCTCTAATAGAGCACTTTTTGAGTTCCCTGCACAAGGGACAAGTTATTTTCAGCCACCTTTTTAATTTCTTTTGTGTCTGCATGGCAGTACAAAGACATGATGATCCTGAGGATCCAGCCCTTTGTGTTGTGTCTCTTCTAACTTCTGAGCTGGAATTAGTGAGATCTTGCCAGTCACAGGCAAAATTGAGCCAGAGAAGCCAACAGTGAAGAGTGACATAAAAGAATAAGACTCAAAGCTGCACAGAAAAGAAACCGATTAGGGAAATGAGCCATGCAATTAGGGCCAGGAAAGAATATAAATGACAGACAGAACACAGGGGACAAAGAAAAGTGATCTTGAAAGGAAACTGAGGATAAAGAGAGATCATGGGAAAAGAAGAGAAAACTAGACAGCTACTGAAGAAAAAAATTAGGGAAGAGTGCATTTAATTAGGTTTAAAACTTGGGACATAAAATGTATCCCTAGAAATATCAGGAAAGAGATATTTTAGAAGATGCAATAAAACCAGTTTCAAAATAGTCTGAAACCATAAGAGTTAATAATAAGAAAAGCTATTATCAAAAATAATTTCTGTTCCCCACTATTGGCATATTTACCATCAGAACCAGAGCTCTTCCATTACAATCCTTAATTTGGTTGTGTAGCAATTATTGTACACCAACTGTACAGCTGTATTTCACATGTGGGTGAAGGTCTTTTTCAAACACCAGGGAACATGACACTGATGCCCAAATACTTCAGAGGAGTCTTACAGCAAAGAGAAAAAATATTTGTGTAAATTTAACAGTTTGGGAATGATTCTAAAGTAGAACTCTACTTCCTCTTCCCCTTCCCCTCCTTTCCATCATTTCCTTTCTTTCCCTTTCCCTTTTCTGCTTTTTAGACTACAGGCTGCAAACCTCAGGCATGTAGTTAGAGTACCCAAGTTACTGCTCATGCCCAAGATACTGCTCATGCTCAACTGAGGTTATCTAACCCCAGTTGAAACTTTTGAGGTTTCTCAGGTTTGCATAAATTCAGACGTTAAATTATATAATACTTGAAGAAAAATGCTCCAGATAACTGCTCAGGGATATTGATAACTCTTCTTTTTTGTTTGTTTGTTTGTTCTTGGTTTCCATTTTTAATACTTAATTGATTGTGCTAGGAACAACACAAAGCTTGGTCTAAGTTTTAAGCTAATTTCTGATAGATAGTTATTTTGTGCCAGCTCAGAGTAGCCTTTGAAAACAGTATATGACAGAGTGAAGTTTATAATCCACCACTGCATGTACTACTCTTTGTAACTCCATGTTGCCTTTATACAGATTAGAGAACTGTCACACTGTTAGGTGCAATAAATCAGCACTGCTGAAAAAAGCTGCCAAGTTCATGGCAGGAAGTGTAAATTATTCAAGTCTTTCCAATAGCATCTTAAAATGAGAATATCCAGATAACCCAGAGATCAATCATAATGCTGAAAACTTTCCTTGGTCTGCCAAAAGAAATTAGGTGAAAGTAAGTCTCTAACTCCGTCAAAATTACTTTGGCACAGACAACAGCAAAGAGAGAGTATTCATGAAAAACCACACCCCTACACACAGGGTGTTCTGTTTGTCTGTCTTTTCCTGGAATTAATCATGTTATCACATTTTCTTCCTATAGCCAACAATATAATTTTATATATAAAATTATATTAAAATAACAATATTTAGATATTGACCACAGTTATGTTTTGCTCAATATAAAATTAATACCAGAAAGGTCTATAATTCTGGTGAGTGTTTTCTGGGTCATTTCATAGCTTAGAAACATCTCTCACCAGTTCCATTTCTTACTGTGTTCACTGCATGGAAAATATATTGCTTTCAACTATATAGGAAATAGTGTGAAGCAGTCTCTTGACTTCCCTTACCCTCAAGAAAAGTGTCTTTTAATTGGAGAGTTTTTACACTTTACAAAGAAAACAGGATGAACTAGAGTGGGTAAAATGTGAATGACCAACTCATTGAATTCGTCATATACTTTCCTAAGGAATTAATTGAATAGGCTTTATACTTAGAAGTTTTCACCAAAGCTTCAACAACAGATGAAAGAATGCAAATAAGCCCCATATTTTTTTCAGTAGTCTGTTTTGTCTCAGGCCTTGAAGTACATCAAAAGTGAACAGGATGAGATGGGTTATTTTTAGAGTATGATCAGCTGTAGCCTTTCACCAGGTCTTAAATTTTTTGCAGAGGTTCCAAAAGTCACTCAGAAATTAACCCATGTCAATAACTGGCAAACATTTGACCATTTACCAATTTCTGATTGGCACAGAGGTATTCGTAGAAGAATATTTGACTGACTCATGAGAATACACACACATCCAGTAGGTAGGATGTATATAATAGATTTTGTTCAACAATTGTAAATGACATTATAGTGCAACTTGAAATGTTATGAATGTATTTCATGCAATGATTTCAGATGGTAAAGGCTGATGATCGATTAAAAAATCCTGGTATTTGCGTACAATGAAATTGGAATGTCTACGGTGCCTAGCTAGCTTTTAAAATTTATCATGAGTATGAGATTCCCCATTTCTTGGCTAGGTTAAGATAGGAAATTACAGAAAAGAGGAGCAATAGTGTGGTAACTGGAAGTTACACAGGTGTGTAAGTCAACCTGCTTAACTTAACAGTCAGATAAATCTGAATATTTTTGTAGTTAGGTTGCTATGAAAAATTCCTCATCTTCAAATATTTCTGCTTCTGAAAACATAATATCTGAAAATTCTGTGATATATTAATGAGAAAATTCCATGTAGTTTTTGTGTTAGAGTTCTTTGTTTCCATCGGTATAAAGGTAGTATGAAAGGTCAGCTGCTTGCAAAGGGGAACATACTTTAACAAGTGAACATTCCACCAGGAAAGGAAGAAATCACCTACTCAAAACGCATCAAAGATCTTTGTATATTGCCATATATCAAAGAAGTGTATTACTGAATGCACAGACACCTCAATAGTATAAAGTGATCTGGAAAGCAATTAGAGGGCCTGTTACAAGCTATGAGAAAGAACCACAACCTGAGCAACTGACAAAGCCAGAGGCAGGAGGGTTGTGAATGATGTTTCTGAAGTCTGCCAAAATGCCAGAGACCTTTTTTGAATCTGGATCTTCCAGATCTTGGCATCCACATGACTGTCTCATAAGCCACAGCAACAGCAGAAGAGAAAGGGCCACTGATGGTTTACACATTTCTGCCCTATGTACAGTACAAACACTATGTAATGTTTGCCATCTGAAAAAAAAAACCCAACTACTCTGAATAAATGAAGACCGTGAATTAAGGCTTGATGTGTTTTACAGAGGGGGAAGGAGGAAAAATAGAAAGGCAAAACTGAAGCAAAGTACAGATGCTGACAAGGAAGCAACGGAATTCATCCTGCATTGCTCAGCCTCTAAAACCAGATTATTCTTCAGGGTGTCTGAATAAAGTAGTTATGTTTCCAAATTTGAAGACCCAAACTTAAAAAATTAGCCAAAGTCAAAAACTGGACGTTTGACATGTTTCGAGTTAATCATTATTATATATTTGAAGTTATAAAATCCTACAAAAGTCTTTATTTATTTTCTTTAACACTGGCAATTTAACATGAATTTATATTCTGTTTGAAGAGAGGTACACTCTGTGTTCTCATTAGGAAAATTTTTTAACTATTATACTTGATTGAAAAGTAAGTGATAAGTTCAAGGGAGAAAATAATTACCTTCCAGTTATTGTTGAACTTCCAATAATTAGACTTCTAGAAGCTTAACGGACAGTCTAGGACTTTAAGTTTTTAGTGGTTTTAACTTTGTGGTGAAGGTTCAGACTGGAAGATCACATCCAAATTAATACACTTGTATTTGTCTTCTGGTTACATTTGTGATCCTCAAAGGCAAGGAAGATACATACCTAAAATCAAGAGTTTAGTGAAACAGTTCTAAGTAAGGAGAATGAAAGGGACTCCACATAATCCCTATTAATGCCAAGCATGTTTTCCTTCTAGAAAAGCTACTCACTTGCAGCACAGAATAAGACAAAGGAAAATAACAACACTGAAAAGTTTGAATCAAATGTGAATAACTTAGCAAAGAATCTGTACAGCTTTTAAAAACTTCTTGAAAATTATACAGGCAAAACAAACTTCACCGAGTGTCTAATTTTCTCTTAAGTGTGATTTTTCCTTCTTCAGCAATTTACATGCATGTGGAGTGAAATGTGATATTAATTGTACATCACATGACCCTGAGTGAGCCATCAAGCATTTCACCTGCCTGTCAAATCATTTTTATTTTCAGAGAGGTGCATAAGATGAGTGTAATTATGAACATACATCAAAAAGTGTTGAAAACAAAAAAGAGATTGTGGTAAGGGGAAACCATGCTCAGAAAGAAAAATGCTTAATAGGAACAAATAGGTACAGGCAAACCCATAACACAGCTTTTAATATATCTGAAGGAAATAGCATGTTTAAATATTGTATTTAGTAGAACTAAGAGCTGAAGCAGCAGACACTCATGAGCACTGAAGGATATGCATAACCAGTGTGAAGTCTGCCATTATCTCTTCTTGTAACATCCTAGGCAGTGTTTGTGACAGGAAATTGTCCCCTCACAGGAAGGTCTGGTCTGGGGAGATTGGTTGTTATTCCCAGAGTGAGATTAAGACACAAGTGAGGTCAGATGTCCTAAAGAAAAGAAGTTTAATAGTTACATCAAAATTCTCAGTGGTGCAAGAAAGAAAGAGAATGATGGGGAAATCAAAAACAAGGAAAGAAAAGGTGCAATAGCTACCATCACAGAGCTGTGGTGGTTTGTCAGTCCAAATCGACTTCACATCAGGTGGGGAATTCCATTTGATGCTAGTTGCCACAGCTCTTTTATTGAGGTGTGTTGCTCCTCTTCAAAGTGTGATCAGGAAATGTATGACTTTGTGGTCAAACAGATGCTCCGTCGAAATAGCAGTTGCTCAAGATAGCAGTAATAGCAGGAAGTGCAATATTTCAGCAATGTTGAGAGAGATGTCCGCTGGTACAAACATCTGTTGGCACAGACATCCATTAATCCAGTGGTGCAAACATCTGTTGAGGCAAACATCTGTTGAGGCAGACATCCGTTGAGGGACACAGTCCTTTACAGAAGTAGGAACAGGTTTTGCAGAAGCAAGGCCAGTATCAAGAATTGCAAGCCACAAGAGGAGTCTGAAAGAAACATGGAGAAGATCTCATGTCTTATCTTCAGAAGAAAGCAAGAGTTACATATGCCATCTAGATGACTGTCAGGAGTAGATCAATTGTGTTCTAAAGATAGGTGACTCAGGAGAGAATCAGCGAGAGGAACCCTTTCACAGTTGGTTATCTATAGCTTGCATATGCACAGTATAACTACTAGCTGCAACTATAGCTAGAAAATAGGAAAGAAATAGCTATTAGGGCAACGGAGATTAATGATGCTGAGAAATGTAACAGGATGAGTTAGGATTTTCAGATTTGTTCCTTTCTTCCTCTGTATTACAGAGAGAACAGCACAAGTGTATCTCTGAGGCAGGTTTGCACCAAGTATGTTGGCATCTTTCTTCGGCTTGTTAGCACTGTTGTCTCCTTTGAAAAATTTATTTTTAAGAAAGTTGTCTAAACAATATTTTGTTTTTTCATCCCTTGTGCCTATGAGCTTTTGTTTATTGTTCTGTGTGTGAACACATATCCAGTCCTGATTACAGAACAAGTTTTGACAGATGTCTTTATTACCCAGAGGAAGAGGACCTTTCCCGTAGGCATTGCTTTCTGTATGACTTTATTTGACAGAACTGGTGTGTATTGTTAAATTCCTTTTGAAATGTTATCTTGTGGGATTTTGTGCTGTCATGTATCAAAAATTGCATATTTCTTTTATTTAAAAATCAATAAAATGAAAGATAAACCAAGGAGAAACTACTGATAAAAATACCGTGTTTAATAAAAGGGAATGTAAATTTCACTTGCTTTGCTACATAAAGAAATATTGTATGTAAGGAAGGGCTCTGATATTTCTGTTTAAAACAAACTAAATTTTTTAATTTCCAAGGCTCAGGTATTTTATGCAAGAATTTTAATGAAAAATATAGCTAATAACAAACTTTTTAAGAAAGATTTACTTTGTGAAGGAATAGATATTTTCTATTAAGCTTCTCAAATTTCTCTTGATATGGTCAAAAGCAATTCAGTTCCTCAAAGATCTTCACATATTGCATTATGAAAAGTTTACCCTCAAATTTTCCTCATGATCAAAATTAGAGGGGATGTAACCTGTTTGAATGGAAACTACTTTAAAACAGATACATAAAATATTGGCAAAAAAAAAAGTACAGTGAAGAAACTGCTGTTGTCAGAAGACTTCTGTAAAAGTGTGTGTGTCTATATATACACATGTACATATATATATACACTTATATGCATACACACACACACACACACACACACACACACAGAGTAATGGGCTCCTGAGTCATTTTGCAAGTAATTGGAAGAGAAATGAGGGGACAGGTTATAACTTGTTTATGTATCTTAATGAACACAAAGCAAAATTCCATATTTAGTGATACTGTGGAAAAATAAAACTTTCTAGAAGACTTTTTTGTGTTGAATTATCTGGTAAATGAAAGCTGGTAAGACAACTTCCCCTTATGGAATAAAGATCCATGAGACTGTAGGTGGTGGCGACCATTTTCTAAGTTTACATCTTGAGATTCTGTAGAAGATGATTATATAAAACTAGATGAGTGTAGGAGCTGGATCCTCTTTCTGCAAGTGACCTAGATGCGGTGAACACAGAGGACTTTGACTTCCATGGATATGTCACTGAAGTCATGTTTTGGTGATGACTTGCATGGTCAATGGGTTTCAAATTTGAAATAAGATATTCTATGACATTTGAATCCACGAGTTATTCCTTCCTCTGTGAAAATAATGTTTTAGTACATGAACATTATCATTCATGCAAAAATCCTTAAATGTAAATAACAATCAAGATAAGTAATAGCTGCGTGAAGCCACTTTCCTACTGTGCTGTCGTTTAACAGAGCAGTGGTTGCCAAGTGAAAACTCACCAGGTCCTTACCCATTCAATCCCCCGGCATGTTTTGATATAACTAAGTACTACTGTTGCTGATTTTGATCTCTGCTTCATGTCCTGTGTGCTTTGCAGGACAAGTGCATGCTGAGGCAGAGTGAATTCTAAAATAAACTGCTGTGTCCCTGATCCTCAGCATTGTCTCAAAAAGAGAACAACAAAATAAAAAAAAAATAAACCACTAAACATTTTATTGCCCATTGATATAGTTGCCTAAAACTTATACTTGGCATCTCAGTTTATGAGACATGATGTAAACCAGGGTTCTGTTCTACTTTATTAAGATAACTTTGCTTAATGCAGTCTCCCAGAGAGATTACAGTTCTGCTGAATATATTCTCTTTTCTTTATGTTTTCCTCACTGTTCTCTTGTGATTAAGGGAATGGTTCAGCTTTAGTGACCATAATCTTGGCATGAGGTGAGATGAAGAATTCAAAAAAGGGAAATGGTGGTGTGTTAATATAAACAAGGTGCAAAAGGAAAGGAAAGACTGTATACAGCATCAATTAAAAAAAAATCAAGGATTTTATTTATGAGAAGGCTTTGGGTTAAGAGTAATATTTACTTTAAACTTTGGTCTATTTTTAATTTTTACTGTAAGGATCTCCATTTATTTGGTACCAGTTTTTTCCTTTGACTCTATTTCTTGAAGTGCAGCATGGTTACATGAAGAAATCAGGAGCATGAACACGGTGGGTGATGGACATGTGTTCTTGTCCTGAGCAACAAATGTAGTACACATTGATTGAAATCTGTTCATTTGATGCTGTCCTTAAGGACCTGCACACCTTTCTTTATGGTGAAAGTAAGAATACATTATGTGAATATGATCTTTTTTAATGATCCAGTGAATTTGTGGAAGCATAGTTTATAGAAGGTCATATCGCTTTTAGTAGCACTATTTTTCTTTTAATATTCCTATTCCTTATGCATTTTTTCTCCTCTTTATTTGATATCTTTACCTAATGCTAGTAAAACCAGGCAAACTTCGTCATGACACCATTTTTAATAAAAAGAAATAATTTTTTTTCTGATAGGCAGGGCTTTGAATGTAGATGTGTGTATGCTTTGAAGGAAATGTTCTTCTAAGTCCAAATGGTTTTGTCATTACACATTATACATTAATCTCTGAAACTATGTATATATCTTTTTTTCCAATGGAATGCCATTAGTATAATCATTTATCAAATGGCATCCATGATTTTCGGTGATGTAGTATCTCCTCTTGAGTGATTAGTATCAGGGCACAGATTTTGTAAAAAATGAAAGAGCTATCATTTTAAGACAAGATATGGGAAAGCCACATAGAGCAATTATTTTCCCACAGACATGACGGGGAGAGGAAAGTGAGTTATCTGTTGTTCAAAGACTTTGGTACTGCAAAGCAAAAATGACTTTCTTGTTCCCTCATGACTCTGCTAAAGATGGTCAGTGTGTTCTCTGACAAAAGTTCTCGTGATCTCCAAAGGAAATGACTACATAGTTTAGATACAAAAGTTTATTTTCTCAAAGCTGGATTAAAGAAGATAATGAAATACAGCCTTGCTTTGGAAAACCAGACCAAAACATTTTACTGGATTGGGTTAGAGCTCTTTAGGTCAGAGGATACAAATGCAGCTTACTGCAGGGATGTTTGATACTCATGAAACTATAGTTAAGTTTAAAACACAACAAAACTGCAAACAAAAATGGGGATACCAAAATAATCCAAAATACATAACCCCTCTTTTTGAGCTTGAGTCAAAAGTTTTAAGGAGAATATGCATTGCTTTGATCACTCAAAGCTGATTCTAAATATTTTAAGGGGTTGAAGTGAATGGTTACTTCAGGAATATCTAGAAGATATGAGGACTTGGTAGAAATTCAGCTGCTCATGATTTTTATATGTATACATGATAGCTTTCAATGAACAGACATGTTCTAAATGTCCTTTGGCCTGTTTCAGTCTTTGGTGAATGCATGCTCTTTTTGTAGGTGATGGTGGATCATGTTATGGTATAACAGCCTATGATGCAATAAAGGCTATTCATAGGCTAGGAAAGACAGCTTTCAACTGACATTTACAAGTTTCTTGGCCAGGAATTATGTCTATGAGGGAGAAAATTATTATGGTAGATTTATTTGAGGTTCTATGTGCAATATATTCTAAGTGCAAACTTTTGAACATATGAAAACCTTAACTTAGAAGATCTAAACTGGAGAAATAATTTAAAAAAAATCTTATTATGTCTTTTATCATGCCTTAAAAAACGATCTTTAATCTTTTTATGTCTATATTATTTTATGATCAATAGGACTTCCTGTATTTCGTATTTTTTATTTAAAAAAAAAGAAAAAGAGCAATCGCTGTATAATTAGCTCTAAATGAAAGATTATTTTAATACCAAAAGCTTAAAAAGTTTGGATGAAAGGTCCCAGATTGTCATTGACCGCTGAACATTTATTGTGCCAATTAACCTTTCAAAATGGCACCTATTCTTTCACATTATCTGTTCAGGATATCCTGCTTGAAGCAGGGTTCTGCAATACATTAAAAACATAGAGATTGAAAGTTTGATCCAGTATGGTTTAAAAAAATCTTTAGTAGCTACAGAATGAAGACACTCTGCAAATGCTGTAATCACGAGCCTATTAAATGAAAAGGACCAAGGAGAAAAGCTTACCCTCCTCTGCCGGTCCTGCAAGGGAAAGGACTGACCTTTGTGTTTCAAGGAATAAAAGGTATGGCTACCTACCAGCAGATGCTATTAGAAGGCTAGATAATGATGAACTGCATGAAAACCTTTCCACAAACCAAAGTAAAGTGTTAAGATTCTCAAATAGACAGTTTTTGTATATGATGGTTAGTTTATGCTGTCCCTGCTCAATGGTACTGACTATTGTGAATAGCCAGTTCAGGCTATACAGTAGGCTGACAAATCTGCTGCTGCTGTATGTTGTGTTGTATAGTGTGGAGGGTATAAATAATCAATCCTGGCTGGTGATTCCTCTATAGCACCTTTGTGCCTAAATCCCTTTATGTATTAATGTGTTTTAGATAAGAAAGAGTGAGAGTGAGTGGAATATCATTTAAAGGTTTATTACTGCAATACAGTATGCGGTGACAGGGTCTTGGGGTGATAGCAAAATTGATCCAGTAATAATGTGGCTGCTGAATTCCCTTGGAGTATATTGCCTCAATGCTGAGAAACCACCTGTGTTTTGTTTCTTTACAGCTGCGGCAAGGGGAATTGTTTATCCCCATGACGTGTGGACTGGATTTCTAGAAAATCAAAACTAGTATGAATTTAGAGAGAAAGCAAAATGAGCAAGTGAATAGCTATCTTTTAAAGACATTTAGATTGGCAGAAAATGAGATGCTGAAATTGCACAGGATTATCTGAGCCACACAAACACCTGAAAGTACACTCCATTTCATCTTCCTTCAGATTCCTCCATCAGCTTTGCTTGAGGTCTTACTGTGGGATTTTGGGGTTTTTGTTTGTTTGTTTTGCTGTGCTTGCTTGTTGTTTCTTTTTTTTAAAGTCCTGATGGTTAATTGGGCAAACCTAGTTCTGCCTAGTGTGTATTAACAAGTGATAGACTGTGTTTCAGAGTTAGTGTTTCTCAGCAGGAACCACCCTTGGAGCATGAAGTTCAGGCAAAGTGTTAACAAGGTTTGATGGCCTTTTACACCAGCACTTCAGTCTTTATTATTCATCTAATTTATCTGAAATTGCATTTCATCTCCTTGGCATACAAAGCTCTAATTTCTCTGACAGCCTGCTCCAAGCTGCAGAAATGGCAGCAGAGAAGGAAGAACAATCTGCTTTCACCTGCAGCAAATTAGCTACAGTTCTAGCGGAAGAGGGTAGCAGCACAAACTGACTGCATTACAGTAGTTTCTTTGCATGACACTAGCTCAGATTTGCTGAGTGATAACTGTAAAATAAAGTTTAATAATGAAATCCTGTTCCCCTAGAATTTTTCTCTTTGGGTTGCTCATCTGTACTTCACCTGCTGAATAATGGTATTACAGTTCTTTGGTGGCTGCCTGTGTGTAGAGGAAGTAGTAGGGAAATTTTGTTCCAGTGATTTGTTGGTGCTTGGAAAAGCTTTTCTCACATGCAAGTAGCCAAACCTGGTGTTCTGCAACAGAGATTTTGCTGCCTACCTTCTTGGTACCTGCAGAACCCAAAGCAAGTGGGCAGGGTCCTTGGGAAGAAAGAAATGTTTGACAAGCAGTGCCAGCCTGCTTGAAGATTTGTAGAAGGAGCAGCCTCTGTGATCACTGGCATGGTAGGGATATATATGCCTGCTTGAATAGGAAGTCATCATATGCTGTGATGTAAGAGCAACTGGGTGTTTGAAGTACACAAGCAAGTGCAGATCTTTGCATTTGACTTGGTGGTATGCAGCAGTGCTGCTGGCTGCTGCACAGATCATTTAGGAAAAGATCTAAATACTATATATTTACCTTTCCCACTATCTTTGTGGATTTCCCAGATAGGCTCATTCCCTCTGTGTGACAAATAGAGTTCAGAATGGTTTTTGTTTGATTGCTTTTCTTGCTAGATTATATTTTTAAAGAATGTTTGGGGTGCACTGAAATCTTTGGCACAGTGACCCAACAGAAGTGAGTGTATGATGGAAGGGTTTCTTGCAGAGCAGATGTTATTTACAGGGTTATGAAACCTGCCCAGAAATACATAATTCTACTAATATTTCTGCTGTTTCCACACCTTTCCAAATCAGTCAGAAATAACATAATTAAATCAGAACTGAATTGGAAATCAGAGTGAGCTATCATCCAGTCCTAAACAGTGTGTCTGATTAACACATATATGTTTTCCCTTTTCCTATTGGAGTCTGGCTTTAACAACAACCACGTAGCCTGTATCCCTTCTGAGTTACTGACTGGTCTGTATGTCAGACAGTATGTGATTTTGCCTAGAAAGCCCCTTCCCTGTGGCATATTTCAAAGATGTAATGATTTGCATCAGTTCAACAAGTCAGCAGGAGTTGTACAGTGGTAGTAGGTCTTGGCATCTGCTGATGGGAGAGGTTCACAAAGATTGCCTTTTCTTAGTGCTCACTGGTTTGAGAAGATGCTCTGTGCTCTGTGGCTGGCTACTGGTTGAGACATTATTGTTGCTTTTGTTCTTATGACTGTATGGTTACTATACTATCTTATTTTTTTACATTCAGGATTCGGCAAAATCTTGCTTTATTTAAGCATAAACTGATGGAGATTGAAAAGCTTACAATGAGCACTACATAAAGCTTTTAATATTTGAGACTGTAAAAGGCATGATGCTGTTAAAATTTTTTTAAGAAAAAGTGCCGAAGTTTACCCATTCTGGCTAAATTTGTGTCTCAAAACTGTAGGATGTCAAAGCCAGTCACACAAAAATTTCTTTCAGCTAGAGCTGTAGTTCAGTTCGCCCTGTTTATAATTATCATCATACATGCCTCTTGGTGGATCTTTTATTTTGTCAAGACATTTGTACATTATTAATGAATGTTCCTCAGAGATACTCTTCACAGATACAGACATGCAGTGCACCGACACTGATAAAAGTGCTAAGGCCAACAGTTAAGTGCTGCCAGAACTGTATGGGGTCTGCACTGTATGTAAATTCTAGCTGACTTTGCAAGTCCCTGGTTCTGTTTCAAACCTGAGGCAAGAATAAGGAAAAAAATCCCCACCCTCAGCCTACAAAAGAAAATGTCAAACTTTCCTTGTTTACCTTTCCTTGAATTTTCTTACCTACTTGCTGTGATATGTTCATATGCCAATGATGTTGTCACTAGTTCTGTTACTGGTTTATGATGCAATAAAACATGGGCTACTCGAAGTATTCAGACAGTCAGTGAATTATTAACTATGGTGAGGCGCTCCTCTTAGTATCTGCTTGCAAAACGAATGTGGTATTTCAATCAGCTCCACACTTTAGGGATATAGGTGGAAAGAACCTTTAATTCATCAAAGCTTTAAGATAATGAGTGGCTGAGGAAAAATAAGCCACTGCTTGGAGATTTTAATACACACCCCAGAATATAAATTTTGTGTATAGGTTGCATTCCCCTTTATAAATTTATCTTTAAATTTCTAACTTTGACAAGTCAAAGAATTTCAGAAGATGATTCTGATAGAAAAACTGCCAAAGCCAGTATCTTTGGCAATGACAGGCTCTAGAAAATGACTTTATGCTGTAGCAGGTGATGGGGGCATGTGGTGTCTGAAGATAGTTACGAGCTTTGCTATTGGCACAAACACTGTCCTTGGTATTGTAATAAACCTCTATTTGCCACCTTCATGGATGGGCAAAGTATTACTGGTGGTATTTGTAAGCTGCTAGAGATCTCGTGGAAAGCATTCGCTATATTAAGTGGTCTTGTTATTTTTTTTTTTCTCAAAAGCATCTCTAACAGTGGATTATTTTCCAGTAAGCAGTAAAACATCCTTAATACATTCTTAGAAAGGTGCATTAGAAGTCTACAGATGCCACTGAATTATTACAATTTTTCCATTTCTGTGTATTCCTAATATAGTTCTGTCTGCTAGTCCTATAGTTACGGGATTCCTTGAAGTTATTGCTGTCAAAGACCACACAGCCTGTTGTGATGGGTTTCAGTGAGCGTGTTCCCAAGCTGCTGTCATACTTCTAACAGAGTAGAGCAAGAGTGTTCAGAGCACAGGGTGCCAATCCCCTGCCTCTGTAATCTTGTCACTGGAGATTGCAGGGCAGAGACACTCTGTCCTTGTTTTTGATTCCTTTCTTTTTTATGCTTTGGAAAGGACAGGCAGGTAGAATTTTTCTCAGCTAGTGAACTACATAGATTAGGCCAATATTCTTTAAATTGCAGTCTGTGTATGCTTTTTCATGGCTGGATGATCCAGGGTATGAAGAGGAATGTTTGCTAAGACAAATGCCTCTGTCAGATTCATCAGCTCAATATGGCAATGTTCTTGTTGAACTGCATGTTATAGAGAGCAGCTCCTGCATGGTCCATTGACTGTTCACCTCCCTCTCCTCATCTTTTAAAATTTGTTGCAGTTTATGCTTGTGTGAAGAGATTTTTAGATACTTGTCACAGTTGCAATAACTTTCCTTGGAAGGTCTGAGGATGGAACTAAAAACGTGACACACATCCCCTTCTCCTACCCCACAACTTATATACAGTCAAGACCTCTGTTGTGACCAGCATGGCAGCTTTTCATGCTTCTCATATGCTCACCAGCCAAGGTGTTCAAAAACCTTCCAAAAGGCTGAGTGAAAACCCCCTAGATGACCCTAACTTGGAATTTCTTGCTTATGGAAAACTTAGAACTCTGACCTGGGGTAACATGGGTGCTACACATAGGAAGAAGGCTGGATATGTTTTCTGGTAGAGCTGATTAGCTGCATTTTAGCAACCTGTTTTTAGGGAGATCACACAATAAGAGGTGACTCCTGCTGAAATTAGGTACTAGTTACAGAAGAGATGCATCATTAACTGAAAAATCATAATCCTTCATTATTTTTTAAACTTAAAAATAAGAACCACATTACTATAGATCTTGCTTGGTAAAATACTTGCTGAAATCTACTGGGACGTTCTTCCCTATCTGTCCTAAAATAGGCTTTTGCAGTGGATCTTTATTTTCCAGACTTCAGACATTGCGAAAATCCCTGGAGAGTGCCAGACTGATCTCTCTCTGTGGCCTGTGGGAAATGCAGTACTTAACAGTGATTAAGTGATCCTATCCTTAAAATGAAGTGTGAGTTTGCTGAGGGCACTTTTTTTGGGCAATGGTAGAGCCAAGGGCAACTTGCAGGAGACTCAGAAAGAAGGCGGATAACAGAAGTTACTGCAACCAACCTGAAATGAGGTTTGGGGGTGAAAAAAAGGTAAGAGAAGATGGTACATTGTCTGATAAAGCCTTGAAATAAAAATGTCTTTTGGTAAAGGATTATATGATGAGACACGGTTGAATTACCTTGCTAAACAAGGAGGTGAAACTGTGGGTGGGACTATCACTGTTATGAAAAAAGTGTCATTAAGGCAGCAAGCTATTTTGTGATTCATCCTAACCTTTGGTAGCTTATCTTGTTTTGTGTCCCAAGTAGGAGTTCAAATAGGAGTATCTCTTGCCTGTGTCTCACTTAATTTCCTACCTGCAGCTAGTCCTTTTTGAGGGGAGTGTTATTACTGTAACACATCGTGTTACTAACGGATTCCTTTGCTTGGGAAAAGAAATAAGCAGCATATCCTTTACAGATCTACTTTATTATGGGACAGTTTTGATTCTCAGTGTCTACAATGTTTAGATTTTGTAAATGTATAATTCTTAATTTAAAGAGTATCAAGGATGAACAAACATTGCTCCATTTGGTCTCTATTTCATATTTTGAGCAACATAATGATCCTTAAGGAATGGCTATGTTTAGATCAGCCTATGAATAATAAATTCACTAAAGGTGAGAAGGAAAGAGACACTGAAAAAAATACAAATGTCATAATGATACCTGTTGGAGACCCACCCTGGCATTTGATGAAATAACTTACTAGAACTCGAAACTAGGATTCCTGAAGAGGTAGTTAAGGAATCTAAATGATTATTTTGATGTTCAGATGGTTTGTGAGAATGAACGATGGTAAAAATGCAAAACAATCAATTTTTGACTGGCATAAACACATTTGTCAAGGTCCAGACTCTGTAAGCATGAAATAAGTCCAATGATTATTCTTGCATTTGTGGGGGTGCCATTTCTAATAACTTGTGTGTGTAGGGTCTGTTTTTAAGCCTAGTGTTGCAACAGTGCTCCATTTCCTAATGGAACACAGTAAAAAACCACAAACCCAAACACGCACAAAAGCGGAGAGGTGAATACAGCCTCCAAACCCTCTCTAGTAAAGTACCTCACAGGAATTCCAACCTCTCCAGCCAGTAAGTCAGCCTCACTGGAGGTTTGATTGAAATGTCTCTACACAAATGCACTTAGCATGGGGAAAAATTAAGAGGAGTTAGAGGTGTGCTCACAACTGCAGGGCTATGATCTCATTGGCATCACAGAGATGTGGTGGGATGCCTCCTAAAACTGGAGTGGTGGAATGGAAGGATACAGACTTTTTAGGAAGGACAGACAGGAGGGTGTGTTCCTCTCTATGTCAGTTCATGGAACTCCATCTGGAGATGGAGCTGATCAATAAGGATGAAAGGGAACTCAGAGACAGGGGATGTTATAGTGGAGGTCTGCCACAGACCAACTGACCAGGTTGGCTGAGAAAATGAGGCTTGTCATAGGAAGATAGGAACAGCCTCATGTTCAGTATTCCTGGTTCTAATGGAGGACTAATCACCCCCATATCTGTTGGAGGGACAACACAGCAGGACACAAGTAATCCAGGAAGTTCTTGAAATACATTGATGATAAATTCCTTCTCCAAGTGATAGAGAAGTCATCAAGGAGAGGTGCCATGCTAGACTGTGTTCTTACCAAAAAAAGGTAGGTAATGTAAAACTCAAAGGCAGTTACTATGTGTCCTGATTTTGGCTAAGATAGAGAAAATTTTCACAAGGAGCCAGCACAGATGAGCCAAGCTGGTCAAGGTTGTTTTTCACACCATGTGAAGTCATGCTTTCCATAAAAGGGGGATAGGTAGGGAGGGGCACCTTTGCAAGGCTCCAGGATGTTTTGAGTGTGGCAGAGCATCTGCTCAGTCATTGGGTTAGTAAAGTGCTTTGTGTTATCACTGTTTGTGATAACTCTCATGAGTCCTGCTGTTGTTGCTCCCTTCTCCTTGTGCTGTGTCAATAAACTGTCCTTATCTCAACCCATGGGGTATTTTGTCCATGTGTCCATTTCTCCTCCCTGGGTAGGGGTGAGCTCAGCTGCTGCCCAGGGGCTGAACCATGACACCATGAAATGGTGGAATCCAAGAATCTTAGGGGACCAAAGAAGGCACAAAACAAAGTCACTACTGGACTTTGAGAGACAAGATTTTGGTGTCTTCAGGTCCTGCTTGGTGAAGTACCATGAGACAAAGCCCTGGAGGGAAGAGGGGCTAATGACGGCTGGCTTGTATTCAAGGATAACCTCCTCCAGCCTCAGGCATAATGCATCCCAACAAAGTTGGGCAAAAGTGTCTGGAGGCTTCATAGATGAACAAGGAGCTCCTAAGCAAACTCAAACTCAGAAAAGAAGCCTAGAGAGGGTGAAAATGAGGACAGACAGCATGCAAGTAATACAGAGAAAGTCCAAGCAGCCAGGGCTCAGGTTAGGAAAGATAAAGCCCTGACAGAATTATTTATGGCAAGGACAATAAAAGCTTCTACAGGTATGTCAATGATAAAAGGAAGACAAGTGAAAGTCTGGCCCCCTTCAGAATGTAATGGGAGACTTGGTTACCCAAGATATGGAGAAAGCTGAGGTACTTCACAATTTTTTCCTCACTTTTCACCAGCAAGGGCTCTAGCTACATGCCTAGGGCATGACAGGCAAAGGCAGAGACTGGGAGAATGAAGAGCTCTCTGCTCTAGGAGAAGATCAGGTTTTAGAGAATTTAAGAAACATGCACAAGTCCATGGGATCTGAAGAGAAGAAGCTGCAGGTCCTGAGGAAACTGATGAAGTAGCTAAGCCAGTAGTGAGAAGTAGAGAAATTGTGGCAGTCTGTTGAAGTTCCCACTGAATGGAAATGTGGAAACATAACACCCATTTTTAAAAAGGAAAAAAAAGGAAGACCCTGGGAACTCTAGACCCGTTAACCTCAACTCTGTTTCCAGCAAGGTCATGGAGCAGATCCTCCTGGAAGCTGTGGAAAATCAGGAGGTGATTGATGACATCCAGCATGGCTTCAGTAAGGCATTAGAGATGATCTGTAGAGAATCACAGAATCGTAGGGGTTGGAGGGGACCTCAAGAGATCATCAAGTCCAACTTCCCTGCCACAGCAGGTTCCTTAGGACAGAAAGTAAAGAAAGGAATTACCAAATGTGACCATTAAGCTTTTCCATGGAAATTTCCAGACTTCTGAGTCTGTGCTTAGTGTGTTTTTCTGTCCTTTTGTAGGTAGAAAAATAAGACAGTATCTGTAGTAGGCATATTAGCAAATAATGGCTTATTTTATACAGTGCAATAATCGTGTTATTTGGCTCACACTTTCATGCAATGATATGTAAAATTAATATTTTTTTTGAAATTAGGAAATGTGTGATCTGTGCAGTAGCAGGCTTTTTATGTCTTGTAAGAGCTGATTACCTAGTTTAACCATGCATCTTATGAAATTTGAAAAATGTCCTTCCCATTATTGAAAATCACCTTGAGATCAGTTGAAACTAAAATGTTGACCATTTTAAAAATTGCATTTACAAAAGCTAGCATATAGCTCTTCTCAAAGATTATCAGTTGACCAGGATAGCAAATGAGACATTTCAATATCAAACAAAAAGCTAATTTCTGAGCAAAAACTATTAAACTGTGGCATACAAAAAAAATGGATAGTGTGACAGGTATGCTTGGGCTACTTGCCATCATTAACATCACGGGATGAACTTTAATGACCATTTAAATGATGTTTTCTTATTTTTTAGTAGGTTCCAAGCAAGGCCAGGTAAGAATGCAGGGAGGGAACTGAAGGAACCGAATCACAGAAAGGACTTGATTATCTCTATGCAATTTAGAGCAGGTTATTGAAGAGAAAGCTGTAGATAATATATGTGTCTATTTTTTTGCTGAGACCCATGAGAGTCAGCTAGCCTTTCACAAGGAATTTACTTATATTTAGTATCTGCATTCTTTTCCTGGAATTTATTAATCAATGAAATAGAGTAACTTCTCTTCATGGTCAAGCTTACTGAGTTATTGATGGCAGATTTATTTGCTGAACTTGTTTATCAAATACATTTTTAATGGCTCTCATACTTTTGTGTGTTTATCGACTTACTCTATCTACATTTAAGTTACATTTCTTTTTAATTCACAGAGGATACAAAGTAGCATTTATCCACATTATGAAAACATCTTGGTACATATATTTCTAGAATTTAACTGCTGAAAAAAACCCCAAACCAGATCACTTTATACCTTCCTCCTGTTTCTTTGTTTGCATGTTCGTTTTACACCTTTTCTTGTTTACAAGGTCCTGAACTGGTTGTGCAAATCACTGCTACAGGAAATGTGAAAAAATGAAGAGCTTTTCAATACCCTTGTTGCTAATTGTACAGCATCTTATTAGCACAATGGTGTTTCAAACTTTACAATGTTGTAGAGGTTTGGATGCATTCACTCCCACAAATGGATTAACTTTTAAAATACTGAGTTGATTTCCTGAAGACTCTTTTTGTTATTCATCCTAGTCTACATAGAGGACATTTCTCTTAATAGAAACACTATTTGTTTTATTATTTGAATTTGACTTCAGCTATAAAGCATGATAATGTACTAATGCTTTTGGGTGCATTGATCTGCCACTTAAAATCTTAACTCTACAGCTAAGAAGCAAAGACAGTAGGTGAGCATTGAAATGACCTTGTCATGTGATACGGGATCATTCACTAACTGTTTCTGATGATGGAGAAGGTGAAAAAGTCTCTCTTTTGTCCATAAAACCAGACACCTGAGCTTTTGCCTGACACTTTCCAATTCCAATTTCGATTTTTTTTTTTAATTGTTCCAGGGTGTCTGTGGAAATAATCTAGTTTTATTCCAAAAACAAAACAAGTGAGAAAAATAACTAAATGAGGATGGACCATCACTTATTCTGGGAGAACTCTATTCCTCTGGACTTGAGAATGAACGTCCTAAAATGTAATTTTTCAGTTATTTCAGTAATTTTAGTTATATTTTCACTTATCTTAAGGTGTAACTCAAATTGCAAGACAGAAATTTATAGGTTAAGTTCAATCCATTGAGGAATTCATCCCAGTTATGGGCAAAATATTGAGCCAAATATTGACCCTTTGCCAGTGTGGCTGTTCTTTGCTCTGCACTGGGCCCTGCTCCCAAAGTTATTAATTTAAAGGTCTTAAACCCATGTCAAGCTGTGCATAAGGAGGCTTATTTCAGTTAAGAAATATGAAGTGAAGTCTCAGTGATGGCTTTCTTCAAAGTATATTCTCCAATGAGGTGAAAATGAAGTTCATGTTGCCCTGACTGAGCTTTTCCTCTCAGCTCTCATTGACAATTTTAATCAGATTAACATCTTGTACCCAATTTCTGTTTACTGCCTCATGTGTTATTTCTTCTACACTATTCTAGGTTTTGCTACCTCTTTTGCAATCTAGTCGCACTATCTTCAAAATCTTCATTTTCTTCTGCTTCAGATCTTGGTCCCTGATGCATTCAGATTTGACCCCACTTTTGCCAATCCTCTCCTTTCATTTGCAGAGGTTTCTATAATAGTTTTGAAAAAAACCTATTTTTTCAAGTATAAAAGCCAGTGCTAGCTGTGTTACCACGGTAACTGACTCATCTTTCTTGGAAATTAATGAGATTCTTGGTCATTGGGCCCTGCAGGAATGATGATTTAACTCAAAAATTTTGTTACTATACCTCTTTATCTATCTTCAAATACCAGTGGCCTGGCTCTCATCTTATATGCATGTTCAGTGACCTAATTTAGCCTGACTTCAGTTGACTTACCTCTGGTTTACACTGGTGAAAAGAAAGGAAATGAAAGTAAAAATGTTCAACTCTGCACACTTTGGTATTATTTTAGTGGTAGCTGTTGATGCAGAATTTGGAGATGTGATGTGGCCAAGTCATACACAGAAGTCTTGGATCCAGAAAAGAGACAGATATTTCAGTTTAAGAGACTTCATCTTCCAGCTCTTGAACAGATTACTTCCGCTAAAGACTTGGAATGTTTTCCTTACAGTTATTTCTTTGCAGATGCTTTGCATCATGAGTTGGAGAGAATGAGAGTAAGAAAAGAAAAAAAATTGTAATATATTGCTTAGGGTTTTATCTCATATCTGATTAAGCAGAAGAGTGGTGCATTTTCAAAGTGCCTCTTCAACATGTGAGAGATTCCGAGAAAAAACTGAACATTAGAACCCCTTTCAACTTCGAGGACATACATTTTGATCAGGATCTGAACTTCCCAACAGGAAACTGCTGGGTTTCTGTGATGGAAAAAGTCAGCCTTGCACACTCAAGGTGCTCAGACTTTTGTAAATTCAACCCTCCAATTTTTATAAAAACTCATGCTTCATAATTGGAATCCATCACTTCTTTGTGTAATTCTAGTGCCCAGAAAAGGGCTCTGAATTAATAACTCTAGACTGAAGAGTGATCATTTGAAGTGTTTAGTTTTGTTTTTTAAATTTTTTTACTTTTTGCAGATGCATTCCATACTCAGATGCCAGTTCTTTTCTGTCCTGTACAAAGAAGTTTTACTTCAGGACTAATATGTTTTGAAAAAGTTATCTGAAGGATTAGAACTGTCATATCCATGTTTTTTTAGAGTGTATTTCTTCAAAAATCTGAATGGTTTGCAAACTCCAGTTTTTAAGTTATCTGTGATTGTCCCAGGGATGGAAACACACCCCAAACCTTTGCCATGGTCTGATCCAGCCTGCACTGGAAAAAAGTGAAGATGCAGAGCACCTACAGTACATTAATTACACCACTGTATGTGCAACACAGTAGAGAAATTTTCTGAGAAAGAGAAGATAATAGTCCAAACCCTTCTTGAAGCTGGTTTTGCCATAAAATGAAGTAAGGTGAAGGAACCTGTACAAGAGATATGATTTTTAGGAATAAAATGACAGGATGGATGTTGTCAGATCTCAGTGGACGTTATCAATAAAATATCATCCATGTCTCCACTGACAAAAAGGAAACACAAATTTTTTTAGGCATTATGGGTTTCTGGCAAATGCATATCCCAAACTACAGCCTCATTGTGATCTCTCTCTACCATGTAACCCAGAAGAAAAACCATTTCCAATTGGGCCCTGAGCAGCAGCAGGCCTTTGAGCAGATCAAACAGGAGACAGTCCATGCAGTAGCCCTTGGGCCTGTCTGGACAGGGCCAGATGTAAAGAATGTGCTCTACACTGCAGCCAGGGAGAATGGCCCTGCCTGGGGTCTCTGGCAGGAAGCACAAGGGGAGACTCGAGGTTGATCCCCTGGGATTTTGAAGTTGGGGCTACAGAGAGTCTGAGGCTGCTACACTACAGCTGAAAAAAAAAAAAAAAAGGATTGGCAGCACATGAAGATGTCTGAGAACCTTTGGTGATGATTAGTAGTGAAGCCCATCTCCTCCTGTTGCTGGTGGGTGGGAGTCCCCTTTACTTATCATGCAACTGATGCTATGTAGAACAAGTGAGTTGCCCTAATCACACAGTGGGCTCAAATAGGGAATCCCAATTGCCCAGGAGTTCTGGAAGTGATCACAGACTGGCCAGAAGGCAAAGATTTTGACATGTGACCAGAGAAGCAGGAAACATGTGCTGAAGAACCCCCACCATACAATAAAAATACCAGAAAATGAGAAGCCATATGCCCTTTCTCCTGGTGGGTCCTGTCCCATTGTGGGAAAGCATTAGAGGTGGAAGGCTGCTCTGTGTAGTCCTACAAAATAAGTTGCAGAAGGTGCTGAAGGAGAAGGTGAATCAAGCCAGTTTGCAGAGGTGAAAGCCATCCAGTCAGTTTTGGATATTGCTGAAAGAGAAAAGTGACCAATGCTCTACCTCTGTACTGACTTATGGAGGGTGGCCAATGGCCTGTGGCAGTGGTTACAGCAATGAGAACAGAGTAACTGGCTGTGTAGAGGCAAACCCATCTGGGCTGCTGAATGATGGCAAGATATTTCTGTCCACCTAGAGAAAGTGGTTGTAAAGTACATCATGTAGTCCCACATACCTAAGAGTCAGGCCATGTAAGAACATCAAAACAACAAGCAGATGGATCAGGCTGCTCAGATTGAATGAACATTCAGATTCAGATTGTTCTGGATTGTTCTGGACAACATAAGGGTGAATTATTTATAACTTGATGGGCCCATGACACCTGCAGCCATCAAGGAAGAGATGCAGCATAGAGATGGGTTCATGATAGACAGATGGACTTAACCACAGACACTATCTCACAGGACATCCATGAATGTGAGATGTGCTTCAATCAAGCAAGCCCAGGGGGTAAAGCATCTCTGGTGTGGAGGGTGATGGCTGAAATATAAATATGTGGAGGCCTGACTGATAACATCACACCCTCACAAGTCTGCCATGGCAAGAACTATGTGCTTATTATGGTGGAAGCAACCACTGGATGGCTGGAAATACATCCTGTGTCTTAGCCCACTGCCAAGAACACCATGTGGGCCTTTAAAAGCAAGTCCTATGATGACATAGCACTCCAGAAAGAATTGAGGTCAGACAATGAGACTCACTTCTGAAACATCCTCATAGACATCTGGGCCAAAGACCATGGCATTGAGTGGGTGTATCACATCCCCTGTCATGCACAAGCCTCTTGGAAAATCAACAGATACAATAGTCAGCTAAAGACTACACTGAGAGCTATGGTTGGTGGGACCCTCAAACATTGGGATACACATTTAACAAAGCCGACGTGGTTAGTTAACTCTGGGGATCTACTGACTGATCTAGCCCTGCATGATCAAAAATTCCACATGCTGTAGATGAAGTCCTCGTAGTGTGTATGAAGGTTATGTTGGGGAAGACAGTCTGGGTTATTCCTGCTTTGGGCAAAGGCAAACCCTTCCATGGAACTGTTTTTTCTCAGGGCCCCAAGTTCCATCCACTGGATGAGGAAGTCCAGTATGTACACCAAGGGAATCTGATTTTGGCTGAGAATGGCCAACAAATTAAATTTTATGCTTAATTTTAAAATTAATTTAACTTTCTTTTTTGTTTTGCTAAATAAACCTTCCATTGTATGTGATTATTTCTACAATTACTATATTCTCTTTCATTAGTATTATAATAAGAATCACCTAAATTATACATGAACTTTGATGAAACTGAGCAATGATGAAAACAGAATCAGCTTCAGCAAACTGGTGCCCAGCAACTTCCTTGAAATTGACATCTTCAACTTGCAGACAGTGAGCATAGGTTGCACAGATACACCAACTGTGAGCTCTGGATGCAGCGTGCAACCACCCAACACCACACAGTATCTCTTCTGCCCTGAAAGACAGTTATAGTAGATGAAGTGATGAAGCCCAAAGTCATGGACTAAATTAACTGAGTGGATATTTTAAGAGTATAGACTAAGGGAATGGATGTGTGCATGCATATATAAATCTGTCTATTTGTCTGTGTGTCTATCTATATCAAAGACAGGGAAAAATGGTGGGGATTAAGGGACTTGTTGGATCTGGGCCTGATGGTATAGAATGAGGGGTGGATTATGTCATGGGTTTGTCTAGTATAGGGTTAATTTTCACCAGAAGCTGGGACAGGACACAACCAGGACAGGCAATTTATCCAAACTAAGGAAAGGAGACATTTCATACCATAAGACATCATGATCAGTGTAAAAGGGAGTTAGCTGGGGTTGGGCAGCATGGCTCCGAAATGTGTAGCTGGGGAACGATCTGGTTTCATGATGGATCAGAGCTGTACAGTCTGAGTTGTACAGTTTGATGATAAACTATATTATTTATCACCAGTTTTTTATATTTTACATCTTATTGTTTCCCTCTCCCTTTGCTCTCCCAGCAAACTGCATTATCTCAGTCCATGAAGTTTGCCTTTGTCTCCTCCCAACCGCCCTGGGCAGGGGGTTGGTGAGTGGCCTGGTAGTGCTCAGCTGCTGCCTGGGGCTAAATCATGACACTAGGTGATTATGTTTTGTTCATAAGGAAGTTCAAAGCTTCCTGTGATCCTGACATGTAAGGGTCCTTTCCCTCATTCCCTGCTTCCACTTGACTTATTTAGCAAAGGCAGCAAGAATCCTTCAGCAGCACAACATGTTATTTTTGTGCTTGCTAAATTTATAAGAATATAGACTGAAATACATCCTGACTGTTTAGACAGTTCAAAGTACTTTTATCACCTAATCTTATTAATACTACATTTCAAAATTTCACTGATTTTGATAAAATGCCAGTGATGTTGTGAAAGATTTTTTTCCCTTTCTCAAACTAACCCTAGAAACACTGATAAACAAGTATGTTGTGTTCTCAGAAATGCTGGAGTTTTGAGTAATGTTGTTCCCTTTTTCTTAATAGGGAAGAGGAAGCAAATGATAGGTATGGTCTGAATGATAATCATATGGTCTTTTAAAGAGCACCATTGTGCTGCATGCATCACTGCAGCATTGTTTTACAGAAACACAGAACATTTGGCCAGGCTAAGGTTCACTGCTTTAAAAAATTTGGCAATATAACACTAATATTGTTCCTGACTTCATGATGAGTTACAGAGGACTTATCAAGAAAGGCTGCTTTAATTAGAATTAAAACCTTTGGCAAGAAAATAGCTAAAGGAGGTATTCATCCTTCATCAGCATGTACCCATCTGTTATGAGGCGAAACACAATTTCTATGTTTTTATACTCTGTGATGAAGTTTGCTGCTGGTATTGAGGCTGCAGCCCATTATCCATGATAACATGAGTATCATTTGTTGGGTGGTGAATGTACACTTACAGTTTGTTCTGAGTGGACTTATGAAGCTATGATTGAAGGAGAAAATCTGTTGACACTGAACTTTATGATCCTACTGCCCATGCAGTGAACATATCTTTCTGTTGCAGCACATTGGGCCATATCCCCCATGTTTTTTATATTTTTTCCTTTTTCTTTTCTTACACTGTTTCCAGCACTTCCAGTGTTGTGATATTCCCTGTTTTCTCTGTCTTTATCAGCCCACTTTGCCAATCTTATTGAACATCAAAAACCTTGAAAAAAAAATCTCTTTACTGGAGCTAATTGGATTAGTTGTACAACAGATAATGTATGTACAAAACAGTGGTGTGGCATGTTGTAAAGGTAACAGGAAAAATCCTCCAGTCTGTGGTGCTACGAAGTTCTGGCATGGCTGTAAGCATTCACAAGGAGAAATAGCTAAGGGAACTTATTTTCTGCTGCATCTCATCAGATTCATTAGCCTGCTCCCACCACACGTGTACTTGCTAATTTTATTATGGTATGAGAATTCCCATTTTTTATTTCTATCCTGTTGTAAAATACAAAGTACAGTGCAAGAAGCTTGTAGTGTCTTAAAAGGTACCTGTCCTCAGCCCACCTGCTTGCTCTATGTTTGGAGAGAAACAAAGGAGGTAAATGGAACTGATTTAGGAGTAGCTGGAACTTGAAGTGGAAAGAAGCTATTCTCAATCCTGAGAACCTCCCACCAGGAGCATCTTGCTAACATAAACCCTTCTTTATGGTAAAGTCATGTGCTCTTCTAGGGAAAAGAACCTTGCTATTTCAGACAGGTTAGTATTATGGGGGAAGAAAGTGAATCTTTATTGTTCTGTCCTTAAAGCATTCAGATTGTTCTTGCTCCTGCAGGAGCTCATTCTTGTATTAAATCTTGCAACCTACATTTAATGGAAGCCTCAGTATTGTAGTTTACGTGGCTGCTCCTTTCTAGTATTAAGTAGTAAACCCACTCTGAAGTGCTTAATACTGGAGTTTTGTGAACTTCAAAAGGTATTTGTGAGTTTCTGGATGAAATTCAAAGTACTGATTTGGCATTTACATTCTGCATGGCATGTAGAATGTATCTTCTTAAGAATACTTATCCAGGTCTATGCATGTGGAAGTGCTTGTACTGGAGAAAGAGAAAAACATATGCATAATCCTTCACCAGTGTACCCCAGTTATGGAATGTCTTCCTTTTTGTTTGACAGTTTCAAGTAGTGACCTGTTAACTTCCTAGGTCCTATGAAAAGTAGGGTGGGTTTCTTTTTTTATTATTTTCTGTCATTTATTTATGATACACAGATATATAAACATTTTTTACTATACATGACCCATGGAACTACTGACCTGTCTGCCTCACCTCTGTGCCTGGGAAGATCATGGAAGAGACCCTCATAGAAGTTATGCTAAGGCACATGGAAGGCAGGGAAGTGACTTGAGACAGTCAGCATGGCTTCACCAGGGGTGGTCCTGACTGGCTTTCTATGATGGGGTGGCTGCATCGGTGGACAGAGGAAAAGCAATGCAGGTCATCTATTTGCACTTCTGTAAAGCCTTTGACACTGTTCCCCACAACATCCTTCTCTCTAAACTGGAGAGGTATGGATTTGATGAGTGGACTGTTTGGTGGATAAGGAATTGGTTGGATGGTTGCATCCAGAGAGTAGTCGTCAATGGCTTAAAGTCTGGATGGAGAGATATGACAAGTGATGTCCTTCGGGGTCTGATATTATTTAATATCTTCATCAATGACATCAACAATGAGGTTGAGTGCACCCTCAGCGATTTTGTGGATGACACCAAGCTCTGTGGTGCAGCTGACACCCTGGAAGGATGAGTTGTGCAAGGTCCTGCACCTGGGTCGGGGCAATCGTTATCATCAATACAGTCTGGGAGATGAAGTGACAGAGAGCAACCCTCCAGAGAAGGCCTTGGGGTGATGGTGGATGAGAAGCTCAACATGAGTTGACAGTGCATCCTTGCAAAGCAGAAGGCCAAATGTCTCCTGGGCTGCATCAAAAGGAGCATGGTCAGCAGGTCGAGGGGGGTGACTGCTCTCGTGAGACCCCACTGTGTCCAGTTCTGGAATCCCCAGCATAAGAAGGACATGGCACTGTTGGGATGGGTCCAGAGGAGGGCCAAAAAGATGATTGGAGGGCTGGAGCACCTCTCCTATGAAGACAGGCTGAGAGATTTGGGGTTGTTCAGCCTGGAGAAGAGAAGGCTTAGGGGAGCCTTATAGTAGCCTTCCAGTACCTGAAGGGGGCCTACAAGGGAGACGGTAAGGGACTTTTTAGAAGGGCATGTAGTGTTAGGGCAAGGGGGAATGGTTTTAAATTGGAAAGGGGTAGATTTAGATTGGATATTAGGAAAAAAAATTTCACTGCAAGGGTCCTGAGACAGTGGAACAGGTTGCCCAGGGAGGGGGCAGCCGCCCCCTCCCTGGCAGAGTTCAAGACCAGGTTGGATGGGGCCTTGAGCAGCCTGATCTACTGAGAGGTGTCCCTGCCCATGTCAGATTTGGGTCTCAGTCTTTCCTACAGAAAAATAGAGAATAATTACTTTTTCCTTCTTCCTTATTCATTACATGTTAATGAAACTAAAAAGTTGCATATTTCATTTTTTATATAAATCTTGCTAGTAAGCTAAGAACTGTGAAAGAATTCCTTGATAATTCAGTTGGATACTATGTTGTTCTTTTCAGGCCAGAAGTGCTACTTTATTGTGGTTAATGGCAATAATTTTGGGGGTCTGCATAAAATACCCTGCTTTTGATTTTTTTTTTCAGTGAGTATGGGACAGTGCGTAGGAGGAATGTTATGTGATATTTGAGAATCCTTCCTCCATTATGAAGCACAGCAAACTCTATTTTGACAGAGAGGCCATTAGGTCTCACATCACAAGCTGTAGTAGATATAAGACAAGGAAGACTGGATGCCTGTGACATGCTCAATGCTCTGCACATAAACTGTGAGTGTTACTGTATCTACTGAGGTGTAGAATCACAGGAAGAAGCATATTTGTATATTTGGTTTTATGAAAAGTATTAAAAATATTGAGGATGGCAAAGAAAAAAAATGGCAAAGAATATCTTTGTCCAGAAGGTCTATAATGTCCAGTAAATGTGGTCTGGAGGTGTTGGTTTGAGCACCTAAAACACTCAAATCATGTTAAATAAACATAAAACTGCACATATGTCAGAAAGAAAGTAACAATCTGTTTGCCCTTCACCTCATTTGTTACTCCTACAGCATTTTTATAAACATAGTTTCAGGTAATAAATAGTAAAAAATATTAAACTTCCAAAATCACTGCTTCAAACTTCTTTCTAGCTTATTTTCTTCAGATAGTCTCTGAGACCTTGCAGAAGAGAAATAATATGCCAGTTGTGCAGAAGGCATATAAAGATTAGAATATCTGATCAGATAGCAGTTTTGCTAAAATGTTTTATCAAAGGACTAAGAGGAAGTCATCAGCAGGTTAGTATTGGATTTTTACATGTAATTACCTGAATCAAAGTAATTGATTTGGCACACAATTATTTTTACTGTATGTTGTTGAAGGTTTCCTGTGACATCTGACTCTACCAGTTCTGTCATGAGTTTTATTGAGTTCTCACTTAATTCTTGTTCACTTATAGCACTGATTTTTAATTTCTAATTTTTTTTAGATGCAGGTCGTATTTTTCTGTTCATCTGTTGTATACAGCTCCATCCTTAGCTTGTTGCAGAAGCCTTTCAGGAGATCGCAATTCTCCTGATTACTAGGTTCGTGTATTGCTTCTTGGCCATTTTAAACTTAATTAGGATTTTCAGCAAGCCTGAAATCACTTATTCACAGGAACATCGTGTCCTTATGGAAAGGACAACAGTAGAAATCACTGTATTTTCTCTGTCTTCCATTTTAAATAATGAATTCGATGTCATCAATGCACTATCTCTTTTTTTTAAGTACCACCACCATCTGAAAATGTTCTCACTGAAATGTTCTCGCTGAATCTCCAAAAAAAATCAGCTTCTGTATCATAGTTGGAACTTAAAAACAATTATATGTGATTGTAATGATACCCTGCAATTAAATCTTTTCTTCTAATGTGCCTTTTTGGGTTTTTTGGTGTTTTTTTTTAATGTCTTACTTAAGGAAGCCAGAGGGCATGTTTTCTTCAACTTTCTTATTGAAAAATGAAGGTGAAGACATTATAACATTAGCTGGCTGGAAAAATTTGCTTTATTGGGTTTTACTTCAGTTAAAGCAAGTGAGGAAAAAAACCTACAAGCCATTTATGTTTTTAGAAGAATGTTTAATCTGAAAACAAGATATAAGCATAAGAAAGATTAGTGACTTTTCTGAAGCTAACGTCCTCAAGCAAAGCATTTGTTTTTAAATCTTTATATTTTGGGTCAGATATAGATACCTATTTTCAAAAAGGATCTATTATGTAACTGGCCATATCACATCCTATAAGCCTGGACTTGATTTTTCACTTTCCTATTTTTGTGCCTGTAGAATGGAAATGGGTTTAGAATGGAAGTTTGAAGAAGTGCTACTTCTCATTCCGTTGTTGTTTACAGACTCAGTTGATACACTGGAGGGGTCTTTACCTTTTCTAGGTCAATTACAAAATCAGAATCGATTAACTTATGAATCTTAGCAACCCTGAAGATTTAAAAACAATCATTTGCTGCACAGATGGATTGTGTTGCTTGACTTCATCTCCAATGAAATTATTTGGCTGTGGTGAGCTTCTAAGGCAGTACTCAGAACTCACATCAAACTTGAGGCAGATTCCCAAAAAGGTCCATGCATCCCAAATAATCTAGGAGATCATGTCCACTGTGGAAAGTTAAATTATGTATTTCTTACCTGTTTGTCTGGTTTAGATAGTAAATTTATTTTAATAATTTGAAAATGTCCAAGACCAAGTTGTCTTTGTAATTGACAGGCAATGCAAACCAGTATTTTCCTTTTCTTCCAGGTATGCTGTGATTCTGAAGTAAAATATCTGTAGGTAAAATACCTAAAAATGCAAAATATTAGCATAATTACTGATTTGAAAAATATTGTATATGCATGCAGTCAGAGAAGTATTATCTGGCTTTGATTATTGAGATTTTCAGTATATATTGAAAGTTATCAGTATTCTATCAAGCCAAATTCACCAAACTATATGGACTGCCCATCATAAAGATAGGTACATTAGGAAATCAACTAGTTTAGGTATCTTGAGTAGCAAAGTAAAGAATGATGTTCTAGAATTTTGACAAGTTGTTTTACTGTTTTTAACAATAAAAAGTGTATTGAGGTCAATGAGTTGTGTGCAAGATGAAAAACAGTTTGTATTTCAGAGAAAATAAAATTAATAAAATAACTTTTGTCTGCTGGATTGAATAGACTTTTCCTTCTACATGTCAGCAACTTTGGTTTTCCATGCATATAAAAGTGTAAAAGAATTACTACAGATGAGTGTGCTAACTTGGATCTTTTGAAGTATAGATGTGACTAGGCAGATGACCAATGATTGACAATGTTTTGAAAAACACAGCATGAGAGAGTTAATTAGGACAGGTCTAACTATAATGGAAAATAAGTGCCAGCAGCTCTCCTTTGAATCATGTTGCACGAACTACATTTTACAGACTCAATTGCAGTTCAAAACTGGCTGGGCAGATCACTAGTTAAGATGGCAAACTGCTTCATTCTAGGCTAATTTGAGCTACTGAGAACAGTCATATGCAAAATAACGTAATTATACAGAATCCTTACATTTGAAGTATTTTTGAAGAACTTTGCACAAAAATTGAATTACTTGCCTCTCTACAGATGGAGTTGGCAAGCACCACAGCAGAAGTCCCCCTATAGCACTGAGTACTTATGTCTTTATTTATAAGAAAACTGGTGTTGTGCAAGACAGCTCATTAGAAAAATGTAAGTGTTCTTTCCTTGTTTGGATAGCTATTAAAATATTTCTTTCAAATCTAGTTTACCATCACATGGCACTTCTGAAACTATCTGGCTGTGCTTTTGTGTTGATGATGTTGGGTGTAAGGATAGATCCTGACTATTTGTAGGGAAAAAATATATTTGCAGTATGCAGAAAATGGCACTTGGCTAGTTTTAGGTTTCCTGCTTTTCCTTCAGAATTTTCTTACACACTTGAAAGATTGTGAAGGAGATGAAAGGGAGACAATTCTCTAACCCATGAACAAATTTAAGCATGTTACATTCTGTCTTTCTAGAATTTTGTAGGGACTATGTGAAAGTTTGCTGAGTATCTATGTTTTCTGACCCTGGAACTCCAAAGAATTTGCAGATTTAAGCTGGGTGGGCTGATCACTGGGAAAATAATGGGCCAGTGCAATAGATTTGCATTTGCTGAGTATCTATGTTTTTTGACCCTGGAACTCCAAAGAATTTGCAGATTTAAGCTGGGTGGGCTGATCACTGGGAAAATAATGGGCCAGTGCAATAGATTTGCAAAGATATATAATATAGCAAATATTAGCATCTGCAAGGATGGAAAAAACACACATAAAATACTGCTAGCAAATTTTCTTTGCTTTTAAGAGGTAAAAGTTCTGTTCCCTAGTCTTTCACAGAAATAGAGACACTCAGTGAACAAAAGTCTACTTCCAGTACTTTCATGTGAGAGAGAAAATAAAAAACAATGTGCACTTCTTGTAATTGCAAGAAATTAGTCACATTGGCTGTTTAGTCCCAGTGGATTTCTTTCTGTTGCTTCAAAGAAAACATAGTATAAAGGAATAGAACAATTTAAAAATCTGGTGCAATGTGCAGGAAAACCTTTTCTTCTTCAGGAATTTGATTGACACATTCAGGTACAACTCCAAACAAAAAACAATGAGAGGAAAAATTCTAAAGAGCATCCTGACATGGCAGGAATTTGGTAGGGGTTGGTTGTTACTAGTACTGTGTGTTGCAATGGAGGAAAGAAAACCATGATCTTATTTCCTGCCAAGACTATTTGACATCTGATGCATCAGGACAAAAATTTTTGAGTAGTTTCCCTGTTCTATGTGAACTTCTTTGGACAAACAAGGAACATCAACAACATCTTTTTCCTGACTAATGAACCTGTTTGGGTATTACAGGAGAAGGAGATAGATACTCTCTTGGTGTTAGCAGTCAGCTGCTACAGCTTGGTGTGACCCATGTATTTGTCACTATGCTGGACTCATAGCCAGATGTGATCTCTGTTGGAAAGACTAGAAGGTTACAGATGAAGATGTGGAAATTAAAAACTCAGCTGTGCAATGGGTAAGGCAGCTTAACAGAGGGAAGGAATTGTTTAATAGAGCTGGCAGAAATTTAAGTCTGATAGTGTACTTTTGTTCTAGAGCACAAAGTGAAATTTTCTTGGAAAGGCTGAAAAATGAAGATGCTGCTTGGTTAGCTAGAATGCTATACAACTGTGTTAGAGATTCATCAGACTGTCTCATCTGAATGATCCCCCCGCTTTTCCCCAAATTCAGACTCGTTTGAAAATTGTATTTAAAAATTTTCAAATTCTTGGTTTTTTTTTTTTTATTTTCACTGTTAAAAATGAGTTAACCTTGAGAAACTTACCTCACTTTTATTTTAAAATTAGAAATAACCTCTTGGCATCTTAGATGAAATGAAATAATATTTTTGCAGCAGTTTTAAGACATTTTTTATCTGCCACCAAAACATACATAATTTGCAATTGCATATCTATTTATATTTTAATAAAATAATAATAAAAAAAGCATGTTATGTTATTTTTGATGCACCATTTAAAAAAATCTCACGTTGTCTGTAATAAACCCATTCTGTTCCTTTCAATTGAAATAAACATCAAAAGTATTTTTACTAGAGAAATATTAAAAGACCATTGTAGATAGTCAAATGTGGACATCAATAGGTGTACTGATTAGTTATTGTGTGCTTATACTTTACCACATAGCTAGTTAATTCCCAGGGGTTTACCAATAGAGCTGGCCCTGCTCAGATGAAACTCTCACAGAATGTAGAGGGGGATAAAGTCCCTGTAGTGCACATGAAACACCTGTTGGGGAAGACAGTCTGGGTTGTTCCTGCACCAGGCAAAGGCATACCCATTTGTGGGATTGCTTTTGTTCAGGGACGTGGGTGCACTTGGTGGGTGATGTGAAAGGATGGGAAAGTCCCGTGTGTACCCCAAAGGGATTTAGTTCTAGGTGAAGATAGCCACTAAATTGTTGGTATATAACAAAATCAGTCCACGGCAGATGGACACCCCAGTTGGTTCTTATGTGTTGTGCAGCACTGTAATTGTTGGGTCGTTAAGGTACTCTGTGTTATCACCAGGTGGGAGTGAAATTGGCTGTTATTGTTCTACTTTCATAGTGATTTTGTCAGTAAACTGTCTCTATCCTAACCCACGGAGGCTCTGTGGAGACTCTTTCTCCTCCAGGAGTGAGTGAGTAGTGTGTGGTGCTCAGCCACTGTTTGGGGCTGAACCACCACGCTTAAAGACAGTATCACGTATAAAGTTTTTTTTTTTTTGTGAGTATGAAAATAACTCCTTCTAGCCCCCTTAACAGAATAAATCCAGTGTTGAAAACCCTCTGGAGGCTATACAGAAGCCTGAAATGCTGAAGTCAATAGGGGGTTGTACTGATTTGGAAAACTTTACTCAACTTTTGAAAATGCAGTTTTGAGATGCAGTAAAGGTCTTGAGCCATTTGTTCTAGAACCTGAGCATTTGTCACTGTCCTATGGTACCTAAAGCAGTCTTGCAAAGGGTTATTAATCAGCATTTCTCTATAACCTAGTGCTGAACGCTGACCCTGAGCTGTCAGTAAGAGCTAGGACATATTATAGTGTGAGATGTCCTTCTTTTAAAGCCACTTATTCTTGTTTCTGCCTGGGTAAAGACACATTAAAAAGTGGTAAAATATGTATTCTGTGACAGAAAGGCTATAAAATTTGAAGACTGATATATGCTTGCCTGTTTTTAAAATACAGTCAGTTCTTACTTGATTATGCTGGAACAAAAACACCAAGAACAGGACCCCACAAACACAACACAGCACTCAAGTATGTCCAGTTGGTTAGAGAGTGACATGGTATTTTATACTCAAAGCCCTGCACCAGTTAGGAAGAAGTAAAATCCCAAAACAAATCTGAAAAACACAGAAAGAAAGGAAAGAGGGGGAAAAAAAGAAACAAAAAAGAGGAGGCACTCATAGATTGTCCTCATAAATCTGCAGGAAGTTAATTAGGTGAGAACTTATAGCATTCCTTAGTTTCAACCTTGAACTCATTTTGCCATTTGTGGGGGACTTGGCCATTGAAGCAAAGTCAGGGTGGTTTACAATCTAACTGCTGGCCATTTCCTTTTCACTTTCTTGTTTGTAATTACAGGCACTCCAAAATAGTGGAGTAAGGTAATCCAGATCTACTAAAGAGCCAGTTCTTCCCTTCCTGCTCTCTTTTAGATGATCTGGATGATTAGCTGTTGGTGTCCCTTGTACCACCCCCACCAACTCCACCCACCCCTGCATTTAAAATACACCTTTGAGTCATGCCAGTGATGGAAGTGGTAGAGCTGTTCAAATGCAATTGATTTTGCAGGTACATGAGGAAGTAAAGTGTTAAATTCTGAGACTATGTTTGCAACATTTGTTGAAAGAGTTAAAAGGAAAACTAATGAACAGACTGCAGTGATGTATGATACAGTCTTGCACCTGTTTCAGATATAATTATCTTCTTATTTTACATATGTTTCAAAGATAACATTATGTTTGAAAGAACATTTTCTTCAGTCTGTTTTTGTTGATGTCAGACTAAAAGAAGTAATCTCAGCATGTTGATAATACTTTCACATTATTCTTAGTAGGATGTTTTCCTTATTGTTTAGCTTTTTAGATTAATCTTTCTGCTTTGATAAGTAGAGATTCCATGTTGCAGAATTTTTTCTCCTGCCAGTTTCCTATGGGCAGTTACTGCAACTTCATCTCTACTGCATCATACAAATTGCACATACTAATTATGGCAAATATTGTCTCTTTGTCTGGGTCAGACCTATCTTGTAAGAGAGATCAAAAATCAATAATCTTGCTTAGTTAGAATTTTGATAACTGTATGCACAATTATATTGTTAATTCTTTTACTATGAACCTATACAGCACTTTACAAATTCTATGGCCATAGAGGCTTGTAGTCTAACACAGAGTGAAACAGAGCAATGTAGTAAATCCATGAAGTCAGAGAGAGAAGGATTTGTGAAGGAGTCAGTTTGGAGTAGATGGAGAATAGAAATTACTCATAAAATGTTGCAGGGCATACTAAGAAGGTAGTTTGTGATCATGACAGATCTGATTGCATGACAGACTGTGACAATCATTAGGAAACACTCAGAAATGAAGATTTTAAGAGGTCTTTATTATGGTTTGTTCATCAATCCGTATAAATATCTAAAGGGTGGATGCCAAGAGGATGTGGCCAGACCTTTCAATAGTGCCCAGTGACAGGACAAGGTGGAACAGGCACAAACTGGAACACAGAAAATTTCATCTCAATATGAAAAAAAACCCCTTTTTCCCTTTGAGGGTGACAGAGCACCAGAACAGTCTGCCCAGAGAATTTATGTTGTCTCCTTCTCACGGATGTGATCCTGTGCAGCCTACTCTAGGAGATCCTTCTTTAGTGGGATGGAGGGGGGTAGGCTTGGGGATGGGGTGGGGGGGCAGGTGGATTAGATGATCTGCAGAGGTCTCTTCCATTCCTACTATTCTGTGATTCTGTAATTCTGTAATTTATCAATACTGATCAGATGTGAGCAAGCAAAAATATATGGGAGGTTATACACAGAATTTTCAACTTTGCATACATTTTCGCAAAGTAAATAATGACTGACTTAACCTTTAACCAACCTAGATTTTATTTTCTTCTCTTAAGGTTATGCCAGGCTGTCTACCCTAACACTATATGATTACTGTGTAGTGTATTTACTTCATGGCCTGAATAATTTTTTGATTGATTTTAAATCCTCCCTGTTGAAGCCTTTCTTCAAAAACCATAGCTTTGGGTACTGATATTAAAAGCATTGAGAAGCAAACTCACTTTATAACTCGGTGTTTCACAGTAGGTTAACCTTGATTCTAGGCAGAGAGCTAGAAACCAGGATTGTCATTTGTATAAATGAAGATTTTTAATCTGGGTTAGACTATATAGAAGAAATAAAGAAGGGGCTATTAGGAAGAGTGTTAGAAAGAATTACCCGAGCAGCCTGAAAACCACTAATAAAGGAGAGAATGGAGGCTGAATGTGATATTTGTAAAATCCAATGAAACAAAGGGAGTTCTGTGCAAAGGATGTAAGAGAGAGGGATGAAAATATAAACACAAAACACTGTTTTCTAGAACTGAGTTTCAGTTCCTCCTAATTTGGTGCTGAAACTTTTCTTGTAAGATGCTAAAAATCATAATTAATCACACCTTGGTTTTGATCTCAGTTTAAGTGTAAAGTCTTAGTTTCAACTTTGGAAAGAAAGAATTCAGTAATTTGTTTTACATTAGTTTTAGACCTATATTTATAGCCCTACTATTCTCTGTTACTTCTGAAAATTTCAACAGAGGCTGAACTCCTTTTGAACTGCTGTAAAGTCTTTGAAGTTGTCACCTTCAATTTGTTCATGTACTTGAAAAGGTCTTGGCAGTGGAGGTAGGGGGTGAAGATCCATGTGGCAGCAAAGACACAAAGCTTATTGATGTGTTAGAAACCACAGATGTGCCTGAGAATGGTCATGTGGAAATCAAGGTTTCTCCTCTCAAAAAGGCGACATCATAGACAGCCCAACTGAAGTGATCTAGACCAATGCACATAACATGGGCAACAAAGTGGAGGAGCTGGAAGCTATTGTTCATCAGAAAAACTATGATATAGTTGCCATCACAGAAACATGATGGGATGACTTGCACAACAGATCTGCTGCAATGAATGGCTACAAAGTCTTTAGACAAGGAAGACAAGGATAGACAAGATAGACAAGGAAGGAGGAATGGTGGGATAGCCCTGTATGTTAGGGAGGTGTTTGATTGTCTAGAGCTTAATGATAGTGATGACAGGATTGAGTGTTTATGCTAAGAACTGTAGGGAAGACCAACAAGACAGATGCCATGGTGGGAGTCTGTAATAGATCACCCAACTAGGATGAGGAGGCAGATGAAAAAAAAATCTATAAGCAGATATAAGTCTCACAATCACAACCCTTTTTCTTATGCGGTCCTTCAACTTTCCAATTGTCTGCTAGAAGTGCAATGCAGTAGAGAAGAAATAGTCAAGGAAATTCCTGCAGTGTGTGGATGATAACTTCCTGACACACATGGTGAGTGAGCAAACTAGGGAAGATGCTCCTGGAACTGTTCCTTGCAAACAGAGAAGGACTTGTGTGTAAAGTGATGGTTTGAGTCTGGCTTGGGCATAGCAATCATGAAATGGTAGACTTTATGATTCTTGGAGAAGTAAGGAATAAAGTCAACAAAATTGCTACCTTGGACTTTTGGAGGTTGAACTTTGGCCTGTTTAGAACTCTTGTTGACAAAGCCCTTTAGGAGGAAGTCCTGAAGTGCAAAGAAGTTGAGGAAGGACTAAAAGAACAAAATCTTAAAGGTGCAGGATCCCGTTGTCTCCATGTGGCTACAGAAAAGCTAGTGGGGAATAAGACCAGCCTGGTTGAACAGAGAGCTTTGGCTGGAAGTTGGGGAAAAAAATTTGGGCCTTTGGAAGAAGAAGCGTGAAACTCAGGACAACAGGGATGTTGTGAGGTTAAACAGGGAGAAAATTAGAAGGGCCAAAGGCCAATTAGGAAATCTGACTTCTGCAAAAGGCAATAAAAATGTTTCAAGAAATACATTTACAACCAAAGGAAGGCTAAAGAGAATCTCAATCCTTCTCCAGGGATGGAGACTCAACCACTTCCCTCGGCAGCCTGTTCCAATGCCTAACAAATGAGCATGTGTTTGAAAAAACTCTTTATTGAATTCTCAGCTCCAAGACAAACATTCATGCCTGAAGAAGAAAACCAAAACATCACTTTTATTAGAATACAGACACCTTTCCATCTTTCCAAATGCTTGATTTCTGTTCCCCGGGGTATTAATCTTTTAACAACGCACTCAAACAGATCTTTTCCAGCAAGAGAATGAGAAAATATTCAGATGTGTACTTCTGCTTTGAAGCAGAAGGAAAAAAAAATCAGGCTTCTGTAGAATGTAAAAGCAACCTTATGTACAGTAAATGTAATTTGTGCAACAACTCAGCAGAGAAAAGTAGCAAGTCATTTGTTTGAATAGTTCTTATGAAGAAAAACTTTGGAGAATAAAGTAACCATATATAGAACTCATCTGCAATGAAAAAATAATGTGAAATAAATAGCAAGGCTTGTTTTGTGCCCCCCCAACCCCAGCAAAACTCACCATTGTTTATACAAGGAAAACAATCAATGCCTTTTATTAGCAGAGAAACAAGAGGCATAATTTCCAGTTGTATCCCTGCATCTTCATAATCCATATTCCACTTATAAATTGGTAATTTGGACACACATAAGTCTATGGGATCTGGCAGAAATACACCCCAAAACACTTTCCATTATTTATCAGCAGTCCTGGCTAACCTGGTAGTCTAAGTTGGCTGGAGGTTAGCCAAAGTGATGGCCATTTACAAAAAGGTTTAGAAGGAGGATCCAGGGAGCCACAGACCTCTCAATCTGAGATATCAATGCTGGGGAAGGTTAGGGAGCAGATCATCATGAGTGCCATCACATGGCATTTACAGAACACTTAAGGGGTCAGTCCCAGTCAGCATGGGTTGTGAAAGGCAAGTCCTGCTTGACAAACCTGATCTCCTTCTATGACAAGGTGATTCATTTTGTGAATGAGGGAAAGGCTGTGAATATTGTTTATCTAGACTTTAGTAAAGGTTTAACACTGTTTCCCACAGCATTCTCCTGAAGAAACTAGTTGCTCATAGGTTGGATGTGAGTACACTTTTCTGGGTAAAAATCTGTCTGGACAGTTGAGCCCCAAGACTTGTGGTGAATTGAGTCAAATCCAGTCGGTGGATGGTCACAAGTGGTGTTCTCCAGGGCTCAGTACCGGGAGTCAGTTCTCTTTAATATCTTTATCAAGCATATGCACTAGGAGATGCAGTGCAACCTCAGACCCTTTTCAGACAATACCAGGTTGGGTGGGAGTGTTGGTCTGCTTGAGAGTGAGAAGGTCCTACAGAGGGATCAAGAACAATGAGCTGGGTACAGCCTTGGTGAAGAGTGGTTGGAAAGCTGCCCAGGGGAAAAGGACCTGGTAGTGTTGGTCATCAACTAGCTGAATACGAGCCAGCAGTGTTACCAGGTGGCCAAGAATCCTACAGCATCCTGGCTTGCATCACAAGGAATGTGACTTGACTAGAAGGACTAGAGAAGTGGTCCATACTCAGCACTCTTGAAACTGCACCTTCAATACTGTGTATGGTTTTCAGCCCCTCACTATAGGAAAGACATTGATGTGCTAGAGTGTGTCCAAAGAAGGACAATGAAGCTGGTGAAGGGTGTAAAGAACAAGTCTCAGGAGGAACAGCTAAGGGAACTGAGATTGTTTAACCTGAATAAAAGGAGAACTTCTTGCTCAGAAAGCAGGTTATAGCCAGGTGGGTGTCAGTCTCGTCTCAGAAGATGACAGGACAAGAGGAAACATGCTTGTTGTGCCATCTTAGATTGGATGTTAGGAAAAATTTCTTCACCAAAATGGTTATCAGTTATTGGAACAGGGTGCCCAGGGAAGCGGTTGAGTCACCATCCCTGAAGATATTAGAAGAGGTGTAGATGTGGAGCTTAGGGACATGGTTTAGCTAGGTTTATGGTTAAACTTTGTGATTTTAAAGGTCTTTTCCAGCCTAGAAGATTCTATGATTTTTTGTGGTGTGGAATTCTGCATGTCTCTGCAGAGAGTAGTACATGTACAGGTGATAATGCTGGGCATATAGCATATAGCTTAATGTAAGACAATCAGGACGTTTACATTTTGGCAAGTCTGACAAGAATTGTAAGAAGCTTAAGAGGCAACTATGTCTGGTGTGGCATTCCTAATTAAGAAATGCCTGATATTGCCTAGAAGTGTTGCCTCAGTCCATTTTCTTCATCCAGATGAATGAAATTTCAACCAAGCACATTACTTCACCTCTTCTAGGTGGTAATTTGTTATTATTTTACTTTGATTTATTCACCCTTTAGTATCACTTTACTGTGTGACTAACAATAAAGAATTACAAGTTAAGTGTCATTATTAATGCTTTCCAATTCAGAAAAAAGTGTGCTAAAGCACTTTTATCCACCATCAGATCTTAAATATCAGATTAAAATTAGACTTCCCTTTTCTAGTAGGTAAGCCTTGACTTGTTCTTGAGTCATGAAATTTGTGTGACACTTCCCTTCATTCTAGTAATACAACCATATTATTATAGTAATAATGCTTATTTTTATAATGCTTACTTTTTATACTTAGCAGCGGAGATGATAAACATTGAAAAGGCAAAAGTAGCTTATTTTCCTTGGCAAATTTGTACCACATTCTGTCATAGTTAATCATTCTTCCACAGTATTCTGCTCAAATCAGTTAATTGTTGTATTGCTGAAATTTGAGAATACCTGTGGAATAACAGTATATGTCCATGTCATGAGGAAAATAGTTTTATTGTAAAATTATTGCGATTCTAAATTAAAAGGTAACTGCCTTTTAAAAATAGCTAACATGAAAGAGGGCAAAGAGAATCTGGTGGGACACTGGAAAGAAAGATTGCATATGGAAAATAACTAAGAGGTAAGGCAGAGAAGTGTTAATCTGTAGGTGGTACTTAGTGGTAGATTTATTTTGAGTCAATTGTAATTTTAGCTTGTGGATTACTTACTTTGCCAAGATCCTAAATTGCTTAGTTCACAGCTGTCTATGTGATTTTAAGCTGCAGGCCCAGGTTTTGATAGGATTTTTTAAAAATCAGATGATAAAATATGGCATTTACTCATGGGATAACTTACACCACACAAATTTTTCTATCAGCAATTGCACATTTAGAAAGTCATCTCATTCTGCTCAAGGAATCAGGTCTTCTCTTTTTTTTTCAGTCATGGATAATCTGCATATCTGCAATCTATTTGTAAAATACCAGACATTTAAATTTTCAAGGAGTATGATCTACAAAGGCACTATGTATAAGAAAAGTATGTTATTTTCAATCTCAGAGCACCACTAGGATAACTCCTTCCTGCACTTTCCTAAAAGATTATCTTGAATCTAGTTGTCACGGTGCATCTTTTCAAGGGAATTAGCATAATATTTTTGTACCTGTGAGCATCTCTGTGCAGAGCCACCTGTGATATTTTACCCTGTATGAGCCTTTGAAAACTGTTGATGGAGAATATATTACAGGCTTTTGGAGACAGTAAAACAATACTTCTGTGTTTACATAACATTAATTAATTCTAAAAGGCTTGTTTCTCTTCTCACCTGTTCATTATATATACAGTTATAAATCTGTAGCTCCTTAACTTTCTCATATTCAAGACGCACTTGCAAAGTGTCTGTTCTGTTATTGTCAGTAGTGGTTCATACCATTATTTTGGTTTTCATTGAATAAGATTCTAAGACAAAGTAGGTTTAGAAGGTATTGGTGTATTGAGAGAGAACACAATGCTTATAATCATCATAAGTTTAAGGAAAATTCTGCAACTTCTGTATCTTACCAAAAATATTTTGATACGGCATAGCAGAGTTATTATAATGCTCGAAAGCCTGAGTCCAATCTGGATGTAAATTATATCTATTTAGTAGAAAATTAGGATCTAGCCAATTTGTACTTTATGCAGTTCCACTATCTAGGTGATTCTGGTCTTCTCTTTTCTTGTTTCCAATTAAAGTGTTTCGGTGTCAAAAGGCCACTGTTAAAAGACAACTACAGTCTCATTAATTAGGGTTGCTGTGTTAAGGTTCATGTTATGCACCTGTTACATCTTAAAGAGAAGTGTAGCATAAACAGTCCCATTTCTTTGGTTTGATTTTTGTACAAATAAGAAAATTTATTCCTCAGACTCCTACATTACTAAATACAATGTTGCGACAATCATTTAGAGACCCTCAGCATATTCAGGAAAAATGAGAGAAGAGGTTAAAAACAATGGACTTTAAAATTCAGCCCGTCTATCTATTGCCTGTGAGAATCAGAGAGCCACACAGACTGGTTCAATAAAGTAGCAAAATTAAATTTGACAATATTCTTGCAGTTTTTTGGGGGTTTTGTGACTTTTTGGTTTATGGAAAAATATCCTGGAAAGCATCAATCCTGCTGCGATGGTCAGGATGGGTAGTGGAACTGTCCTGGGATTCCAGTGTCTCTGTGTACAGGTGAAATGCACAGCTCTACATTTGAATTCCCAGCAGGAAGTTACATTGTCTCATGGAAATGTCATAAGATCTTCAAGATCTAAGAGACAGTGATGCTTAGTGGTAGGGTATTGTGCGTTCTTTCGTGAATGTGTTACAGTCCTAGAGGAATCATGATGGTGACAGTTGGATTAAATCACATTACAGGAGCAAACCTTCAGCTAGAAATGTGTTCAGAGATGTTTTTTAACAATCGAGTAGGAGCTGGATGAACAAAGCATATTTCTTGAAAGGGGAGGCTCTGTTCAGAAACAAAATAGATAAAAAGTGATGTTTGAATGAAAGAGCAGTAATTTCAGATGAACTCTGTATCTTTGAACAACAGCCCCCAAAATCTGCCTTTGTAACTTACACGATGACTTATAATGAGAGCAATGGCAGACTTCACTCTATCAGAGAAAGACAATAATTCATCAGACCTCATTATGCTTGTGGGAGAATCATAAAAATGCTTAGCCTTTGCATGCATGTTCAAAGCGCAGGTTAACCTTCCAACACTCCTAGGATATCTCTCTTCTGTTCCAGTATTGTTGGCCTGTTTGCTTGATGATGAAGCTAAGATACATTCATGTTGCAGTGACTGAAGGTTCCCAGACAACTCTTAACTAGTTTGGATACTGCTAAATGAATTCTTTGGGCAGCCTCATAGCCAGAATTTTAACCCATGTTTTGGGTGGATTTTTGCATCCTGTGCTGAACACAATGCTTTGGTATCCACAGCTAGGGGAGATATGTCTGCATGAACTGAAGACATTACATGGGACATACCCTAAAACATGATGCAGGAGAGCCTTTGTCAAGTAAAAGCTAAAATGACAGGCTGCATAAGAACTTGGGTATAAACAGAATATATAATCTTCACAATTCAGAAAATAATTGATAAGATACTCTTTGAACTGAGATAACTCTCCTCATTTCAGAATTTATTCCTTTCTAATTCAGAATAATTTTATCCTGTAAGCAACTATCAGTTCACCTGGTCTTGTGCTCTCAACATAGTACTTGTTTCTTCAGTATCAGTGCCTTCCAGGGTAGCCTGCTTTATCTTCCATTCCTAGTAATTTATCTTAGTCAGTGCCGAGACTGTTCGAGTAAGTAAGGAAACAGAAGACCTCTAGTCCTGCAGCTTTCTTATCTCTTGTTCAACTTTCTTACCTCTCAGGAGTGTGAACATTTCCTATGGTCCTTTGGTCAGAGGTTGATAGGGTATTTTTCTGTTCAGCAAGAGATATGCTGCGAGAAGATGCCTTGTGCCTTGCTTTTTCTTCAACCCTACCATATATACATTTTGAAACTGCAAGCATAATCCAATCAAAAATATTTAAAGCACTCTTCTTGGCTGTGCATTTCAATACTGTCCCCAAAAAATTAAATACAGAAATAAATTGACTTGTTGTTTCCATTTCCAAGAAGAGCTTCCTAGCTCATTTGCTCCCACATGTATATTCCCACCCCCTCCCAGTTTTAAAAGTATTTTTTGTTTAAAAGCCATTATAACTAATTTTCCATTGAGACCAAGTCACAAATGTAATTACTTTCCAAACATTCGTCATTGTTCAGGCACTTTCTGGAAACAGCTAAAAAGTTTACATTCTCAAAGGATGTAGAGAATAAAGGGGAACTGTACATTATACATTGGCATCACAGTGCTGAAAATGTTTTTTAAATGTTAGTTGGAGAAGCATACCGTGAAGGATACATTGCCAGAATATTGCTGAAATTTTTATGATGTCTAAGTACCAGAAATTGCTTAACCCATTACAAGACTAAGAGATTCAGTTTGTGCTATGGAGAACTTGCTGCAATTTTCTCCCTAACATGCTGTAACTCAGTATTTCCTATCTTTTTGACCGCACACCTCATCTCATCTTTGACCTGCTGATGGATAGTATGAGACACCTTGAGTACTAAAGATTATCAGCTGTAACAGATTGTCATGTTGGTTCTACATCTTTTCTGTGAAATTCTCTGTGTGCTATCCAAGATGGTGATAACCATTCTTCTAGTCCAAAGGACAGATGTGCAAATGTTTGATTCCCTGGAAATGTAAAACTGACTCAATGTTGAGATAGATGTAACTCTGCATATTTACATCTCCTGACCTTGAAAACCTTACATACTTGATTGTTTCAGTTTAAACCTTACTTACTTGATTGTTTCAGTTTATGTTAAGTATGCTGAGGAGGTAGGCAAGCAGGATGATGTAGTAGGAAGTATGGTCTGATGAAAAGGCAGGGGAGAAAATTTAGTATCAAGATTTTGAAAAGCAAAAGAATTAGATAGTGTAAGGCATAGAGGAACAATTTCTGTACCAGAGGGCTCATTAACCAGTACATTCTGGCATGTGCAGTGAAGGAAATAGCATGTTTCACTCTCTGGTCAGAAAAATTCAACAGAATGTGATTATAACTTGGAGGAAGCAAAAAAAGGAGTCCGTGATGTTGATGCGGCATTATGGCAACTGTAATAACTTTAAATGTCAGTAAAGTGTGACAAAAGATTTATTTCCAATAAATTAGAAATGTATGAAGCCTGCATTTCTCCCTTCTATGTAAGACAGCAAAAGTTCCTGTTACAGTGGTGTTAGTTACCTATGATTTCTAGACTATTATAGTGAAAATTATTGTTGAAGAGCAGGATTTGAAATTAAGATCTAAATAATACAGTGTCTTGGTTACTAGCTGCAGGAATTACACACAGGAAGCAAAACCCACCACCACTTAATCTCACATACAAATGTTGTGGCTGGAGATCCCCAAGGTTGGTGTGAGAAGCAGTCAAAAGGGAGAAGGAGCAAGATGGTATGTTTTGGCTAGGCAATGTGGAATAAACAGACAGTTTCTACACAGAATTTTGAAGGCCACAGTGTCTAGAGTGAGGCCTTTTGCTTTATTATCTCTGAAATGAATATGAAAGGTGACACACCTAAACATGATAATGAGATAAAAGTTGTACATGCTAAATATATGTGACTACAGTACTTGACTTTCCATCAAAATAATGTTAAACGTCATGCCTGGGAGGAAACAGCTAAGATTGGGCTGCAGAGAGTATTGAGATAGCTCACCCCATGTGGGGAGAGAAGAAATTAAATACTGTGAAAAGGCAGTTGCCAGGCTTTTTTCCTTCACTGACAGCCAAGGCAGGGATGCCATCTTGGTAAGAAATTGTGATTTTAACTTTTTGGTGAGACTACTCAGGATAGCACCAGCACTATACTCATATATTACCACTATTGCAGTAAGTGCATTTATCAACAGCAATTCTGAACTCTGTGTAGCTCTAAAATTTCAATTTTGTGAAACTGTGTCAGTGAAAGTCCTTTAGGGGCTCTGACAGGCAGACGTTGACTCTGACATGTGGCTATGTATGTATATACATTTAGACATAAACTACTGACCAAGTCCAAGGCTGGACCTAGGCAGACCTAGGCACACCTAGGCTCCTCTCTGAAAAGGAGTTTAGTAAACAAGTCCTTTCTCTACCTCATGACAGAACAGGAAGGCCTCCCTTGGCCATACTTCAGATTCATACCCATTATGTGACAATAGCTATGAAACCAAGTAAGAGGGCTTGTTCCTAAATAAATATGACTTTGTCCCATATGAGTGTGGTGTGTTTTTACAGCTGGTCTAAAGCTTGTGCTCATATGAGTTTCTATGTTCTTAGATATATTTTTACATCAACATGTGGACAGTTGTCTAGTAATAGTGATAGGAGAATATGATGTGCTGAATGAGCCAGAGTTTTGCCTTAGATATTAGACGCATATATTACAAAAGAACATATATATACTACACATTATTTTAGTGTAAACACTATCCTAGTGGTCAGTAGCTAAAATGTTTTATTTTATTTTAAGTACTTTTCACACTTACAAACTTCATTTAGCTTTTACTAAGTATTTCTGAGGACAATATGGATACTAATCTATTTATTAACATGTATGCAGATCCACACAAGTTCATTTTTCCACCTACATGAGTAGGATATACCTGCAAAGCTAGTTAACCCTTACCTAGGAATAAGAAACATCACAACACAACACATCAATTTTTTGATATAGCGGACAAGATTTTCTGCTATTAGACAACTCTTCAGAGCTGCCATCCATTTGAGCTCAATCCCCAGATCAGACCTGGGATACAACACATTTCTTGTCCTCGTTTTCTGGCAGCAAATAGACAGTAAACAAAAAATGAGCGAGGTACTTCAAATATCAGTTAAAAGTCTCTGAGAAAAACCCACAAAATCTAAAAGACTGCAACTTCCCACCTACAAATGGGAAAAAATATTGCCATAAGTAAAACAAAGAAATACAGAAGAATGAAAACATCAAAGTACATAGGTAAATTAAAAAAAAAAGTTTATTTGAAACTTTGAAATTTTCTATACATTTAAAAAAGTTTATATTTATGTTTGGGAAAAAATGCCTGCAGAATACTTAAAGGGAAAACTTACAATCAAGAAAAAAATAATCAGTATTTATTTTCCTTTCTGGTAGTTGGGAATTTTTGTTCGTTGCATTGAGGGGAAAAAACATAAATCAAAATTTATCATTTCAAAAAGCCTCCCAAATTTACATTTCTTAACTGTCTCTATTATATTAACTTTGATATTTGGCAGTTTTAAGGAGTGCTGGAGGAGAAAATCCCTAGTTAATGGAAAATAATCCTTACAGTTTACACACAGCAGCTGCCGCTTCACATGATACAAAGCCCACACTTCCATAGCACAATGACATACAATAATAACCATGTAAACTGGTAAAGCCTGGAAGGATTTTGACTGTGGTTTGCTGAAGAGGAAGATAAAGTTCAACTTGACCTTTCTATGACTTATAAAATGTTATACTTGAATCTCTCCAGACTTTGGAGCCTTTCATTATAGAATATGATTTAGCAAACATGAAAAGAAAAAAAATTAACCTATATATTTATACTAAGATGAACCAAGATTTTTCAAGCATTTATCTTAAGGTTTTAACATTTATGAGGGAGTTTGCTTTTCTATCGCTTTTGAATACAAACATGAAAAGGAGCAGATTGAAAACTATTATGATGATAAATAATTATCTGTACAGAGGCACAAATAAGACTAATTACTTACAATAGAAACATGGAGAACATTAAAAAGAGCACTTTAATTTTTAATAAAACAATTAAACTATTACTTCACATATACTTCTTTGTAATAATCAGTACATGTCTCCTATATGTAATAATGAAAGAATTGTACATTACAAAGATGGAACATGGAAATAGTTCAAAGTTGGCACTCAAAATAAAAAAAAGAGATAACATATCTACATCATGAAAGATTTTTAACCTTTAGACAAGTACTAGGGTAGAAGTGTATGGATTCTTCATTACTTAATTACTTCTGAGAGCTATAAATTGCATATCTATACATGGTAATGTGATACAGCCCTTTTATACCAATAATTTATATAAAATATATTTCTAGTCCAGGAAAATAGATTACTTTCTTTCAGCACTCAACTTGGAATGGTAATAGATTTCCTCACCAAGGAAACAAACAAATAAAAATAATATGTGAAAGAGTTAAATTTTGAAAACAGAGCTCAAGTTAAGCTTGACCACAAGGGGTGATAAAAATGCTTTGCAAGATACAGCTACATCCCATAAAAGGAAAAAGAATACATCTTTAAAAAAATGAACAAAATAAAACTATAAGAAAGCATTGAGAGATTACTCATAGAGTCTCTAAAAGTGGTGTGCAATCAGAACCAGTTTTAAAGAAAAAAATAAAAACTGGAAAGCTAAAACTGAACATAAACGAGGTACAGGAAAATTAGCTCAAAGTTAAGAGCAAAAGGAGAGGACTTGGAGAAGAGGAGGAAAAAAAGATAAATTGGAGAAGAAACACAACCAACAAAACAAAAAACCTGTCTTTTTACAAGGCTTCTGTTTCTTTGTCTCCCTTAACTTTTATCTTTGTGCCATCTCTTTTTTATTTTTTATCAGCTTGAATAACTCTACCAAGTTTCCACCTCGATCAATTCTTCAAACCTTTGGCAATTAGATATAGTTAAACTATAAACCAAGACAGAATCCTTCCATCTCTCTTGAAGGAGACCTGAGGGAAGCACAAAGCCCAGGTATTTCATCATTCTCCATTGGCCTTGCTTAGTCCTCCACCAACATAAGGTTGACCTTGCCTTTACTGTTATAATGCCCTAAGGCTTGTCCTTGTAGAACAAATGCACAAGAACTCACCACACAAGGATTAGCCCCAGAAAGAAACATGAGCTCTGAGTTTTGCTTTTTGATGTTTAAATTATATCTTATGCCCAAAACAAAGAACTTAGAAACCTTCACCCAGTTGCTGAATTCCAGGGTTATTAAATCCATATTTGACCTTAAACTGGAGGCAACCATGTTTCTGCTTCTTGACTTGCCTGGAATTGCAATACTCCTGTCTGTACAGAGAGAAGCAGCATTTAGCCTAAGTAACCTTGCATAACCCCAGCCTTGTTCTGATGTTCTGGTTGTTGGGCCCAGCCAACATCCAGTGTCTTCCTCACTTCCCTTTCCTGTAGGATAGGGAGAAAAACAGATGAAGGTGAAAAGTCTCATGGATTAAGAAAATGGCAGTATAATAAGAAAAGAAAAAAGCTGCATGTGCAAACAAAGCAAAAAGTGAAATTCATACACCACTTCCCATCAGCAGGCATATATCCATCCACTTCTTGGAAAGAAGGATATCAGCACATGTACCTATTTCTTGGGAAAAGAGATGCTGCAACTCTAAATGTTGTCCCTTCCTCCTCCTTTCCATCAGATTTTATTGGTGAGCACAACGTCACATGGTATGGAATATGTCTTTAGTCAGTTAGGGTCAGCAGTGTCCCATCCCAGCCTCCTGTTCACCCCCACATAGCCTGCTGAACTTTTGTGGGGAAGTGAGGTGAGGAAGACTTGATGCTGTGTGAACCCTTTTCGTGAATAGGCAAAACACTAGAGTATTATCAGTTATAGAATCGCAGAATGGTTTGGGCTGGAAGGGACCTAAAGACCATTTAATTCTGATGCCCCTGCTATGGGCAGAGGCACCCTCCTGAAGCTTCCTGCCAGTAATTTTCTTTGAGTCTGGTTATAATGTTGTTTTTTTCTCTCTCACATTAATAAAAACAATTCAAAAGATGCCTGCAATCTGATGTAGCAGAGAAAGTGTAACTTCTGGAGTTCATTGAGTATTTGATTTGTAAGTCTGGATGTATCTTCCATTGAGTATTACTGCCACATGAAAAAGAATAGTAGTCTAGGCACAAAAATAAACAGAGACTAAATGAAGCTACAGGACCTCTTCAACATTTTCCATCAGTGAGACTGTTCAGGTTTACTTCCGTGTCCCCAGAGATACTGGTCTGTTCCTTATTTACACAGCATAGGCCAAGCCCAGTCCGTCTACTTCAGTAAATATGGCCTAGTTCCATTCTGTAGCCTTGAGATCAACATAGTCTGCCTCACATATAGACAAACATTTGTTTCCTCCTGGTGTCCTTATTGAGACCTCTGAAAGGAAGGGACTCTGTCCTGTTTAACCCCCAAATCAGGCCCAAGTGTTCTTTGAGTGGTCATTGGCATAGGCAAATATTGTGCCAAGAAGTTCAACAATCTAGACAACAGTAGGGTGGTAACTGAGCCTGTTCAGCCTTACAGTGTAGACACAGTCAGTTTGAATGCTGGCAATGGTGTGAACGTATTATACAATTAGTAGATAAGTATTTCATTCAGTTTACAAGTGAGGAATTTTCCATAATTTGAGAAAAAAAAAATTCTCTACACTCTTCAATTCTGCAAGAGTTTTCAACTGTGAGGAGTGGCTGACACACCAGAAGGCTGTGCTGACATCCAGCAAGATCTGGACAGGCTGGAGAGTTGGGCAGAGAGTAATCTTATGAAATTCAACAGGGGCAAGGACCTGCACCTAGGGAGGAATGACCCCATGCATCAGTACAGGTTAGAGGCTGACCTGTTGGGAAGCAGCTCTATGTGAAAAACACCTAGGAGTCCTGGTGGGCAACAGATTAACCATGAACCAGCAGTGTGCCATGTTGGCCAAGAAAGCCAATGGCATCCTGGGGTGTATCAGGAAAAGTGTGGCCACCAGGTCAAGGGAGGTTCTTCTCCCCCTCTAGTCTGCCCTGGTGAGGTCTCATCTGGAAAATGGCTGCACAGGGAGGTTGTGGAGTGTCCATCTCTAGAGTAACTCAAAACCTGTCTGGATGCTGTCCTGTGAAACCTGCTCTAGGTGACCCTGTTCTGGCAAGGGAGTCAGACTAGATGATCTCTAGAGTTCCCTTCCAACTCCTATCACTCTGTGATTCTGTGATCTTTTGCATGGCATTCTCTGGATTTGCTTCCACAGCTCAATGTCTTTCCTCTACTGGGGATCCCAGTGCTGGACTCAGAATTCTACGTGGGGTTTCATGAGAGTGGAATAGAGGGGCAGAATCACCTCCTCTGATCCGCTGATTGCACTGTTTGTAATGCAGCCCAGGACACAGTTGGCTTTCTGGGCTAGAAGCATGCATTGCTGGCTCATATTGAGCTTTTGATCCACTCACATCCCCAAGTCCCTCTCCTCAAGGCTGCTCTCAATTCATTCTCCACCCAGCCTGTATCTGTGCATGGGATTGCCTTGACACGTACAGAACCTTGCACTTGACCTTGATGACTTTCATGCAGTTCGCATGACCCCACCACTCAAGCCTGTCAAGGTCTGTCTGGATGGCATCCCTTCCCTCTAGTTTGTTGACTGCACCACACAGCTTGGTGTAGTAAGTAAACATACTGTGGGTGCAATCAATTCTGCTGTCCATGTCTCCCACAAAGATGTTAAAAAAAGCTGGTCCCAAGACCAAACAACACATCACTTATCTCCACTTGGATCTTAAGCTGTTGACCACTACTCTCAGTGCAACCATCCAGTCAATCCCTTTCCACTTGGTGGTCAATGCACCAAATCCATGCTTCTCCAATTTAGAGACAAAGATGTTGTGTGGGACAGTGTCAAATTCCTTGCACAAGTCCAGGTAAATGATGTGTGTCACTCTTCCCTTTTTCACCACTACTGTAACCTTATTGTACAAGGGCACCAAATTTGTCAGGCATCCTTTGGCCTTAGTGAAGCCGTGTTGGCTGTCATCAATCACCTCCTGATTTTCCATGTGCCTGAGCACAGCTTCCAGGAGGATCTAGTCCATGATCTTGCTGGGCACAGAGTTGAGGCTGGCCAGTCTAGAGTTCCCAGGGTCTTCCTTTTTATTCCTTTTAAAAAATGGGTGTTATGTTTCCACTTTTCCATTCAGTGGGAACTTCAACAGACTGCCACCACTTCTAAAATATGATGGATAGTGGCTTAGCCACTTCATCTGTCAGTTTCCTCAGAACCTCAGCCACATCTCATGAGATCCTATGGACTTGTGCACCTTTAGTTTTCTCAGATACTGTAAACCCTGATCTTCTCCTAGACCAGACAGCTTTTCATTCTCCAAATCCCTGCCTTTGTCTGCCATGCCCTGGGCATGTGGCTAGAGCCCTTGCTGGCGAAAACTGAGTACCTCTGATTCTCCTTATCTTGGGTAGCCAGGTCTCTCTCCTGTTACATTCTGTAGGGGGGGCTGGTTTTGCCTTGTCTTTTTATCATTGCTGTTCAAGACACAAATTCGAAGTACAGCACTATATGGGCTGCTATTAATAAAGTTAATTTCTTAACTTAATTCCAGTCAGACCCAGTGCAGAGGCTTGAAATCATGAACCATGGTAATTCCTCTTAGGAAAATTCAACTTTCTTTTACACTATTTTAAGCACTGCTAATAATGGTGAAAGGTTAACATTTAACACACCAGGCTTAGTCATGAAGAAGAATCTTATGTTTTAAAATTATGTAACAAGTACAGCATCTTCAAATAAATACTCCAATTATCCCATGCAATTAGAATGGTGCAAGTCAATTTCTCGCATATGCTCTCTGTTTTGGTCCAGTTCTTTAGATTACCAACCTCCTTCTGCATTCTGTGTACAATACCCTGCAGCCTGACACTTTATTAGCAAGAATGACTTTTATCAGGCAGCCGAGAAAGGAATTGAATCTGTGTCTCTTACTTTGTGTCTATACTGAAAGATAGTGTCCTGGCTTGCATCTGAAGCATGGATTGAATTGATGATGGAGTGTAAAAATAAGAAGTCCAGAACATACAATTTTCACAATTTTCATCAGAAGCCAAGTACCTGAAAACTGTGTGCAGAAATAGGTAATATTTGGAAGCCATTTTCTGTATTTCAGTTTTCAGCTCTTTAGATTTACAAAGAATATTTTGTGGAGGTTTGGAAGAAAGGAGAATATTTTTATGAAAGATATTTGAATTATTTTCTTCAACTTCAATTGAAAAATTCCCAAACACCCCACCCCAACTTCTTTTATATTATTAGCCTCACAATTGCAGGCTCTGGTTCTTATGGGGGACTTTAACTACCCAGATATTTGCTGGAAGGCCTGCACAGCCAGCTACTCACAGTCCAGGAGGTTCATCCAGTTCATTGATGATAAAATCCTGATGCAAATGGTGGATGAGCCAACTAGGAGAGGAGTGCTGCTGGATCTTGTACTTACTAAAAAGGAGGAACTGGTTGAAGAGGAGAAGGTCAAGGGTAGACTGGGCTGCAGCCCAGATCATGAGATGATGGAGCTCAAGAACATATGTGGTAAGAAGAAACAGCAAATAATGGATGGCCACTTGGGAGGAATATAAGACTGTCGTCAGGGCATGTAGGGTGAAATCTAGAAAAGCTAAGGCCTCTTTGCAATTGAACCTCACAAGGCAGGCTAAGGACAACACAAAGGGCTTTTTCAAATACATTGGAGACAAAACTAATGCTAGAGGCAATGTAAACCATCTGTTGAATGAGGTGGGTGCCCTGGTGACAGAGGATAGTAGGAAGGCGGAGTTCCTGAATGCCTTTCTTGCCTCTATACTGCTGGAGACTGTTTGCTAAAGCCCCAGATGGCTGAAGCCCTGGAAGAAGTCAGGATAAATTATGAGTCTGCCTAGATTGAAGAGGATTGGATCAGGGTTGAATTAAGCCGTCTGGACATCCACAGATCCATGGGTCCCGACGGGATGCATTCAAGGGTGCTGAGGGAGGTGGTGGAAGTCATAGCTAGGGCTCTATCCACCATCTTTGCGAAATCATGGGAAATGGGAGAGGTGCCTAAGGACTGGAGGAAAGCAAATGTTACTCCAGACTTCAAAAAGGCCAAGACAGAGGACCCAGGTAACCATAGACAAGTCAGCCTCATTTCCATCCCTGAAAAGGTGATGAGAAGGCTTATCCTTGGTGCTGTCTCTAGACACATCAAGGATAAGAGGGTTGTTAGGAGCAGTCAACACAGTTTTACTAAGGGAAAAATCATGTTTGACTAATCTAACAGCCTTTTATGAGGATATAACCAGGTGGATAGGCCAGTAGGTGTGGTCTACCTTGACCTCAGTAAAACATTTGACACTGTCTCCCACAGCACCCTTGTGGACAAACTGAGGAAGGTCTGGATGGTCGAGTAGTGAGATGGATTGAAGGGGAGAAGCCAGTAAGTTTTGATCAATGGGACAGAGTCTAGCTGGAGGCCTGTATCTAGTGGAGTCCCTCAGGGGTTGGTGCTGGGACCTGTACTATTCAATATATTTATTGATGACCTGAATGAGGGAATAGAGCGTACAGTCAGCAAGTTGGCTGATGACACAAAACAAAGGTGTGGCTGACACACCAGAGTGCTGTGCAAGACTTAGACAGGCTGGAGATTTGGGTGGGGAGAAGTGTAATGAGATTTAACAAGAGCAATTGGAAGGTAAATACGTAAAGGGCGAGAGTCAGGAGGACGTATCCAGGCTCTTCTCAGTGATGGCCAGTGATAGGACAAGTGTAAGCTGGAGCATAGGAAGCTCCTTGTGAATGTAAGGAGAAACATTTTCACTGTGAGGGTTTCAGAGCACTGGGACAGGCTGCCCAGAGAGGCTGTGGAGTCTCCTTCTCTGGAGACATTCAAACCCCTCCTGGATGTGTTCCTGTGTGATTTAGTCTAGGTGATCTTGCTCTGGCAGGGGGGTTGGACTGGATGATCTTTTGAGGTCCCTTCCAACACGTAATGTTCTGTGATTCTGTGAAAGATTTTAAATCGACATCTTTTAGGTGCTTTCTACTCAAGTTTTTTTTGGCTATTCAGTAAGAAAAGTTGGCTTCCTTATTAAGATTTCAGAAAAAAAGGAAAAAAAGAAAAAAGATGGGAATTGAAAAATTTAAAATAATGGTTGAAGTTTAGAAGCTAAAGGAACATTACTCACATGATGCTGCATAAAATTTGGAGTGAAAGCTCTTTTTATTTGATTTTGCCCTAGTCTTATGACCTGTAGCTATTTTATCCTGGTCACTAAAATAGAACTGTTTGGTAAGAAACTGGATAAATTCTCTTTGTAATGCAAGAAGTAAAGATTTTGGGGGAGAAGAGGAATGTAAAACATGGAAAGTGGAAACAAAATGTGCTTTTCAAAAGTATCTCAGAATTTTTGAAAACTTATTTTAACCTTTAATTCAAGCAATCTACAATGCAAATAAATATTTTTAATGGTGCAGCTAACTTTAATTATGGTCTTATTATAAAAAAATCAGAATTCATTAATAAGACAATAAAATTCTGAAAAAAATGGATGTGTTGTGCTTTTAAATGATTTGTCATCTCGTAATATGCCAATTTATAAAAACATATATATGAACCTCACTATTGGTGAAACATTTTCATTCAGATAACGGAATAATTTTCCTAAATAATTTTAGAGGTTTTTGAAATCTGTGAGAATTATCATGGACCAGACAAATTATTTCCTGACCAGTCTTAATAAGCTTAGAATTCACAACCCACATTTCTGAAAAATAAACTTTTGAATAACATATGTACAGAGCATATGTAGAAGAATGAACACACTACATAGAAAATCTCGAATGAGGCAACTTCTTTTGATCAAAGAGGATGTTTTCATCCTGAAAGATGAGAGTATCAAAAAAACAATTTGATAACTGAAAAAAAAAGCAGCAAATTTCTCATTTATTTCATGCCCTGTATTTCTTGCAACAGTACTGACTGATAAAAAAATGTTTACATAATTATGGAACTCTGGTTTTCAGACTTCCATAAGTGTGTGTTTATACTCAAATTTGTATGCTCATTTACTATATTTGCTATAAAACTGTGAATGCAAATAAGACATGCAGTTGTGTATTTACCACTCAGCAAATCTATTCTTAGTTATTGTATAAAATTATATTGCCAAGATGCAAAAATACAGGTAGATATATGTTCTGCAATGACAAAATTAGATACTTACCAGTTTTGGCAGCCATTAATCACTATATTTAAATGCCGAGGTTAATTTCTTTTTACTTTAGGAAATGTGCATTGTGCTGCTTCAGAAAGATGTCGATATCAGTTTTATTTGCTGTTTGCAGACATAGCAATGTTTATGGATATCCACTCTTTAATATGCATTTCAGTAGCTTCTAAATATTACTAATAGTAAATACAAATTAATTACTAATAGTAAATATTACTAAGTCTTGATGCAGTATGGTAGTACTGAAAGCAGTTAGCTTTCTCTGACCTGCTTCTTGGTAAATTATAACACTGATCAGCTGTGGTGGAGTTAGTTGTGCCTGCAAGGCTGTAGGTGTGTAGATCACAGGACACTGTCTCTGAGATTCTCTTTCCTTATGACTTTGTTCTGACCTCATGTATATGGTAATCCTTTACCTCCCAGCCAGTGGTCCTGGTGTGATTGTACAGTTCACCTGGGTAGAGTTTGTCAGGGGCAATCCCTCCCAGCCCTTTGCTTTTGCCTTGAAGAAGCTGCTGCACTTACAATCCAGTGAGGACAAGATGAACAATGCCACCAGTTGCTCTGCTGTAGTCAGACTGTCATATAATCTTTGGATCTGTCTTGTCTACATGGTTGGTTGGAAAGAGACAGCCTGGATGCAGATAGGGAAACCAAACTGTTCTATGATTTGTCTCTGGCTGCCCTTAGTCATCTGCTAAAACACAGTTCCCAGATTCATGTTCCCATGGGCACCTGCCTGGGGGATGCAGCCACATCCCGATAAACTATTCTTCCAGAGCACTTGTGTTAGGAAAATCCTGACTCCCTTTGACTTCCTCCTTAGGCTGCTCTCTTGGAATGCCAGAACCCTAGGTAACCCCTGTGTTTACTAGATCAGTTGAAATACATGATCCTTACTGCTAGTTTAATGCCTATGAATCTAGAGCTTTAGTCCGGCACTGACTTAGGGCATGAGCAAAGCTTGACACTGGGCTTTCATCAGGGAGGGTATGAACAAAAACTGGTTTTGCCTTAGAAACCTTTCAGGTGAAATTGAGTCTGGACAAAAATAACTCCACTGTCTTATCTAAAGCAGATATTCTGGTGTGTGAATGTATGGAATAGACAAAAACTTAAGAGAAAATAAGATAAAACCACTATATTCTTGTTTGGAATTCCATATGTGGTAACTTATCATAATATTATGAATAGAATAATGACATGGCTAAATGTAATGGCATAATACCAAGGGCTAGCACAATTCATCTTAACAGTTTGAAGAAATTGCTGTAACGTCTCATGTCAAAAAAGCACTGAAGTGTATCAGTGAGCAACTAATCCCAGTTCAACCTGACAAACTCCAGAGTATTATGGCAGGAAATATAAAGGAGATGCCTAGCAGTGGCTGAAGTTTAACAAGCAGTATACTTTGTTTCTATATTTAACATTAAATATGAAGGAGACAAAAAAAAAAAACAACCAATAGTGGTGGGAAGAGCAAAACAGACAAGGAAAAGATAGTGTTTCTTAGTTCTACAGCATTTAGGATCTGAGAGTCTATACAAATTTTTTATATGAGATGCTCAAGGGTTTGTCTTTAAAAAATATCTGTGCAATATAATTCTTACACTGCATTTTATATCTTTATGTGCACTTTCCCTTGGTTTTCTCTCATTTGCATTTAAGTTACTTTGTGACAAAAGCAAGGAAAAAACCCATAAAGGAATGGATCTGCTTACCATTTTTATGTAAAATGTCTGAATGTATCTTATTTCAGCTCCTTATTCTCTGAAGTTTGTGTTACTTTTTGCAGATACGTGATTCCGTATAAGGACTTTTGTCTTTTGATTGAGCTGTATCATCATCTGAGATCCTGATGTGTACATCCAGACACCTTTGGGTCTGGAAATATGACCTGGTACTTTTCCAGTTTTGTTCTTTGTAGGGAAGCAAGCAATTATACCAATATCTGTATTTACCATGTGCGAAGGATTTTAACTTTCTCTTCACTTGTAGCATTTTTTGTATCTATGTGACTTCATAAAATTTCGATTAAGAGGCGGGATGGTAACAGAGAGTAAGAGTGTCCAACACTGAAAATGGTGTGTCCCTCCCCATTTAGAAATGGGGAAGTACCCACTGAATAGGTGGGCTGGGAGAGCTGCTGTCTCTCCACATCTTTTGTGGGAGAAGAGTAACCTGAGACTTAGTTGTTTCTCTTAAGATAGCACTAAGTGTTTTTAGCAGAACTCTGAATTGCCCCAGAAGGGAAAAACAGTCCTCTTGTATCATCTTATGGGATCCCACAGTATGGCTTGTAGGCAGAACTACATAAACATTTCAAGCAAAAGTTTACTAATTGGTAGAAAATGTTACTTTATCCTGGAGCAAGTTCTAATGTTTGCTGGTCTTTCTTTTCAGATAAACTTCTCATCATATAATAACCTCAGGGGTTGGAAACAGTCATGTTTCATTCAGCTTTAGCTCTCTGTGCTCGAACTATTTTGATTTTTGGAGAATAAAGGATAATGCACCAAACCATCAATAACAGGAACTCTCTGAAAGGGAATAAATACAAGGAGTAGATAGACATACCAATATTGAAGGATGTAGAACTGATGTGTTTTCTAAATAAAATGTTTTGCAGAAGTCTTTATTTTCTTTGAAAATAAATATTTCCCTATTTCTAGGCATCTTGCCCTTCATTTTATGCAAACATGAGATTATAAATCCTACTAAATATTTTTAATACACAGGTTCACTAAGAGAAATGTAGTGTGAATGTTGTTTACACCATATAAATAGAGTTTATGTCTCTTTTTCAATACTCTGCAGCTATAACTTCATTTGAGTTACTCTCTTTGGTCTTTGCCTACCATTATATCTCCCATACAGGTTTTGGCAGGTTGAAGTGTTTGTTAATAAATGGTGTTGATGTACTTCTCAGTGAAAAAAATTCTCCAATTCAGTTCAAATGATTCTCAGACTATTAACACTTTTGCAGAGATAAAAGGACTGGATCTATTTATTCATCAGTACTGAAGGGGAACCACAAGTGCAGTCCCACATTGCAAGTAGGAGTTGCATTGAGTTTGGCATGAATTCCATCCCTGAAATCTCTGGAGCTGACACATAGCATAGCTGGATGAGAAAAAAACCACAGGGATAGTATGTTGAACTTCTAATGAAGAATAATTTAGAATCTTGATAAAACAAACAAAAAACAAACAAATTACTAGTATTTTCTTGTAGTTCACACCATTTAATCACAGTAAACAGCAATTTAGAATTATTTTACTATGGTAATATATATCTCATGTAACAAAATTTTCATTCACAGTTAGACATGTGCAACCAGTACTCTCCTAAAATAAAAGCAAATTATAAGAAACATAAGAAAGACAGATCATCAAGAAGGAACAATGTTGTGGTTTTTAAAATAAACCATCACTCCTTAGTTCCTTCAAGAGTTACACTTCAGGACATCCTCCCACAACATCTCACCTACTCCAAACAAGCTACTTTTCATAAATTCAAGGTCATCTTTTTAGTACACATCTTCCTCACACCTCTTTGTCAATGCAGCTGCCAGTATTCATGACCCCCAGCTGGCTCTACCTTGTTTATGAATCCAGGTTCAGGGTTGTTAAAATTTCCCCAGAAGAACCAGGACCTGTGAAAACAGAAACTGTTTCAGGATGTTTAAAAAAGGCTTTGTCCGATTCCTCTTAGTACAATAAAACAGAAGGATGAAACCACTCAAAAATATCCTGAATCTGCTGTTGTACGTGTTGATAAAGTATCAGTAAGGAAATCATTGTCACCATTGAGAATATAGTCTGAAAATATGGCCATTTATACTGGACAAACATTAAAATGTTTGTGTGTATTTATATATACATATATTTAGTCACTTGAGTAACCAATATTTTGTGGAAGGACTAAACTGTACTCAACATTGACCTGAACAATACTGAATGGCTTCGGTGGAACTGTGAATTGGCTCTGAAAATAGCCTCCAAGATGTTAAAAGGATGCCTGTACAAGCACTTGCCAATTCAGAAAGATGTTGCAGGCAAAGAAAAGCATCACTAACTTGAAGTTACAGTGCTATGACTCAGAAGCTTTTCTATACTCATTTCAGTTATTTTCTTCTGCTGCATCTTTGCATGAGAAAATAACCTCTGGGAAAAATTTTACTAAAAAAAATAAAATCCACACGTGTAGTAACTGAGGAAAGTGTCTTTTCCTGTTTAAAAGAATGAAATGAAACATCACTCTTGCAGATTTCTTTCCAGCAGAGAAGCCCACTGCTGTATACATTTTTGTTCTTGCTGTGGTGGCAAACTACTCTCAGTACCTGCAGAGAATATTTTCTTTAACCTCAGAGTGCTTGTAAAACCTGGAGAGTGAGGGCATTGATGGATGAAGGTCTTTTGGAGGCTTGACATTCAGTTTGTGAGAAGCAGTGGAGAATGCAAGCAGACTGCTGCAAGGGAGGGCACAGGAGGAATTACTTGTTAGCCACAGTGCTGAGAGCTGTTCTGGAATCAGAAAGTTCATTGCAGAGTCCTAAGGAGGGATGAGAACAGAAAACCGTAGAAGTGAAACCTTGGTGATTGTAGCTGATGCATCCCTCTGGTCAAAAGAGAGCTATCATTCTGTGAAAGTATTTTCCAGCCATTTAGTTTCTGCTTCTTTCTCTGACTAGTGTTATATAGGTGTGCAGTTTACAGCAAAATGTTTGTCATTGTCAGCTAGAATTAGGATTGCATAATTGCTTTTCAGAAAACTATGACGTTAGATTTTCATTTTTTGGAACAAAATGTTTCTGGGCATCCTCTCAGCATTCAAGAACTTTTCTGAGAAAAACTGTTCAGCCATATTTATCTGCCAAGAGATTAAGGGAAATGCTTGTCACTGTAGGGGAAAGATAAATTCCTGTAACTCTTATTTGGAAAGTATGATAGGGTAAAATGTATAAGTGGAATATCCGCCAAGAGCTTTCTTGCCCTTGTGACAAAAGAATCTTAATGTGTTATGTCAGCTAACATTATATTTGCCACAATGATATGTGTAGGAATTAACCACTTTCAGGGAGATGGTGTGGTGTGAGAAACACCTACATGAGTTCTGCCTGAAGTGCATATTTAAATATGTTTTTGAATAGAAAGTGTTGGTCATGTCTGGGAGCAAAGAAAGTGCAGGGTGATAGAGCTATGTTAAATACCTAATTTTTCATGTATTTTCATAGAATTATATAATCAGAAGATCACCAAATGATTTTTGTTGCAAGGGACCTTTAAAGGTCAAGTCCAACCACCCTGCAATGATCAGGGACAAACTCAACTAGTTCAGGTTGCTCAGAGCCCTGCCCAACCTGACTTTAAATGCTTCCAAGGATGTGGTATCTCTGTTCAACTAGTTCCAGTGTTCTACCACCTTCATTGTAAAAAGTGTCTTCCTTTTTCTAGTCTGAATCTACACTTCTCATTTAAACCATGACCTATCAGAACAGGCTCTACTTAAAAGTCTGTCCTCATCTTTTTTGTAAGCCCTCTTTAAGTACTGAAAATCTGAAATAAGGTCTCCCAGTGGCCTTTTCTTCTCCAGGCTGAACAACTCCAACTCTCTCAGCCTTTCCTCATAGGAGAGATGTTCCATCTTTGATCATTTTTGTGGCCTTACTCTGGACCCACTCCAACAGCTCCATGTCTTTCATCAGCTGAGGACCCCAGGGCTGGATGCAGTACTCCAAGCGATGTCTCACCAGACCAGAAGGGCAGAATCACATCCCTCAACCTGCTGGTTGCCAGCTGTTTCAATCTCCTCCATTTGCTTCAGCATAGCTTCTATGAAGGTCTGTTCCGTGATATTCTCAGGCACAGAGGTGAGGCAGACAGGTTGGTAGTTCCCAGGGTCCTCCTGTCCCCTTATTTGTTTCCCTTTTTCATGTCATTGTAGACTTCACATGACTGCCCTGACCTTTCAAATATCATGGCAACTACAGCAGACAGCTGTCTCAGGACTCTGGGATGCCTCTCGTCAGATCCCATAGATTCAAGTTCCTCAGGTGGTCACGGGTCTGATCTTTTCTTACAGTGGGAGGGACTCCCTCAGTCCACATCTTTTGGACCATCCATTTGAAAGATGTGGGAAGAGAGGTTTCCAGTGAAAACTGATGTAAAATGTAAAATGTAGCTGAGTACCTCAGACTTCTTTTTGGCTCTTGCCAAAGGGTTGTTAATAGGAAATGTGTTTAAACAAAATTTGTCATAATAGTAACCAAAAAATTCAAAACTAAAAAAATAAAATCTTGCTTCAAAACTAGAAAAATTTGAAGCTGAAATTCTAAACTCAGAAAATAACTTTGAGGGAACAAACTGACATCATGCTGGGCATGATTTATGCCTGCTTATACTATTTGCAAACTCATGTTTGGTATTGCATTAGATACATCAAAGAATTTCAATGTTAAGTGTTAATTTAGCATCACTTTCCTCTGCAGAAAAGTTAATCCAGGTAGAGCCTTTTTTCTGAGCTGTCAGAATTGTAAGAAGCAAGAATCATACATGAAACTAATTACTTGTAATTAAAGGACAAAATATGCATGCAAGTGATGCCTGGCATTCTAGATTGATTAATTTGGCTTCTTGTCATTATACGTTCTCTTGACATTTATTTTAGCACAGGATCTTGTATCATTTGCTAAAATTATATTTTCTCAGGCCAGATATCTAAAGTATGGATTATCATAGATAAACAGAGAGAGGGTGCTAAATGCTACTTATCTCAGAGGTTTTTTTACAAGTATGTTACTTATTATATGTATCAGCCAACAAAAATCCATTCATTTTCACTTCTATTTGTCGTGGTTTTGCCCCAGCCAAGGGCCGCACCCCACACAGTCGCTTGTACTTTTAAAAGGAAGGGGGAGGGAAAGTTGGGGGAAGGGGAAAAGGGAAGGAAGAAAGGAGGAAAAGAAACCACAGCCTAGAAACCAGAACCACGCAGGTTGGGATAAGGATAGTTTACTAAACAATAACAGAAAACTAGATATAACAATAACATAAGTTTAAAGCACAAAATAGATGAAACTGGTGATACACAATGCAATTTCTCACCAAACCACACAACTCAGGCCGCACAGCTTAGAGCCCGTCCCGGACAACCCGACCGCCCCAGAAACTGCACGTCCTGGCGTTGTCTCCCCCTCTTCCCCCCAGTCCCCCCTTATACCGAACATGACGTAACTGGTATGGAATATCCTCTTTGGCCAATTCGGATCACCTGTCCTGGCTGCGTCCCCTCCTTTCTCACTAGTAAGGAAGTATGCAGAGCTGAGAAAGGTCCTTGATTGCCCGGCAACAAATCGGAAAACATCAGGGTGCTATCAGCACTATTCTCATGCTAACACCCAAACATGGCATTCCATCCACTGCTAAAAAAAAAGTTTAACTCCATCATAGCTGAAACCAGGACATTATCCACCCGTTATTCCATACCATTTACGTCATGACCAGATCCAACAATTTTCTTTGGGTACAACCAGTTTCGTGTTTCACACACCCATATATGTATGTACACATGTATGCACACATATGTGCATACAGATCTTATTCCCTCAGTCTGTGAATCATCCCTCTGAAGTTGTTGAGTTCATTTAGTCCATGATTTCCAGGCTCCATTTGTCGTAACAGTTTCTCAGGATAGTTGTATGTTCCATTGGCTCGTTGCACGCTGCATCTCAGGCTCTTGACTGATACACCTGGCATGGTCCATGCTCATAGTCTGTGGGTCAGAGTTTATTTTCAACGGGAGCAAAAACTTCTTGAGAGGCCAGGCTTTAGTTCCATCATCATGGCACTCATTCTTCATTAACTTGTATGACTCCGGCTATAATGCTATGGTACAACATACAGCAATCATAACAATAATGAATATACAATAATGGATTATTTGGCAATTATTATAATTTCTACTTTATTAATTATATTGGCTATTCTCACCCAAAATCAAATCCCCTTGAGGTACACATCGAACTTCTCCATCCCTCTGCATTACCCACCAAGTACAGCCAGGTCCTTGAGCAAAAACAATTCCAGACATGGGTTTACCTTTGCCTGAAGCAGGAATGACCCAAACTCTCTTTCCCAATACACTCTTCATATGCACTACTGGCACTCTGTCTCCCTCTACAGTACGTGGAAATTTTGACTGGGCAGGGCCAGCCCGATTGGTAGATCCCCTAGAGTTAACTAACCACGTGGCTTGGGCCAAATGTGTATCCCAATGCTTGAATGTCCCACCACACATTGCTTTCAGTGTAGTTTTTAAAAGTCCATTATATCGTTCAATTTTCCCAGAGGCCGGTGCATGGTAAGGAATGTGGTACACCCACTCAATGCCATGCTCTTTGGCCCAGGTGTCTATAAGAGTGTTTCGGAAATGAGTCCCATTGTCTGACTCGATTCTTTCTGGAGTACCATGTCGCCAGAGGACTTGCCTTTCAAGGCCCAGAATTGTATTTCGAGCAGTGGCATGGGGTACGGGATATGTTTCTAGCCAGCCGGTAGTTGCCTCCACCATTGTAAGCACATAACGTTTGCCATGGCGGGTTTGTGGGAGGGTGATGTAATCAATTTGCCAAGCCTCCCCATATTTATATTTCATCCACCGTCCTCCATACCAAAGGGGCTTTAACCGCTTAGCTTGCTTGATTGCAGCACATGTCTCACATTCGTGGACAACTTGTGCGATGGCGTCCATGGTCAGGTCCACCCCTCGATCCCGAGCCCATCTATATGTTGCATCTCTCCCTTGATGACCCGAGGTATCATGAGCCCATCGAGCCATGAATAATTCACCCTTATGTTGCCAGTCTAGATCTACCTGAGCCACTTTAATCCTAGCAGCCTTATCTACCTGATGGTTGTTTTCATGTTCCTCCATGGCCCGACTCTTAGGTACATGGGCGTCGACATGATGTACCTTTACAACAAGTTTCTCTAACCGAGCAGAGATATCTTGCCATAAGTCATCAGCCCATATAGGTTTGCCTCTACGCTGCCAGTTGTTCTTTTTCCACTGCTGCAACCACCCCCACAGGGCATTCGCCACCATCCATGAATCAGTATAAAGGTAGAGCCTTGGCCACTTTTCTCTCTCAGCAATGTCCAGGGCTAACTGGATGGCCTTCACCTCAGCGAACTGGCTTGATTCACCTTTTCCTTCAGTGGCTTCTGCTACTCTTCTTATAGGATTCCATACAGCGGCTTTCCATCTCCGATGCTTACCCACAATGCGACAAGACCCATCAGTGAACAGGGCATATCGCTTCTCATTCTCTGGCAGTTCGTTGTAGGGTGGGGCTTCTTCAGCGCGTGTTACCTCCTCATCCTCTGGTGACATCCCAAAATCTTTGCCTTCTGGCCAGTCTGTGATCACCTCCACAATTCCTGGGCGATTGGGGTTTCCTATTCGAGCCCGCTGTGTAATTAGTGCAACCCACTTGCTCCACGTAGCATCAGTGGCATGGTGTGTAGAAGGAACCTTCCCTTTGAACATCCAGCCCAGCACCGGCAGTCGGGGTGCCACGAGGAGCTGGGCTTCAGTTCCAATCACTTCTGAGGCGGCTCGAACCCCTTTGTAGGCGGCCAGTACTTCCTTTTCTGTTGGAGTATAATTGGCCTCATCCTGATATCCTCGAGATGATCCCGGTTGATCATCATCCTTATCCGTCACTATACGAACTGATTTCTTTGTGCCTTTCCTCTTTTGTACGGGAGCAACAGACACTGGTGTGGATTGGTTTTTCTGATCATCTGCAGTGTCTGCTGTAGAGATTACAGTAGCTGCAGTGTCGGTCACAGGGGTTGCAGTAGCTGCAGTGTCAGCCCCAGTGGTTGCAGCAGCTATAGTATCTGCCAGTCTGTTTCCTTTCCCTTCTCCCTGACAGTGCTGACAGTGCTGACAGTGCTGCCTGCTATCAAGCAGTGTTTGATAAATAGTGGCCAGAGCCCAGCACAGTGCAGTAAGGTGTCCATCTCTGGGAAACCTACAGCAATTTTTCCTTAGGTATGCAGTCACTTGATCGGGGTCTTGTAGCTGTTCAGGAGTGAAATTCCAAACCATCGGGCGTGAGAAAGTACCTAGGTACTCGCCCATACTTTGCCACATGCCCTGCCACTCGTGATTATTCTGTCTCGGAGAAAGCTCTTCAGTGGTATTCATAAACCTATGCTTGATATATAACAAAAACTGAACCATCTGCACCAAACCTACCAATAGCAAAATGCTAGTTTGAATATCCCAGAGATATTGAAGATTTTCAAAAACTGCCCTAAGAGCTGTTGTATTTAGCCCAAAGGAAAAGAAAGCAGTGCCCCCACCATACCGGCTGCTGTTATTAACCCCTCCCTGTCCAAAGAATGGACAGGACAGCAAAACCTCATACAGGTACCAGCTTAAGCTCATGATCATCGATATTATTGTATCATAGACCGATATCATAAAATACACTATAATGAAGTATGGGAACAAATACGGGAGCCACAGACCTGAGAGAGTAAAGAATCCTGCCAGGATTGTATACAGCATGCGGTGGTTTTGCTGCCACAGCCTTGTAAATAAATACCACAACATCGTGACCAGAGATTGCTTAAACAACAGTGCTTATCTTAATTGCGATAGTTAGGGTCAGATCTACCGTTATCCCAACCGTTCGTGCCCCACGTTGGGCGCCAAAATAACTGTCGTGGTTTTGCCCCAGCCAAGGGCCGCACCCCACACAGTCGCTTGTACTTTTAAAAGGAAGGGGGAGGGAAAGTTGGGGGAAGGGGAAAAGGGAAGGAAGAAAGGAGGAAAAGAAACCACAGCCTAGAAACCAGAACCACGCAGGTTGGGATAAGGATAGTTTACTAAACAATAACAGAAAACTAGATATAACAATAACATAAGTTTAAAGCACAAAATAGATGAAACTGGTGATACACAATGCAATTTCTCACCAAACCACACAACTCAGGCCGCACAGCTTAGAGCCCGTCCCGGACAACCCGACCGCCCCAGAAACTGCACGTCCTGGCGTTGTCTCCCCCTCTTCCCCCCAGTCCCCCCTTATACCGAACATGACGTAACTGGTATGGAATATCCTCTTTGGCCAATTCGGATCACCTGTCCTGGCTGCGTCCCCTCCTTTCTCACTAGTAAGGAAGTATGCAGAGCTGAGAAAGGTCCTTGATTGCCCGGCAACAAATCGGAAAACATCAGGGTGCTATCAGCACTATTCTCATGCTAACACCCAAACATGGCATTCCATCCACTGCTAAAAAAAAAGTTTAACTCCATCATAGCTGAAACCAGGACACTATTTTACAGCCATGAAAAAGTCAGTGGGATCAAATGCAGCAGTCAGATGTTGGATGTCATTTGCTCCATTTCCATACTTTCCTACTCAAAACAGTATGTCAACAAAAGAGAATGATTTTGAATTTTTCTTCGTGGGAACAGGGAAAAAACAGGATTGTTTACAAAGTGTTATCAAAGGAAGATTGCAGGGAATAAAACATCAGAAGCTAATAAGAAGAGTGGTTTCCTTATAGAAAAAGAAAACAAATTTTTGATATTGTTAGAAGCATAATTCTTAACGAAAATCAACCAGTCCCATATGATTTGCTACTGACATGTTTAGTTATTCCATTTCACATCAGGGACTGACAAAGCTTTGTTGCTCTTTTGACATTGACAGGTTAAGCAGCTTTGGAATTTTTGATCATTTGTTTACAAGCTATAAGCTGAAAGTAATGCTTTTTTAAAAAATGCCATGGCCAGCCATTGTAAAATGGAGAGTAAATAGGATATAATTGTTATTTTTTAGGGAATGGGGATTCTAACTAATGAGGTAGGGATCTTGTAACCACCTTGGCAAGTCATCCTTAACCATCTTAATTAATAGGGGAATGTTGTGCCCATACAGATGAGAGAGTCAGGAATACAAAAGCTAAGTAGTAAACATCAGCTTAAGAAATGGACTTTCTGGCTTTGTATCTGTCTGTGGAGTCCTAAGAGATCTAAGAACATATTCCTCTAAGTTATCAAAAATGATCTTTGATCCAGTTAAAACTAAAATATAAAATTATGACTTTAGAAACAGATTTAATAAAATGAAGACATACATATGCACATAAAATAAAAAAATTTTCTTTCCCCCCCACCCTCAAAAGCACACTTTTTGCATCACTTCTCCTTGAAAGATGGAGATGACCTTAATCTGTCCACTTCTGCTGTAAATTCCAAACAGCATGAAAGAAAAGATGGTCCTTTGCTTTGGCCATTTATCTAGTGAAGAGTACTGCAGCACAGGATATTCAAGACTGTTTGCATTTTAAATAATATGCTCTTGTAGGCTCAGCTTCTTGGGGTAGCTTTTCAAAGAACACTTTTCCAGAGATCCTATCTGCTAGACAGGTCCTCAAGGGTGAACAAGAATCCTCTGAAGGGTGGGCTGTCACAGTTTTTATTAGCCAACAAGATAACCAGTGATATCTAAAGATCAGAGATAATGGCAAGAGGGGAATTAGTGAGAAATTTTTATTGTATGGAAAGGAGAAACATGGAGGAAATAATCAACACAAGTCATAAACCTTAAAGTCTATCTAGAAATATGATTAAGAGAGATTCCTGTTGTTAATTACAGCTATATATCTACAGTATCAGGCTTCATAAAGACATTTCTAAAATCCAGCCCTACTACATAAATGGCTAGATTTAACTGGAAATACTGGAGCTGCTCTCTTGCAGTAGGTTTAATTCATTTATCTCAGACATGAGGTGTGTAGTCAGCTCTCTGAAGAATGGTGATGTGCTCTGAACATGATCCTTTTGTATCCCATTCTTCTTTTCCAGTGCTTGGTTTCAAAAACAGACCTTTCTTTCATACACACACAAACACACACATGCAGATCTCCCTGCCTCAGGAGCACCCAGCGAGCTTCTCTTTGTCCCCACATGGAAAGGTCCGGTCTGGGGAGATTCATTGTTATTCCCAGAGTGAGATTAAAACTTACACAAGGTCAGATGCCACAAACAAAAAAAAAAAAAAAAAGAAAGAGGTTTAATAGTTACATGAAAATTTGCAGAGATGCAAGAAAGAGAGAGAGACAAAGATGGGAAAAGAAAAGGAAAGGTGCAATAGCTAGTACCATGGAGGTGCCATGTCTTGTCAGTCCCAGTCAACTTCATGTCAGGTGGGGAATTCCATTTGATTCTGGTTGTCATGGTTCTGTGTTGGGTGCAGGGGGGCAACAAAAACGGGCACTAACTAGGGGAAAGGTAAAGGTGACAGGGGGGAGATAGTGACCACCAGCCTAATTCAAGGACTATGCAAATGACCCCCCCCACACACCTTCAAGGAGCATGCCTGCTAATTTGAATATACTTGACCAATAGTAGATGATGAGGTAAATACTAATTGAGGTGGGTTTTTCTAATCTAACCCTGTAACAAGATCAATAGGTTGTAAATTCTGTGTGTAGTGTGGTAGCTTTGTGGAATTAGCACCTCACACCCATCTCTGTGCAGACATGGAATAAATCAAATACCTCTGCTCTGTGTGTTTATTGGTGCACTGCTGACCCTCACCTTTGGGACAACAGGAGGTGACACAGTGAGGACAGATGACCCAAAGGCAGAACAGCTGACACAAATTGAGCAAAGAGATAATCTCTACCAGATGATTTCTTGTTCCAGGTGTGGGCTTGCACATGCAGGCTGAAAGCGTGGGCAGCTTTGGGGTACTGCATGGCAACTAGGACTTTTATGCAGCATTGACCTTGGGTTGTGAGAATTTGTGCTGTTTTGTGTATTATTGATATTAATATTATTATTCATTTGTTTGTGTCCTATTAAACTATTTTTATCCCAACCCAGGAATTTTCTTATTTTCACCCTTCTGTTCCTCTCCCCCATTCTGTCAGGAGTTTGGGGGAGCATTAGTGAGCAGCTGCATGATGCTTAACTTCTGGCTGGGGCTAAAACCATGTCATAAACCTAAAATGAAATCTTCAAATATCGGTGTCAAAGTTCAGACCAAAATATAAGGTGAAGTGGGCTGTTAGATTCACTTTCACTTTTAGTAATGTTTCAAAGATGAAATTAATTCTTGCTAAAGTAAATAAGGTTATGACACCATCTTCTTGCTGTTAAGTAACTATATTCCTCTTCTCACATAATTTTGTGGGGAAAACTTAATTTTTTTAATGATAGAGCTGAAAACAAGTCATAATAAAAGGACTGCAGATCCAAACAGTGGAAATTTTCCAGTGAATTGATATCTGGAATTGTTTCATATCTTCAGAATAAAAGTAAATCCGCTTATGTTTCCAAGTTCATTTAGGTTGTCATCTCACTCAGCAGCTTGTCCTATGTTTCTGTGTGGCTGCAGTGGTGAACAGTTAAAAGCTTTACAAACTCTTTATAGTAGCCTATATCAAAAAGTGAGTGATGATGTATTTAATCTACTGCCATAGTCAGATGAGGAGCCAGTTTTCTTCTGTTCTAGAAGAGGGCAGTGGTGAGTTAGGGAGACTCAAAATACACTATGTCTGTGTGGGCTTTGGGCTGGGAAATAATTGTGAAGAAGATTTGTGGGAGGAGTCCAGGCAGGTAAATCTGGTCATGTGGGTTTCCTGCTTCCCCGCAAACTTGATGATTGTCATTTCACTCACTGACAGAGGTTGCAATCCTCAGTGGTGTGGGGCCTCCCTGCAGCATCCCAGACTCAGAGGGTTTTTCTTTGTGTGCTGCTTGGTTCCTTGCCCATTCCCTGTGGAAGAATGATGTATCCTCCTGATTTGACACCATATCTGGCTGTGGAAAGGAAGGAGCACTGCCTCATGCTTCTCATGCTCTGGCTGGACTGTTGCATGTGGCTGGAGCTGCAAGGTGTGTTTTTCCAACTTGTCTGATGATACATGTTGGGCAGCTGAAGAGGCTTTTGTCCTCCTGAACCCCTACCTCTGAGTCTTAGCTGCTGAACTCCACATCTGGCAGAACAAGCTGTGAAGTGACCCCAAGGATGAGAAGGCAGGCATGCGGGTTTCAATGCAGTACTTGTGACTATCTGATGTTGTTTAGCTCATTAAAAAATTCCTCTGGGTCGAATGAAAGATCTGTGGGCTGACTACAGCTGCGGAACATATCTCTGCTTGGAGATTGACAGATGCCCCTCTGGTATGACAGAACTGGCTTTACAGACTGATGATGGTGCTCCCCGGACCTCATTGCGAGAAGCATTGTTCTAGCTCACCAGTCAGTAGTCTTTATTGTAATTCTGTTTTTCTCTTGTGCCTGTACAACTCCAGCTGGCATTTAGGAGCTCTGTATACTAACACTGTGTCCCTAGTATCAGTCTGTGAAACTAGAGAGATTTTTATTTAGGTTTCATTAAAAGAACGATTGCAGCGTGTTAAGATATTTTTTCTGTATGCTGTTATTTTTAAATATGCAAATTATGTTTTTGAAAAAATAATTGATTTGACCTATGCTCAAAGCAAAAACTGACAGGTATTCAATAGTCCAATGCCATCTTTAATAATTAAAAACTCTTAACTCTCTACTTCCCTCTGTGAACTTTGACAGTTGTTCCATCTTTGTATTTTTTGGGCTATACCTTGGGAAAAACTGGCTTTGCTGAGAATTAGAATTTAGATTTTATATTCAGCCTCGTATTTCCTTTTAATCTTGAGAAAGAGGCACAGTAAGTTACAGAAAGAGCAGATGTAGAAGTGCTGAACTTCTAAGTATCTTGTTCCTATTGTGAAGTGTTACAGGTTGCTATAAAGTAATGTCAAGTATGTTAGACACCCTCTAGAAGATTTCAAAATAACATGCTAAGGAAAACCGGTGTTGTTGGCATATTTCTGCCTGGAGATAGCCAACAGGAAAAGTGAAGAGCAAGGGATTGGTATGGACCATTATCTACTCCATATCAAGAACCTGAAGTTCTTTCCAAATGCAACCTTTCTTTCAAAAACACACAGGTGCAGAAAAGAGGGAACATTCTCTCTTATCCTGCGTAAGGCTCAAATTGAGATCTCAGGAAATAAGTTATTCCCCAGATAAGGGATTTAAAGCCACTTCAGAGAGTGTCATAGCCACTGATGATGCCAACATCAGTTGTTGAAAATGTACAACTGTTTTCAAGGTGCAAAACAGGCACTTTTTGTAAAGGGTTAGGGCATTTAATACATTATAGAATCATGCATCTTTTTCCTACACTGTTTCACAATCAATTTTCTATTGCCTTCAAATGCTGTGCTCCTCACTATTAGAATTTGAGCAGCGTCAGCGCTTTCCATTCCTACAGTTTCAATAATCTTTTTCAAAAGGAAAGCAAAACTGGGTGGTAAGGGCTTTGTCCCTGGCATGTCAGAGTTGCAATGGATGCAGAGACTGGACCAACACATACCATTTATGAATACAGACCATTCCTGTCTGTGCAAAATATTCAGAAATGTCGATACCTGTGAGAGATGATTCTAGGCAGACTTACAGATTTGATACATACACTGTGGAGATTTTGAGGTTGAAGAGTCAGACAATATTGGAGGAAGGTAGGAAAAGTCTGTAGTTGAGTAAAGCTTTCAGGGTAATCTTGGTTCTAGGTGTCTAACTGGTGCTTAAATTGGGCTTTCAAATTCTCAGCTACCTGATGGATACTGTCCTTTCAATTGTGAATAGCAAGAAAACACAGAAACCTGTTATGTATGCATCAATGATTAAAAGTGTACTTTTAAAACTTGTAATTCACATACTTACCAAGAGGTTAGAATTAGCAGAGAAATCTCTGATCAACATGTGTTGTTTGTTTTGGATGATTCATTTATTATAGTGACAGTAACCACAATAACAAAACCTTACTGGGGTCTAAACCTGCCATGGAAGGTTTAGAATGGCTATTAGGAAACAATTCTTCACCAAAAGTGTTGTCAAGCATTGGAACAAGCTGCTCAGGAAAGTGGTTGTCACCCACGTTGGAGTATTTAAAACACATGTAGAGGCTGTGTTCAGCTACATGGTTTAGAAGTAGACTTGGCAGTGTTAGGTTTACACTAGGACTTGATGATCTTAAAGGTCTTTTACAACCTAAATGATTCTTTCTGATTATTCGATTGTATGATTAGTTTAGGAATTGATTGACACTTATCCAACTGCTTTGTCTGACAAGCTGAAAAATCCATGCTATTATATTTTAGGAAATTTTTAATACTTTTTTGGTTTTAAATAGACAGTAGTTCTTGCTATTCCTAGACCTGTCCTTTCAGGTCAAAATTGATGATTTTGTATTTAAATATTTTATTTGTTTTCACAGAGAAACTACCTTCTTGTCTACTAGTATTAATTCTAGATTAAAGACTACTGCAGAGGAGAACTGACAGTACATATTCTAGGTTATGTACATGATAGGACACTTTGTGAGTCCTTTGGAATACACCCAGTGGATGCACTTGTTCGTATTTCCTGAGGTCGGAATAGAACAACTGTGTTTCTCAACTTGTCTTCTGTTGTTCTGTGGTCCCATGCAAGTCTGTAAAACAATATTCAGAGAAGTACAATATATCCAACAAGTGGTTCAACTGTAGCTAACTTAAATTCCTTTCAGGTCATGTAGAACTTCACTATTATTTCCTGATGCTTTTGTGCTTAAATGCTAGGTGCAGCTGAAACCAGAGAAGATGAACTCTGATGCTATATCAGTCACAGTTTTAGTATCACTCTCAGAATTCATGGTTACTGCACAAAATATTATGATCTTTTGAAAGTGTCCTTTAACTGTGCTAATTTTTTAGGAGAATTTAAATGATTGAATGCCACTTAAGTTTATAGAGACAAAATCAACATGCAAGGGAAAAAAATCTGCATCCCTCTTCATTGGCTGGTCATTGCAGAGATGGTTGTTTTTCTAATGACATTATTAGAAAAAAATGCTTATTGCAATGTCTAAGAAAGGACAGAATTACATTAATTCAAAATGCTACTTTTTAAGGAATTCCCATAGTGTTTGTATGTTGATTAAGCCTCCAACAATTGTGCATATTTTAAAGCAGATAACTTGAGTCCTTAAAGGGGTATAATACCAAAAATATCTTTGATTTTAGTATGATGAATAAAACAGTGTTTAACTAATGGGGCTCTGAGTGACCTGATCTAGTGAAGTTGTCCCTGCTTACTCCAAGGAGTTTGAACTAGATGACCTCTAAAAAGGTTGGTCGCTTCCAACCTTATACATTTTATGATTCTATGATTCTTATACTTTCTACTCAGATGATACTACTCATATTGGTCGCTTCCAACCTTATACATTTTATGATTCTATGATTCTTATACTTTCTTCTCAGATGATACTACTCATATGGTTGTGGCCCTCTAGAAATGTCTCCTTCACAATCTATGTTTCTGTGCTTTATTTTTGTCTAAATGTTAAATCATATTAACACAAAATAACAAAGAGTAACTTGAGTATATATTCAATTTTTAAAAAGTTGAATAAGTAAAGAACCTCAGAGTTGAAGCCAATAAAGAACCCTAAACTCTCCAAACTCCACTGTTAGCTGAGATTGTCTAGAGAGCTATACGTGCAAGTTGCATTTGAAGGATGCTAATTACTGAAAACGAGCTTGGAAATATTTTCTAGAATACTCCTATGATTCTAGATATTGCCCTTTTATATATGTCAGGTACACAAATTATTGTGTTGGAGGGTCAGGCTGCAAAGTGAAAGTAAGGACACAGCTTAACTGGTAATAATATTTCAGCTACCTCAGTATAATTCCAGGTTCTGTACACTACCAGGTCAATGGGACCTATGGAATAGTGTCTCAGATATCAGTGATGTAGCGTGAAGAAGGTAAAAGTAGTTTAATATTTAAGGTATAACAGCACTATAAGCTTTCTTTAACAAAGTGTTTCTCTGCATATTCAGACTTTGAAACACTATAAAACCAGGACTCCATTTTCTAAAACCACAGTATGATGAAGCAGTAGTGGAGAGTGTATTTTATAGCATAATTACATGAACACTGTAAAATAAAAATGAACTTAAGGTTTTCTCTGTAAGGTTTTTCCAATCTCTACATAATTTAATAAATACCTTATTTCTTTCACTTCTTTTTTTTTTGTTGTTTCAGCTAATGATTCTTTTTTCCTTTATAAGAAAAATACCTACAAGTTGTTCTTTCAGACTATTACAGAAGAGGTGCATTGACAGAGAGCTAAAATGGGATGCTTGGGCAAACTCAGTTCACCTCAAGCTGCTTCAAACATAAGGGCCGTATTCATGTTTCTGGTCAACCATCAGATCAAATTTAACAGAATATTTCATATTCCGTATGCTTAGTATTGGCATGACATTTCTGAATAGAATTTTGTATTAGATTTTGTCTCTGATTTCTCAGGCAGAACTACAGGCTGAAATTATGACTGTATTGCATGCCAGAGTAGTCTGGGCAGTAAGAAACCAAAGGAGGTTTAATAGAAGCAAGTGTAGAGTCTTGCACCTGTGAAGGAATAACCGTGTGTACCAGTACAGGCTGGGGGATGACCTGCTGGAGAAGAGCTCTGTGGAGAAGGACCTGGGGGTCCTAGTTGATGACAGGTTGGCCCTGAGCCAGCAGTGTGCCCTGGTGTCTAAGAGGGCCAATGGGATCCTGGGATACAGTAAAAGGAGCCTGGCCAGCAGGTCGAAGGAGGTGATCCTCCCCCTCTACTCTGCCCTGGTCAGGCTCCACCTGGAGTATTGTGTCCAGTTCTGGGCTCCTGGTATAAAATAGACAGGGATCTCCTGGAGAGAGTCCAGAGAAGGGCTACAGGGATGATTAAAGTACTGGAGCATCTCCCCTGTGGGGAAAGGCTGAATGAACTGGGGCTGTTCAGCCTTGAGAAAAGAAGACTAAGAGGGGATTTTATTAATGTTTATAAATATTTCAAGTGTGGGAGAGTTGGGGAAATAGCCAGCCTCTTTTAGTGGTCTGTGGAGACAGGACAAGGAGTAATGGCTGCAAATTGGAGCACAGGAAGTTCCGCACCAATATTCAGAACAACTTTTTCACGATGAGTGTGATGGAGCACTGGAATAGGCTGCCCAGGGGGGTTGTGGAGTCTCCATCTCTGGAGACATTCAAGACTTGTAGGGATGCTTATCTGTGTGATCTGTCCTAGGGACCCTGCTTTGGCAGGGGGGTTGGACTTGGTAATCTCTTGAGGTCCATTCCAACCCCTACGATTCTGTGATTCTGTGATTCCGTTGCTGCCTGTTTGTTATGAAGCTATTTAGTACATTTCAATTTATTTTAGGTGCAGGGAAACTGTATTCTCCTTATTTCATTAATTCTACAGTACTAGAGTAGAATGGAAGGTTCCTTGCATTGCTGGAGACCCTCTGTAGTGGTTTACAAATTACTTCAGGTGAACCTTACATAAGACTTAATATCCAAGCTTTAAAGGTTGCTTTCACTATACTCAAACAGAACCAAGAATTGAGAATCAAGGGTTGGGGGTTTGTTTGTTTGTGTGTTTGGTTTTTTTATCTAGAAAGGATAAAAAAAAAAGAAAAGAAAAATTCCCAGCACCATGCTCTATCAGGTTCTAAATTTTAAATATATGTCTGTATACATTTATTTACCTATGTCACATGCAGAGAGAGGTAGTTGTATGTTGGATGTGACATACCAAGAGATCATACCACACATTGATACCAACTGAACATGACAGATGAAGTACCAGATGGTTTTTATGTGGAAGGCACATGGCTTCATTGGAAAGAGTTAGCATTCATTTATCTGGTATAACATAGCTGCCTGGCTTTCAGAGCTGGATGTCATGCTGTCGGTTTTTGCCTGTACATGTGTGATCCACCAGAAAGCACAAACTTACTAGGAAACTTTTAAGTCCTACTCTCATAAGATCCTTAATGAATACAGTATCTTAGGTTTACATGAGCCCTAAGGTAGGGAGCGTGTCTCTCCCTGAAGGATCTTTCTGCCCAGCTGGCTCAAGCCAATTATTTTTTCAAACTCCTTTCAGTTACCTTTTACAATGCCCACATTTTCCATTCTTCAGGAGCTATCCAGATTCACAAGATGTAGCATATCAACCACATTCCTCCATGAACAGGAAGCTATAGGAATGGAAACAAGTTATTTGCAAGTGACATTTTTTTAAAAGGTCTTAAATATTTGGAAGCAGCCCCGCTTCCTTTCCCAGGAGTAATTATTTCATATTAGACCCCTAGGCTTAACTCCAAGAATGATTCAGATGCTTTAATATGAAAAGCATTAAATGATTCTTGTATGGCAGAACAGGGACACCTGGGGATGTCTCCTAAATGAGGTTTTATTAAATAGTTTGTTATGTGACAAGTGAGACATTAATTTTGTTATAGTAGTCTTGATAATATGTAGGGTTTAATTCATAAAAAATTTGCGCCCTCATTAAAATAATTTTCCTGTTGCATTTACGAACTAAACCACTCCCTCTGCATGTATATGTGTGTGGGCCTTTTATGACAGTATTTTTTAAGAAGAGCTTATATGTAGCATGGCTTAAATTGTATAAAATAAGCATGCCAAAATAACACATTTATCTGTGTGAAGGTTCTAAAATATGTCTTTACAATTAGCTGGTTTTCCCACCTGCTGTTCAAGAGACTGGAAAAGATCAAGAGGCTGTATAATCTGGAGAGTTCATGGAAATGAAGGAAAAAAATTCTGAAAAGGGCAAACACAATCTGCTTTTCTGTTTCTA